>OX104116.1:25615193-26247318 GCA_944474755.1 Limnoperna fortunei
CAGTAGTATTGAAACGGTCTGGGCGTGGATTAAATGTATATAACATAATTTTAGGCCGGAACGGGCTAATATACAGTAGTATTGAAACGGTCTGGGCGTGGATTAAATGTATATAACATAATTTTAGGCCGGGAACGGGCTAATATACAGTAGTATTGAAACGGTCTGGGCGTGGATTAAATGTATATAACATAATTTTAGGCCTGGAACGGGCTATATACAGTAGTATTGAAACGGTCTGGGCGTGGATTAAATGTATATAACATAATTTTAGGCCGGGAACGGGCTAATATACAGTAGTATTGAAACGGTCTGGGCGTGGATTAAATGTATATAACATAATTTTAGGCCGGGAACGGGCTAATATACAGTAGTATTGAAACGGTCTGGGCGTGGATTAAATGTATATAACATAATTTTAGGCCGGGAACGGGCTAATATACAGTAGTATTGAAACGGTCTGGGCGTGGATTAAATGTATATAACATAATTTTAGGCCGGGAACGGGCTAATATACAGTAGTATTGAAACGGTCTGGGCGTGGATTAAATGTATATAACATAATTTTAGGCCGGGAACGGGCTAATATACAGTAGTATTGAAACGGTCTGGGCGTGGATTAAATGTATATAACATAATTTTAGGCCGGGAACGGGCTAATATACAGTAGTATTGAAACGGTCTGGGCGTGGATTAAATGTATATAACATAATTTTAGGCCGGGAACGGGCTAATATACAGTAGTATTGAAACGGTCTGGGCGTGATTAAATGTATATAACATAATTTTAGGCGGGTACGGGCTAATATACAGTAGTATTGAAACGGTCTGGGCGTGGATTAAATGTATATAACATAATTTTAGGCCGGGAACGGGCTAATATACAGTAGTATTGAAACGGTCTGGGCGTGGATTAAATGTATATAACATAATTTTAGGCCGGGAACGGGCTAATATACAGTAGTATTGAAACGTCTGGGCGTGGATTAAATGTATATAACATAACTTAGGCCGGGAACGGGCTAATATACAGTAGTATTGAAACGGTCTGGGCGTGGATTAAATGTATATAACATAATTTTAGGCCGGGAACGGGCTAATATACAGTAGTATTGAAACGGTCTGGGCGTGGATTAAATGTATATAACATAATTTTAGGCCGGGAACGGGCTAATATACAGTAGTATTGAAACGGTCTGGGCGTGGATTAAATGTATATAACATAATTTTAGGCCGGGAACGGGCTAATATACAGTAGTATTGAAACGTTCTGGGCGTGGATTAAATGTATATAACATAATTTTAGGCCGGAACGGGCTAATATACAGTAGTATTGAAACGGTCTGGGCGTGGATTAAATGTATATAACATAATTTTAGGCCGGGAACGGGCTAATATACAGTAGTATTGAAACGTCTGGGCGTGGATTAAATGTATATAACATAATTTTAGGCCGGGAACGGGCTAATATACAGTAGTATTGAAACGGTCTGGGCGTGGATTAAATGTATATAACATAATTTTAGGCCGGGAACGGGCTAATATACAGTAGTATTGAAACGGTCTGGGCGTGGATTAAATGTATATAACATAATTTTAGGCCGGGAACGGCTAATATACAGTAGTATTGAAACGGTCTGGGCGTGGATTAAATGTATATAACATAATTTTAGGCCGGGAACGGGCTAATATACAGTAGTATTGAAACGGTCTGGCGTGGATTAAATGTATATAACATAATTTTAGGCCGGGAACGGCTAATATACAGTAGTATTGAAACGGTCTGGGCGTGGATTAAATGTATATAACATAATTTTAGGCCTGGAACGGGCTTAATATACAGTAGTATTGAAACGGTCTGGGCGTGGATTAAATGTATATAACATAATTTTAGGCCGGGAACGGGCTAATATACAGTAGTATTGAAACGGTCTGGGCGTGGATTAAATGTATATAACATAATTTTAGGCCGGGAACGGGCTAATATACAGTAGTATTGAAACGGTCTGGCGTGGATTAAATGTATATAACATAATTTTAGGCCGGGAACGGGCTAATATACAGTAGTATTGAAACGGTCTGGGCGTGGATTAAATGTATATAACATAATTTTAGGCCGGAACGGGCTAATATACAGTAGTATTGAAACGGTCTGGGCGTGGATTAAATGTATATAACATAATTTTAGGCCGGGAACGGGCTAATATACAGTAGTATTGAACGGTCTGGGCGTGGATTAAATGTATATAACATAATTTTAGGCCGGGAACGGGCTAATATACAGTAGTATTGAAACGGTCTGGCGTGGATTAAATGTATATAACATAATTTTAGGCCGGGAACGGGCTAATATACAGTAGTATTGAAACGGTCTGGGCGTGGGATTAAATGTATATAACATAATTTTAGGCCGGGAACGGGCTAATATACAGTAGTATTGAAACGGTCTGGGCGTGGATTAAATGTATATAACATAATTTTAGGCCGGGAACGGGCTAATATACAGTAGTATTGAAACGGTCTGGGCGTGGATTAAATGTATATAACATAATTTTAGGCCGGGAACGGGCTAATATACAGTAGTATTGAAACGGTCTGGGCGTGGATTAAATGTATATAACATAATTTTAGGCCGGGAACGGGCTAATATACAGTAGTATTTGAAACGGTCTGGGCGTGGATTAAATGTATATAACATAATTTTAGGCCGGGAACGGGCTAATATACAGTAGTATTGAAACGGTCTGGGCGTGGATTAAATGTATATAACATAATTTTAGGCCGGGAACGGGCTAATATACAGTAGTATTGAAACGGTCTGGGCGTGGATTAAATGTATATAACATAATTTTAGGCCGGGAACGGGCTAATATACAGTAGTATTGAAACGGTCTGGGCGTGGATTAAATGTATATAACATAATTTTAGGCCGGGAACGGCTAATATACAGTAGTATTGAAACGGTCTGGGCGTGGATTAAATGTATATAACATAATTTTAGGCCGGAACGGGCTAATATACAGTAGTATTGAAACGGTCTGGGCGTGGATTAAATGTATATAACATAATTTTAGGCCGGGAACGGGCTAATATACAGTAGTATTGAAACGGTCTGGCGTGGATTAAATGTATATAACATAATTTTAGGCCGGGAACGGGCTAATATACAGTAGTATTGAAACGGTCTGGGCGTGGATTAAATGTATATAACATAATTTTAGGCCGGGAACGGGCTAATATACAGTAGTATTGAAACGGTCTGGGCGTGGATTAAATGTATATAACATAATTTTAGGCCGGGAACGGGCTAATATACAGTAGTATTGAAACGGTCTGGGCGTGGATTAAATGTATATAACATAATTTTAGGCCGGAACGGGCTAATATACAGTAGTATTGAAACGGTCTGGGCGTGGATTAAATGTATATAACATAATTTTAGGCCGGGAACGGGCTAATATACAGTAGTATTGAAACGGTCTGGGCGTGGATTAAATGTATATAACATAATTTTAGGCCGGGAACGGGCTAATATACAGTAGTATTGAAACGGTCTGGGCGTGGATTAAATGTATATAACATAATTTTAGGCCGGGAACGGGCTAATATACAGTAGTATTGAAACGGTCTGGGCGTGGATTAAATGTATATAACATAATTTTAGGCCGGGAACGGGCTAATATACAGTAGTATTGAAACGGTCTGGGCGTGGATTAAATGTATATAACATAATTTTAGGCCGGGAACGGGCTAATATACAGTAGTATTGAAACGGTCTGGGCGTGGATTAAATGTATATAACATAATTTTAGGCCGGGAACGGGCTAATATACAGTAGTATTGAAACGGTCTGGGCGTGGATTAATGTATATAACATAATTTTAGGCCGGGAACGGGCTAATATACAGTAGTATTGAAACGGTCTGGGCGTGGATTAAATGTATATAACATAATTTTAGGCCGGGAACGGGCTAATATACAGTAGTATTGAAACGGTCTGGGCGTGGATTAAATGTATATAACATAATTTTAGGCCGGGAACGGGCTAATATACAGTAGTATTGAAAACGGTCTGGGCGTGGATTAAATGTATATAACATAATTTTAGGCCGGGAACGGGCTAATATACAGTAGTATTGAAACGGTCTGGGCGTGGATTAAATGTATATAACATAATTTTAGGCCGGGAACGGGCTAATATACAGTAGTATTGAAACGGTCTGGGCGTGGATTAAATGTATATAACATAATTTTAGGCCGGGAACGGGCTAATATACAGTAGTATTGAAACGGTCTGGCGTGGATTAAATGTATATAACATAATTTTAGGCCGGGAACGGGCTAATATACAGTAGTATTGAAACGGTCTGGGCGTGGATTAAATGTATATAACATAATTTTAGGCCGGGAACGGGCTAATATACAGTAGTATTGAAACGGTCTGGGCGTGGATTAAATGTATATAACATAATTTTAGGCCGGGAACGGGCTAATATACAGTAGTATTGAAACGGTCTGGGCGTGGATTAAATGTATATAACATAATTTTAGGCCGGGAACGGGCTAATATACAGTAGTATTGAAACGGTCTGGGCGTGGATTAAATGTATATAACATAATTTTAGGCCGGGAACGGGCTAATATACAGTAGTATTGAAACGGTCTGGGCGTGGATTAAATGTATATAACATAATTTTAGGCCGGGAACGGGCTAATATACAGTAGTATTGAAACGGTCTGGGCGTGGATTAAATGTATATAACATAATTTTAGGCCGGGAACGGGCTAATATACAGTAGTATTGAAACGGTCTGGGCGTGGATTAAATGTATATAACATAATTTTAGGCCGGGAACGGGCTAATATACAGTAGTATTGAAACGGTCTGGGCGTGGATTAAATGTATATAACATAATTTTAGGCCGGGAACGGGCTAATATACAGTAGTATTGAAACGGTCTGGGCGTGGATTAAATGTATATAACATAATTTTAGGCCGGGAACGGGCTAATATACAGTAGTATTGAAACGGTCTGGGCGTGGATTAAATGTATATAACATAATTTTAGGCCGGGAACGGGCTAATATACAGTAGTATTGAAACGGTCTGGGCGTGGATTAAATGTATATAACATAATTTTAGGCCGGGAACGGGCTAATATACAGTAGTATTGAAACGGTCTGGGCGTGGATTAAATGTATATAACATAATTTTAGGCCGGGAACGGGCTAATATACAGTAGTATTGAAACGGTCTGGGCGTGGATTAAATGTATATAACATAATTTTAGGCCGGGAACGGGCTAATATACAGTAGTATTGAAACGGTCTGGGCGTGGATTAAATGTATATAACATAATTTTAGGCCGGGAACGGGCTAATATACAGTAGTATTGAAACGGTCTGGGCGTGGATTAAATGTATATAACATAATTTTAGGCCGGGAACGGGCTAATATACAGTAGTATTGAAACGGTCTGGGCGTGGATTAAATGTATATAACATAATTTTAGGCCGGGAACGGGCTAATATACAGTAGTATTGAAACGGTCTGGGCGTGGATTAAATGTATATAACATAATTTTAGGCCGGGAACGGGCTAATATACAGTAGTATTGAAACGGTCTGGGCGTGGATTAAATGTATATAACATAATTTTAGGCCGGGAACGGGCTAATATACAGTAGTATTGAAACGGTCTGGGCGTGGATTAAATGTATATAACATAATTTTAGGCCGGGAACGGGCTAATATACAGTAGTATTGAAACGGTCTGGGCGTGGATTAAATGTATATAACATAATTTTAGGCCGGGAACGGGCTAATATACAGTAGTATTGAAACGGTCTGGGCGTGGATTAAATGTATATAACATAATTTTAGGCCGGGAACGGGCTAATATACAGTAGTATTGAAACGGTCTGGGCGTGGATTAAATGTATATAACATAATTTTAGGCCGGGAACGGGCTAATATACAGTAGTATTGAAACGGTCTGGGCGTGGATTAAATGTATATAACATAATTTTAGGCCGGGAACGGGCTAATATACAGTAGTATTGAAACGGTCTGGGCGTGGATTAAATGTATATAACATAATTTTAGGCCGGGAACGGGCTAATATACAGTAGTATTGAAACGGTCTGGGCGTGGATTAAATGTATATAACATAATTTTAGGCCGGGAACGGGCTAATATACAGTAGTATTGAAACGGTCTGGGCGTGGATTAAATGTATATAACATAATTTTAGGCCGGGAACGGGCTAATATACAGTAGTATTGAAACGGTCTGGGCGTGGATTAAATGTATATAACATAATTTTAGGCCGGGAACGGGCTAATATACAGTAGTATTGAAACGGTCTGGGCGTGGATTAAATGTATATAACATAATTTTAGGCCGGGAACGGGCTAATATACAGTAGTATTGAAACGGTCTGGGCGTGGATTAAATGTATATAACATAATTTTAGGCCGGGAACGGGCTAATATACAGTAGTATTGAAACGGTCTGGGCGTGGATTAAATGTATATAACATAATTTTAGGCCGGGAACGGGCTAATATACAGTAGTATTGAAACGGTCTGGGCGTGGATTAAATGTATATAACATAATTTTAGGCCGGGAACGGGCTAATATACAGTAGTATTGAAACGGTCTGGGCGTGGATTAAATGTATATAACATAATTTTAGGCCGGGAACGGGCTAATATACAGTAGTATTGAAACGGTCTGGGCGTGGATTAAATGTATATAACATAATTTTAGGCCGGGAACGGGCTAATATACAGTAGTATTGAAACGGTCTGGGCGTGGATTAAATGTATATAACATAATTTTAGGCCGGGAACGGGCTAATATACAGTAGTATTGAAACGGTCTGGGCGTGGATTAAATGTATATAACATAATTTTAGGCCGGGAACGGGCTAATATACAGTAGTATTGAAACGGTCTGGGCGTGGATTAAATGTATATAACATAATTTTAGGCCGGGAACGGGCTAATATACAGTAGTATTGAAACGGTCTGGGCGTGGATTAAATGTATATAACATAATTTTAGGCCGGGAACGGGCTAATATACAGTAGTATTGAAACGGTCTGGGCGTGGATTAAATGTATATAACATAATTTTAGGCCGGGAACGGGCTAATATACAGTAGTATTGAAACGGTCTGGGCGTGGATTAAATGTATATAACATAATTTTAGGCCGGGAACGGGCTAATATACAGTAGTATTGAAACGGTCTGGGCGTGGATTAAATGTATATAACATAATTTTAGGCCGGGAACGGGCTAATATACAGTAGTATTGAAACGGTCTGGGCGTGGATTAAATGTATATAACATAATTTTAGGCCGGGAACGGGCTAATATACAGTAGTATTGAAACGGTCTGGGCGTGGATTAAATGTATATAACATAATTTTAGGCCGGGAACGGGCTAATATACAGTAGTATTGAAACGGTCTGGGCGTGGATTAAATGTATATAACATAATTTTAGGCCGGGAACGGGCTAATATACAGTAGTATTGAAACGGTCTGGGCGTGGATTAAATGTATATAACATAATTTTAGGCCGGGAACGGGCTAATATACAGTAGTATTGAAACGGTCTGGGCGTGGATTAAATGTATATAACATAATTTTAGGCCGGGAACGGGCTAATATACAGTAGTATTGAAACGGTCTGGGCGTGGATTAAATGTATATAACATAATTTTAGGCCGGGAACGGGCTAATATACAGTAGTATTGAAACGGTCTGGGCGTGGATTAAATGTATATAACATAATTTTAGGCCGGGAACGGGCTAATATACAGTAGTATTGAAACGGTCTGGGCGTGGATTAAATGTATATAACATAATTTTAGGCCGGGAACGGGCTAATATACAGTAGTATTGAAACGGTCTGGGCGTGGATTAAATGTATATAACATAATTTTAGGCCGGGAACGGGCTAATATACAGTAGTATTGAAACGGTCTGGGCGTGGATTAAATGTATATAACATAATTTTAGGCCGGGAACGGGCTAATATACAGTAGTATTGAAACGGTCTGGGCGTGGATTAAATGTATATAACATAATTTTAGGCCGGGAACGGGCTAATATACAGTAGTATTGAAACGGTCTGGGCGTGGATTAAATGTATATAACATAATTTTAGGCCGGGAACGGGCTAATATACAGTAGTATTGAAACGGTCTGGGCGTGGATTAAATGTATATAACATAATTTTAGGCCGGGAACGGGCTAATATACAGTAGTATTGAAACGGTCTGGGCGTGGATTAAATGTATATAACATAATTTTAGGCCGGGAACGGGCTAATATACAGTAGTATTGAAACGGTCTGGGCGTGGATTAAATGTATATAACATAATTTTAGGCCGGGAACGGGCTAATATACAGTAGTATTGAAACGGTCTGGGCGTGGATTAAATGTATATAACATAATTTTAGGCCGGGAACGGGCTAATATACAGTAGTATTGAAACGGTCTGGGCGTGGATTAAATGTATATAACATAATTTTAGGCCGGGAACGGGCTAATATACAGTAGTATTGAAACGGTCTGGGCGTGGATTAAATGTATATAACATAATTTTAGGCCGGGAACGGGCTAATATACAGTAGTATTGAAACGGTCTGGGCGTGGATTAAATGTATATAACATAATTTTAGGCCGGGAACGGGCTAATATACAGTAGTATTGAAACGGTCTGGGCGTGGATTAAATGTATATAACATAATTTTAGGCCGGGAACGGGCTAATATACAGTAGTATTGAAACGGTCTGGGCGTGGATTAAATGTATATAACATAATTTTAGGCCGGGAACGGGCTAATATACAGTAGTATTGAAACGGTCTGGGCGTGGATTAAATGTATATAACATAATTTTAGGCCGGGAACGGGCTAATATACAGTAGTATTGAAACGGTCTGGGCGTGGATTAAATGTATATAACATAATTTTAGGCCGGGAACGGGCTAATATACAGTAGTATTGAAACGGTCTGGGCGTGGATTAAATGTATATAACATAATTTTAGGCCGGGAACGGGCTAATATACAGTAGTATTGAAACGGTCTGGGCGTGGATTAAATGTATATAACATAATTTTAGGCCGGGAACGGGCTAATATACAGTAGTATTGAAACGGTCTGGGCGTGGATTAAATGTATATAACATAATTTTAGGCCGGGAACGGGCTAATATACAGTAGTATTGAAACGGTCTGGGCGTGGATTAAATGTATATAACATAATTTTAGGCCGGGAACGGGCTAATATACAGTAGTATTGAAACGGTCTGGGCGTGGATTAAATGTATATAACATAATTTTAGGCCGGGAACGGGCTAATATACAGTAGTATTGAAACGGTCTGGGCGTGGATTAAATGTATATAACATAATTTTAGGCCGGGAACGGGCTAATATACAGTAGTATTGAAACGGTCTGGGCGTGGATTAAATGTATATAACATAATTTTAGGCCGGGAACGGGCTAATATACAGTAGTATTGAAACGGTCTGGGCGTGGATTAAATGTATATAACATAATTTTAGGCCGGGAACGGGCTAATATACAGTAGTATTGAAACGGTCTGGGCGTGGATTAAATGTATATAACATAATTTTAGGCCGGGAACGGGCTAATATACAGTAGTATTGAAACGGTCTGGGCGTGGATTAAATGTATATAACATAATTTTAGGCCGGGAACGGGCTAATATACAGTAGTATTGAAACGGTCTGGGCGTGGATTAAATGTATATAACATAATTTTAGGCCGGGAACGGGCTAATATACAGTAGTATTGAAACGGTCTGGGCGTGGATTAAATGTATATAACATAATTTTAGGCCGGGAACGGGCTAATATACAGTAGTATTGAAACGGTCTGGGCGTGGATTAAATGTATATAACATAATTTTAGGCCGGGAACGGGCTAATATACAGTAGTATTGAAACGGTCTGGGCGTGGATTAAATGTATATAACATAATTTTAGGCCGGGAACGGGCTAATATACAGTAGTATTGAAACGGTCTGGGCGTGGATTAAATGTATATAACATAATTTTAGGCCGGGAACGGGCTAATATACAGTAGTATTGAAACGGTCTAATTAATGACCTATGTTCCCTTTCTTCTTCGTTGTCCACGAATATAGTTCAAATAAAATAGTAAATTGTTTTGTAATCGTTTTCCTTCTGTTACACTTTCCTTGTATTTTGATCATTTTTGTATCTCATTGAGCTAAGAATGTGAAAAAAAAATGAACACTTGATGAAATATAATAAATGAGGAGTAATTTGGTCGATTGGAAGCGGACAATTTTCCTCCTTTTGTATAGTCTCTCTGACTTCGTTCCTGACGTTATTGATGCTACTAGAGGATTAAAGCCAATTGTATTGGAATGATCTATTGTACTAATATTTGGTATATTTTTGGAATGCTATTGTACTTTTAGACCCCAATATGTTATTACAAATGCAATGGTGGAATGTTATTATAAACAAATACAAATAGGCCTATGCCAATACATGTATTTTTTTTTTTTTTTGTTATCGAAAGACGATGGTATGTTGCCAAAATAAGATAAACGTAAAAAGATAAAGATAAAGGCAAAGATAAACGTTCATTCTTACAAAGTTCAAATAAACCAATTTGAGTCTCGTAAACTATGTAATACCCCCCCCCCGGCATTAGCCTCATGGACGGCTGCTGACACAATAATAAATATCCTGTGACAATTTTCTTTCCTGTGTAGCTACAGAGGTCCAATTACTAAGCCTGATTTTCTAATCTTGATAAGTTTCTATCCGAAGGATCACTGAAGCAATATTCTGTTTTAACGCATGTTATGCAAAATCGACAACCAAGAAATATAGATTACAAAAAAAATTTTTAAAGGAAAAAAGTTATTAACGGTAAAAACTGTTCCATTTTTCAGTTCTTTCTTTCTTTCAATAGCAAATAGTTTATGCGACTGAATTGTGCCATTTATGTTGCAATAATTTGTTTAAATCGTCGTCTAATCACAAATTCTTTTTAACATTTGCTATAAAAGAACTATCAACACTTACTCGTGCATTTACTACCTTACACCAGTTGATTTGATTGTTCTGTGCTATAAGAGAGTTACATATTTTCTATCAACATTTCCAATAACTATCCCCACGTGTACAAGGAAACTAATCAAATAAAACTAAGTAATTGTGACAAATGGGTAATAAAATTACAATAAAACGAAGTATGAAAGCCATGATAATGCCTTAATCTTACTAATGACACGGCAGCTGGATTTTAACATTCGTTACAGATTTTGTAATCGTATGGTGTTAAAAGTGGAGATTTTTACTAGTTTTTAGAACTGTTTATAAATATAACTAAATATTGTATAGTCTTTTCCGGCTGATGTCTTTCATGCACATTATGAACCGTTTACCCTCTGCCCACTCCACTCCGATTCATAAAGAAGGAATTGTTGTTCTAATTATACCCCCCCCCCCCGCAAACTTTTTTTTGGGGGGGGGGGGGGTATATAGGAATCACCCTGTCGGTCTGTCCGTCTGTCCGTCTGTCTGTCTGTCGTCTGTCCGCCTGTCCACATCCCTTGTAAGCGCTTCTCCTCCTAAACCGCTTGACAGATTTTGATGAAACTTTACATGAAGGAAGTACATATGTAGATGTGCATGAAGAATTTTCGTCGCTGTCGGATATTATTTAAGGGAGATAATTGGACTTGAAGCGAAGCGGGGGTATCCATTTGTGAGCGTGCTCACAGTCCACACTTGTTTTATAAATGTACAAAATTATTAATTTTTATAAATTTACATAAGTAAACATGTAACTCGAAGAGAACAAAAAATTGAAGCGGATTGTCGAAGTCTACGATTTTATAGACTTTGAATTGTTTGCTATTACAGAGTAATATATTTGATATATTATCCACACATAGAAAAAAATGAAGCAACACGTGTTGTATCAAATTTCGGCATTTTCTGCTTCAGCACACCAAGACGATAAATGTTATGTATACATATCAAACAAAAGGTATACAAAATGACCTTGTGTTATTTCATCAAACACAAAAAAAAGTACAAAGGAGAAATGCCAACTTTTTTGTTTAAAAATCAGAACTATGAAATGATAAAATCAAATTATTATGGACATGTCATTTTAGGTCACAGTGTGTTTACGATTTTCTACTTTTTATTTTCGACGCATTAAAACCGAACCCACTTTATGTGTAACAAATGACCATTGACTTTGTCGTACCATTTTCCATCCTTTTTACTGGACAATGAATATCCCCAGATAAATATATTTACAGCATTTAACCTGACTGACACGACGGGTGCCACGCATGTAGCAGAAGTTGCATACCTGGACACACTGCCGCTTTTTAGTGGGGTTCGTGTCTAAATGTTTAAGCTTTGTATTGTCTTATTCTCTATTGAATACTCTTCCGTATCTTGTCCTAGAAATTGTTGTTCTTATAATGGACAAGTGCGATAGCGTAGATAATAAAGATTCCACAAAAACACGAATAACCGAGCAGGGAATTTTGTTCGATATTAAGAAATAATATTGGTTTCAAATGAAATGTTATATCTTATAGTTGTTCACATGCATTCATGCCAAATATATTATATGGTAATATGGAGGTGTCATAACATAAAAACAAGACACGAATAAAGTAAATAATGGTTAAAAACAAATTCAAAATAAAGAATAAGGAGTTGGCAGTTAAGACAAGAAACAACTTGTGATGATTGTAAGCAAGTCACAAACATAGTCGGGCATATGTCATTGTAAGTTTGTGCATTAAAATCTACCTAAATATCCAATATCGCTGTAATCGGAAAAAAGTTGACGTTTGTTTTGAAACGGCTGCCTTTACAGAATGGTGCGTTCGCTTCAAATAACTTCGTTACAAATCCTCAGGATAGTCAACTGTATTAGCTTACAAATTTTCATTGAAATTGCTTTAACCATTCCTGAGATCTGAGGAATGTACTTTGATTTTCAACTGCAGCCATTTTGAGAGTGCACAAGAAGAAATGGCATTCTATGTTTGTGCAAAGTTTCATGAGGATCCCGAGACTCGTTCTACAAAAAAAAAACGTGCCGGGCACACTCTGGTAAGAAAGTAAATAAGAAACTGAGCAAAAACAATATGTTCGACAATTCGTGGACTTAATTAAGTAAATTTAATTGTTTAAGAAGAAAACAAATTCAACATAGAGAATTCGTATTCATTGTGTTAAATGTTTCTACTATTCATTAATCAATTTTTAGTTTTAGTACATATTACCCGTATAACTTAAGCATTTTGGGGACATTTTGATATGTCATAGAGCAATGTTGCTTGTTTTAATTAACTAAGCTCAATGGATACGATATCATGTCTTATTACATGAATAGAATTTTTCGTTTTTTTTATTGTTCTAAAACAACTTTCAGGGCGCTATAAATCGCAACAGTACTAAAATTACAAAAAATATGGAAATTTTAGTCTGGTGCACGATTCCGCTGCAAAGCAGTCAAGCGGAATCCAATATTGACCTGTGTTTTTACCAGTTTAAGCCTGTTTTCATGACTGTTCCAACAAAACTATAAATTTCTATTTTAGTGGTCATTGAATCATCTGTAATTTTAAAGCATACTGTAAAAAATGTAAGATTAAAATTATTGATGTATTCAACTCTTTTTAATATTTGAAATGTGATGACACTGGAATTTCAGGATGATCAGAAAATCAACATCAAAATGCAGTATTAACAGAAAATATTCAGGGTAACCAGCATTACAACATGTAACCATTCTCTGTTTTCTGATAAAGGAAAAAAGGTGATTTTATTCATGTAATAAAAAGAATTATTGCCTTTGACATACGGCCGTTAGCAGGACTTTTCAGCCCTCAAAAATGTATATTCACATCTCGCCTAACAGTTCGGTGAATATTAAATTTTGTCTGGCTGATAAATCCTGATAGCGACCTATATCAAAGTCGTTTATTGTATATTATGGAACACTTAAAAAGGACATCGACCTCGGTCGTTGGCGTTGGTCAATATCTCTTTTAAATGTTCCATAAAAATATATTGCATGCACTGGACTGCCATAATTGTATAGTCATTAAATAAACATGTTTTAATAAAGTCTCTAAAAGAATTAATACAAACTCTGTATAATCTTTCGGCCTTACTTGTTTAAACATATTTTATTTCTATTCATACCAGTATAGTCAAAAGAACATACAGACAAGATACAAGCTACAAAGCTTATAAAAATCCGTCTCCTGAAAATGAAAGACATAAATCTGTTTAAGACGAAGTCTTGGAGTACATTTAGTAATAATATATGCAAAAATGAATGAATAAGTAAATAAATAAGTGATAATAATAATAATAATAATAATAATAATAATAATAATAATAATAATAATAATAATTATAATAATAATATTAATAATAATAATAATAATAATAATAATAATAATAATAATAATAACTATAATATTGAAAATAACTATTATTATTATAACTTACTGAATTAGTAATTGATTTAATTGGATGAAATAAGGTCACGTGACGTGAAATAATCTGGGTATTTTTCTTCAAATTTGTACAAAAGTTGAATAACCTTTTCAAAAACCCATGTCCATTGAATAACCCTATTATTCACCGGTGAATAACCCTTGAAATTTCAAAAACCCATGTCCATTGAATAACCCTATTATTCACCGGTGAATAACCCTTGAAATACAATGTACATAACAAGATTCAACATAAACATGATAAAAACACAAATACACAGCATATGATATTCCAGTCCACAGTTTGTTCAGTATAATAAAACAGTTACGGCCCTTGAAATCAGTGAATATCAAAATTTTCAACCTCGCTGGGGTTATTTCTCTCGGGCTAAAGCCCTCAGGGAAATAACCCCACCTCTGGTTGACAATTTTAAATATTCACCTCTTCCAAGGGCCGTAATTGTATATTATTAGCATCATCACCATTACAACCAATATAGAATTACTATCAAGATTGTAGGTACAGAAGAAAAAATATAATTATAAGAATCTAAAAATCGCTATCGCTTGTTTTTCAAAATGTAATCTTACACCTTAAGAAATATTTCGGTATTTTGTTGGAGTGATAGAGTATCAGACCCGTAAAGAAGGAGGTCCAAGTCAATTTGCACATGAAAATTCAAGGGTAAGAAGGATAGTTTAGTTTACACAAACAACAAGAAATGGCTGGTTGACTCTCTTAAGCCGCATGTACAGTTAAAGTTGTAAACCAAGTTTCGCACGAACAGGTGCTTATTCAACCTTGTATGTAAGACATGTCCTACCGATGTTCTATTACCAACGTTATAGTGCGCTTGACGGGTTTTATTTTTTAATTGGAATATATTTAGCGATTTAGAGTTCCGAACTTCTATTGAGAGTCTATTCCATAGTTTAATGGTAGAAGGAAGAAAAAAAGTTTGAATACAACGATTTTGTCGCTCGGACGTTGGCAATATTGTGTGATTAAAGTGTGAAATTGAAATTGAAGGTCAGAGAGAGTATCAGTCAAAAGATTGCACAGATAGTCAGGCGTCTCCCCATTAACCATCTTATACATAATTATAAGTTTGTGCAATCTTCTTCCCTCAGGAAGCCTGTTCCAATCCGTTTCGTTGTAAAGTTTTTCTATCAATGTTAGCTTTGTCCCTCCCGTTACTATACGCATTGCTTCAATCTGTGTTCGAGTTTATCTACTAAGATCTGTATGTGTTTGTCCCATATGACGTCACCGTATTCTAAGATAGGTCTGATAAATGAAAAATATATTTTTTCTAGGTGTAAAACTATCTAAGACAAGTCGGACCCGACATAGTAAAGCTTGAGAAATATATACCTAAGTGTTTGGTGGCTAGATACTTCTTGCAAAATAACATTCGGTCATTTGCAATGGAGTAAGTATCTTTTGGGTGGTCTTAAGCGAGATAATCACCGTCTTGGTTTTAAGGGGATTAAATTTAACTGCCACTGAACAGACCATTGATGCATTTTATCAATGTCGCTGTTCAGTGATTCCGCTGCTCTTAGTTGGTTATAAACAATAACGTAGAGACTGTTATCGCTATTTTGTGAATTTTCCTTTGATTTGTGTGCGGTATTATTCCATCTCACTCTACTAGCTTGAGATTAATAGGTTCTTCCATACGTTTTTGCGAAAGACCGGTTTATCTTTAGCGAGTGGTAGAAATTTTATGTGTTCGCGAGTGGAGTGCAACGGAACGAGCTAGAAGACATAAAAATTTCTATCACGAGTGAAAGTTCACACGGGCTTTCCCAAAAGCACATGAAAGTACCTATTTCTTCCGTAAACCTACAACTTTCACATGCTATATCCTATAGACTCTCCATTGTTTTATACTCCATTGTCTCTGACATCCAATCAGATGGCCGGAAACAAGAACGTCATAGAAGAACGTTGTTATGCTTCCATAACAACGTTGTTGCTTCTGGCGTTTTGATTGGATGACGCACCAAGAACAGATGTGTGCGCGTGAGCTCATCTGTACCGGGTCATCTGTACCAGAAATCGGCCATTTACGGAAGAAGGGCCAATCTCAGCTCGCTGTCAAGACGTCATTAAGTAAACACTGTGACGTCACAATGTTACAAAACAGCGATAAACAGATTATTTACGTTTTATGAAACTCGATGCATTTTCTCATCATCTCATCTCAGGGCTGTGGCCCTTCGATGAGATATTGACGAGAAAACGCACCTCGTTCAAAAAAACGTAAATAAACTATAAGTATCATCAGCAACCAATTTGATACAACCATCGATATCAGCTACAATATCATTTATATATATTGTAATATCCAGGACAAACAACTGGCAATAAAGACAAAGACACAGATTTATAAACTTTATTTGCGTATGGACTGTGAAACTAAAAATAATTATTATCATGTTTATGTAATATTGGGTAAAGGGTGGAATTTACTCTTAATGATATTTTTTAAGGAAATTATATATTCCCTAAAGTTTATGCCTCCAGATTACCTGATAAATAATAATAATTCATTCTTCCTAGTAATTCTAAGGAAACTTTATAAAACGGCATCATTCCAAATTCCAGCGTTTCTCGATGTCGGCCATGTTGTTAGTCATGTGACGAAAAAGGTTTTTGACGTCGTATTGCTAAATTATAATTATACCTTAACGGTCATTTCTTTAGTCAATTTATATAGAATTATATTTAAAATCTCGGAAATGTATTCATTTTTAGTGGAATTATGTTCGCTAGAAAGGGATTATTTGTTTATATTCATGCGCTTTTCGTCTGCAAGTTTGGACATTCAGAATAGACTTGGAAACATGTCTAGCAAATATTATTTTAACTCCTTTTCCTATAATTAAACTTTTATAAAGATGCCCTGTTCCATTTAGTAATTACATTTTATAGTGATAGGCAATTTTATGCATGTTTGTTAAGCCTACGGGTAGTGACGGGAATGCCTGACAGGAATTTTTGGTCTGTTGGACATTTTCCTGAGAGCCCGTCTTTAAATTTCTATTGGCTAACAGGGATTTTAGGGATCTTTAGGGATTCTGATTGGCCCTCAGTAGTTTCTGAAGGGTATATAAAGAGATGCGCTCAGTGAAATGGCGGATAACTCGTAAATAAGGTTCTCCTCCGGACGCAGTCCACACACTTTGAAAGAAATTTAACGAGAAGTTAGAAAAGCGAGAAAAGACTGATATTGTATTATTCAGAACAGTTAAAGAAAGAAGAACAACTAGCAGGTTAATATATTTTATTAGTCTTTGACTACAAATTGTGAACAAAATGTAAAGTTTTATCCATGTAAAAAGTCCGGCAGTTATCCCCCACCACACTGAGCACCCAAATGAATACATATTCATAGTAACACCATGATTGATATTTGTGTGCCATGGAATAATAAAGAATGTTATGCCTAGAAATTGTATTATTGAAAGCCAAATAAAAGAATCCGAATATGTCCGATCCTGACTATAGTTCGAAAACGAAAGGCTAAATGGCCAGCAAAACCTATGATGAAGTTCCTGACAAAGAAAACCCCAATGAAATACGTATACAAAACCCAACCGCTTGTCGGACAGTGTTATGGGATTTGTTACAATATTATAAACAATAAAGGGCCAAGAATAGAACCTTGGGGAACATCGGCTTTAACTGGTTTCCACTCAAAAAAACATCCATTTAATGCAACTCGCTGTGATCTTCCGTGTAAGTAACTGTTGAACCATTTTAGAAGATGCCCTGCTTCACCATATCCCTTCAGTTCATGTAAGAGACCTCGATGTCAAAATCTGTCGAAGGCTATGGAGACGTCAAAGGAAACAACTGATTTCTTTAACGTCATCCAGGGCCCTGCCAAGCGAGTTTGATATGTCAAGTACTGATTATCAGTACATGTAGTCTCCACGCGTAAACCCAGACTTATGTGGAGTTATAATTTTATTATCTAATACAAAGTTGCATAACTGTTAGTAAATAACACGCTCTATGCACTTTAAGAGTATAATTAGCAAGGATATTGGTCTACAATGTTTTACTTCCCTAGCATTTCAATTCTTGAAGACCGGAGTAACTCCATGTAATGGGTTTGCCATTTTCCATGCGGTTGGAAAAAATGATTTAGAAAGACAAATTAAATAACTTAGAAAGTGGATATTTTAACTCAGAGCACTCTTCTTTTAATCTCGAATTTAGGAAATCTGAACCAGCTGCTTTGTTTACGTTTAGGATGCTGAGAACATCCTCAATCTCGGATTCGGTAATGACAATGTCACTCAGTCTGATATCGAATTTAGTTTGTTCTGGCAGAGTCAAGCTCAGTCTGCTGAACAAAATAGACGTTGAGCTCTTTGGCTTTAGCAGTTTCGTACGTAATAAGACTGTCGTGTATTAACAAGGGTGGTATCCAGTGTTCGGAATGTTTCATACCAGAAATATGACTGCATATATATTAAGTTTGGTCTGATAGCTTTGTTTAGCTTTCAACAGATTGACGTTCAGATGACACTTGTATAGCTAAACAATGGCGTCAAGTTTTACAAGGGAGGAAGACGAAGTACCCATTGAAACCCCGTATCGTCGGCAGGAACATTAGCAATTTTGTATATTTTTAACTGGTGTTAACTGGTTTTTTTAAAGGTAACTGTGAACTGTTTTTCAACCATTAGCTGTTATCACATTCTACCAAATGTGTCCAAGAACAAACACTCATTAATTTGTATTCAAATAGGATATTTGTTAGTCAAAATTCAAAGGCCACGAAAACGGCTTGAATATTATTTATCTAAAAGTTAATCTCAACTTTTGATGCACGTAATCCAGTCCATACAAACAGTTTTTAACGAATTATGTTTCAGTATCAAATTACGCGCTTTTTTGTTTCGGTCATAACACATTATTTTGTTTTACTTTGGAGCTTCACGAGCCTGCTTAAAATTGCATTATCTCACTCCATATTCACAATTACCATGGAAAATAGTTTATAAATTGAGAATATCTATAGTCGCAATTATACGGTCATTTCAGTTTAAGTCAATGCATGGAATCCAACTGATTGACTAGAATAATAGACTGAATTAGTTTGTAGGTGTTTTTACTGTAGAAATTAATTGGTTTTTTTTCTCTGCTATGTGACCTTTGGTTGTGTGTTGTATATATGTGGTACGAAATCTCCAGGTAAGTGGTGCGAAGTCTCCTGGTACGACTTCTCCATAAATAAATAATAGCTTAGATTACAGGAGCTTAAGTAGGCCTCTGAACCAGTCCTCCACTAGGACTCTGCCCTGGACCCCTCAACGAATCATTGCGACCCTCAGATAACATCCTCTATCGGTCCTGCTGAACGCGCTGAGAAGTTTTGCAAGTTAAAATTAAAATGTGTCAGCAATTTCATTTGAAAGAACTGGACCCAGGTATATCCTGACCCTAAAAAATTTCAACGATTACAATTTTTTTCTTTCCTCCCAAAACACGTTATTACGTTAAATATAATTCGATATAAAAAATTTTCGCCTGATAATATTTGTGTCATACACTATACCCCAATGTCCAACATTTTAAAATACCATCCAACTATCAAAGAGGAATAACTCAGAAACCTTATAGGATCGGAAGAGTTTTGCCCCCTTCTTCCATTACTTGTAATAGTAATTTTAATTTGTTGATAAAAACACTGATCCCTAATTTACTACAAACATATACATACTTTTAATTAAATATAAATTAAATGTAATATTTTGTTTACTTTATAATTGGTTTTTATTATTGATCTGCATATTTAAATTGATTATAAATAAACGGCCTGTGCGTGGATAAACGGCCTATCCGGTGATCGGTCCAATCGGTGATCTCCTGCCAGCTGCCTATCGAATAGTCTGGATAATCATCAGTAATTATAAAGGTATGTTAATGGTCTTATGTTTGTGAAGAAACATTCGTCGCAATTTCTACAACAAATGTATGAAAAATTGTCAAAGTGTGTAAAAGCACATGCGGAAATATAAAATTTTAAAACAATAAAATGAAACAATTTAGAGAGGGAACACTGAACATATGTGCAAATGAGTGATACTTTTTATTTTTATTTTTGTAACATAAGAAAAAAAACTATTTATTTAGAATGTGTATAGGAATGAGGATGCACCAGTGTTTAACGAGTCCAAGTCTGGGCTATAAGCAACTGCAGAGGGGAGTGAATACTGAATTCCATATTTTTATTGCTCTGGGAAAGAAGGAGTGTGCATGGTAGTTTGTGGGAGAGAATGGTAGAAGGAATTTATGGTCTCTTGTCAGTATCATATAGTTCGGTGGAGTGATAATGTTGACTAGTTGATGTTGGATCTTGTATAGCATTGTTACTGATGTTAACTTTCTTCTTTGTTGTGATGTAGGCCATTCAAGTTGCTGAAGCATGGCGCTAACACCATGTTACTTACATTGCTAGGATAAATGAAATAGAATGCAAATAAATGAATAAATAAATTGTTTGGTACATGTAATCAGTCTAACGTTGCAAGAAATATTGCCGTTCTGAAAATTATAAATATATAGATTATTACATGGTCATTTCCATATCGGCCCTGGTAACAGCCCCGAGACTTCCATATCATACGCGAGCGCTTTAGCCAGAGACTGGCCGAGTGTTGATATGGAAGGATACAAAGTCCAATATGGAAATGAAACGTGGGAAATGACCACGTAGTAATCTATTTAACACAGGAAAGACTTCCATTTGAACACCCCCCCCCCCCCCACTAAAAATCCATTATTTCGAATGTAAATAAAGGATTTTGCCACTGGGTGGCAGTCACTGGTGAACCCGACAGTGGACACAATCATGCATTGCCAATTGGGCCAGTGCGAGCCATGTGAACTCCATGTATCTTGTGATAGTCTAATGCATTGCATATTTTTATTGTGGGTTCAATTGGAAGTCTTACCTTATTACATATTTGGATATTAGCTACAAAAATGTAGCTCTTTTTTTAAATGGACGGAGCTACAAAGAGGTCCCATTAATCCAAATGGAACAAAAACACTCTTGGCATTTATACATATTTTCCGCTATTAAACTGCAATTTTAATTTTTTTTGCCTTCTCCGCCATTCAGCTGACATATCTACAATGTCTAAATAAATAATTTTAACACTTCGTAATCGTGGCATTGTTGACAAAATTGAAATTGTGGAGTGTAGAATTGTAGAATCGTATCTGAAAAAATTTGATCCCAGCTAATGCAATAAATTTGGAAAATTAATATATAGAAGTAACGGGGAATCTCAGGCTCAAGATTCACACAAATTAAACAATTTGTATATGCGACTTTAAAAAGCAGAAACTAGTTAAAGATCAATCTATAATTTTATTATTATTGTTTTATTTAATAATTTGTTACTGTATTTATTTTTTTTTTTTTTTTTTGGTTGGGGGCGGGGGGTAAATATTTTTTATATCTATATATGACCTTTTGTCAATATCTTCAAGATCTACAAGAAGATATTTAGTGCATTCGTCTTGGGCGATTCCTTATAGGAGTTATACCGCTTAAAACGTCTAACTTCATGATTTTTGCAGGAGTGTTGGACAATTCCTTATAGGTAAAATTGTTCAATTGTTTTCAGGTTCAGGTGATCGATCCAGGCTTCTAGAGCCTCTGGTTACCTTTTTGCAGTTGCAGTGAGAATTTCTACCACTTGTCCAAAACATATTCAAATAATAAATCAAGTTATTTTCTGTTTTTAATCTTGCCCTTATACCCCAAGGGAAAGGAACTTCATATTGTCTAGGCCATAACTTTTTTTGTCTTGACTCAGTTTGTTTACTTGGCATATTGGTATATTACTTCAAGACCATGTCATGTTACATAATGATGATTGACAACTCTAGATCAGAATATTTAAAGAAAGTACTGTGGACAGGGTTTGCTCGACTTTTACATTGACAAGGATTGCCATTTTTCCTTCTTAGGATCCGGGGTTTTCATTGTGTCGCCGGATAATATGGCTTCCTTCTTCTAATAAAAACTGTATGCGGTGATATAGCTGAAACTTGTACAAGTGGCATTAAACCCCATTCACAAACAAAACAACTAACAACTAACACAAATATCTACTAAATATATACATGTTATTTTATTAATGAAATAAAATTAACGACACCAAACGTATATTAGATGGTGCATTAACCTCCTATATTATAAAACAGAAGAAAAAAAAAGAAAATCGACAGATGAAATTGACAGTATTTAAAAATGAATTATTTGGATGAAGTAAAACTGATATTGTTTCTGATTTTACGGACGGACAAACAAGTCCTCTAAGTATACAATGGCCTATTTACTCATCCCTAGCGAAAACATCATGCCATTTGCTTCTATAATTACCATTTACTGATGTATGGAACGAAAATCGTGTCTCTTCACTACAGGGTAGATCATATATTCATTTGCTGCAGATCTAGTTTTCATTATCGAGCTCATCTACTGTTTCTACAGTTGTATCCTGTTGATCAGAAAGCCAGAGTTGCAAACTGTCTTTTGGCGATTCGGAATTAAATATGAGAGGAAAAAATATATGCTGCATTTAATCCTTATACTCCTTAAAATAATCTAACCATTTTCTTACCTTACTTGTCATATATATATATATATATATATACTTAGACGTTTGTATATAATTTACTTACTGTGACTGCATGACAAGTAACTTTGTCATCCTATATAATATATACAAAAATGCTGAATTAGATTACTGTCAGATTAATACGTATTGGTTACGAAAATTCCATCGTCACACGCTAGTACACATGTACTATGTCTATGTCTAAGATTCACCCCGGTTAATGAAGCTATATTTTTATATAGCGGATTTGGCCGAGGGGTCTAGACCGCTGGACATAGTGCAGGCGAATTGGTGCCACAGTGTCACAACGGTGTGAGTTCGAATCCCGCTGAAGGAAAGCAAAAATTTGACAGTGTTAAAAATCTAATTCAAACAGTGTTGGGCTTAATTTGTAGACGTATATATATATATATATATATAGATAAATTTCCCAATAAAATATGTAATCTGTCACGAAAATCGTCGTACTGAGTACATATCCATGTACTTTAATGGAACTTGAAGGAAATAATGACCGTCATAGATCACTACATCAAAATACAGATTCCTGTCCTTTAGAAACTCGATGAAAACAAGCGATATAAAATCTTTGGCCAGTAGGCAAGTCTTTTGCGATTTCAGTACTTTCTAGATCTGACAAAATATTATTTAAAAAATTTTGAGCTGTTTTCTTCAGATAAATAAAGGGCATAATTCGATCAAATAGTTCATTTTCTGACATTCGTGTTTTGAACAAGTTGTATACATATTTCCACAGTGGTGGCACAATTGTTCTGATACATTTGAAACATTTGGTTGTGACTGCAGTAGACTAACGTAGTTAATTAACCCGAGATAAAAATTAACAAGTACTATCTTTAAAAAAGATAACCGACGCAGTAAAAGATATAAATTGAGTTATGCATTGAACTACGAATCGCCTTTATTGTCATACAAATTCCCCGTTTCAATAGACCAGAAATGTTTGATGGAAATTTTTTGAGGGAAGTACTGACGGACAATTATTACTATGTGAATGAAATCATGAACCTATAAATTAACACTAGTCCCAGATGAAACGAGTTTGAAATTATTCATTTATACATGTGTGCCCCCTTTTATTTACGTGTTTTCGATATTAACAGATTTACCAAGCATACAGTTAACCTAAAATTGATAATGTACATACAACTACACGTACTTTGCTGTACATGTACATGTATTCCAGAAAGTTTATTGCTATTATGTATTGAAACGAAGTTTTTCTGCGAGCACCAAAGCAGTTATACAATAATGTAAACAAATTAAATATTAGAAATTTTTTAATAAAATGTTTATAGTTTAAAATTTACTGAATAAGCAAAGTATACTTTACAATTAGAGACACAACTCTCTATCTATGTGTGTACTACGACGGACGCCCAAGAACAATAATACATTTAATTTAATATCAACATGAATATAAAATGATTGTTAATTTGTATTTAGAAATTAATTAAAATTTCGTCTCTTCCTCTTTTTTATCCTCCATAAAAGCCCGCTAAAATCCAGCGTGTTAATATGCATTTAATTTGCGCTGTACTTCAAATAAAAAATATTTAACATTTTTGTACAAGTTGTTTGATATAAAATTTTAAAAACTGCAGCCCATCTCTATCGTTCTTTATACTTAAATTGCACTTTGAAATAATTTTATAAACAAACAGACGGTAAAACCTAATAATAATAGTACACAATTTGAAAGGTGAATTACCACCCTGTTCCGAGCCCCTGTCTAATTTACCACCCTGTTGCGAACCCCCGTCCAATTGGTTTTTAACCAATCAAGAAACAGAATTACGAGAGGTGAAGTGTCATGAGGTCAAAGGGTAAAAAGTGAATATAATACCGACTGCGTCGGAAAAACCGGAACCCTGTCAGTTGGTTCAATAACGATATTTAGCATTTGGTAAACTAGAAACAATAATTATTCGTGTATTGAACACATTTGATGCGGCAATAAGAATAAAATTGTTTTCACAGGTACCAGGTTGCTATATGTCGGAAAAGTAGTTTTCAAAATTGTAACAGTAACCATGTATAAAATTTGATTAATGTATTTCATCACCATCCGATTATTTCGAAGATAGTCTACTAAGGGACCGACCATTTAACTTGCAGGGGGGGGGGGGGGGGGCTTGGTTTTTTCCTAAAAAAATATTTTGAAAATGATTTTTGATGAAAAAAATATTTTGGAAGCAGAGGGTAAGAAAAAAATATCCTGAAGAAGGATTTCTGATATATAAAATAATGCTAATACTGAAAAAATATATTCTGTCGCGACGCCTTCAAAAAATAAATATTTTGTCCGCGCTTTGCGCGTAAAAAAAATTTTCTGGCCAAAAAAAAACCAAGGCCCCCCTTCAAGTTAAATGGTCCGTCCCTAATCCTTGTCGCAAATCGACATGGTTGATATCAATACCATATGTCAGCAGTTAGCGTTGTAATGCATTAAACATACAGTTGTCATTTCCAGTATTGTTTGTATGAAGTTCTAAACCTTGTTTCTTTTCAGTTGATAAGAGTGTATCATATATCAATTTGTTAAAACATGCAAAACTCCGGGAAAAATTAGTTAATACATTCCTCTAGTAAATTTTAAAGCAAATCCACTGATATATAACTCTGTTGTATTTATAAAAGAGAAAAATGTCAAAAGTTGACCGGAAGGTTGGTCCGTTGAAATTTTGCGCACAGTGATATTTCTACTTTGGACTCAATTTGTAAAAACATGCAATATTCCTGCCAAAAGGCTTAATATATTCCCCTAGTAAACTTTATAGCAAATCCATTGATATTTAACTCTATTGGTTTATAAAAAAGAAAGCTGTCAAAAGTTGACCGGAAGGGTCGTCCTTTGGAGTATTGCGTCGGTACAGTAAAATTTCAACTTTGGACTCAATTTATAAAAACATGCAATAATCCGGTCAAAATTGCTCAATATTTTCCTCTAGTAAATTTTATAGCCAACCCATTGGTATATACAATAATTTTATTCATAAAAGGGAAAGGATTGGATGCATGTTCTGTGAAAAAATCAGCCACGGGACACTTTTGTTGGAATTTCTTTTCCACGATGTTTTTAATTCACTTGTCAGCTATAAATTAATAAACCATTAATTGTCAACAGCTTAAAAATATTGAATTACAAAGATATATAATTCAATATATTATATATGAAACGAAATTTTGCAAAATATGAAATGTTGAAATGCATTCTACTTTGAAATAATGTTTAATGTCTAACATTACAACAATCATTACGATCCTCAACAGATCTCATCAGGCGGTGGTATCATTGTGCAACAAATTATTATTTTCATTTCTTGCATAATGCTACAGATATCAAATATTGCAAACAGACCGCAGTCAACGTTTCCGTTCTGCCTCTGCGTTTCAGGCATTTTAATAGCAAGTTGATTATGCTATTCGCTAAATGATATTCCAAACATGTGGTAATTTTTAATGATAAACTGTCCAAAATATAAATTTCATTTTTAGAATTTTGCAATGACAAAACCCAATGATCTCGACCGTTATGGTGAATTTTACACGATGGTGATTTTTGAGATTTAAAACCACAGTTATTTGCCCACCTGTCCTGAATTTTAACTGGTGCTAATGTGGTATCTTGAAACCCGTTTATTTCTGGGTACTGGGATCTTAGTATACGTTGAGCAGTTATGATTATGTCTGAACATAAAGGTTCGTTAGTTAATATTGATTGTTTATGATTTTGTTTACAAATTCCCACCTAAGGTAATAATGTAGAATCTGACAAATCCGAAATAGGTTCATTAACAAAGTTAGTTTTCTCTACAAAATTTTCTTCTATTTTGGGTTGTTAACGGGCGTGTTTTTATTTTGTTCAACGGCATCTTTGTTTTTTGAAACATGTGCAAACAAATTTGGGAGCTCTACATTATAATGTGCTGTTTCTTCTTCTATTAAACATAAATTTATTTGTCTTGTCTATTTACGGGGGAGAACGAGTTTTGATTTTTGAGGAGTTTAACAGATTTCGAGCTTTCTACTGTTGAGGGTCTTTTGTTTTTAACCTCAATTTTGAGAGGATTGTTTAACGAAAAAGCCGAATCTGATGCTGCATCTGATGTTTGATTTGAATATCGTATCATTAAATCTTGGATGTTTCCTACCGGATTTGTTTTTCAATTTTCTTTTTACACTTTTAAGACAATGCCCTTAAATTAATAACGCTGTTTTTTTCTACTGGTTCTAATCCTATGCTCATCTTTGCCGCCAAAATGTGGTAACATATAGTAGTGGATTCGCACTGACATGTTACTTTCGGAAATAGTATAACACATTATTCTCCCTTTCTACCGTGAACAATAAATGCCCCTTGTTGAGGAACTAAAGTTATTAAATTATTGTCAATAATAAAACGAGCTAAACTTTTCTTACCAATTTACATCATAGTCAGGAAATTGAATAACAGGTTGATTGGAGTATTGATTAGCCTCGTCAAATACCGTGTCATCTTGCATTTTGTAGTTCATTCCCATTTAGCCAACTTTTTAAAATTTTAGGTACTGCAGGTGAAAAATAAAAGTTGGCTAGATGGGATCAAAGGCAATTAAGATCAAAAGAAAATTTAATTAGGGTTTGGCAGGTGTGTCACATAAAACTTGGGTCAGTAAATTTTGTCCTGGTATTGGAAGGATTCAATTGTGTTTTTTTGTTGAGATTTTATTGTTTATTTTCATTATTCTTGGATGTAGAAGTTTGTGTTGCATTTTGAAAACTCTCTCTTTTATCCAAGGCATTTTAAAAGAAAACAGTTTTATACCATAAACTATTTTATTTCATGTATTTCATGTAACATAATAACATAAATAACAGTAAATAAATGTCAATTATCCCAACTTAAGAAGATGTGCAGCTGCAACTGTATACTGAAGAATGTTAATGTCGCCCTGTGGAAGTCTCTGCTTAAGACGATCAAGCCTTGAATCAATGGTTCGATACTTCAGTTTTCTTATCTTTCGTTTACCGCCTGCAGAGTACTGAATGAGTTGGATTTCGTTGGCGGCCTGTATTTGCTGGAGTTTCTGAATAATAAAGTACAGGTTTGGATGGGCCTTGTGGAGGTGGTTGTTTAGTTTGTTGTGCCATCCTTCCAAGTGGTTGGTGGTACGTGGTCCTGCTGTTGTATGATGATTCCATCTGTCTGGTGTTGTCTCTATCCCAGTTAGTTGTGATGTAATCATTAAAGCTGATGATCTTAGGATCATCTGTCTGGAAGTCATCTAAGCATGTGAACCATACATCTTCTACTTGGTCTAGTGGTACTAAAGGAAGTGCAGAAGCTCTTCTGACATGCTGATGCAGTAATGGATTGTGCATGTACTCTTCTGTGCAGACCAAGTTGTTTTACTTTCTTCCACATACGCTGACAGTAATGAAAGAGGCAGCCCTTGATGTTTGCAGTTGCAGAAGCCAGTCGTTTAATAGTGGTAAAAAGTCGTTGGTACGTTATTTGGTGTTTATCTGGTAGGAACGCGTAAATGAGTGGGTACATTTCTCCGTCAATAAGACCGTGAATGGTATATATCTGCTTGAAAAGTAATGGACTGGCGTTAAAAGTTCCATCAGCGAATATAGTGTCTGTCTGGCTTAGTTAGCTGAGGTTGTCAGTTGTACCAAAGATAAGTATCTTGTTGACCATCATCTGAGAGTAGGAACTTCTCCCCTGCAGTAGTTTCTGTCCATTCACCTTGTAAATTAATCTCTGGTCTGCTGTTAGGTTGCTGGGGGAGATCTGTGTTACGATTCCGGTAAAGTGTAGATTTGCAGGCAGTAAAGGTTGGTATTTTCTCTACTATCTGTCTTGTTTCATCATCCCACTCTCTGGTACGGAACTGAATAAATGAGTTCAGCATCTCTGCCCTGCTTTCTGGTTTTCACACTATATCTGTAGCCTGCTGCAGCTAAATAGTGACCATTGTTCATGTTGAATAAATTCAACTCTTACTTGTGCATTTGCCATTTTTGTTTGACAATGATAAATTTCAGTCAGTCATGTAATTCTGCTTACTGAGTGAGAACTATTTACAATTATTTTTAGTATCATTTATTTCATAACTATCATCAATTTATTTAATTATTTTACTTAATGAGTGAGAATTTTTACAGTTATTTTCATCATAACTGTTATTTATTTATTTAATTATTTTGCTTCATGAGTGATAACTATTTACAATTATTTTCATCATAACTGTTATTTATTTATTTGATTATTTTGCTTCATGAGTAAGGAACTATTTTTATTTCATATTTATCATTTATTTATTTAAAAATTAAATTATATTTATTTTTGCTTTTTTTCATACAATATTAACAACCTGACCTGGAACACAAATACTGTTAATTTATTTACCTATTACACCTGAATAATTGCTAAATATACAAGTCAACAGGTGAACAAAATAAAAGTTGGCTAAATGGGAATACCTGAATTTTAAAAAGTTGGCTAAATGGGAAGACACCCATTTTGTTAATTACCTGTTGACTTACTGTTGTTTCGTTAATTTCTCATAATTAATTAATAGTTCTCCCTTTGATGACACAGGCTTCCCACTTTTTATATATTCAATGATTTCGTCCGGACAAACTATTCTTTTAGGGAAAATACAATCAGATGGTTCGATAAAAGCCCTGTTAAACTCTTTTTTCAAGTGATCGTTGCCAACTCCAGACCGGCCTCTTAATATTTCAAAATTTTCAAAGTTTTGTATGTTATAAAATCCTAAGGCTAAAAGATCTACAGGAAGTTCTTTCCAATCGTTTTCCCTTTTTAAAACAGCATTTATACTTTCCGAAAGATTATTAGTTATTCTCTAATAAGGATCATACATTCCCGGATATTTTTCAATAAGCCATCTACCTGAGACAAGACAAGACAACTTATTAAAACCAATCATGGTGCCAAATATTGAGCTAATCAATCGAAATTTACAATCACCATAAAGAAAACATATCAAAATAAGGCATTATTGAATGAATAAATGATTTATTGCAAAAAGCACATACATGCTATAGCAAACAATAATAAATACACAGTGACAAACAACGGATTACAGAGAACAAGTATAAACTAACTAGTTAATATACATTGAGACCTCAGTTTCCATGCTGAATTTATAAATATACATACTTAAGTTGAGAGTTTTCTGTCGGAACATTTTAACAATTTATACAGTTTCTGACGATTTGGCCACGAACAATAGTATATTGGTAAATAAAGTTTTCTTAAAGATCTGCAAGTTCGACGTACTAAAACAAAATGGTACTCATCTTCAACAACATTCATATTACATAAAACCCAATTTTTCTTTTAATGAATAAAACTGAGTTATATATCAAATGATTTTCTATAAAATTTACTAGAGGATCATATTAACCAATTTTGACCGGAGTATTGCATGTTTTTACAAATTGAGTCCAAAGCTGAGATTTCAGTAGGCAATACTCCAAAGGACCACCCTTCCGGTCAACTTTTAACAACTTTCCTTTTCAAGAATAAAATTTAGTTATATATCAATGGATTTGCTATACAATTTACTAGAGGAATCTGTTATCCAATTTTGACTGGAGTATTGCATGTTTTTACAACTTGGGTCCAAAGTTGAAATTTCACTGTACGCAATACTCTAACGGACTACCCTTCCGGTCAACTTTTGACAACTTTCCCTTTCATGAATAAAATTAAGTTATAAATCAATGGATTTGCTTTAAAATTTACTAGAGGAATCTTTTAACCAATTTTGATCGGAGTATTGCATGTTTTTACAACTTGAGTCCAAAGTTGAAATTTCACTGTACGCAATACTCCAACTTTCCCTTTCATTAATAAAATTGAGTTATATATCAAAGGATTTGCTATAAAATCTACTAGAGGAATATATTAATCAATTTAGGCCGGAGTTTTGCATGTTTTTACAAATTGAGTCCAAAGTTGAAAAATCGCATTCAATTTTAGTAGAGAAAAACCCTTCCGGTCAAGTTTTAAATAATTTTAATCAAGATAATTTAAATTATTTTATATTTATTAAATAGAAATTTTTATCATCTTTCATAATCCGTTTAAATTACATCGATATGTTTATCCGTTCGGTTCGAAAGTTATAGGCAAAAACATACCAAAAAACCTTTCTGGTTTTTCCACCCTTCCGCTCCGCAGATTAGGGTCTCCCGAGATTCTTTTACTTTTTTTTATTGACTCTGAAATCATTGTCTGGAGTTGTTCTAGAGCGGTGTAACGATTATTGTTTTGTTTCTTTTTTTCTGGTCGTGTCCTTTTTTTCTTTGTTCCTCATCAAGTTCTCGATGTTATTTTATCAACCAAAAACCATTTTCCCTTTTGAGTCCCATCTTCAAACTGTACTTTATATTTATGGTTTTCTACAATTCTTTGGATAACAGTTCCTTTCAGAACTTTGGAAGCTTTCATTCGTTTTCCTCCTCTCCTTACTCTAGTATCCTTTCCACTGTGTTCAACAAGAACCTCGTCACCTGGTCATATATACTTGGAGGTTTCTCGATAATTTTTGTCTTATCATATTTCGCTTATTACTGATTTTTGATGGTACACGAGTTAAGTTTGGAATGTGAAATTACATTAAACAGAAAACAAAATACATTTCAAATAGTCAACTTTGACAACTACACTGGCACGAACATGATTATTTTGGAAGATTTTCTTTCCTTAAACAATAGATTCAAATTATAAAATGGAAAGATCTCATTTCATAACACACATGCTTTAAGAACATGGAAGATATGTCCGACATTGTCGAATTCTTTTTGGTCATACATATATATTTGACACGACGAATCGGCAGCATTTTAAAGTCTGTTATCAGTCGATGACGTCGGTATAATTTATAAAAAAAATGTAGCATTAACAGTTTCAGATTGCCATGAGTTTGTTGGAATGTATAATTAGTATCGAATACTCGAAAATGCTTTTAATAATAACAGACATGTATCTGATAATGGTTGAAAGATTTTATTATGAACACACTTTTTCATTGTTTCTATCATCATAAAGTCTACGATATCATGTCTAAAGACAACCATTAGTATATATTAACAAATGAAAGTATTTCTGAAAAAGATAAATTAAATTTAAATGAGTTTTATAATTCAATTTATTAAATTATGACCTAAGTAAAAGTATGATTTTAACCTTTTTATTCGAAATGAAATAAAAACAAATTTCATATAAAAAATTCAGCTCTAGAATGCCAACACAAGTTTCATTACATCTGTTTAGAAGTTGAGCAAAACAAAGATATAGAAAATTGATTTATTTACTTATTTGCACTTCCATTAAAAATTTAACAGTTCTTACTTATGCATTAAATATGTGAAAGTGTAAATAAATATTACGTAATGTGTTAATTTTAATAATAATAATAAACAAAATTGAATATAAGTATAGTCATTATATTTAGGAAATAATAATTTATGTGGATAGTCGCAAAAATCGTTTTTTTGTTTTAGTCGTAGAATTTCTGATTTGCGACTATCCTACAAACGTGAAAAAATCAAAGACATAAATAAGGTCTGATACAATAATTCAAGAAAAGATTAAGTTCCGTTTCATAACGTCCGAAAATATATGAATAGGGTGGGTTTTCAAATCTCCGTCCGCAGACCAGTACATAAAAGTATCCCTAGTTAGCCCCCACCCCCCAACCCACCCCTACCCGTTTATGTCCTTTATGACATGAAGAGATTTCCCTATATTTTACTAAATATTTTATGATCTCTTTCATTTCGTTTACACAAGTTATTCATCATAATTTTAAGGGCTATATTTCGCAACGAGACTCACAGATCCTTGAGCGTCACCCAAAAGTAAAACTATAATTAAGTAACCAAAACTGGAATATATTCTTAATATTGAATTACAATCAGTTAGTCCCGTTAAATAAGTACAATTGCAATGACATGTATTTAATACAAATGATATGTCATGTATGTCAGTGATACTTTAAATTAATTTATTTAACACTTCATCAGAGACATATTTTCCTTCCATGTACAATAATACTTGTCTGGATAATAAATTATGAATATATTAATAGAAAATGATTACCAGATTCTTTTAGAATGTATAAAATAAAGCATGAAGTTTATTAAACACTACTACTGCAGAGGCCGCCTACTTTTAAGTTCTGCATGCCTATTTGTCTGTTAGGTACACTGTCGCTTATCATACGTACTTTTCATGCTACACGAGTGATATGAAATTCTCATCGAATCTTTTTTCCATATATGTGCAATGGGTTTAGTCCTGGTTTGCCCACATTTAATTAGCTGTATAATCAATTAAGTCAAATAAACAAAAAAGACAATGGGTTCGATGACCACGAAGATCTATAGTCTGTTCTATTTTAATAGGAATACAATATATAGAAAGTATATAGTTTTTATATATTTCTCTATGCAGAAGGAAAAGTCAATACATTTGTGTTAAAAAGAGAAATTAGAAATTGTATTTCAAACAAATAATACCCCTATATGATGATTTTTTATCTATATAAATAGATTTAACATTCAAAATATTGTTAATACAAAATATATCATATATTTTAACATTGTTACAATAAAAATTCAAGTCAAGTCAAGATAAGTAAATTTTATTTATAGTCGGTAAGACAAATAATAACAAAATTATATACATATCATAAGCTCTGATGAGCTTTTAAAACCGACATTAAGACATGTGAGTACAGACAAACAAAGCAAAACAATACATTGCAAACATAAAATCAATGATAAAAGCATGTTTAAGGACAAAATACAGTACATAAAAGCATGCAGACATGAGAGATTTCCTCCGATATAAAACATAGAAAGTTCAGGTAAGATACATTTAAGCACATAAAAACGAGCAGACATGGGTTACATAAAAGCAAATAAAACAGAAAAAGCACGAGTCCTTGTTGGTAGCGAATCTTTGTCTTTGCTTGGTAAGCTGGGTGGTGGACCAAATTTAACTATGTGGCCTTCATGTGTGTTAACTGTTGCTCTACATGTAGGTACAGTGCATCTCCAATATACTCGGTCGTTGCGGTTATTCGTAACACGGTAATGATAGCCATTTAGAATAAAGCTGTCTCTCCCATACTTGTTCTGGACAAATTTAAGAGGTTGAAGTTGTGTGTTTGCCATACTTGCTGATAATGACTTAAGTCCAGTGATTGCATATTTATATGAATAATAGTTTTGTGAGAACTGTTCATTTACTTATTTGTAAAAGCATGGAAGAGCTGCTTTGGGTCTAATAAAAAGATAAGAGCTTATGTGCTTCAATGAAAAAAAGTTTGGGCACTGAATACATTTCATCTTATTAGGATAATAAGTAACAGTTTAGCTTGTGTACTAATAATCATTAATAATGATCTAGATGATTTTATTGTTGACAATCTTACTGATTTTACTGATGTATATATGTTAGATGATCTTAATATACCTAGATTAAGAAACAATCCAGACAAATTTGTTAATTGTTATGGTAGAAAGTTTCTTGAATTTTGCAAAAACAAAAACAACAAAGTATTTATTTTAAACGGTAGAGTTGGTGATGATGTTATTGGTAGACCGACCAGTAGAAATAATAGTGTTATAGATAATATTGTTTGTACTTCACACTTTTTACAATATATTAATAATTTCAAAGTTCTTGAATTTTCCAGCCTTTATTCAGATGTACATTCACCCTTAGACCTATCTATAAATAAGGCAATAAATTCGTGTAACATAAACTCTACAGAGTTACCTTACCTAATTGAAAATAAAATTGGAAAATGGAAAATTGAAAAAGTGACCGATTTCAAAAATAACATAAATGTTGACAGTGTAAAACAGGTTTTTAAAGATTTATGTGCATATAGTAATTTAGAAAAGGTTACACAATATGATATGAATACTGTAGTGACAAATATTAATGATATATTAATTAATTCCGCCAAAACAACATTTGGTACACGCATGCTTAACAGAAAAAATTTGGATAATTCTAGATTTCATAAAAATAAACAATGGTATAATTTTGATTGCAAGAAGGCGAAGAAAGAAATGAGAAAAGCACAGAGAATGTATAAACATTACGGGTCATATTTATTTAAAGAACGATTACGACGCTGTGAATACTATTATAAAAATGTAATGGACACAAATATTAAGAAAAATAATAGAGAAGTAAGTGACAATATGAAAAAATTAAAATCACAAACCCTAAAGAATTTTGGAAATTATTTAATAGTGGAAATTATCGAGAAAAAAATAATATTTCTGTTGATACTCTGTTTGATTATTTTAAAGAATTAAATAAAAAAACAATTACAACGACGAGTATGTCATTGTTAATGATTTGAACTCAGATCTGGTAGATGACACACTTAACAGTGTTATTTACAAGTGAAATTTACAAAGCCATAAAAAGTGCAAAGAATAACAAATCGCCCGGGGAAGATAAAATAGTCAATGAATATGTTGTCAATTCTGTTGACAGTATGATTGAGATATATGTAAAGTTGTTTAATCTTATATTTGATACGGGTATCCTGCCCGAAGCCTGGCTCACTGGTAATATAATACCGATTTTCAAAAACAAAGGTTGTAAATTAGAACCAAAAAACTACAGGCCTTTTACTTTATTATCATGCATTGGAAAGGTTTTTACATCTATACTTAATGACAGACTGGGAAAATTTGTTGACAAGTTAAATATTTTATACGAAAATCAAGCAGGCTTTCGAAGAGGGTACTCTATCAAGGATCATATTTTCTCACTGTATGCACTATTTGAACTGCTTTGTGTCAAAAGAAAAAAAAATGCTTTGTGTTTTTGTAGACTTCGAAAAGGCGTTTGATTATGTACACAGAAACTCACTTTTGTATAAACTTGTTTTAAATCAAATAAATGGTAAGTTTCTTAGAATTGCTGAAAATTTGTACAAAGACGTAAAATCCCGAGTAGTACATAATAATCAAGCATCTGAAATGTTTGAAAGCGAAATCGGAGTTCGTCAAGGAGAAAATCTTTCTCCTCTATTATTTTCTTTATACTTAAATGATCTTCAAGAATTTTTATAAAATACTAATGTTAGGGGTTTACATTCAATCGCATCCGACATCGACACCGAACTGGATATATACTTTAAGTTATTTATCTTAATGTATGCTGACGATACGGTTCTACTTGCTGAATCCAGTGCAGATCTACAGTTACTTTTAAATAGTTTTTCTAAATATTGTCATAAGTGGAAACTTAAAATTAATGCAAACAAAACAAAAGTAATGATTTTTTCAAGAGGAAAACCACAAAATAACCTGAAATTTTACATTAATAACGAAGAAATAGAAATTGTCAAAAACTATAAATACCTAGGTGTTATCTTCTCTAGAAATGCATCTTTTTTCGCAACGAGAAAATATTTACGAGATCAAGCTATTAAAGCTATGTACAGTATTATTAGGAAATGTAGAAGTAATCACTTATCAATAGAGTGTCAGTTCGACATGTTTGATAAGGCTGTCCTACCCATTCTTATGTACGGAGCCGAAATATGGGGATTTGATAACCTAGACATTCTCTAACGGGTACATTTAAGTTTTTGCAAGCATGTATTGCGTCTAAAAAAATCGACCCCAAATTTTATGATTTATGGAGAAACGGGGAGATATCCCTTGTCTATACAAGTTAAACTACGTATGATAAAATTTTGGTGCAACCTTTTCGATACCACACATGAAAAAAAGATTACGTCTATGTTATATAAATTGTTATATATTAATAATAACAATTATGATATAGAGAACAAATGGTTGTCATTTATAAGGGGAATTTTAGATAACTGTGGTATGGCAACTTCAAAATTATATTTCAAAACAATGGATTGTTCAAAGTATAGAACAAAAGTTAAAAGATCAGTTTCGACAGGAATGGTCAGCAGAAATGAATCAATCATCAAAAGGTTTATGTTATAGATTATTCAAAAATGAACTTAAATGTGAAAAGTATCTTTCAATTCTTTCATTTAATTGCGCATTAAAATTATGTAAATTTAGATGTGGCAATCACCGTTTGCCAGTGGAGACAGGAAGGTGGCATAATATACAGAGAACAGATAGATTATGCCAACTTTGCGACACCACTGACATCGGTGATGAATTTGAGTGTAGGACAAAATCCCCCCGGACAAAATCCCACTGTGTAATTTAGCATAGGCGGACAAAATCCCCCTCATTAAATTTATAAGGCGGACAAGATCCCCCATGTAAAATTTTCAAGGCGGACAAAATCCCACCCGAATCTGATTTTTTTAAATGGTCAAAATCAGTACAGTCTCGTAAATGTACATATACATATAAACCTTAAAAAAATGACCAGATATTTTACTTTAAAAAACCCAGATTTTTAATAACTTAATAATAATGATTGTTTGACTCAATTGCAGTGCTTTATTGGTGACTTGTTAATTAATTGTATGTTTGTGATCAAACGACTGTCGCTTACTTGAGCAAGACATTCTGTGTATCTTGTAGAAAATTGAAACGGGTATGGCTTTTATAAATAAGTTATAATTTAGTAAAATAATGGTATAATTTGGTTCAATTAATTTAATTGTTTGTTTGGTAAATAATAATGAATGAGATCAAATGGCGCGGTTCCTTTATTAACACACGTCATACCAAACAATACAAACAAATCGACTTGATGTGTCTAAATGAAAAAGAAACCACCATGTTTTAATCTTACTTTGCCTCATTCACCATTTCAAGTGCCACGTAAAAAACTATCAAAGAAGATGCACAATACTTATCGATATTACCATAATAAGACTCGGGAGGGATTTTGTCCGCCTTGAAAATTTTACAGGGGGGATTTTGTCCTCCTTGTAAATTTAATGAGAGGGATTTTGTCCGCCTATGCTAAATTACACGGAAGGGATTTTGTCCGGGGGGATTTTGTCCGTCCCCCGATGAATTTCATTATATAATGACCTGTCCTTCTTTTAAAAAAGAACGAGACAAATATCAACCGCACTATTGTTGTACAAATGCTAATATTTATAAGTTTAAAAATGTATTTGCAACAGAAAACATTGTTTTACTAGAAAAGTTGTGTAGATTCATACAGTATATAACAGTGAAAGTCTGTCCTCCTGGTTAAAGTTAAAATTATATGTCTTCACACATGCAAAATATGTTGTATTATGTATATTATCATCTCTGTAACTATGTAATTTAGTTAATGAGAATAAAGATGTCTAGGGCTTAGGCTACTAGAACTTTGAATAATTTAATTATAACTATAAAAAATTAATATAAAATTGTTATCAATTAGTATCCTTTAAAATTAAAATCTGTACTTTCTTAAATTAAAAAAAACCCCAACTTTTTCATATAAAATGCCAATGAATTCTATTGTATATGCCACACTTTAATCATTTTAATGGTATAAAATACAGGTGAAAAATACGACTATTTTCCAGAAATGCACTATAATTGCTAAAACAACAAAAAACCTTATGTTTATATATACCCCTAATTAAAAGTGGGCAAACCAGGATGACACCGTGCAATGTGTGTAACTAATATTTGACCTGTTGACTGGACGTATATTTGACATATTTAGGGTTTCCCATTTCAAAACGTGAACTTTGCAGTGGGAAGGGGTATCAATTAGTGAGGGCAGTTGTCTACAGGTTTTTTTGTTTTAATGCGGAAAAGTTGCAAATAAACTGTATTGCTTGTTATTATTAAAACTAAAATATTACTGATTAAAAACATGATCCGATGCTTTTAGCTATTTAATTTTTGTCCAATATAACGATATTTGTTCATTATTATATTTGAAAACCAATAAATAATTATGTTCTTCGATGAATAAAAACTAATGCGAAAACTTTCAGGCTTGATTTAATCATTTAACTTTTTTGTAGATAATTATGGCTGCTTCTAGCGACGTGATATGTGATGTATGTAATGGTCGCCATGTCAAAAAGTTCGCCAATTTTTGGTGTTCTGAGTGTGAAGATGCATTATGTACAGAATGTTTGGAACACCATAATATATCTAAGGGCACTAGGAATCATGAGGTAATTTCCACTGATAATTATAAATTGCTACCAAAGTTTATTTTAGAACTAGAACATCACTGCAATGAGCATCATCTGATATACCAACTTTTTTGTAATGACCATAACAAACTCTGTTGTTCAATGTGTGTTTTTGCCCATCACAAAAAGTGTGAAAATATGATGGCAATTCCAGAACTGATCAAAACAGTTAAAACGTCAGCATTGGTTGATAATATGGAACGAAGTTTAAGAGATATCGACAAAAACCTAAAAACGCTAATACAAGACCGGGAACAAAATCTGACGCAAATACGTGAACAGTGTCAAGGATTTCGAGAAGAGATAAAGGAGGCGCGAGTTAAAATAAATGTTCTTCTGGATTCCCTGGAACAACGTGTCATGGATGAGTTACAGACAGCAGAAGAAAACATAAAAGCACAGATTGAAAACTTGTTGACAAAACTATCTCAAGTATCAGCGACCGTTGTCCAGAAACAAAACCATATATCTGCAATAAAACAGTATGCGTCCGATATTCAAGCCTTTCTTGGCGTTAAAGCCATTGAAAAAGATGTAGAAAAAGATGAAAGATTTTTAGGAACATTATATGAGGACGAAAATCTTAAACATGTCAACTTGAAGTTCAAAATCAATGATAAGATATCAGAGATATTGTCAAGTGTAACACAGTTTGGTATTATATCTTTAGAAAATACTCCATCGTCAGTTGTTTTTAAATTGGAAACAGATAAACAAGCACAAATTATGTCTATCATACAACAACCAGGTCCTAAATCTATTCATGATATCCACCTTACATTACAGTCTACTATTAAGTTACCAACAGGAAAATCTGCCGTCCAAATTACCGGCTGCATAATTTGTCAAGAGGGAAGGATGATTTTTGTGGATAGTGGCAACAGTAGATTAATTATATTTAATGCTGATGGTACGTTCAGTAAGGAGATATGTACCTCATCAGCGCCATATGGCGTCACTACCATAGATGATAAAATTGTGGCCGTTACAACAAGTGCTGGTATAGAGAAAATCAACACAGAATCCAACCAAGCAGTAAGGTTTATTAAAACACAAAACGCTTGTTTTGGAGTAATATATGAACAGGGGAAACTACTGTGGTGTCAACAGTCACAAGGTATTCAAATGGTACTACCGAGCAATACTGGTACAACAGTAGTAAAACAAGCTAGAGTGCCGGGCTATTCCTATATCACAACAATTGGTGACAAGATATATCAAACAAACTATGAGGATGAAACCGTCACGTATTTCACGATGAAAGGAGAGAAAATGTGGGAATATAAAGACGTATCTGTGCTCAGAGATCCGGTAGGTGTGACAATAGACAACGACATCAACATGTACGTTACTTCTGACGATGGTGACGAACTCGTTGTTATATCACCAGACGGAAAACATGGGCGGAAGCTGCTTGGTGCAAAGAACGGAATAAAGAACCCACGAGCAGTATATTTTGACAAGATTAAAAACAATTTGTTAATTTCAAATTTGAATGGTGGACTTGCTTTCTTGTACAAGCTTTCTTAAATAAAGAAAAATGAGTTGGTTTTATAACAATATTTGTTATGAAAGTCTGCACTTCCTGTGACGTAGCTATAAATGAAATCAAGTGAAGGCAGGGAAGTAGGGCGTGGGTGTATTCCCCTCCATGGAATCTTCATAATTATAGCATATTAAATGTTAAAAAGATTTATAAAAGAAGACCGATAGGTCATAGTGGATAGTGGACTGTTAATTGGTTAACACTGGATTCTACATTTACCATGTTTTAGCTGTATTTTGCCGTCCTGGTTTTTTGGGGTTTTTGTGTTGGGGTTCGGGGGTGTGTGGGAGTCTGATTAAAACTCCATATCTTCATTAGGAAATTAGCAAATTTGACATTTAAGGCTGAATTCGAGCACGAAATGACGGAAGTCTGACTTGAACTCCAAAACACAGTCAGGATTGTCACACTGGTGATTAATAGTAGTGTAGGCCTATTTACTAATTAGTCCACCAAAACCACCCTAATAACAGATATCAAAAAGTGAACCCTTTATTTTTTTTGAGAAAATAGTAGTTATAAAAACCAGAGTTCTAGCGACTATCGTCGCCATATATTTACTATGGGATAAAAGGTATCCTCTCAATGAATCGGAGAATACCCCATAATGAACTTTTTAAAATTAATTAGGTCAATTAAGAAACTTGATTAAGTCCGGTAGTACATGTAGTTTATTGTGTCTATATATATAAACTGTACTACATAGGTATTAATTTGAAATAATACGATTCTAAATATATATACTGACAAGTGAACCCCCCCATATGTATAACATCAGAATACATCAGAATAATTCACAAGTTGATAAAACCCCAAACGTTAACTCAATCGGTCAAAACATTTGAATGCAATTTCAAATATCACAAAGACTTTGTCGACCTTTTTGACAAGTTCACAAATCCCCTAACATTAGCTATTTATTTCATTGTTAAGTTTTTGTGAAATAAAACAATACAGATATAAGAAAAAAGCAAATAATTTAATGAACACCTCAAAATATCGTTGAAAAAAGAAATAAGACGTAAGCAATATATAAAAACACTATTTGAAAACCGAAAAATATAATTAAACAGTATCCAACTCCTTTTTATGTGTCGATTCAATGTCCCGACATCCTCCCTCATCTTCTTTCTTATTGTTGGCATAATATGACTTATCCTCATATTGGATAAGTCCGGTTATTGAGGAGAGCAAAGATATTTATAGTATTATTAGTCATAATTGAAAAAAACATATGCACATGTTTTTGTGCGCACGCACTTGTTTGAGCAACATCCTCTTTTTCGTGAACAGCATCAAGACAAGGGTGGAAAATTTTTGAAAATTAAATGTTCTCACATTGCTGGTTCAACAAATGAAATAGCTGATTCTATTTCGCGATTTCAGTGGACAAGATTCAGACAACTGGCGCCAGAAGCAGACACTTTCCCAACTCCAATTCCATCAGAGTTCTGGCCCCTTTTAGACTTGAAGTTGATAAACTGTTAAGAGCATCAGTTTCACAGAATACTTTAAAGACGTACAATAAAGGTTTTGAAAGTTTTAATGAATTTCGAACAACATACATGCCTATAAATTCATGGCCCCCTCAAGTTGATCACATAGTGAACTTTATAGCATTTCTGTCAAGCAGAAATTTATCTTACTCTACAGTTAAGTGCTACTTGTCAGGTATAAGTTTTCATTTACAAATTTCTCAGGAATGCGATTCAACAAAATTTTTCATTGTTAAAAAAACGCTTGAGGCTATAACCTACCCTCTTCTAATGCGCATTGTGAGTTCCTTAGAAGTTCTGTGCAAGAATAGGTATGAATTTTTCTTGTTTTCATCTGCATTCCTTCTCGCATATTTTGCCTTGTTAAGAGTAGGTGAATTGACACTTTCAAATAAGAATAGTGCAGACAAGATTTTAAATTTCGATGATGTTGTGCTATGTAATTCGGGCACAGTGAAAATTAAAATCAGGCTGTCAAAAACTGATCAGTTGGGCAAAGGAACTAATTTAGAAATTACTCCTTCAAACGAATCCGTGATATTATATAAATCGTTATCTACGTACATGAAAATGAGGCCAAATATTAAAGGTCCCTTTCTATGTCATTTTGGAGGGAGTTGTATGACAACTTACCAATTTTCACAAATGCTCAAGAAATGCATACAGTTTTTAGGCATTGATACATTAACATTTAAATCCCATTCCCTCAGGATTGGTTGTGCAACATATTTACATATGAAAGGAAAATCAGAGGAAGAAATTAAAACAATGGGCAGGTGGAAATCCACTGCTTACAAGTCTTACATCAGAATATAGAGATGATTTTAACTACAAATTATATTGTGGATTTGTTACATGTACATGAAATTACTTATTTTCAAATGAATACAAGGGCAATATAACTGTACTAACAGCAGTAAGCCTTTCAGGGTCTCACCATAAAGTGCGGATTGTTGGTTCCTCTCTGATTGTTAGAGCACATAAACATGCTAAAAATAACACTGGTGGAGCTGACCTGGGTCTTCAAAGCTTTGGAGTCGCCATCAGATGGGCAGGAAAAAATGGAATGACTTGGGAGGAGCTGTACAAATCGGTTCATGATATTTTTCTTGAAGAGGGACCACATCAAATGTTAATTATACATTGTGGTGCAAATAATATTGGTACAATGTCAGTTAGAAAACTGAGAAATTTTATGAAATTTACAATCTCCCAAATTGTTAAACTAATGCCTTGCACACTAATTGTATGGAGTGAAATGTTGCCCCGATTATCCTGGAGATATATGGTGTCTAATATTGCTGCAGAGAAGGCAAGAATCAGGATTAATAGTTGCATAGCAACCTTTGTAAATAGTCAAAAAAAGGGGGGGGGCTGTATAAGATATCCTGATATAAAACAAGAAACCACAAAGCTTTTTTCTGATGGTGTACATTTGTCAGAATTAGGTAATTCACTGTTTGTCAATACAATTCAAGGAGGAATTTACACTTTTATTTCCTCTAAAGCTTGCATCTATCCATAATCCATAGGTATACCAATCTAAGAATTGACCATTTAACGCCATAAACTATATTTTCACGCATAAAATAGACTGATGGGCTTGTCTGTTGTTGTACTAGTATACATTTTGTTTGGTCATGGCTTTGTAATGTGGGTAGCAAAATTTGCTGCTGTGATAGCAGATGGATTGATGCAATCCATATGGCTGAATTTTGCGAATGAGGCTAGTCTTGCAGATTACCGTTTTATCCCGGGATCTGTATGGTTTTATCTAGCTTTCATGAATATTAATTATCATATTCAGAAGATTGTTTATAGACTTTTAATTCATTGAAATATTTGACTTTAATTATTTTATTGAACATAATTCTTGCAGAATGAACTTTTCATTGTTTAATGTTGTCTTATTGTTTATTGCACTTGAATTGATTGTATGGCGAGCCATTTAGTCCTATTGAAAGGTCGGCCACCACATTTGATCGTTTAAATATTAAAGCCATGACCATTTAATGCCAATATGTGTTCTTGTTATCTTTGATGTATCGAAATAACTTAAAGGGGTATATTTATGTTACACATCATTTAACTGTTGCTTCATCATACTAATTAATAGTTGGTTCCTTAATAAGTTTTGTATAATAGTAGCATACTCCCGTTGATAAATTATATAATGTCGTTTTATTACGATGTTGCACCTTTTTTTGTGTAAGGGTGTCAATTTATAAGCGTTACGTTATAACTATAGCATGATATGTACACATAGTTTAATATTTAATATCCCAAACTGTTTTGCGCTTATAAATTGACACCCTTACACAAAAAAGGTGTCTCTTTATAGAACATCTATATATGAATTACTCTGGATTCAAAATAAATCTAATTAGGGTAAATTAAATTATAGGATTTAACGGATAGACACAATAAACTATTACCGGACTTAATCAAGTTTCTTAATTGACCTAATTAATTTTAAAAAGTTCATTAAGGGGTATCCTCCGATTCATTGAGAGGATACCTTTTATCCCATAGTAAATATATGGTGACGATAGTCGCTAGAACTCTGGTTTTTATAACTACTAAAAATGATGCATTAATCTGAAGAATGGTCCAATGTACAACATACCTCAATAGATATTTCATGTCCCTCTGTTATAAAGAAACTGAAATAAAAAACAGAAACGCTCATTATATAATCTCTATATCAACTAGTAAACAAAAAGTCAAAAATAGTTATTTAAATAAAGAAGAGAATGGTTGAATGGTTGAATCATTTATACTTGCAGAAATGAAAAAGAAAGCTAAATACATGTATGTTTTGATTTATATTTTTGTCACATATAAAGGGGATTTGTGTATGCAAATTGCTTACATATATATATATATATATATATATATATATATATATATATATATATATATATATATATATATATATATATATTGTGAAAAAGTATATATATATATATATGTATATATATATATATATATGATGTGGTGCCAAAACACTAATGCAAAATATTGATTCCTAATATATATCATCGTCAGAAACCCAAGGGTCAATAAAAACATGTACCTACATCCTTTTAAGGCTATAATTGTATTGTACAATACTGATATATGTTCATCGTCGGAACCGACGGCCAGTCACTTAACGGTGGCACAGCAAGAACCGTAATTAATGTGGGTTTCCGACGATGAACATATATTTCGATATGGACATTATACACCGTACATGGTTTATCGACCAGATTTAAATGTACAGACCGAGGACACAGTCCGATCTTGATGTACATTCATCGGGTAATAAAAACATGTGTTGACCTATATTTAATGGCTATAATTGTTTTATTATAATATATTAATCATAGAATTAGAAATCGTCTATGTTATTACATCAGAATTATTTTAGATAAAAAAAATCGAAAGCTGGAATAACTTAACAATGTTTCATATCTATAACAAAGTTGAAATAATTTTCTCGAAACAGAATTTGGAATGCCACTGATGTTTCATTATTGCTTGAAATGATATATTTACAGAACAAATTTAGTCTTCGTATAAACGTAATTGCAGAACGACAAGTTCAGGTTCTGCAAAAGAAAGTGGCGATGATTCGTATTTTGGTGAAACAAAATTTCGTAAAAAAACCAATGCATTATGAACTTTAGACTGTGACGAAAAAATATACATGTACTTGTTACATCTTCGTTTCAATTGCTAAAATTCTGAAGCATGACATCGATATAAAATTAACATCACGCTCTCTCCAATGCCTCAAGGACGGGCATGATGTTAAATGCATTTAAATGTCAGAGCACATGATGTGTATATTAGATTTAGAAATCACACCAAATCAATTTCTTGTTCTACAGACCCGACGGCACATGTTTTATAGAAATTGAAAAAAATTAACAATTTTACCGCTATCCGTTCCCGGCGGTTGTCAGGTATTTCTTTATTGTGCTCATTGAAATATGATGTATCTACAAACAATTTGAAAAAAGAAAGTAAACCATGCCGTTCTATAGTAGTTAAGATATCTAACGTTAAGGGAGCCATGGTTGTCCACAACAAGGAGGTTTCTTTAAGTAGCGATACGTTGGCACAGCTTTTTTCAAAGATGTGTTGAAAAAACGCAATTAGAATGAAGGAACATTTGGCTCAAATTTGCAATAAGGAAAATTTTTTGATGCAAAGCATCAGTTTGCCGCCGATTTATTTTGCATTCTGCACGCGTTTGTCAAAATTATTTGATAATAATTTTACGGAACACATTTAAAGCATATATATATATATATATATATATATATATATACGTCTACAAATTAAGCCCAACACTGTTTGAATAGATTTTTAACACTGTCAAATTTTTGTTTTTCCCTCGGCGGGATTCGAACTCACACCGTTGTGACACTGTGGCACCAATTCGCCTGCACTATGTCCAGCGGTCTAGACCCCTCGGCCAAATCCGCTATATATATATATATATATATATATATATATATATATATATATATATATACAAGTCTAGAAGATTATGCAACGATACAAATGACGGTGTTTCTTGTCAAAAATTTAGACAAAGACTGACCAACGAATGGCCTTAGTCATTGAATGTCAATATAAATAAATGACGTAAACAAGTCATAACATATTAATCTTAAACTTTCTCGTTTCCAACCTAACCCAAAATAGTTGCTTTTCAAGTCCGCCAGCCGCAGACGTGCCGTGCTGTTACTTGGCTTTCCTCAAATATTCCAACAAGATGTAATCAAAATTACCAAGGTGACAAATTCCTTACGCCAGACGCGCGTTTCGTCTACTTAAGACTCATCAGTGGCGTTTAACTCTAAATGCTTCAATTTTTTTTTCATTCGGTGATGGAATGATATAAGTCCACTGTGTAAAAACACAATACAGGTAGTTCAAAATATTATATAAACGTCTAAAGAGTCTACCAACCAGTAAAGCTTATTAAGTATCGGATCGACAAACATGACGATACGGCATAAACAAAAAATAATATACAAGTCTAGAAGATTATGCAACGATACAAATGACGGTGTTTCTTGTCAAAAATTTAGACAAAGACTGACCAACGAATGGCCTTAGTCATTGAATGTCACTATAAATAAATGACGTAAACAAGTCATAACATATTAATCTTAAACTTTCTCGTTTCCAACCTAACCCAAAATAGTTGCTTTTCAAGTCCGCCAGCCGCAGACGTGCCGTGCTGTTACTTGCCTTTCCTCAAATATTCCAACAAGATGTAATCAAAATTACCAAGGTGACAAATTCCTTACGCCAGACGCGCGTTTCGTCTACTTAAGACTCATCAGTGGCGTTTAACTCTAAATGCTTCAAGTATTTTTTCAATCGGTGATGGAATGATATAAGTCCACCGGGATCGTGTAAAAACACAATACAGGTAGTTCAAAATATTATATAAACGTCTAAAGAGTCTACCAACCAGTAAAGCTTATTAAGTATCGGATCGACAAACATGACGATACGGCATAAACAAAAAGTAATATACAAGTCTAGAAGATTATGCAGCGATACAAATGACGGTGTTTCTTGCCAAAAATTTAGACAAAGACTGACCAACGAATGGCCTTAGTCATTGAGTCTCAATATAAATAAATGACGTAAACAAGTCATAACATATTAATCTTAAACTTTCTCGTTTCCAACCTAACCCAAAATAGTTGCTTTTCAAGTCCGCCACCCGCAGACGTGCCGTGCTGTTACTTGGCTTTCCTCAAATATTCCAACAAGATGTAATCAAAATTACCAAGGTGACAAATTCCTTACGCCAGACGCGCGTTTCGTCTACTTAAGACTCATCAGTGGCGTTTAACTCTAAATGCTTCAAGTATTTTTTCAATCGGTGATGGAATGATATAAGTCCACTAGGATCGTGTAAAAACACAATACAGGTAGTTCAAAATATTATATAAACGTCTAAAGAGTCTACCAACCAGTAAAGCTTATTAAGTATCGGATCGACAAACATGAGAATGCTGACACAAATGTACACTGTTTTATTACAAATTATTTAAATTTATGGTTTAATTACCCGTTATTCTTTCCTTGTTAATTCTAATAAATGAATAATAAATAATGATAAACAATCAAACAAACACAAATCAAAACACCCTGCCTTTAACGATGTCATATAATATTGTCTTTATTTTTATGTCAACGCCCCAAATGCGAAGGCCACCTTCGCCTTTAGACGGTGACATAAAAATTCAGTTTTGCAGAAAGTACGAACGTCAACATTTATTTTGTCACTCTTTTGGGTTTTCTTCAATCAAAATAGTTTGATGATTGATATGGGGATTTGTGCAAACGAATAGTACGTTATAGGCTGTTATCCGACAGAACCCTACATCTTGTTGGCCGATATGCATTACAATGATATTAGTTTAACATTTAACCCCTTCTGGAAATTGGAACGGTTCGATATTTGGCGATTCGTACTAATAGGCAGTAAGTTCTGCACAAATATCACTGTCGACCCTCTAATTTCATCCTCACAAGTCAGGGTTTCTGTGTCCACATGTGTCCACGAAACCCTGACAAACGTAGCTAGGAAATTCCCGGGGTAGAAGTCACTGTTTTGATTGGCTACATCATACCCTAATGTAGCCAATCAAAAGCTCGCTTTCATTCCTGACTTGGTAAGGGGATATCCTGATGTCGATTGTAAATAAACCAAACGGATGTGTTGCATAGACCATGTGAAAATCAGTGTATTTTGTACAGTAGTGTTAATAGTATGTTATTACCACGTTATTTACTAGTTCCGTTACGTTTTCTTCACACTAAAGAATGAGTAAGAATGACTACTGCCAAACACTTGCTTCTTTCAAGCAATTTCATTAGTTGATATTTTCAAAGGATTGACGTCATATGAAAATCTTCTTGCCCAAGAATTTCCTAGCTAAGTTTGTCAGGGTTTCTTGGACACAGAAACCCTGACTTGAGAGGATGCTCTACTTTCTGCTTGCAGCTAATACGTATTGAACAATTTCGTCAAACGTTTCTCGTGTTTCGTTTATCGTACTGGTTGGATATTTCATATTATGGTTTATACTAATGGATTGTATACGATTTAAAACCCTGGTACTTATTTGTCAATCAAAACAAAATGCGACTTGTCAAAGTTCAAAGTCTAAGGTCTACAACGATGATAGGAGACCCATTGTCTAGTAATTATCTACCCACATGGCATATATGAAAAGCTTAGCCTATTTCAGCGAAGGTCGGGGTCTTCTCTGGGTACTGAGGCTTCCACTCCCATTAAAGACATCATACAGCTGATAAATTGCTGAAAGTCATTAAAAACCATTCATTCAAACAAACAAACAGTCAAACAATTTTTTTTAAAGTTATACCGGGCGCGAAGCAATGACTTAAAAGGCATTGATGTTATCCTGGTTTGGGGGGGGGGTCAAATTTCGAAGTTAAATATCCCGGACACGAAGCAGTCACTCAAAAGGCAATGATGTGACCTTGGGGGTCAAATTTTAAATTAAATATCAATACCTATGGCATGCGAAACATCGATAAGTTATAATCTACCCACATACCAAATATCAAAAAGCCTACCTAAAAAAAGTTATATCCCGGACAAGATTTGTAATGGCTGCACGGACGAACACACAACAATATGTCGACCTTCTTTTGCCTCTTTTACCAAAAACCCAATATAAACCTCCTAAAAATGAAAAGTGTTAAGTAACACTAGATAAAGCTATCTTACATATCCTAAACGTGTATTAGTATGCGATTTGCAGTGTCAAATAAATTTGGCTGAAAAAATCAATCTTAAAGGAGAAGAAAAGAAAACAGAAGATGATGTCAATTACCAGACAAAAACAATATGTCTCCCATTTATCTTCGTTTGGTATAGATAATAAAATAAGAGTTGCATACAAATACAAAGATAGTTTGAAAGCTTTTCTGAAAATGTTATTGGGTGTCGCAATTTGTTCATTTCATATTTTATGCACAGTAATCAAAATTAATTTTCCCCATCCTCCTCTTCATGCTTGATATTGACAAGAAAATAAAAAATTACATATATTTTTACGTTACGAACTCTTAAAGTGCATACTTATTCAATCGGTTAGCAGAATTTAATAGCTTATACAAAGTCATATTTCTTGTTTTAATCATATCATTGAACTGATTTACATCGTATCGTAATTTCTCTGACAGTGCAATTAAAATCAAATTAATATTGTTAATGCATTATGTGAAAGATACATTGTTGGTATCAAGCGAAAGCCAAAGGGATATTCTTTATATTTAAACGGCCGATTTGAAATAAAATTATATCATAAAAAGTCATTTTAGCATTTTAATAACTATATCTGCATTTTTTCGTTTATTTTATAAGGTAAGTTGGACAAAAATAAAAGCAACAGCTTAAAGAACTGAATATATCTATTGCCAAATCTATGCTAAATCGTGTTTAATATATTTTATTATATAGTTTATTGTTTGAATGGTGTTGAACGCAAATTTCAGCAATTTTTCAGCTATAGCATGGCGTCTAGTTTTTATTGGGAGAGGAAGCTGGATTACCCGGAGAAAACCCCCGACCTTCGCAGTGAGGCCTGGTGTTGACAGACCACGTGATCAATAGTAAATTTACTAACAACCCTCGTCCACCGATGCCCTCTAGTTTGTTTGGCATCCTAATTTTAAGAAAAAAATTAATGATTTATTTGTTTATATTAATGACTTACAAATCTAAAACAGACATAACACAAATTAGAACCAATAATCGTACTTTCGCTTTCATGGGGTAATCTGACAAATCACAAAACTAACTTCGGATTATAACGGCTGAAGAGCTGCGGGAAGCAGTGAAAGTACTAGCGATATAATACAATATACAGATTTATATATATAAACGTCTAAAGAGTCTAAAGAGTCTACCAACCAGTAAAGCTTATTAAGTATCGGATCGACAAACATGACGATACGGCATAAACAAAAAATAATATACAAGTCTAGAAGATTATGCAACGATACAAATGACGGTGTTTCTTGCCAAAAATTTAGACAAAGACTGACCAACGAATGGCCTTAGTCATATATCTTTTTTCATCGTGTCATACTTATATAAGTCGGTTGATCGGTGTGCTAAATCTCTTGTCCATGCAAGCTAATTAATGTTTGTTGTAACTACCACACCGATCAACCGACTTATATCATTTTGGTGAGAAGAAGTATGACACGATGAAAAAAGATATAAACAAGTTAAGACCTATACGTATACAGATGACTTTTTCCAAGTCGCTACGTTTAAAACTCACTGTATCAAATATAGTGTAGTAAAAAATTATTTGGCATATATTTGTCCATTAACACATTCAATCGTTTTAACTAATGTTTTCATTTGTTATCTGAAAATAGGTTCCAAAGGTACTGGCATCACAAATTTGAACAAATAAATGCACAATTTACGCTTCTGCACATTATATTTCTGTATCAAGTGTTTTTGTTCAAAAGGACATATATCCAACGTTTTTTCTGACCCCAAAATTATTCTTTCAATTGCAATTTATTAGGAGTTTGAATCATTTTTCTTTACGCATTTACTGAAAAAATAAATGATACGGAAAAAATCAGCTCATCTTTTTATAATGACACGATGAATAAAAGTTCCTTGAAACGATTGAAAACAGCCACGTTTTTCTTAAGTGATTAGTTTTATACTTCCACATGGGGCATTTCAATAACATTTTACAACTAATGTCTGTATATCATTGAATATTATACAAAAAGTCTACAATTGTTAATACAATAGGACTATTATGTATACATTCTTGACACAAATCACTAGACATGGAAAAAGGTAACAAGCAACGGAGCAGCTTTGTAATTCATCTTAAAACCATAGTCATTGAGGAATTAAACATAGAGTAAATGCTCTCATTTAGACAATCCATCCCAGAGCAGGGCCTAAGCGGAAATCAGTGTTATATGTCGATAACGCTCTACATATGAGTTCTCACCTATCAACAAATAACACATAACGAACAAGATTTAGTACAAATATTTCCTACTTGTACAAATATTTCCTACTATGTCGACATTAAATTTTATATAACGGATCCATCTACTTGGTAGGTCATTATATTGATGTCAAACTTTTTTTTAACAAATTATAAGGTATGAATTTAGGCAAACATTATCAAATGTGCTGCCTACAATCAGGAACCTATATACTAGTCAAGCTTTAATTTATAATAAAGACGAAGAGCGAGAAATTTAAGGTTAATTAGCGTACAAAAGAGAGTTAAATCTCAAGAATTAATACATCATATATAACTGTAACACGAATACTGCCTATGTCTAATTTTTTAACATTATCGGTTGCAAATATTTTGAGAATTCCACAGTAATCTTTTACATAAAAACAGAAAAGGAAAACGTGTAAGACATGTATAGTTACTAAGGACAATATTATATCATTCAAACAGACCGCGAGATTTACCTTCATTGACCGAATTATACACATTTTTCATCGCGTATTACCCCTGTAGACACCGAAAGATACACAGAAAAGAATCTACCAAACTGGTTAGATAATACTTACACAAATGTACACTGTTTTATTACAAATTATTTATATTTATGGTTTAATTACCCGTTATTCTTTCCTTGTTAATTCTAATAAATGAATAATAAATAATGATAAACAATCAAACAAACACAAATCAAAACACCCTGCCTTTAACGATGTCATATAATATTGTCTTTATTTTTATGTCAACGCCCCAAATGCGAAGGCCACCTTCGCCTTTAGACGGTGACATAAAAATTCAGTTTTGCAGAAAGTACGAACGTCAACATTTATTTTGTCACTCTTTTGGGTTTTCTTCAATCAAAATAGTTTGATAATTGATATGGGGATTTGTGCAAACGAATAGTACGTTATAGGCTGTTATCCGACAGAACCCTACTTCTTGTTGGCCGATATGCATTACAATGATATTAGTTTAACATTTAACCCCTTCTGGAAATTGGAACGGTTCGATATTTGGCGATTCGTACTAATAGGCAGTAAGTTCTGCACAAATCTCACTGTCGACCCTCTACTTTCATCCTCACAAGTCAGGTTTCTGTGTCCACATGTGTCCACGAAACCCTGACAAACTTAGCTAGGAAATTCCCGGGGTAGAAGTCACTGTTTTGATTGGCTACATCATACCCTAATGTAGCCAATCAAAAGCTCGCTTTCATTCCTGACTTGGTAAGGGGATATCCTGATGTCGATTGTAAATAAACCAAACGGATGTGTTGCATAGACCATGTGAAAATCAGTGTATTTTGTACAGTAGTGTTAATAGTATGTTATTACCACGTTATTTACTAGTTCCGTTACGTTTTCTTCACACTGAAGAATGAGTAAGAATGACTACTGCCAAACACTTGCTTCTTTCAAGCAATTTCATTAGTTGATATTTTCAAAGGATTGACGTCATATGAAAATCTTCTTGCCCAAGAATTTCCTAGCTAAGTTTGTCATGGTTTCTTGGACACAGAAACCCTGACTTGAGAGGATGCTCTACTTTCTGCTTGCAGCTAATACGTATTGAACAATTTCGTCAAACGTTTCTCGTGTTTCGTTTATCGTACTGGTTGGATATTTCATATTATGGTTTATACTAATGGATTGTATACGATTTAAAACCCTGGTACTTATTTGTCAATCAAAACAAAATGCGACTTGTCAAAGTTCAAAGTCTAAGGTCTACAACGATGATAGGAGACCCATTGTCTAGTAATTATCTACCCACATGGCATATATGAAAAGCTTAGCCTATTTCAGCGAAGGTCGGGGTCTTCTCTGGGTACTGAGGCTTCCACTCCCATTAAAGACATCATACAGCTGATAAATTGCTGAAATTCATTAAAAACCATTTATTCAAACAAACAAACAGTCAAACAATTATTTTAAAAGTTATACCGGGCGCGAAGCAATGACTTAAAAGGCATTGATGTTATCCTGGTTTGGGGGGGGGGGTCAAATTTCGAAGTTAAATATCCCGGACACGAAGCAGTCACTCAAAAGGCAATGATGTGACCTTGGGGGTCAAATTTTAAATTAAATATCAACACCTATGTTATATCCCGGACAAGATTTGTAATGGCTGCACGGACGAACACACAACAATATGTCGACCTTCTTTTGCCTCTTTTACCAAAAACCCAATATAAACCTCCTAAAAATGAAAAGTGTTAAGTAACACTAAAGGAGAAGAAAAGAAAAAAGAAGATGATGTCAATTACCAGACAAAAACAATATGTCTCCCATTTATCTTCGTTTGGTATAGATAATAAAATAAGAGTTGCATACAAATACAAAGATAGTTTGAAAGCTTTTCTGAAAATGTTATTGGGTGTCGCAATTTGTTCATTTCATATTTTATGCACAGTAATCAAACCTTTGCATAAAAAATGCTTTTATTAAAACAAAATCATTAGAAAGATAAAGTTGCAATTGTAATCTTATGTTAGCTGGTCATAATACATCGCCACATTCTTCAATTATCGAAGGCAGAAAATCATCTGTAAAGTGGATTATTTATCACTTTTACTGGAAAAACCACAGTTCCTATACCTTAAATCATCTGTTAGAACCTTTGATTTTTCAACTCTTTATACCACCTTGCTTCACGATAAACTAAAATCTCGTCTAAAAGAAATATGACATAAAGACTTCGATGCCACATGTCCCAACAAATATGTTCTTTTAGGCTAAAATACGATTTTTCTTCAACAAAGATGGTAAAATTATGTTACAACAAGAAACGGGTTTATCGTATGGGATGGGCAGCATATTTGTTGTTTCAATAAAAACGTTAATATGTCTTTCAGAACTGGACCAATCGGCCAAATCCGCTTTATAGCTTCATTAACCGAGGGGATTCGTAGTGATAGACATAGTACATGTATACAAGAGTGCGGCGATAGAATTTTTGTAAACATTACGTATTAATCTGACAGTAATCTTACTCAGCATTGTTTGTGACAAACATATAGTATATCTATCCAGTGGATATCTGAAGCATCAGAAATATAGGGTTAATACCGAATACTTGTATAAGTGTACAAATTAAGCCAAGAATGCTATAAAACCTAAGATATTTTACCACTTTAAATGAATGTAAAATAACAAAATACTGAACACCAAGAAACTGTCAAAAAAATCCACGCGTTTGTCATAACATAATACCTGGTTTAACTCCACATTTCTTTTAAAATGTATAGAATAGAATAGAATATGTTTATTAGCCAATCATGGGCCCATTAAGGGCAAAATGACAATACATAACAGCATTATGATTTAAACATGTATACACATATATTGCAAGTACAATTGAATTAGGAAAAAAGATTAAAAAAATAATAATAAAAAAATAAATACAATAACAATAATGATGTCATCAGGATAACTTGTTTTGCTGGAGAGCTTAATACTAATTAGCACTGCTGTACTTGTGATGTTACCCCCCCCCCCCCCCTTACTTTTTTAAGTCAACGAAAATACATCAAAAACTTAAGTATAAATGATGAATTAATATTACAATTTGTGATAATAATTTCAGTATGTCCACCTTGTCTCAGATCCACATCAGCAAGAATAGCAACTTGTATACATAATACGCACATATACATGTATACACATATATACACATCCATAAACATATATACACAAACACACATACATGTATACACATACACATACATGGCCACTGATATGGAAATGGGACCAAGGGCTGATGCATAAGGACATGTTAAAAATATTACTTAGAATAATTTAGGTTACAATATTTCAGCAGAGCTCCACCTTGTCTCTTATCTAGAGGAATGAGCTTTATGGGTCATTCTTAGAGAAAAGAGACCAGGGCAAATGCAACTGGAGTTGGTGAAAGAGTTCAAAATTTAAGTAACAAAATATTCATCACTATAAATATGTTTCAATCAATGATTATTGGATTTAAATCAACAGAGGTCCACCTTGTCCCTAGTCCACACTTGCAAGCTTAAGAAAATCACAAATGTGGAAAAGAAAAAAAAGTGTATATATTTTTAAAAGTAAAAATATTTAATTGTGACAGCAAGTTAGGGTTATTCATTAATATTCATGATTTCATTAGTTCTCAGTTAGTTAACTAAAGTTCAATCTAATCTTGCGTGCCCGATTAATCGTATTCGTTCATTGGTTTCTTCGAGCTTTAGATTGATATATATTTCGACGCATATTTAGAACTTCTTATTCTTATTTGTAATGATTACACGCTCATGGTAAGATGTAGAATTGAACCCCCAATAAAAAAGACGCAATGCATTAGACTATCAGACTTTATAATACCAGAATGGAGCTTAGACATCGTAAAGAAATATGTTATAAAACTGGATAATGGAGATGATACTTTTGACATTAGAAAAAAGATGACGCCGGTAAAACCTAAAATTATTCAGGCCGTGTCTGCAGAACAATTAAAGGGAAATAACAAGGAGAACAATGGAAGAAAAGTAAAGAAACAGATAAAGAAACAGAGAGAAAAGCAAAGACTACTGAAAGAAAAAAAAGAGTTTAAAAAAGAAATGGAAAAGAAAGAAGATGATTTGATTTGTGATTTGAGCATGTTACTTTAGACGATTTAAGGAAAAATAGATATTTCAAAGATAAAGCAAGAAGACAAGTTTGTTCCTCTGATGTTGAGAATTTCACTCATTATGAAGACAAAGGTAGAAAAAGCAAATCTGGTATATATGATAAACCCTCAGATGATGTAGTCAAGAAACAATTATGGCCTCGGTCTAAGTTACAGTTTGAATATACAGGCTCAAAAGTTTCTTATGATGATTTACAGTTAAATATGTTTTTAGCTGGTGAACTTGATATTATTTCATGCTCAACAATTGACGAAATGGAAAGAAAGGGTGGAATTTTGTTGTTAAAGAAGATTGCATATTATTTTGAATGGCAACGAATTCAAAAGTTGTATGCTCATATAATTAGCCAGATCGAGAACGGTGTGACTAATTGGTCACATGATTTTTGTGATATTTAAACTCCTTTATTGATCAAATATGTTAAAAGTAAAAAGAATGATGCCTAAATAGGTTTAGTGGTAACAAGTTGTATAAATCTGACGAATTCTATTGCTCCTATTTTCTTAGAAACAAATATTCTCAGAACTCATCCCGTTGCTTGAATTATAATAACCCGTCCTCCTTCAAATTTTCTTCAATTTTAATCTCTATATGGCGGACATTTGTGCGAAGTTATTTATTTAAAATCTAATTGAAAGTAAATCTTTCTCATGCGCCCCCCTTTTTGATATGGTCGCAGCGATTGTTATTTAGGGATTCGTCTTATATTTAAATGTGATTGATATGAATGAATATATTTATGTACATTGTCTTATATATATTTTATTGACATTCAATGACTAAGGCCATTCGTTGGTCAGTTTGTCTAAATTTTTGACAAGAAACACCGTCATCTGTATCGTTGCATAATCTTCTATACTTCTATATTATTTTTTGTTTAAGCTGTATCGTCATGTTTGTCAATCCGATACTTAATAAGCTTTTCTGGTTGGTAGACTCTTTAGACTTTTATATATATAAATTAAAATGAGAAAGTTTAAGATGAATATGTTGTGATTGTTCACGTTATTTATTTATATTGACACTCAATGACTAAGGCCATTCGTTGGTCAGTCTGTGTCTAAATTTATGACAAGAAACACCGTCATATGTATCGTTGCATAATCTTATAGACTTGTATATTATTATTTTTTGATTATGCTGTATCGTCATGTTTGTCGATCCGATACTAAATAAGTGTACTGGTTCAGCAGCATTCTTTTAGACCCTTTATATAATATTTTGAACTGCCTGTATTGTGTATTTACACGATCCCAGTGGACTTATATTATTCCATCTCCCAACGAAAAAAATATTATTCCTTCTCCCAATGAAGAATATCTTAAACATTTATAGTTAAACGCCACTGATGAGTCTTATGTAGACGAAACGCGCGTCTGGCGTAATGAATTTGTCACCTTGATAATTTTGATTACATCTTGTTGGAATATTTGAGCAAAGCCAAGTAACAGCACGGCACGTCCCCGGTTAGCGGACTGAGAAGCAACTATTTAAAAAGTTTTGGGTTCATTTAAAATGAGAAAGTTTAAGATGAATATGTTGTGATTGTTCACGTTATTTATTTATATTGACACTCAATGACTAAGGCCATTCGTTGGTCAGTCTGTGTCTAAATTTATGACAAGAAACACCGTCATATGTATCGTTGCATAATCTTATAGACTTGTATATATATATATATATATATATATATAATTCGTCTAAAGAATTAGTCAACAATTGTTCGTACGGGATGTTACGGTAGATAACGATGCTGTATAGACTAAAATAATAATATATTCGTTTAAAAATATGTACAACAACATCTAGATACATAATTAAAGCGAAAACAAAGTTTACACTTTAAAAAAATTGCACAAATATTTCGCCTGACCAACAGGCTTCGTCAGTGTTTTTACAACGAATGACAATAACAGGTAAAAAGTTTTTGTCGTTATACGTATGTGATGTATACTTGGATTATCTTTTTTGACAGTTTCCTCTGTGTTCGGTATTTTGTTTTTACCTTCATTTGCAGACACTGACAGGAACTGTATGATAAGTGCCGACTGTACATTTACAGATCAAAATACATAATAAACTATTACCTATAGTCCGCTGAAATATTGCGCAAACATTGAGTGATAATTTTGAAAGCTTCAAAATACTTTGTAATGTTTTCAAACTCAAATCTTTATAATTGGTTGTAGGAAAGGAAGTCAGAGGAAAGAAAGTCACGGAAAAATGTCACATGAAAAAACTCTCAAGAAAAAAAGTCACAGGAAAAAAGTCACACTTAATAAGTTGTATTGGTATTGAAGGTGTGTTTTAAGTTTTGCAAGTTTATATTCTTATATTTTTGTGTATAAAATGTAATGTGGCTATTTAAAGACATTTAATTTTCAAGTATATATATATTGTAACAAATTAACAAAATTTTATCATATAAACACAAAGGAATAAATAATCAATTAGTAGTGCAGTAATTGGTTACACATGTTCATTTTTCACTACACATTTTTAATAAATAAATAAATCATTAAAATGTTGAAGCCATATTTTTGGCTTTGATCAATGTATTATTATTGTTGTTTATCCTATTCTTTTCTTTGGTATGCATATTTTTAACTGTTTAAGCAGCACAAAAAGAACTGTCAACAGTAAATGGGTTTTTACTAAAATGTTTTCTAGATTTTGATGGACTTGAAATACAATTTTTATTAATGGTATTAAATAACTAATAAGTAACAAAGTAATTAACAAGTTTTACATAAAAATATGACTATAATTATAATAAACATAAAAGTATTTTCATATTATAACAACATATGTGACCAAGACAACTTATTAATTGTGACTTTTTTCCTGTGACTTTTTTTCCTGTTACTTTTTTCCTATAAAAACTGTGACTTTATTTCCTGTGACTTTCTTCGTTTACCTTCTAGCCACCTCAAATTGAACTTTCTGAACTATTTGTATAAATTGTACCATATTGTCCAAGGACAGACCCTTGGGGAACTCCAGCTGGAAGACTGCAGAGAGGAGATGAAGCATTTTTATTACAACTTTTTTTTGTCTTCCATTAAGATAGCTTTCAAAACATAACATTGAATTCCCGTTTATCCTATATGCTTTCATTTTGTGCCGAACAAGTCAACTTTCTACATAAGTAAACAGATAATCTGTTATATCCAATTTAATAAAGTTACAGCAAGACACTGTTACCATATATTTACACAAGAGACCTCCGATAAAAGCGGAAGTAACTTGAAGAGTAACACTGGTAATCTTGATGTAGGTTATGATTCCAGAGTGTCATGTTATGGACATTTTACTTCCGCTATATGCAAAATTAGTACACTTATACTTTGAATATGATCTACAGTAACAGCAGTAAAACGATACATAAATGCTACTGTTTTCCCTTAACCTTATAGCATTATAAAAATAGCTTACTTTGCAAATAATTTTTAAAGATAAAAACATAAAAAATAATTTTCCCTGACGAATGGAAGAGGGCAAATGTAACACCGATGTTCAAAAGTGGTTCCCCGTGTGAAGTAAAAAATTATAGACCTATCTCCTTACTTAGTGTTATATCCAAATGTATGGAGAGATGACTATGAACATGTCCACAATTTTTTACTACAAAGCAGTATAATCACACCCACTCAGTCGGGATTCAACTCATAAGCATACCCAACGATATTGGGAAAGCCTTAGATAACGGGAAAGAAATAAGGGTCGTATTTTGTGACATAAGCAAGGCATTTGACAGTGTATGGCACAAAGGACTCTTACTCAAACTTCAGAATTACGATATTGATCGTAATTTGTTACTCTGGTTTAAAAATTATCTTTCAGGGAGATAACAAGGAGTGGTTTTAAGCGGTGGTAGTTCTTACTGGACATCTATTAATGCAGGAGTTTCTCTTGGTTCTATTTTAGGGCCTTTATTGTGTTTATTATTTATTAACAATATTAAAGGAGATATCAATGCTGGTGTTATGCTTTTTGCAGATGACACACGCATTTATATAACAATATAGTCCCGAAGTCGCTGCTGACATATTAAATAGGGATCTAGCTAAATTCATAGCTGGTCAAAAAAGTGGTTAGTACAATATGAAAACTGAAACGATAATTACATCTCGTAAATCAGTCAAGCCAATTCATCCACCTATTTTTATGGACGGGCTCAATATTCACGAAGTTGCTTCACATAAACACTTAGGCATTTATTTTTCAAGTAATGGTTCTTGGCATAACCACATTAATTACATTGTTAAAAAAATCCTATAATAGAGTTAATTTCCTTCGTAAGGTACGATTTGTCCTTGACATGTATGTCCTGGAGAGAATGTACTTTTCTTATACGAGAATATGGCGATGTCGTATGGCATATCCATACACAATACTTAATAAACAAATTAGAGATGTTACGGGAGGGACAAAATTGACGTCGTACGAAAAAAACTTTATCAAGAGACGTTATGAAACACTTTCGGCTAGGAGGTAAACACTAGCCAAGTCGAAAATATTGTTAATGTTCGTACACGAGAGAATTTAAACTCTGAATATTTTCTGCCTGCGACTATTAAGATGTGGAATAATTTACCATTAGATGTACGAAACTCTACCTCGTTAAAGTATATTAAATATGGAATATAGGACATTTTGTTTGTGATACAGACTTTATCACGGCCAGTATCAGGTGAGCCCGTAGGGCGAACCTGATACGTTAAGCCGTGATAAAGTCTGTATCACAAACAAAATGTCCTATATTCCTTTTATCGGTAATTTTCAAAATGAGTGTTTTTTTGTCAATGTATGCCTTATTTTATAAGGAACTACTTTTTTGGTCGAAGTGATCTGTGAAAAATGGTTTGCAACGTCATTTAGCGTCAACGTCATTCAATTGGAATGTGGCTTGATGAATGGACGTGTTTTTTCATTCATCCTCTGTAAGGCAAGTCTTTTTTTATCGTTTATGTAATAGTTTGTGAATGAGAATCTTTTAATTTACTCTTAATTATAATATGAGGTGTCAGATTTTGTGTTTTTAATATTTTGCTCTTTGACGAACCGTACAGTAGGCCTATTATTTAAAATTTATGTTGCCAACTGACCGATTGTCCAATTAAGTGTCAGTTCCCCCTTTAATAAATGTTTTCTATAATTTGTGTTTTACATCGTTATCATTTCTGGTAACTGTTCAGTGCTGTGTTATTTCAAATTTTCAGTACTTTGCAGTGGCCAGGGGGGATAAGATTTACACATCATGCATAAATGCGATGAGTTGTAGGTTCTTGTAGAGGCCGAATTTTCCTGCTGTAATAATCCTATTACAGTTTTGTGATTTGTCAGATTAACTCTCAAAAATGGAGATGTCATTCGCAAGTTCTTGTGGTGAATGAACAGGAATTCGGGATTGTCACTTGATGTTGATGTTTGTGCAATTTGAAGAGTTTTGTCCAGAAACTATTATTGTTAACGGAAGGTAGCTGCGAAAACGGAACTGCTGGTCCCGTCGTGTTCGTTTTTTAGGGGGCGGTTAGATCGTTTTTATTTTATCTTGCTTTCACGTTTGTTTATTTTTGAACATTCTGTTGACGTAATAATCGTTAGATTCCTACGCAGCCTACTGACCCGATAAATTCGGTGATAAATGCCAGTACGTTGTTACTGACTTTATCACCGGTACACATCAAAGGGAAAATGTACAAATTACCGATAAAACTACATTGGAGACTCGTAACAAAGTAACCCCAAAATACTATAACGTCGGAACGAGACAAGGGCAGATTCTACGTGCAAGGCTTCGTATGAACAGTACTGGTCCGAGAGTAGTTCTCGCCATAAAAAAGACAGAAGCAATTCTCGCCATTTTTGTGATTGTGCCGTTATTTTTCCATGTAAATCAATGGAAAAGGCTTCATTTAATAGATTTCACCATCTTACATCCAAAACAAATTACGCTTGTCACTTTTAAAATGCCAATTTTTCACAAAAACTGCCAAAAGATCGGGTGGCGAGAATTACTTGCCGGCGAGAACTACTCCGTGACCAGTAGTTCACTAAATAAGCATCAGTTTCTGCGAAACCTTGTAGATTCTCCAAACTGTACATGTGGTCATGTCGAATCAACCTATAATTTTCTTTTTGACCAATCTGTCGATGTTAACTTATTATTTTCTAACATTAGATGAAAATATTAATGACTAATTTTGTTCAAATATATAGTGTTCAAAGCAAACTTTTTTGTTAACTGCATTCCACTATTCCATCATTTATATTGTCACATTGACTGTTTCTTTTATTGATTACACTTCCTGACAATATTTACATGTCTTTTTAGCTATTGCCATCACTTGGCGTCCGTCGTCTTGAGTCGTCGTCGTTAACTTTTCTTTAAAAATCTTCTTCTCCAAAACCACTGAAAGTACTGTTTTGAAACTTTGTACACATCATCCGTCAAGTGTCCTCTACCAAGTTTGCACAAACCATGGACGCACATTAACCAACATGGGTGCCATGACTAACTATAGCGATCACTGATACCCCCGCTTTTGTAAAAATTTAAAACTTTTTCGTGGACTCCGACCTTGAAATTTGACGGATTTCCCCAAAATCAATAGGCTTCTTACCACATGATATATAACAATATCTCAAAGACTCTTTAAAATCGGATGAAAACTTTTTGAGTTATTGCCCGGAAACAACTTTTTTGTAAAAATTTCAAACATTTTTCGTGTGCTGCGACCTTGAAATTTGACGGATTTCCCCCAAAATCAATAGGCTTCTTACCAACCTGATATAACAATATCCGAAAGTTTCATTCAAATCGGATGTAAACTTTTTGAATTATCATCCGGAAACCAAATGTGGACAGACGAACGGACGGACGAAAACATGGCTTAGGGTCAAGATTGTCGGATTAACCATTTAAGAGTTATTCCCCTTGAACTGTTTTTTGTCGGTTTTAATTGATTTTTTAAAAATCTTCTCTTCTGAAACCACTGAAAGTACTGCTTTGAAACTTTTTTCACATCATCCGTCAAATGTCCTCTACCAAACCATGACACCATGACCACAGATTAACCTACATAGCCACCATGGCTAAAATTAGAATGGGGGCGGGGGGAGAAAAGCAAAGAAAACTTCCTTCTTCAGCATCAAAAGCTCTACAAAACACTCCATTGGCTCGAAGTTGTATGATGACTCATTATAGGAGTTATTACCCTTTAAATGTCGCGAATGACTATTTTTACCATTTTCGCCTCAAAATCTTGAAAATTATTAGAACTAGTACATGCTTATTTACGATCATGTATGTTATTCGTTGTATCATTTATTTTGTACATATGATTGATATTTATATTAATAAAATGTTTAAACTAATTTTAAAACAATATTTGAAATTAAAATGTTTAGATAAGACAAATATGTTAACAAAATACTAAATCGCGAATAGTTATTTCGTTAGTACGAGATAATAGTCCCGTTAAACGAGGTAGGCATAATTTTTTTGTATAAACAAATAGTTATCTCGTAATTATAAAATAATTATCTCGTGTTTACCAGTAACTATATCGTAATTACGAGATAGTTATCAGATATTTTTTTATATTTGTGAGCTTCTTAGGCGTTCGTACTTTTCAAAAAATTCATATCATCATTTAATAATAATGTTATTTATTAGTACATTGTAGTATACATTAAGTACCGGTACCTTATTCCGGCCTCGTTAACATTAATCGATATTAAATATAAGTTAATATTAAGAAATATTATAGATATTACAATTTTATAATAAATTATCTAAATATGTATTAATTTTTAGGATATCTACATAGATAACAAAGAATAATAATGCGCCTATATAGTTTACTAGTAACTATTAACCAGTGTTTCATTACAAACGACAGATCTATGCAATTGTTTATTGTTATATACTTTACAGGTAGTGTACTATTGTGTATATCACATCGTAAATGATGTGTCTGATCTAACTGAAGTATTTGTGTTGTATAAACAGTCCATTTCTTCTGCATAATCGACAATTTGCATCGCAGTTGGACGTCGCCCTGGGTTACGATTCCAACTGTCCTTTAGCAGGCGTGTTACTGTACTGTCCAGTGAAATGTTATCTGGTACAGCTGGGGTAAGTCCCAGTTCACCGACTTGTTTTCTAAGCTGTTGATAGTTCAGATTATAAAAAGGTTCTTCTTCGCAGACTATTTCGAATATTACCAATGAATACGAATATGTGTCGGACATCATCAGCCCTTTAATATCGAGAAGTTCTCCCCGCAAATTTTCCGGAGAAGAATATCGTGGAGTTCCAAGGTTCCGAACATATTCAGCACCACCAGAGGTCGACGTTTCAGTTTCATTCTTCATCATGCTGAGACCGAAATCAGTAATTTTAGCAGCTAGTTCAACTCCAGGGCTGTAATTCATAAGAATATTTCGGGACTTCATATCACAATGCGCGATGTTTGCATGATGCAAGTATGCAAGGCCCACTGCAGTATGCTTTATTATTATTATTTTCTCATTCTCTGAAAACTCGTCGTTTCTTATGTGTAACGCTTCAAAAAGACTCATTTGCATGTATTCCATTACAATACTTAGGTTCGGTGTAATAACTGACGCACCGATAAATTTCACAATGTAAGGATGATCCAGTTCACAAAATAACAAAAGTTCATCACTAAAGTCCTTCAATCTACGCTTGGATACTCTCTGAACACGAAGTTTTTTTACAGCAACAACGGTTCCATTCCATTTTGCGAAATGGACATCGCCAAATCCACCGGAACCAATCTTTTGCATTAGTTCAATTTCGTCAAAATCAATTATCTTACCACGATAATTTCTCAGTACGCGTTCCGAGGTTTGAGGTTGTTGTGTCGTGCGAGATTCCTCCTGCCATTTTAATACATCTTCCATTCTGTGGACTAGACTTAAAGCAATATCGCATGCTTCATTCTGCTGCTCTTCACGCATGTGCATCATAGAGAAGTCCAAGTCTAGATCCTAAAATAGAAAGGTATGCAAATAACTTAAAAGTAATATTTTCTATTTTAAATAATGCCGTGATCTAAAATGATAGAAAATGATCACAGAATACATGGACATTTGACAATACTTTATAAATGATCAGAATGGTTTTAGCAATAACGATAACGTGTAGTTTTAAATAAAAAAGAAATGTACTTTTAACTACAAAGACTTTCATGTTGTTATTACTAACAAAATTAGACGGTCTTGAAATGAAGGTCCCAAACTTAATTTTTCTTTTCCTCTTAATTTCTCAGCCAAGGATTGTAAAGTTATTATCAGTTCACTAAAATAGTCTTTGAATATTGCTTAAAATATAAATGTTTGTCCTCATTAAATAAATATTTAATAATATGTTTATTCTTTGCTGTTTGATACCATACATATTTAATACGCGAAATGTTTATTTACACTATATATAGTACGTTTGTTCTTATAGTCTGACGCCATATCTTAATCTAGAGGTGTCAACCAATCGATTACTGCTCTATGTATAGAATACGTAATTTTTTCAAATTGTATTGCCCCAGATTGTTCGATCGAATTTGGTTATAAACGATGGTACACAATTTAGCAATTGTATTTCGGAGTGTTTCTGATTTATACAAGACTCATGGTACTAGTAAATGAGTTAATCCTTTATTTGACTAGCACGATTCGTTCTCCTTACTTAGTAGTCTCAAGTGAAGTATTGTGCCATGAAAAAGACATCCTCGGTGTGTTCTTTACTACAATTTTACTGAATACTTACTGGGTTTTGAATGAGTTGAAGGTATATGTGCGACGCCCCTGATGTTATCTGGCTCCGTCTGGAGATTGACATTGAACCGAGTGGTTTACCTACTCTGCCAACAGCTCTATTAAATGCATTATCGGTGTAAGTCTTCCGAGTTGATTTCGTGTTCTTAGAATGAACTGCAGTGCCAAGGGCCAAACCAACCCTGTTTAATCGACGATTAAGAGGATTGTCTTTATATAATTTTCTTGTTAGCGAGTCTGACGGAGAGAAAACGACACTGTCGTTGTATGATTCGCGCCGCCTACTGTTTGCACTTTTAGATAAAACAGCAGTCCCGTGCTCCATTCCAACCCTACCAAGATTTCTGTTATAAGAATTGTCCACATATGTTTTAGTTGAAGCTTTGTCGCCTTTCGAAATGACCATACTTCCATGTGGCATACCTACTCTGCCTACACTGCGATTGTAAGAGTTGTCAGCGTACGTTTTAGTGCCACTACTGGGCGAACTGTAACTTCCGTCTCCACCTGATATTGAAACAGGCATACTTCCATGTGCCATTCCTACTCTGCCTACACTGCGATTGTAAGAGTTGTCAACGTACGTTTTAGTACCACTACTGGGCGAACTGTAACCTCCGTCTCCACCTGATCTTGAAACAGGCATACTTCCATGTGCCATTCCTACTCTGCCTACACTGCGATTGTAAGAGTTGTCAACGTACGTTTTAGTACCACTACTGGGCAAACTGTAACTTCCGTCTCCACCTGATCTTGAAACAGGCATACTTCCATGTGCCATTCCTACTCTGCCTACACTGCGATTGTAAGAATTATCAACATACGATTTAGAACTACAGCTGGAAAAACTGTAACTTCCGCCTCCACCTGATCTTGAAACAGGCATGCTTCCATGTGGCATTCCTACCCGACCAAGACTTCTATTCATAGCATTGTCTACGTAATTCCTCGGCATTTCTGTAATAAACAAATCGTTCAAACTTTATAGAAGTGGCTGATGTTAGACTTTTTTCTTATTATTGCATCAATTGTTTTTATTTCATGAGATACTTATCAATTATGGACTTTTGACGAGGTCAATACATTATATATGGACCTGTTAGGCCTATATTGACCGAGGACGAAGTCCAAGGTCAATATATTCCTAACAGGTCCATATATAATATATTGACATAGTCAAAAGTCCATTATTTATATATTACATATGTAGACATATTATAGTCTTTTTTAGGGTTGGTGCAAGGGTTGAGTTATTTTTTCACGATTTTGTTATGTACATATATCCGGATCTAAATTTAGTAACATAGCGTCAATATAGGTAAAAATAGAAACATAGCGTCAATATACCAAACAAGGCAAGGCTTTGATTTCAAACTAAAGAAATACACTAAATATCCTTAAAACCACGTGACTAAATAATCCAATGAAAATATAAGAATCATAAACCATATGTAATATTATACAATTATGACCGCTCAATCAATGCGATATCACTTTTTCAGAAACACTTGAAACAGATATCGGTCGATGCCATAAAACATCTATCGCATGCACGAGTTTATAATTATTTTATATTTCATTGTAAATATTCCACTTTTATTCGTGTTCTCTTCTATATATTGACTTTATATACGGCTGACATGGTAAAAGTAATTAAGCTGGTAATTTAATTCAACTAATTATACGTTAATATTATACAATTAATGACTTTGATATAGGTCACTATCAAGATCAGCCAAAGAAAATGTAATATTCACCGATCAGGAGAGGTGACTATACATTTTTAAGGGCTGATAAATCCTGATAGCGACCGTATATTAAATTCATTAATTGTTTAATTACATGAATAAACCCACCATCTCCCTTGATCAGAAAAACTGAGGATGCCTTTTCTGCTGAAGCACCTGCGTATCTTTTGTAATTGTTGTAATGCTAGTTACCCTTAATATTTTTTATTTAATAATGCAGTTTGATATTAATTTGCTGATAATCCTGAAATTACAGTTTCAAATATTGAGAATAGTATAAATGAACCAATATATCGCAGAACCGACGTTTCTCCCATTTGTTGTTTACACGCACGATACGTAAAGCTGACGTCAATGAATTGTGTACAATTAAAACAATCGATTTAATTGGACGAATGAATTTATTAAGACGGATATTCTGATTGGCTTAAACATAAAAACCAGGTCGATATCAGAATCCGCTTGACTACTATGCAGCGGACTCGAGCAACGTACAAGCATTTTATTTAATTTTAGTACTGTTGTGATTTATCGTGACCTGAAAGTTGTTTTTAGACAAATCAAAAACACGCAAAAAAACCTCTTTATGTAATAAAATGCTATAGTTTAAGCAGTCACAACAGTTTCTTCTACATACGAATTTATTTTTGTTGTGATTATTAACTATTTATTCAAGATTACTTAGTATGATTTCTATATAATTCCAAAAAAAAAGATTGATTCAAGTAAGTTCAACTTTAAAAGTCTGTTCATTTGATTTGGGTCTCTGCCAAATGAGCACGGTGACTCCCTAAAATTTCACTAACATTGTCGTTTATTCAACCGTTACATATAAAAGGACGAAATGGTGAAGCCTGAGTTCATCATAACGTTAAAATACTGCCAGATCAGGGTTGGACCTTGCTACACAAATTTCGTCCTCGGCCTCTCCGGAAAAGGTGTATCCCAAAGTAAGATATCACGAAATTGAAAACGTTAACCAGACCCAAGTTCTCGGCTGTTGAACAATTCCAGCGTCCGTCCAAGGTGTATCTGTACATCAGGGTATTTCATCTATATAATCGAATTGTTGCCGCAACAGTCGCTGAGAAGAATCAGCTCGTAGTCCTCAATCGACTTACAAGGCATTATAACCTGAAGGTCGCATTTTGGAGCAGTTTTTAAGGAGGCTACAGAGATTTGATTCATTGGATGTCTTTTTTTGCTTTACGTTCATCTGCAGCGAGTAGTATTTCGGTTATATCCAAGAACAAGTAAACAAACATTAAATCAATTCGGGAAAGATAGACCAAAGTGCAGAAATGTTGAGTGCCACTGGAAATGTATGGAATATAGGTAGGGACGGAAAAGGCCTTTTGCAACAACGAGCCTACTTTTATCGACATCTACATTGTAGTACAAAGGGGGTCTTAGCGTACCAGGAGCGTGGCACTCTCCAAACACGTCCATGGTACTTTGTTCCATGGTAAGGCTTTCCGTTAAAAATTAAAAATAAAAATTGACAACCCCTCCCCCCCCCCCCAAACGAGAAAGCACCGCTATAAACCACCTAGGGACGCGCTGGGCGACTCTGTGGGTAGAGCACAGTGCAACTGATTGAGGTGATTGACATTCCGCAACTAGTATAGAATCTAGTTAAGCGACGAGTCCCCCCGATTTCCACTACAGAAACGTGATGGGAGAACCCCTGTATATTCGTGCATGAATGAACTAGGAAGTGGATAGCTTGGGTTGATGTAGTATCATGATGTGTTCGGCGATCTCTAATGACTGTTAAAACATAACTGGTACGTGTCCCTTACAATTTAATTTCTCCAACCTCACCGACAGACGGAGTTGTTCCAACAGGACAATGGCAGGCTTCACATAGCGCGCTTAACAAGGGATCATCTTCAGCAGAACAACATTTTAAACATGTGTGCCAGCGTCATCATCCACAGACCCTCAATCAGCTCCGTCAAGTGTTGCAACAGGAATGGCGAACAATTCCACGTAAGAGCATAAGGACATTGATTGACTATGCCACGAAGTTGCAGAGCAGTGTCGGCAGCTCGAGGTGGTCATACACGGTACTAACTGAAACGTGAACGGACGTATCCTAACAGTGATTTATAAACTGACTTATGTTCGCCAATATCTAAGGATACGACTGTAATTTTATTCAATTAAAACCATTTTAGAGAATATCTATATTTGTTATTGTAAAATCTATGTCCAACATGTCCAAAATGCAAATATTAAAATCTTTTAAAAAAATACATGCGTTTCTGTTTGTTTGCAGAGTATATGATGCAAACGAAATATGCATAGATGTTCAGAAGAGATTTTTCTATTTTCGCAAAATATGGCTATTATCATTTCCGCGAATGTTTTTAAATGTCCATGCAAGTATACTCTTTCCTGCGACAAAATGGTTCATCTTTACCCCGTGTGTTTCCTTATGCAAATACCCACACCGACAGATATTTCAAGGGAACGATTTTGATTGATTGGATGTTTGCTTTACGTCCAGTGGGCAGTATTGCAGCTATATATTCAGGACGAAAACAATTCAATAAACAATAAATCAACGATAAAAGGGGGTGGGATGAGAAATGGGGCACGAAATTTTGACTGCCACTGGAATGTATGAATTACTGGTAAATGCGGAGAATTTAGCTTTTTGTATTTGCTATAACTAACCTACTCTTTTTCAAAATCTACATGTATATACAAAAGAAAGGGTACTTTATCGTGCAAGGAGCGTAACAATCTTCAAACACGTTACCTCTATACGTTAAGCGACCAGGCTTTCCGTGTTTTTGGCCTGACAAACCCCAACGACGTGCTGGGCTGCTCTGTGGGGCGATCACTTGGAACCCTCCCAGTGTGGTCACGGAAACGGAGTAAGTGAATAAAAAATGGAACTTGGGTTTTCCACGCATATTTTAACTGCTTCTTTTATTCCTCTCATCTAGGTATTAACTTTGTTGAGGCTATTTCCAAAATTCAGACAACCACTTACGTAAAGATGAGATACCTAGCGGCGAAAACCAGATATGAATGGCAAACGACGTATACGGAACGCATTATAGAAAACTCGCTCTTTTGTAGATTAATTTATATACCTTCATAGATAGGAACAAGATAACTAGAAATTGTTTATTAAAACTGACATAGGATAAAAGCGTAGCTAGACTAGTCACAGTGTGGATTCACAAAATAACTGCCCCCCCCCCCCCCCGTGGAAAATTTTGTAAAACTTTGGTGCAATTTGAGAGTCCTTAGGTGATTTTTATTTAGTACAAAAGGGACGAACGCAAATTCAATCTTTGCCAGGTTGGAATTGGTGACGAGTTTCATTACTTTTATCTTTGCACAGCTTATAACTTAGGGAAAACGGTAATTGTGGGATAAAAACTGTTATATGTATAGAAAAATTAATGACAATTTTCTGTTACAAATTGAATAGTCCACATGGAAATAATTTTCAACCTAACCTGAGAATTTTAATCTAATTAGCACGTGATTCTTCCACGTGGATTCTTCCCTATGCGCCACGACACAAATCAAACATAAGAAAATAAAAGAGATTTCAAATATTTCATCGGGGACAATTTGTGGAACGTCTACCATTGATGACAGGAATATTGTAGTTAGACACATCAATACCTTAACAAATAATTATGTTAACAAGGGTTTTGTATAGATGTTGTAAAATATAAGATTATCACAAAATGTTTATAATGTTCCAGACTAATCACATCGAAATTCACCAAATAAACAAGCTTTCTCTAGTGATACCAAACAATCAGAGAAACTTTGTTTTTATCATTTCGTCACAAATTTTATCAACTTATTCTACAGCCGAGAGAGTTAATAAAACGCAAAATAAACAATCTATGTATTTAAAGTAAATTAAATTATCTCCCCTGTTGATAAAACAGGAAATGTTTTATTATCATGATTATTATTAATATTATTCGGCATATTTAAATAAGGCCGACCAGGAATTCTATATTATTAACTAAAATCTAACATTTTAAAATAAAACATTTTCAAGGCAAAAATAAGATATTCATTAACTGACCCTAATCTGTCTTTCGTAATTCACTGTCGTTAATTACGAACTATAGTACTTACTTCCCGTACAAGGAACACAACTATTTAATGTCCTATAGAATATAGAGCCGTTTTAAGGATGAAGATTTTGTAATATTGTGTCATACGAATATTGTTTCACATGAGTAAATAACTGGCATTGTCCAAGATTGTCCTTTTCACACTCATATCATCTACAATTGATTTCCATGTGCTAGATAGAATATATGTTACTAGGTCAGTGTAATATATTGTAAAGGTAGTTTCCTGTTAATCTGTAGAAGGTAGTTTTCTGAAAATCTGCACAAGATTGAGTTTTTTTGTACATGTATATATTAATATTTTATTAGCAGGTAAAATTGCAGTTACCATAGAAATTTTTTATTTATAAACCTAGCACCATAATAATCTATGGCACGCTGTTCCCGAAATATATCATGTTGCGAATAAATCTAGACGTGTGACTATTTTCAATCTAGATGTGTCACTTTTAAAATCTATTTCTGCGGTTTTATAATTAGTCGAAGCTTAATTTTCAATTTCATAAAATCGTATTTTTTTAAAGTAAAAATATATACAATTTGTTTGTAATATCTTTAATCCTAAATTTTGTAATTAACCAATAAAAGATCATAAAAAGTGGTCAAATTGTAACTAACACACCACTCCAAGTAATTGTACTTATAAACTTTTAGGTTCGTGCATATTAATTGTTCGTCTTGTAAATGATTTTTATCTGCAGAAGATCATAGAAGTATCTGTCGAAGTATCATGCATGGACATTTGATTTATTATTTAAATTCTGCAAAATGAAATTTTTTGAATGTTTGTTTTAATGGCAGCCAATGAGCAGTTTCTATTTCAATTGCATTCATTTCATTTCGATATGACATTCTGGAATTCTCTAAAAACACGGCCTTGGATTTTGTTCCCTTCTTTGGTCGACAAGGTATTGACCACTTAATTCCATGAACTCCATCTGACTGACATTTAAAAAGTTCTTAAAATATTTTGTATATATATGTACATGTTGTCTATATTTCATGTTTACTGAGTATGATGCGCCAGATCAAGATATCTTTAGTTTCCATTGAGGAACAGGAACAAAATAACTTCAAGTCGTTATTTTCTTATCGTCGTGTATTCTTTTATGACATAATATATATTTTTAACATTCTTTTGGTTAGGTTGACCGACAGTTATACGGGTGTCAACATTCTGTTCCGATCGGATAAGTAGACTTGTTGGAACCAGAATTATACGACACCGGTGAACCAAGCCCGTCTTCATCAAAAGTAACAACTATTTCTCTATGAAAAAATCATCACATAAGAGTAAATCAAGTGAGTAAAAGGGAATTCAATATATTGGCCCAAACTAGTATACTCAGATTAAAAAGACAAAAATGTCAGTTCACGTTAAATATTAAGAGTACGATAATTATTACATACTCCCAAGTCAGGGGTTCTGAGTCCGCGTTCTGGCCACCAAATTGCTATACTAGTATTTGTATTCGCCCAAATGAAATAAAAGTTTCGTCCAGTTGAAATACAAATTCCAATAGAAAAATGAACCTTGGTTCTGGTACCATCATCAACAACAACACCGACAATGTAAAAGACAAAGATGGACAATAACTGTCAAAGGAGAACGATACTGAACAGATGGGCAGAACACTTTGTACAGACGTGTTACCCTTTAAATTAGTTTTAAAGCGTGGAGTCTCAGATAGTCCACCTAACATAAACCTGGACAACAACGACGTGCCAGAGCCCGACATTGATATAGAACTTATAAGCAAAGAAGAAATAGAGAAAGCAATAAGGTGTTTGAAAAACAACAAGGCAGCAGGTGTAGATAATATTCCATCAGAATTACTTAAAGCAGACTTAGAAACATCATTCAATGAAATCCACTGACTATTTCTTAACATATAGCAAACAAACTGTATACATAAAGATTGGAAAAAGGGTTCATTGTAAAACTGCCCAGAAAAGGAGATCATGCAGAATTAATGCAACAACTGGCGTGGAATAACTTTATTACCAACAATCAGCAAAATCTTCACAAAAGTCCTTTTAGAAAAATAAAAGATCAAATTGACAGTAATCTTCCACAGGAACAAGCTGGATTTCAAAGAGGCAAATCATGCTGTGATCAGATATTTGTATAACGCAACAGTATAGAACAGGCTATAGAATGGCAATCCACCTTAAACTTTGTCAATTTTGAAAAAGCTTTCGACAGTGTACACCGGGTTAGCTTATGGAAACTTCTCAGACTATATGACTTAACAACTAAGATCATAGAAATTATAAAAGCTCTACACGAAGGATTTAAATGTAGTGTTATTGTTGGTAACAACATCACTGAATGGTTCATCACTGAATGGTTTCCAGTAACATCAGGACTGAAGCAAGGCTGCCTGATGTCTCCCCTCCTCTTTTTGGTTTCCATTGACTGGGTTATGAGAGAAACCACCAAAGATGAAAGCAATTGCATTAGATGGAAAATGGGCACCAAGTTATATATATATATAGATGATCTATATTACGCAGAAGACCTTTTTCTCTTATCGTCTTCACATTAGAACATCTGTAACAAAACTGAGAAACTCCACGAAAAAGCTGCACATATGGGTCTAAACATCAATCTAACGAAAACCAAAGTTATGAGGATTAATGCACGGAATAATTACCCTGTACATGTTAACACCAGGATGTCCTTAGCTTCACTTACCTAGGAAGTATTGTCACAACAACTCGAGGAACTGACGAGGATATTACATCTAGAATCAACAAAGCTCGTTACACCTTCTCCTTACTGAAGCCTGTATGGAACTCTTCCCAGCTGTCAAACAACACCAATTAAGATCTTTAACAGTAACTTGAAATCTGTGCTGCTATATGGATCAGAATGTTGGAAGATAAGAAAAGACCTTGCACGCAAACTCTGAGTGTTTATAAATAGATGTTTAATGACCATTTACAAGATCAGATGGCCAAGAGTAATTTCCAACAAAGCTCTAGTGGAAAAAGCAAGACAACAAGACTCATGATTGAAATAGCAAAGCGAAAGTGGAGGTGGATAGGCCATATATTTAGGAAATACCAAAATGATATTAACAGAGGAGCCATCTTCTGAACTGCTGAAGAACAGAGAACACGTGGACGACCAAAAATGACATGGTTGAGAACGGCAGAAAGGGAGTTAAAAGAACATGGTCTGACATTGAGACTGGCATAAACTAAGGCGATGGACCGGGTAGAATGGAGGCATGCCGAGAAATAACCCCAAGTTTTTGATTCAAAGCTATCCCGCTGTGGTCATCATTAATTAACATACGTAAAGCTTATCTGTAGCAAGACTAGAAGTATTCGTTACGCCACGGGGCAATAAATTCTCTATCCGTCTTTTTCCTCCAATGTAATTGTTTTATGAGTTGTGAAAGTTTAAGAAAATGAAAGGTCTTGTAAGAACACATTTAACACGTAGCAGAGTGATTTATACGAAAATGACTTACATAATACGAAAATTTGGTTTTGGACGGTTATTTCTCGGCATGGGCTGCGTGGATGCCTTAAGCGCCTGCTGGCGCGAAGAGGACTAGAGTAGAGTCTGGTACCATCAATTTAAAGACTCAGATAACAGTAAACTCTCGCTGGATGTTCTAAGTACACTCATTCAAACCGGAAGTATTACATGTATAACTCGAGTTTGAATGATTTTCAATTGCATTTTATTTAGGGGGGGGGGCAGATCCTTTCTGTTAATGTGTTTTGGGCATTTTTACAGGTGTGTTTAACCTTTTTTGTATAAACCGTTTGCTGTTATCTGTTTTCTTAAAATGGTTTCGTGGACACTTGGACACAGAAACCCCGACTTGTGAGGATTATCATTATTTTAAATTTACTGTAATATGTTTTGGAAAAATGAAAAAATGTTAACCTGTTGATGCCCCCTTCCCATTCTTTATTTGCATTTTCTACTTGGCTATAGAGTATATATAATTGAAAGTGTATATTTGTCTTAAGTTTTAGTCCACTTACGGAAAAGTATGCAACCATGGATTCATGAGAGCAGGGATTTATGCCAATTCAAGTTAGGTAATATTTATTTAAATTCGGTGCACATGTAGCATAAGAACGTATTGGCTAAAAAACATTATACCAATTTTACAAAAGTTTTACTATATTTAAAATGTTTATATCCATTGTTAACATAGTCACGTAACATTTATACCAGGGGAAGTAACTTTAGATTAAATTTTTTCTCAATTGTCACATGACATGACCAAATAACTACGCATAAAATATAGTTAGGCTTTTTCAAAGAATACTGTTTAAGGAATTAATGATATGTTCTGAGATTACACACGGCTCAACTAAAATTATAAATCAAATTGATTTGAAAGGATTTAAGCTATGGCATTAGGACTATATTAATTTTATATAATAAAAGCGCAGGAATATCAATCACTTGGAATATTCACGACACGCAGACTGAGAGGAACTTGAGTTCGCGATAATTTTCAGACTGTGATAGTTTGTCAGATTGAGAGCATATGTATCCTGCCAATTGTCTTTCAGGGCAGTGTATATCCTTCCAAGAATCCATAAATTTAGCATTTTATGGAGTGCCCGCACCTCGAAGAAGCCGTACAAATCATAGCGCCACCTACAAAAGCTGATAATACGCAAACAAATTTTGTTTGTGCAGGTGAGAGACAAATATCAAGTCATATAATGCTAAAAGCCGAAAATTCTTGATTCATTTCTTTTATTTAACAAATGAAATAATATGCATTAACGGCGCTTCTCTATTGACCATGTGGTCGAAATAGGTCAAATGCTCGTCATTGAACTGATGAATTTTACATGAATTTTCTCTATAGTTGCCTCATTTTACGTAATATTACTGAGGGATTTCAAATTTTCCTACATTTAGTTAAGTATATTTTCTCTGTGAATTTTAACAACCGTGTTACTATACATAGTTATGAGCAATCAAAACAATAAAGCTAACTGGGAAAAAATAAAAATAGATTTACAAAACACACAAGAGGATATAAAACATAAATACGACAGAGAAAATGTTGATTCCCTATGGAACATATTTAAGACCAATCTTCTAACATCTATCGAAAATAATGTACCACATAAACTATTAACTTACAAACACAGACTACCATGGGTTTCAGATAAATTAAGAAAACTTATAAATCAGAAAAACAAAGCCTACAAAAAGAGAAAACAACAACCTGAAAAATTTAAAAAACTCAAGCATGAAGTCCAAAAACAGCTAAGAACATCTTATTGGCAATATATTGAAAAACTTATTTGCGACCTACCAGATGACGAGACTGTAATTAAAGAAAAGGCAAAACCAAAAAATTTATTCAGCTATATCAAAAGCACCCGAAATGAAAACTCCGGAGTGGCACCCCTTAAACGAGAAGGGACATTAGTATCTGACACAGCTGAAAAATGTAATATTTTAAATAATCATTTCCAATCTGTTTTCACAAATGAAACAAATTCTGACATCCCAGACAAAGGTCAAAGCCCACACCCTACAATGCCAGAAATTACAATAAGCTCAAAAGGTATCATGAAGTTATTAGCAAACTTAAATATCCACAAAGCACAAGGCCCAGACAACATAAACGCTAAAATATTAAAAGAAATGAAAGAACAAATAGCACCAATATTGAACCATATTTTTACTAAATCACTTACATCCGGAGAAACACCTAAAGACTGGAAACACGCAAATGTTGCCCCAGCCTTTAAAAAAGGGGAAAAATATAAAGCAGAAAATTACCGGCCAATTTCACTAACTTGCATATCATGTAAATTAATGGAACATATTGTATCTAGTAATGTAATGACCCACCTTGATCAGCACAATATTTTATACAAGTTACAACATGGCTTTAGAAAATCTCGTTCGTGCGAATCTCAATTAATAGACTTCGTTCAGGAACTATCAAAAAGTAACAATAGTAACACTCAAACAGACCTAATCATAATGGACTTCGCCAAAGCTTTTGATAAAGTACCACACCGCAGACTCTTATATAAACTAACATTCTATGGTATCAAAAACTCAACTTTAAACTGGATAAAAGCATTTTTAACAGATAGAACTCAAACAGTTGTAATCAATGGTACCGCTTCTTCCATGGTCCCAGTCACATCAGGGGTCCCCCAAGGAACAGTCCTAGGACCAATATTATTTCTCATCTATATCAATGATTTTGCAGAATATCTAAAATACAGTAAACTTAGACTTTTTGCAGACGACAGTATAATTTACAAAGAAATAAAAAATCAGGATGATTGTAATAAGTTACAGTTAGATCTAGATGCAGCAGCACGATGGGAGGCCGATTGGCTCATGGCATTCCATCCAGATAAATGTACCAAACTTACTATATCACAAAAAAAGAAAACTTTCATCCACAACTACATCCTACATGATCACGTACTTGAATCAGTTTCTTCGGCAAAATATCTGGGAGTCACCTTACAATCAAATTTAAAATGGAATACACATTACAATAACATTATCTCCAATGCAAATAAATCACTTGGTTTTCTGAAACGAAATCTCAAAGTATCTAATACAGAAATAAAGTCAAAAGCCTATAAAGCTCTAGTTCGGCCCAAACTGGAATATAGTTGCAGTGTCTGGGACCCTCACACCAAAGATGCGATACACCAAATTGAAATGGTCCAGAGGCGGGCAGCTCGCTATGTATGCAATAACTACCATAACACTAGCAGTGTGACTAACATGATAGATACATTGCAGTGGCCATCATTAGCTGAGCGCCGCCTCAGATCAAGATTAGTCATATTTTATAAAATAGTTCACTGCCTAATAGCCATACCTACAGATCCTCTCGTACCAACAGACACAAGGACAAGACATCAACACCAGCAAACATACAGACATATACAAACAGCAAAAGATTCATACAAATGGTCATTTTTCCCACATACAATAGTACAATGGAATGCTTTACCACAAATCATCATACAGTGTATAACAGTTGACAGTTTTAGAGAACAGCTTACTACAGCTGTTCTATATCCAATCCTTGTCCTTTAACTTTTGACATTTTCATTTTTTAATCACTCGTTATTTTTATTTTTTTTGTATAGTAGCACTTCCAAAATTAATTGATTTTGTAAATATTTTGATTAGTTATTATTATCTTATTTTTTCATTTTTGGCTACATGCTTATAAATCCTTTTAGTCACGCATGCGCAAGACACCGTTCAAGTAATCTTCAGTGACCTGAAGTTATGGACGTAATTACAAAGAAGAATGTACTGTAAAATAAGGGGTGATCTCAAAATGGAAATCTGATTGATTCGAACAAAAAAGGAAAAACAATTTATACACCAAATTCCATATCAAGTAGTAAATATATCATCAACCTTTTGTAATACGTAAGCCACAAAAGCGTTATAAGAGTTGTATTTATACTTCTAATATTTTGTCTAACTACATGGAATAGTGGAGGATTTCAATCCTACCCATTCAGTCGGAAAGCATTTCCCTGATTTGACCGTTAAAACCGCGATTTTCTTGACAGAGAAACAAGTGGAGATAATAAAAAATTTAACGGCCGCTAGATGGCGCAAAACAAATGTTTTTTCTATCGTTTTCATGACCTTGCGAAAAATGCATGAAATTATAATAAATATTGAAAAGAAAAATATAGAAACATGTGAAATATAATTTTAAAACTATTTTAGCTGTATTTGTTATGTTATGATATGCTTTAATGCAAATTAAATATATAAAAATCGAGGTTAACTTTGGTTGTGCGTAGTGACCGGAAGATGGCGGCGACTACTGTTTACAATTTTAAAGCTCGGAATAATCTGACACAATTGCGTATTAGGTACTGAATATTCATTATGACTGGTTACTTTTAAACTAGATGATATGAAGAACCGACGATAAAGGTAAGAAACAGCTTCTTATTGTCGTTACTGCGCAGTCGTCATTCATTTCGGGGGTCCCCAAAAGCACATGGTAGCTTGAAAAATTCTCGTTATTTGTAGTATTTTTGCCGATTAGTAGTCAAAATAGCCACCTATACTATGATAAAGGGATCTGATTTTGTTAAATTATTTAATTTTCTCATAAAATATTATTATTCTATTCATGAAAAAGTAAAATTTGACCCAAACCAGTTGTAAATTTGACGGACTGCAAAGTCGTTGTTATACAAGGAGATCAGAGCTGTCCAAGGTTTGTGATAATTGCTATTTTACGCCGGAAACTTTGGTATTATAACTCTTTAGATAAAATTATAAATTATAGTGACATAAAATTCTAGACCGTAGTATTTATAGTACAGTACTGCCTTACAAAGGAACATCTATACCCATCTACTACATATAGACAAATTCAGCGATGAAATCATGTGCCGCGCCATATTGATGTTATTCGGAACCCGCTAGTTAGCAGTGGTACACGCTCTCGGGTTTTATCCATTCAGTCAATGGTGCAGGAATGATAATTAATCGTTAATTGTGTTATCATTTCAAAAGATAACGTCAAGCTGGGTGCACCGTCAGCTAATTTTATCTATCAACTATGTCTAAGAAGAAAATTAAAAGTAAAATACTAATTAAATTCCTTTCTATAGCCCATTTTTAGCGAATAGGAAAGATGCAAAATAAGAATTTTAAATGTTTGCTTCTGATTTATATACTTTACAGTACCAACTTTTTGTTTTGTTTTTCCGGTTACATAATGTATATTATTTGCCTGCTTTTGATTTAAAGTTTTTTTTTCATTATTCTTTTTATTTACAAGTTAAGTCAGTGCATAGTTGAGAAATGTAATGCATGCAGAATGGCCGTAGCATCCATTGAGGCCTCATTAAAAATTTGAAATGGTTTTGATATACAGACAATTTTGTTAAGAATTAAAAATAAAATATCGAAATCATGTCTTTTACTTTCTAAAACTGTAAAACGCTATAACTAATACGGACGTCGGTACCTTTAAACCAAACAACGGTCTTAATATGGAGTTATCGATTTGTTACTATTTACGGATTTTCACTGTCCAGTATCAGCAGTCGTTCCAATAATTATAATAAAGGTCATGATGTCGAACGTAAACAAATAAAAAGAAAAACAGGCAGCATCCATGGGATCTAAGGGTAAAAACTGGAAGCTGTAGAAAAAGAAGTGCAGGTGAATATATCAAGGGATTAAATAATATTTTAAGTGAACTGCATATGTAGAATTTTAATATTTTAATATAAAATATGAACAGACGCTGTTTTTTCCAAATATCCAATGTCCTTTGACTGTTTTGACAATCGACGATCGCACAAATGCGACCACCACGGGCTAGTATTCGACATAATTATTACTATACCAATGTAAATTTAACCTGTGTAGCGTGTACCATGTAATGTCGGATTGTGTATTACGTCACCTGTCGACACGAACGATAACTCGTATATGACCTATTTCTGACATCGTCTATATATCACTATAGCATGAGGAAAATTTCAGAATTTTTTGCAATATAAAATTATTTGAAGATTTGTCAAATACACACTGATATGATGTTAACAGAGACAACTGTAATTATGTCTCTGATGTTAATTACAATTTTGAAGTAGGTGCATATTTGCAATATATTTTCTGCTGCTTGCAGCTGAAATGAAATTCTTTAATAAACAAAAATTTTCTAAAAAGAACAACATAATGTTCTGAAAAACTGTTAGTCTAGTTAGAAACATATGGAATTAAAATCTTTAGAAGTGCAATGCAGATTTGTGTTTCAATTCTAATTGAAATACAAGATTTTATAACACCCAATAAATATAATACTCATCTTAAGTGAGTATTGTATACTTGTAAGTAATGAACTTTCAAATTTTACTACATTTTGTTAAATAAGTTATCCATAATTTCTGTTTTATATTAAAATTAATATTTGATGAAACTTTTCTTTAACAAAGTGTGACATGATTTATTTCTACATTTTGTGCACTTGTTTATAAATTAAAACAACCTTTTTACATTCTGCCAATTGCTTTTGGTTCTAACTGGGACTAGTATAGCTAATTGATCTATATGTTCCTGGTTCTAGTTGACATGTATGATGAAATATATTTTTATTGAGGTATTAAAAAAAACTAAAATATAAGAATAAGTTCATCAACAAATATATACTGACCTATAGACTTGCCACAAGTCCCTTTGATTTTTTTTATAGTAAAAAGATAATTTATTATCAACAATTTCTATGCTATCCACTTGTGTACAAACATTGATAATAAAAATGTAATTCTCCAACAGCAAAAAAATATTTAAAAAATCAAAGGGACATGTGGAAAGTCTAACTGATATATGATGAATCATAATAATTTTGTTGTTAACAAGCCTATCCATTTCTTGTCTATTTATATTACAAACAGGGAATTGAAGGAATCTATGATCAATTTTAAATATAGACAATTTTTTTTCTATTATGAAAACTAACCCACCTTATTAGAATTTAGCCATACATGTATAGCTAACCCTTTTATATAACACAGTTTAGTGTGAAATAAATTTACTAACTATTCCAAATTGTTTTAAATTTACAAATAATTCCAACCAAAGCCTCATACATTCAATTTTAAAGGTGTCAGTAAACAGTTATAATTAATTTTTATTTCAAAATTTAATTAAGTTACTGAAAATTTTTCTAAATAAAGCTAAATGGAGAGTAAAACAGGACACAATGAAAAAAAAATTATGTATTTCCGATTAAAAAATCGTTTCCAATCCGTCATTTCGAATTATCTCCCTTTAAAACGCCAACTTTTGAGCGAACAATCTGACACAATTGCGTATTAGAACTGCTAAAAATCAAATGATGGATGCTAAATGTAGCGTATGTTTAATTCTAATATTCTTTTCATTATCTAGGCGCTTCCACATCGTTTCGATTTGTGGTGCAATTTTTTAAATCGACGAATTTCACTTCCTCCATTTCTTCGTCGTCATTTTTCAGTGAAATTCTTCAAAATTTTACACAGTATGTCATATTTGATTTAAAAAATATGAAAATCAGATATTAGAGGATCAAAATATTGTCAGAATATGTCAATACCACAATTTTTATATGCGTACGAGTCCTTTTTGCAAGCTAACCTATCGTGAAATAAAAACGTCAAATTTTCAAATCGAAAATCACGTGACCTTGTCAAGAAATTGGAAGCCATTATGAGAAATGCTTTCCGACTGATTATGATTCAGGATGGGAGGGTATTACAATTTTTATATGGTCGCTTAGCAGGGTCTTTTTTGCCAGAGTAATAAAGAAACAACACTCTATCAATTACTGTAAATAGTATGTTGATTTCATACAATTTCCTAGACTACATGTTGTCTGTTAACCATTAAATTGGACAGAAATAAAACTGACATACAATAGACGTAATTAACACACAAATTACATAGATTCAATCTATTGAGTGCTATTTTACTTGTTTTTTTTCCAGGTTTGTTTGTTTATTCAAAAATAACTGATACTCAAACTATATAAACTTAACGATGATAGAGTATGATTTGTTTATGTGTTGTCTGTCTTGTTTTAGATAAAACAAAACAATGAATGTTTTTTTTATTTTATCTGTACAATAAATATAATATATGTGTTAAACTGGAAGTAGAAAATGGCATAACATCATAACATGCATATTCATTGTTAAATGCACAATTAAAAATTATTAAACAAATTGTGATTATTATGTTATTGTAATCTATTTAATATGTTCAAAGTGACTTCAAAAATAAAAATAATTATTATTATGTTTAAATCTTTACAGTTTTTAATTCCAAACAGGAAAATTGTAGGAAATCTCCAGCATTAAATTCATATCATCTCCGGTATCGATTTGCTTTGTACTTGATCAGCTAGTATTTTTACTCCATGCTATAGGTACAAAGTAAAAGTCAGACAGGAACCACCTTACAGTTTTGATTATTTCCCTTTGTAAATATGTCGTGTAAAACATTTCAAGATTATTAAGGACACAAATAACTATTAAATTGTGCTAGGTTTGTATCTAACCCGATCTGGATTATAATTATGCCACTTCACCAAATATCGCACACGAGGAAAATTAAGCTAATAACATTTTAAAGGGACGAAACTTGGAATATCCAGATTAAGATATTGTAGTTAAGTGGTCCTTTGGACCCATGCAAATTTGGAGGTCATATGAAATATTAAGAGTCTACTACTACTTGTCTGCTTGATACTAAAATGTATCATTTTCGATGCAGAGTTTTTCTTTAGTACTCAGTTTTAGAGTTAGAAATAAGCAGGAAAATTCTAACCATAAGGATTTTGCAAGTATTAAATTTATTTATTCCTCTCCTTAAAAAAGGAAGTCTTTAAGAATCAAGATAAACATTGTCAGAAAATACAGTTTATTTGTATGAGCCTTAGAAAGGGGTAGAAATGCGAGGCTCTGCCAAACATATGTTTCCTGTTTTGATGCAAGTACAAACCTTTTTTTTTTAATTTTCTTACAATGTATAAATATTGTTTTTTATTCTGCGTCCAGAAAATATATTTTTTACTTACGAAAAACATGAAAAAAAGGGAACTTCTACCAGATTTTTTAGTTGAAATTTTTGGCACGTATTCTTGTGATAGCACGATGTGGCACCAAATATCATATTTGACAACATGCTGTAAACCAAAACAGAATAATAAATACTGTTATAAGTAATGACAAGGGTACCAGGAGCTAACATTATTATTTACAAATAAAGATTTGTTTTATTTGTAGGGTCTTATTTGTATTGTTGAAGCGGTAGTTGCAGAATAAAATGTGTTATTTGAGATAAATAAAAGACTGTCTTTCATTTCAAATAGTATTTGAATAGATACCTTGAAATGGACACAAAGAAAACATTGAAATGGGCACAAAGAAAACATTATTACTATTTATAGCATTTATTATTTAACAGACTAAACTTTGTCTTAATAATTATTTGAGTACAAATGTGCATCCACATGACAATATTTTCTTCATAATTGATCAAATTTTGGGTCCATCTAAAAAAATACAAAAGAAAAGTTTGCAATTTTGAGACAGTCCCACATAATTTTGTAGTTGAATGAGGTCATGTCTGGATTTGTGGTGTTTGTGTACTAGAAATGTATGATTATTTAAAACACCCCTCTGCATTATAGTGAACAGATTGTGTTTTGTTAGAAAAGTCAATACTTAGATATAAAATACACAGATATCATGACATGTGTGCTGTTAATCAGAAGGTTGAGGTTCAAATGCATTGTTGTTTGTTTCAAATATTTAAATATGGTTCCTTTGCAAAGGCATAATTAGTATTACAGAAGATTTGTTGCTTATGTGTTTCCTTTTGCTTTTTCCAGTATGTAATACAGAAAAGAACCCTTGGATTTGTACAAATTGTGGAAAAATTCATTGTGGAAGGTTAGTGAAATGTTTTAAACAATGAATTTTTATACAATGATAAATGGCCATACATATTGACAATAAAGAGGACTAAAATTTTATCAGTGTATGTCAGTCATAAAAAACAGCCATGAAAGAAGTTACAAACGTATATTTGCTTCACTGCTAAGTGTAAGTTTGTATAAAACATGAAATAATACCACAGCATCAAAGTGATAAAAATTGTATACAGTGTTTAACACGGTCAGATTAACTACCTCTATACACAGAGGAACTGGGAACAGAGTATGACACTAAGACTAGCCTGGGGCTACTACACATCATTTCAAGGCTAGAAAATAATTAAATATAGAATGGGCTAGTGTTTTGTAAATCGCCTTATCGTAGTTCCACTTTGCCTTGTCCAAATGAAAAAGAGAAGTTGAAATTGTTCTGTCATTTGAGCTGTCTTCCTATGTTGCCTTTCAATTTTAAATTAAAACGGATACGAAAATAGCTGATGAGTAACCTGTATTGCGCAAAATGCAAATGGGGTCGTTATGATACCTTAAGAGAATAAATTACATATATCAGTAAAAACTTGTTAAAATGCGTGGCCAAGTCGGACTCGGATGTCGTCATCTTGAGACGTTTTGTGAAAAATTGTAGATGCATATAAGAATTTTTCTGCAATTTTCTGGTCCAAGAAAGGGGTGCCACAATACATAAATGCGGAGTATACACATCTTTTTACGGTATCTCGATTTGTTAATGGCACATTTAAAAACGTAGGAAAATTACACATGTCAAAAATACAAAGATCTCTTACCAAAATGGAAATACAATTGTATGGCAAGTTGACCTCCAAAGCTGGCAATAAATAATATAGCCATAGGCTGATCTCATTGTTTTTAGAAGGAAATTTGCTCCAGGGGAAACGGACAAAAATCAGAGGCAAACTAAATCACTAATTGCTGTGTGCCCGGGTTTAGTATCAATTTGGAAACCATTATTGTTAACATGCCTAGCTAATCTTGTAGAGGGGCTAGTGATTTTATAAAACTTAAAAAGATAGTGTCAAAACCTGGTATACCTTGGAATAATACATAGAATGAGCCTTTACTTCATTACAAAATTGAGGTACTGCATGTTGATTCCAGCAGTATAAAAATCCAACCCTGTTTGTTATAAAACATACCTTCATGTACTAGTACATAAATGACAACATTCACAAAATATAGACACATCACTGTTTATTATTCTGTGTTTGATTTTTATGCTACTGTGGCGACATGTTGGGGGGGGGGGGCAATAAGTTTTACTCATGTCCGGACATACGTATGTCCGAACAAATTTCGTCAAGCTTTTCTCGGAAACTGTACATGAGAACAATTTTAAATTTGGCAGGGTGGTTCAGTATCACAAGTTGTACATCCTAAGCAACTTTCAGACCTGTCAGACAACTACTTCCTGTTTGGGACTTCATTTAGTGGGGGCATCTGTGTCCCATGGACACATTCTTTGATTTTTAGCTCACCTGACCCAAAGGGTCATGTGAGCTATTGTTATCACTTTGAGTCCGTCGGCGTCGTCGGCGTCTGTAAACGTTTTACATTTTAATCTTCTTCTCTGAAACCACTTGGCCAATTGAAACCAAACTTGGCCATAATGTTCATTGGATGGACCTTTACAAAGTTTGTGTTTTTTATTTTGATTGGTAAACCAATATGGCCGCCACCTCAAGACTCAGTTTAACATAGGACCCTATGGAGAAAAAGTTAAAAAGGGCTTCTTCTCGGAAACCCTTTAAGCAATCAAAACAAAACTTACTAGCAATATTGTGTGGATGGTCCTCTATAAAGTTTGTGTTTTTGATGGGAATTGGAAATTCAAAATGGCCGCCACCGCAGGACTTAGTTTAACATAGAACCCTATGGGAAAAAGTTTTAAAAGGCTTCTTCTCTGAAACCGGTTAATCAATGGAAACAAAAACTTACTAGCAATATTGTTTGGATGGTCCTCTATAAAGTTTGTTTTTTTTATGGCAATTGGAAATTCAAAATGGCTGCCACCGCAGGACTTAATTTAACATTGGACCCTATGGGAAAAAGTTTGAAAGGCTTCTTTTCTGAAACCGGTCAACCAATGTAAACAAAACTTACTAGCAATATTGTTTGGATGGTCCTCTATAAAGTTAATGTTTTTTATCCCAATCGGAAATTCAAAATGGCCGCCACCGCCGGACTTGGTTTAACATTCGACCCTATGAGAAAAAAGTTTAAAAGGGCTTCTTCTCTGAAACCGTTTAACCAATCAAACCAAAACTTACTAACAATATTGTTTGGATGGTCCTCTATAAAGTTTATGTTTTTTATGGCAATTGGAAATTCAAAATGGCCGCTACCGCAGGACTTAGTTTAACATAGGACCCTATGGGAAAAAGTTTTTAAAGGCTTCTTCTCTGAAACCTGTTAATCAATGGAAACAAAAACTTACCAGCAATATTGTTTGGATGGTCCTCTATAAAGCTTATGTTTTTTATGGCAATTGGAAATTCAAAATGGCCGCTACCGCAGGACTTAGTTTAACATAGGACCCTATGGGAAAAAGTTTGAAAGGCTTATTTTCTGAAACTGGTTAATCAATGGAAACAAAAACTTACTAGCAATATTGTTTGGATGGTCCTCTATAAAGTTTATGCTTTTTATGGCAATTGAAAATTCAAAATGGCCGCCACCTCCGCAGGACTTTGTTTATCATAGGTCCCTATGGGCAAATAAAAAAAATCTTCTCTATACAACCGGTTAACCAATGAAACAAAGCTTTTTAGTAATATTGTTTGGATGGTCCTATTTAAAGTTTATTGAAAATTACAGGACTTACTTTAACATCAGGGAAATGCCACCTTCATTGCCTATAAAATCAGGTGAGCGATACAGGCTCTTAAGAGCCTCTGGTTTGTTTTACTTTCACTAGAAACTGTATTAAAAAAAATTTAAATTATGAAGTGAATTCATCATAAAAAATTGGCAACTATGAATGTACATGTACAACTTTCATTAAAGATATGTGAATGGTCATGGGAAGTTGCACAATGAGGAACACCCCAATCATTCAGTGTGTATGGACTGTGAATCTTTTGCAGTATTTTGGTAAGTGTGATAACCTTAAAGTTCAGGTTTGTTGTTAACAAAAAAAAAGGTGTTTTAATAGTTTTGTTTAAAATATTTTATTTTATCTTAATTTGAGCCTGTCCTTGTCATAGTTTTATTGTTGTAAATAGTAAATTCAGTATTGAAAGAAATTGATACTTTTGTTTGTTAAACCCCCTCGTTGAAGAAGAGAAGTTTACTGTTTTACCCTTGTCCATCCTTAAAAAAATTTCTGTCCCAGTTTTCCTAGCATCTACATGATGCAGAAGCCTGGTATAGTGATTTTATGCTCTTTGGTCATCTCTTTGGTCATCTACTTCCCTCGCCTGAATATAGCTGAAACATTGCTGCTCGGGCGTTAAACACCATTAATCAATCAATCAATCATCTACTTCCTGTTTACAGATCTAGAATACTTAGATTTTTACACATAGTTGACATACATGTATGCAAAATTTATGACAGTGGGGTATCACTATCATAATTGTTTGTAAGGCGTTTTTAAAATTATCACATACTGTTTTATGGGCAGCATATTTTCAGAAACCGTCATAATCTCGACTTATTTATTGTTAGTTTTATGCAAAATATCTATGTGTTTTTGGATAGATGTATATTTTAGATGGAAATGCATCTTATGTATCAAACGAAAAAGATTAGATTTTAAGTGAAAGAAACATATTGTATGCATTTTAAATGTAATTACAATGCCAAAAAAAGAATTTCAACCAATTTTATAGTACTAGCAACAATTACCTTATGTATAGTTTAAATACTCTACAATATTTTTAGAAGTCATATTATATTGTATATTTCAGTTATTTGTGTGATGAATTCGTCATTAATGATACACCACAAGGTCACTTAGACAAATTACGGAAACAAGTCGTTCAGCTCTTAATGAGGTATCTAAACTTTTAACGCAACATTATATTATTCATGGAATTGAATGGGATTTAATTTTGTGGGGGCTTCCATGGCAGCGCTATAACAATACACCTACCTCACAATATGATTGTCATCATACAAGGGCGACAATACAATACACTTACTTCGAATCGTCAAATCAACAGTGAATCATTTCACATATATTTAGTGGTAGAGGGGTCTTCATAGATAACCATTTACTACTGGTGATTGCTGTGTCAATGGTTAAGTTCATTGAACATGGGAATACTACCTATTTCCACAAGAAGCATGCTAATAACAAGAATGAACTTCAATACTGAAGGTATCGCTTGCTGTGATTTTTTTTAGTAACAACCTCTAGGTATTCTTATGACATGAAGAAACAATGTTGGAAACAACCATCTGTGATTAATACAGGCAACTTTTATATAAACTACAGCTATTCCATAAATAAAGAAGCATTGTATTGCAGTTTATGACAATAATTTGGTTGAAAAAAGACATGTAACGGAGGTTTTCTTTAAGAAAAAAATTAGATCTATTGATCATTGAAAAGAAGTCGACTCTTACCTTAAGGGAGACAACTCTTAATTAGACCCACCAAATAAATAAGAGTGTGTCTCCAGTTTCATAAAATTATAAAATAGGTAGGTAGGTAGAATTTTTTAATTTTTTTTTTTTTGGGAATCGTGTTGGTTAAATTAGTAATTTAATTTTGACCTTTAATTTTGAATCTTTTATACCTTTGTAGGTGTAAAGCTTGTTAGTTTCAAGAATTTACTATAAAGCCTATAAAAGTATACAGTCATTGAATGAGCTATCAATTTCGTTAGAAGGGTTCATGTGTTTACATTTAGCAGCCATGTTGGTGTGGAAGTATGAAAATAGAACTCAAATCCTGAACAAAACCGTGAGTTTTCTGGTTCGAAGTAACCACCATTAAAAGGAAAAAAAATTTAGGGTTGGGTTTTTGGCTTAAAAAAAATAGGTAGGGTCGGGTAATTGGAAGCACATGTTTTTTTTGGCCTTATCTTGTATTTATTTGTCAGTTGGGGTGATGCTGATAACTTATTTCATGTATCATTTTACAGAGTTGAAACCTGCAGTAAACATGAGAGCTGTGAAAACACATGTACAGAAAATAGGTTTGTTAATAATTTTTTTAAGCAGAATAAGCTCAATCTTTTCTTTTTTATCAGAAATGACCCACTAATATGCTTAGGCTTATGGGAATGACCCCAATTAATTACAAATATAAATTGTTACAATAATAAGGTGTAGAAATGCGAACTAAGCAGTGGGGGAAAGAATTATTCCTTTTTAAATCGCACAAGGCAGTTTTTTTGTTGCTACATTATTGTAGCTTGAAGATAAGTTGGGGTGGTGTGGTGTAGTTGGACAAACTGCGCAAAAACGAAATAGTTTTAATGAAAACTCTTTTATCCATTTTAATTCATGTATCTAATTTAAAAAAAAAAAACCAAGTTGTAAATGGTGTTTTTGAATACATAAGAAGTTGGTCAAAAAAATTGAATGGTGATGTTGTTTATCAAAATTTTTAAAGGCTTTCTACACCCTGGGAACAGAAAAACTTTAAAATTAAAACATGTTAAAATTTAAGAATAGTAATATTTATGTCGACACTATAACTATTGTCTGGTAAACTCTTGATGTTGTGCATACATCAGGCTCCATTTAAATTGATGTCTGTGTATATGCTGTACAATTTATAAAATTAAATGCACCAATTTTTTTCTGCAGTACACAAAAGCACGCACATTTAACACTACGACCTAAAGTTAAAAGAAGAAATTCAACAGAATCACAGGAAAATGTCCCACAGAGCAAACACAGAGATTCAACAGAATCACAAGAAAATGATCCGAAAAAGAAAAGGTTAAAAAAGGTATAATGGGAGGATTAAAATTAATGATCACTTATTAAGTAATCCTTTAAATTAATCAAGTTTCCTCTGTTACCTTGAATGGTAGGGAGACAATATTTCGTACATGTATATAGGTTGATGAATAGTACATGTCTGGTAGGTGTCGCCTTGTCCTCAATTTCACAGTGCAGTAACTACATTAAAAGTTTTTGAATTATGTCAGTTCTTCTGTAACCATGCATTGTATATTTTAAATGAAAGTTAAATGCTTTTTGGATGTTGCTTGGTAAGTTCTTTTTTTTTTCATAACTAATGCAGAACGTAGACAAGACATTTTTCTTTTTCCACACCTGTTACAAAGTTTACTATACCATATGCACGTTTCATCTAATCAAGACTCCACTAGTGGTGCTGAAACCATTACTTGAATTGAATTCTGAAGTTGCTCTATTTTGGCTGTAGTGAAATAAACTTGTTTATTAACTGTTGCATCTTTATTTTAGGAGGACAGAATAACTAGACCAAGGTCATCTGGTTTACGTAACCTTGGTAACACATGTTTTATGAATGCAGTATTACAGTCTCTAAGGTATGCTGTTCACGACTATGTTTAGAATATTGATATGTCCAGGAAAGACTTTGTTTTGATAAAAAACGGCACAAGCCCAATGCTTTTGTAGATTTAAACTGAAGTTGCAAATCAACTGACATATTTTTCACAACACTATAGACAACTTTTATATAATTTTGTGTCATGGGAGTTTAATTTCTTACAACTAAGTTGCTGTATCCTTATTGTTATTTAACTAGACCATTTGTTTGAACTATATAAAAAATTTACTTAAATCAATGGAAAATTTTAAGGCATTTAGACTGGTTGAACAGGTTATTTAGATCTTGAACCATTTACCCTAACAACACGAAAACATTACAACAACAAAAACCAGAAAACTACATCTGCACATTACAGAACAAACAGAAGAATAACAGTTCTAAAATTGGTCTTTCAGTAACATCCAACAGTTTTGTGGATATATAAAACAACTACCATCTCTGGAAGAAAAATCCTTAAAAAAGAAGCACATCACTAGGAAAGCATCGAAGACGGAAGAAGACATGTAGGTTGCATTTGAAATATCTATTAATTAAAGAAAAAAAGACAGAAATTAATGTTGACAGGAATAACTTCCCATAATACTCAGTCCTATTTTATTTGTGGTGTGCAGATTGAGTGCACCTAAAAAAAGCTACAGATAATTCTGCTCTGAATATTTTTATATTCCGATTAATTGAAAGGTTTTGGACAGTTTACACTGGGAAATTGTGCGATCTGAAATAGTATCAAATAATTTTTGCTGGTTTTTATTAAGAGTGCATTCTCTTAATTAAATATTTTTCTGGTTTAAGATGGGTAATACCAAATATTATTAATATGGATACTTTCATTTCTGAATTAATTTCTAGACTTCTTTCTACAGATTATTGATCGAGGAAGTGAGAAAGACATTAGTAGCATTATGGCAGGGAACAAAAGGAGCCATTTCTCCAGAGTCTTTATTCTGTGTTATATGGAAAGTAGTTCCTAGGTTTAGGTAATTAAAATTGTACAAAATCAGTAACAATATAATTTCCTATTCTGAAAAAGTTTCATGATACTGATAATCTTGACTGTTAATTTTGTTATTCCTTCACAGAGCTAATCTGACAAATATCTTATTTGTACTCAAACAATTGTCTTTTTGATGTTTGTTACACAAACAGTAGAGAATTGTTTTAGTTTGAATATATAGGATCTTACATTGGATTATCGGATTTCTACAATAAATATAGTTAAATTATGGTATGTTAAGTCCAAGTGGCGAGACTTATAGTTCCATAATTTAACTATTGAGATTGTACAAATCCAACAATCCAAGAGTACTTATGTAAGATTCGAGAAATGAAATACAAATTCTCCCAACCCCAATATATGGACATGACTTTGAATTTGCGGTAAATGGAAGTTGTTTTGTTTACGACGTCATTATTTCTGTTTATTGCATTATTATTTTTAACCAATCAACAGATGAGAACCACACTAGTGACCAAAACTATTTTTTTCACACTGGTAAAGGGGTTTAATTATAAGGCCATCCATTTATCAAAGAATAAATCTAAATGATTTTTTTTATTATGAAGTTCTTGTATACATCATAATATTTCTAACAATTTGTTATGAACATGTCATGTTTATCTGAACAAAATTTTCAAAGAAAATAGATAAACTAACATAACATTAAACCCAGAAATAGTTCAGCACACTTCCACTTGGACAAAGTTGTGCTGATCACAATTGCTTCATGGGACACCCATCTACAGAACTTTTCATGATGTCAATAATTACTATACATCTGTATTCTTTCAAGTGCCGCTCATATGTTTATCAAAGAAAATTGGTAAAATACAATACACTTTGAAAGAACTGACATTTGAAACCAATTAAAAGTGGTTTTTTTTATCAAACAAATTACGATTTTTCTTTATGGGATGTTGTACTTTACTTTTCTTTGTTGTTCACTTCCAGTTATTAGTCACATCCGGTAAATAAACAAATGGCGCGTAATCCAGTTGAAAGACGTAAATCCTTTGAAAAAATGTTAAATATGCATATTGTTTGCTGTTTTTATTGGAATTACACATTTACTGATAAATTGGTAGTCAGGGTGAATTATTTGGACCAGATCATATGCCAGTATCTACTGTGAACCATCGGGCGACTTTAGTGAAATAACAGGGTGACTTCGACTTCGCTTTTGAGGCGCCATATGGCGATTTCGCCAAGTGTGGTGAGCCCTGAATAGTTCTCTTGACAGATCGTGGGTAATTTTATTTTGCAAGGGAGGGAATTCATCAAGTCAGCATAGAGAAGAAAAGTAAAAGAAAGTTTTGCTTCTTTAATTTTTATTTCATTTCGCCAGAAATTAGGGACGGCATTCCCGTAAAACATAAAATATTAAAATGTTGGCCTAATGTAAAAATTTGAGAAAAAACATTGATCAATTAATCATGATTATTAATGCCATAATACACGCACTATATACAAATTATTGAAATGTAATCCCTTCTGTTGGGTTTTACACAGGTTATGTCAGTATAATGCAAAGAATTAAATATGGTTAAGTTTGTCATGTTTCTTTCTGTTTTTTACATTAATAGACACATTTGAGAATTTATTTTAGATCTCTTTCTATTTCAGAGGTTATCAACAACAAGATGCCCATGAATTTATGAGATACTTGTTGGATCGTCTACATACAGAACTACTTTCACTGTTACCGTACCCCAACAATAACAGTCCATTTATAGGTCCAAAAGGAAAAAGTACCATTGTTACGGCCATATTTGGTGGTCTGCTTCAAAATGAAGTAACATGTCTGGAATGTCGGATGGAATCAAAGAAACATGACCCATTTCTAGGTTTGCATGATATATAAATAAAACTTAATTTAAATTAATTTTAAGCCATCAGTTGAATAAGTGATGACTCCTTCATATTTTTGTAATGCATAAAACTACTGGACAAGTAGTATAAATTAAAGACCAATGATGATTCAATGTCTACGAAATTTGAATAATTTTGATAACATGGTGCTCGGTCTGAGGTCAAAACCAGATGTATGTTTCTAAACCCTTCAACATTGTGGGTAAAAACTTAATGTGGATTTTAAGATAAATTTATAGTTATTATACCCCCCGCTTGAAAAGCAGGGGGTATACAGGGCTCACGCTGGGTCAAAATTATAGGGAGAAGTCACTTCTCTTTTGGGTGGTTGACAGGGAGAAGTGAGGATAGAACAGGGAGAAGTGGGTGGACAACAGGGAGAAGTTGCATTACCGGTATATTTCATGAAAGCGTCCTGTTTTCTTTGTTTTTTTTTTAAATTAGTGTTGGCATTTGCATTCTTATTGTTATATGTTTTTTTAGCAGTTTAATTTATTGAGGATAAAGTATCAAAGATTTGATTCACTATTCAGTATACTTATTTCACACATTTTCATAAATACATGTATTAAACATAACAATAAAAAAAGAATAAACTGTAACAAAACTGTTCATTAAAATAAATGTTTCTTTGTCATTGGTACACAAATTGATTGAATTATAATGAAGTACTAAGAACTAGAGTAGAAGTAGAAAATTACATCATTGTGACACATATTATATTATGTAAAATGGTAAAATTCACTATTAAAATTATTTTAAAATATTTCACTTAATTTTGTTTAAAGTAACTGCTGAAATACTTTTTTACTACGTTTCTGTCATTGTAATACACATTTCATACCTATCAGCGTAGTACATTTGCAATCTCCGGTACCAAATTCATATCCGCTCCGGAAAATTTAATGTTTTTTGCACTGAACTGGTTATCGGTCGTATTTTAAACCTACGCTCCATATACTTAATACAATTAAACGGGTACCAGTTGACTTTGTGGCGCGTAAACAAAATCAACATGACACGGTATCAAAAATACGACGATTCTTACCAAAATGGGAATAAAATTTTAAAGGCGATTCTACAAAATGATAGGGCGACTACACTTTGCTTTGGAAGATGATCGAGGGCGAAGTGGGACCACGATAAAGCGACTTCTTCGCCCGAGTCGCCCTCCAACGCGAGCCCTGGGTATATAGTGTTCATGGTGTCCGTCCGTCCGTTACACTTTCTATTATTTGCAACTCCTCCTACACCACTGAAAGGAATTTGATGAAACTTACACAGAATCTTTGTCTCATAGTGCCATTGTGCAGGAGATTTTTCACATTTTGATCGGATCGATATTTGGGGTTTCCCATAGAAAAACATGGACTTTGTCATTGACCTAAGGGGGTCCCTATCTCTTATGTGCAACTCCTCCTACACCACTGAATGGAATTTAATGAAACTTTCACAGAATCCTTGTCACATAGTGCCATTGTGCAGGAGATATTAAACATTTTGATTGGATCAATATTTGGGGTTTCCCATAGAAAAACATGGACATTGTCATAGACCTAAGGGGGCCCTCATCTCTTATGTGCAACTCCTCTTACACCACTGAATAGAATTTAATGAAACTTACACAGAATCCTTGTCACATAGTGCCATTGTGCAGGAGATATTTAACATTTTGATTGGATCGATATTTGGGGTTTCCCATAGAAAAACATGGACATTGTCATTGACCTAAGGGGGTCCTCATGTCTTATGTGCAACTCCTCCTACACCACTGAATGGAATTTAATGAAACTTTCACAGAATCCTTGTCACATAGTGCCATTGTGCAGGAGATATTTAACATTTTGATCGGATCGATATTTGGGGTTTCCCATAGAAAAACATGGACATTGTCATTGACCTAAGGGGTCTTCATGTCTTATGTGCAACTCCTCCTACACCACAGAAAGGAATTTGTTGAAACTTGCACAGAATCCTTGTCACATAGTGCCATTGTGCAGGAGATATTTATTATTTTGATCGAATTATATTTGGGGTTTCCCATAGAACAACATGGACTGTCATTGACATAAGGGGATACCCATTTCTTATGTGCGACTCCTCCTACACCACTAAATGGAATTTGATGAAACTTACACAGAATGTTGTCACATATTGCCATTGTGCACTAGATATATAACATTTCGATTGGAATGATATTTGGGGTTTCCCCATAGAAAAACATGGACTTTGTCATGGACATAAGGGATACCCATCTCTTATGTGCAACTCATTCCTACACCACTGAATGGAATTTGTTTAAACTTACACAGAATCCATGTCACATAGTGACATTGTGCAGGAGATATTTAACATTTTGATCGGAATGATATTTGGGGTTTCCCATAGAAAAGCATGGAGTTTGTAATGGACATAATGGGATACCCATCTTTTATTTGCAAGTCCTCCTACACCACTGAATGGAATTTGTTGAAACTTATACAGAATCTTGGTCACATATTGCCATTGTGCATTGGATATTAAACATTTTGATCAGAATATTATTGGAGGTTTGCCATAGAAAAACATGGAATTTGTCATTGACATAGGGGATGCCATTCTTTGGGGGATTGGGGAGGGTAACATGTATTATCTGCAATTTCGCCTTCATGTTTAACTAGATAAAGTTTCAATTTCATAATTAAGAACACCTGAATTTTCAAAGTAATTGTGAAGCGGGGGGGGTATCAATGGTGAGCATTGCTCACAGGTGTTGTTACTCTAGTTTAGTGTAAGGTACAATTTAATACACCCCATTATTATACCATTTGATGAACATCCTCCATAGTATTCAAATGTATCAAATGTAGTTTCTTGTAGTGAAAACAAATTTTTGCAAGAAATCTGTACTAAAATGTTTTTTTTGAGGCCTCTGTAGCCTAGTTGTGAAGGTAGTTGGTCATATGTTCAAATACAAGATTTAGTTGCTCTATACATGTTAATGTATGTTGATTCATATGACTTGAGTCATTTAATTAAGTTTATAACGAAAAATATATGAGACAAAATGAATTGGTAAATATGTAAATTGTTTCAAGAATAAGTTATTTTTATTGTTTCGCCTGCGACGAAAGTCGCTGGAGGCGAGACATATGTATGCGGCGGCGTAAACACTTGACATCTTGCTTCATATCTTTTTAAGCCCAAGCCCTAGGTCCATCAAATTTGGTCCAGAGGTAGCTTATGATGAGTACTTGCCAGTCAGTCACCTGTCACCTGACCTTGACCTCAATTTCACGGTCCAGCGACTACGTTAAAGTTTTTGTGTTACGACAGTTCCTCTGTAACCACGCATGGTAGGATGACCTTATTTGGTATATAGGTTGCTGATGACTAGTACATGACTGTCTGGTAGGTGTCACCTGACCTTGACCTCAATTTCACGGTCCAGCGACTATTTTAAAGTTTTTGGGTTAGGACAGTTCCTCTGTAACTACGCATGGTAGGATGACAATATTTGGTGTATAGGTTGCTGGTGACTAGTACATGACTGTCTGGTAGGTGTCACCTGACCTTGACCTCAATTTCACGGTCCAGCGACTACGTTAAAGTTTTTGGGTTACGACAGTTCCTCTGTAACTACGCATGGTAGGATGACAATATTTGGTGTATAGGTTGCTGATGACTAGTGCATGACTGTCTGGTAGGTGTCACCTGACCTTGACCTCAATTTCACGGTCCAGCGACTATGTTAAAGTTTGTAGGTTACTTATGTTCCCCTGTAACCAAGCATGGTAGGATGACAATATTTGGCATATAGGTTGCTGATGAATAGTAAATGATTGTCTGGTAGGTGTCACCTGACCTTGACCTCAATTTAACGGTTTAGCGACTACGTTAAAGTTTTTGTATTGGGACAGTTCCTCTGTAACTATGCATAGTATGGTGACTATAATTGGTATACAGGCCGCTGCTCATAATTAATGCTATTTACGTAATGCTTATGACGAAATTTATTTTCGTTACTGATGCGGAATTCAGGCGAGACGTTTTTCTGTGTCGACACTTGTTGGGTTTCTTGGTGTCTTTTTCATTTCAAAGTTTTAACTTCGCTAGTAAAATCAGTGTTAAAACTAACAATTTTGACAGCTCATATTGATTTTACTCTGTTTTTAACAAGATAAAAATAAGACATAATTTTCTTTTATTAGATCTTTCACTGGATATTCCAGCACAGTTTAGTCAAATAAGATCATCAAAAATCAAAGAAGGGGACCCAGTTTGTCGTCTCGAAGGTAAATATAGAATTTAAGTTTGCAAGTATTCAACACTTATATTTACTAATCTGTGAAAATTGCATTGAAAAACTTGATAAGATTGAAATCTCTAGTTCCCCTTAATATTGCTTACAGTATAAAACTAGTATCAAATTCAAAGTTAACGAAAAAAAAGTTTTGAATTATCATAAGTATTTAGTTTTCCACTAATAAATATGTAGGACATGCTACAAATGTAATGTGATGTCCCATTCATTTTTGCTTGACTTTTGTATTTAAATGTGTAAATGTCTTTTTTGCAGATTGTCTTTCAAGTTTTACAGAACTAGAGGAGTTGGAAGCTTCTGAACTGTATATGTGTAGTAACTGTAAAAAGAAACAACGTTCCACCAAGAAATTCTGGATACGTAGATTGCCAAATGTAAATGTCTAAAATTAAGTCTTCAGAAATTTTGGGTTCATTTTCTTCAAATTACTTTTGCTTATAAATCAAAATAAGGGGTCTCAATGGCCGAGTGGTTAAGGTAGTTCGTCTCATTAATCACCTGGCCTGTCAACACTGAGGTTTGTGGGCAGGGTGTACTCGTCTCCAATCCTATTTGACAAGAATTGCCATTTTTCCTACCAAAGGTCAGGGGTTTTCTCCAGGTACTACGGCTTCCTCCCCCAATAAAAACTGGACACCATGATATAGCTGAAAAATTGATGAAAGCGGCGTTCAATATTCAAACAAATAAAGCAAAATATTGTTATTTAATTTCATGCACATTTTGTAATTAATAACTTTTATGAATTTTTCTCTTAACATTTTCTTATAAATACTAAATTAAAACAATTAGTACATGTATGAATAAACAGGCACTGATATTTCATAAAATAGACCTATGATGATACAATGTCTACGAAATTTGAATAATTTTGATAACATTTAAATCTGTCTGAGGTCTAACACTAGAAATATGTTATTGTCCTAAATTAACATTTAAATTCACAACCATTTATTTAAATATATGATGTATCAGTAATGGTTGCCTATTGGAAATAAACAGAATTTTTTCAACTATCAGTGTCATATTTTATTAATATGTTATTCAAAGTTTCTGTTTTGTATGTTTAGGTATTTCAGATATCTGATAATTTTAGAGACTTTCATTTTGTATTTTACATTCTTGTTCTTCTAATGTGGATTTTTGTTTGATATTCAAATGCATCTTATAATTTAGTCCCAAGCTTCATTATTAAGTTATCTTTAATCTACCTATAACTGATAATTTAGTCCCAATCTGTACGGTTACAATCCCAATCAAATTGTAACTAATAATTCAGTCAACAAAGCTAAATTTTTAACAATCCCAAATAATTCTGGTGCCAAGCTGATAGTAAACAGTCAACCAATACCTTGCAGATCAATGTTGTTCAGTGACAACTTTGTATTATATATTATCACTGTGCCTGAGAGCTGCAGTAAACATGTTATATAGATAAATTGCTGGTTTCATAGGTTTCTTTTTATAACACGCCTCAGAAAGTGGCAGGGTATTCTGTGGTAACTTTTGTTTGGATATGATTGCTCTGTCTGTCCGAGCTATGGTGGTTTCCAGATGATAAATTGAAAACGTGTCAATGGATTTGGTTTAAACTTTGCACAGCTTTGAAGTATTCTACAATGAAAATCAAGATTATTTTCAGTTTTATGTCCCATCTACTGCCATATTTTTCACAACATTTGAAGAGATTTCATTTCAAAATCTGAACTCGGTGAAGTAAACAAATCGTTGATGATTGCAAAATCAGACATATTCCTTACTCATCTGATATATACTATGATATCAAATGATAGGTCTGAGATTTGTTTGCTTATTTGAGTACCTGTTGAATTGGAATTCTTTTATGTAATCATAAAAAACTGTTTATAGAATGAATGTGTATGCTTTTTTAAAGCCTCCTTAATGTTGTAAAACTCTGTGGTATTTGCCAAACTAAACTTACTGCAACCAATATGTAAAGTATTATCAGTTACAGTTAGCTTGGTATTGGTTTATCAGTTATATGTAATGAGTGATTAGTTTTATTGGTTATATTTAGCTTGGAATTTTTTTAAACATTAAACATGGGATTGGGTTTATCACTAACTGATAACCTATCTCAAGGTATTAGATAATTTAAGTCCCATGCTAATTATAAGTAATAATTTAATCAAAAGCAGACTAATGATGTAAGGAAATTGTCTTGCTTCCTGTGGTCTTTAACAAGAGCTACAAATATGCACCATGTCTGCTGTTCGATTGTTGGTTTTACAGTGTTTTACATTCATTTTATTAACAACAATTTCTACTTGAAACCAAACTTCAGTGAGGTATACAAATCGCTGATGATTTAAAAATCAGACATATTCCTTACTCATCTGATATACTGTGATATCAAATGATAGGTCTGAGATTTGTTTACTTCCTTGAACCGATTAAGTGTTATTTAAGCTTAGTATTTGGGTATGTGGTAATAAAATGATTTTAACAAAGTGTTCTTCAGGCAGTTTAGAAATAAGGCGCTGTAATGTATTATTTTTTAAATTTTGATTGATTTTTTATTTATTTATTGTATTTTCAGGTATTATGTCTCCACATCAAACGATTCAGATGGCAGTCTTACTTCAGGGTTAAATTAGATACATTCATTGAGTTCCCACTAAAAAATCTAAACATGAATAAATATGTATTGAACAATCTGGTAAGTACAAGGAGAGGGGAATGTTATGATGGGTACTTTCATTGGAGGACAAACTGGTTGGTGCTTTATAGGGTATTGGAGCAATGAGATGACTACTTTGGGAGGGTAATATCTGTGGGGTTCTTTAACATGACGGTAGAACATTCTAGTGAGTACTTTAAAGGTAATGGAATAAAAAGTTGCAAGTACTTGAGATAGAAGTGATGGGTGTAGGGGCTTTGGTGGGTACCTGACATGGTGGGCTTTTTTTTAGCTACAATAATGTAGCTCCTTTTTTTTATGGACGGAACTACAAAGCAAAAACACTCTTGAGATTTATACATATTTTCAGCTATTAAACTGCTATTTTTGTTTAATTTATATTTTTTCTTTCCTCTGCCGTTCAGTTGACATTTCTACAATGTCTAAATAAATAATTTTAACGCTTTTTAGCTCACTTGACCCAAAGGGTCATGTGAGCTATTGCCATCACTTGGCGTCCGTCGTCGTCTGTCGTCGTCGTCGTCGTCGTTAACTTTTCTTCAAAAATCTCCTCCAAAACCACTGAAGGGATTGCTTTGAAACTTTGCCCTACCAAGATTGCCCAAATCATGGCCTCAGACCAACTAACATGGCCGCCATGGCTAAAAATAGAACAGGGGGGTCAAAATACAGTTTTTTGCTTATAGTTCAAAAAGTATAACAGATACAGGAAAACCGAACAGACCTTCCTTCTTCAGCATCTAAAGCTCTACAAAACACTCTATTGGGTCAAAGTTGTATGATGACTCCTTGTAGGAATTATTGCACTTTAATTGTTGAAATTGATGATTTTTGCCATTTTTGCCTCAAAATCTTGAAAATTATTAGAACTAGAGAAAAAGTTAGCATTGCTTAATTGTTCTGCTCTATGAGGGCTACAAAAATGGCTTAAGGGTCAAGATAGTCTTTTTAATCGGTTTTAATTGATTTTTAAAAATCTTCTCCTCTGAAACAACTGAAAGTACTGCTTTGAAACCCTGTACACATCATCCATCAAATGTCCTCAACCAATTTTGTACCAACCATGGCTGCAGATTAACCAACATGGCCACCATGGCTAAAAATAGGACGAGGGGGTGGGGGGTGGTAAAATACAGTTTTTGGCTTATATTTAAAAAAGTGTAACAGATACAGGAAAACCGGAGAGACATTCCTTCATCTGCATCAAAAGCTCTACGAAACACTCCATCGGGTTGAAGTTGTATGAGGACTCCTTATAGGAGTTATTGCCCTTTAATTGTCGAAATTGATTATTTTTGACATTTTTGCCTCAAAATCTTAAAAATTTTAGAACTAGAGAAAAAGTTAGCATTGCTTAATTGTTCTGCTCTATGAGGGCTACAAAAATGACTTTAGGGTCAAGATTGTCTGATGAAGCGTTTAGGAATTATTCTCCTTGAACATTTTTTTAATCAATTTTACTTGATTTTAAAAAATCTTCTCCTCTTTAACCAATGAAAGGACTGCTTTGAAACATTGCACACATCATCTTTAGGACGTCTTCTACCAAAATTTTGCAAATCATGACACCTGACTACCTACATAGCTACGTTGGCTTAAAATAGAAAAAGTGAAAAAAAAGGGGGGGGGGGTGTGGGAGTCAAGAGAGTTTTCGACTGATAGTTAAAAAAGTATAACAGGTACAGCAAATTTGAAGTGAACCTCCCTTCTCCCTCTTAGCATCAAAAGCTCCTCCTTATAGGAGTTATTTCCCTTAAAAGGTCAAAATTAATGATTTTTGCAGAAGTGTTGGGCAATTCCTTAAAGCAACTAAAAGCTGGATAAAAAAGGTTTGTTTGGTTTCAGGTTCAGGTGAGCGATACAGGCTCCTGGGAGCCTCTAGTTTGTAATCGTGGCATTGTTGACAAAATTGATATTGTGGAGTGTAGAATTGTAGGATCGTATCGGTAAAAATTTGATCCCAGCTTTTGCAATAAAGCTGGAAAAAACTTGATCCGGGTGAATATTTACCAAAATGATTCAGAAATGGCACACTTCCGGTGTTCAAATTTTGACAACAATGCCATGATAAGGATTAAAGTGTAAAACTTACGAATCAGGTGTTGTAGAAATATCAGTTCAACTTCAAAGACATTAAAAAGAATGTAGCAATTTAGGGAAACAGTTAAATAACGTATTATATGCATAAAACCCCCGTGTGTGATTCAAATCCCGGCTTGCTCCATTACGAGTAATGGGACCTCTTTGAAGCTCTGTCCATTAAAAAAAAAAGGAGCTATATTATAGTAGCTAGGCTCGTTTATGCTTTAAATGGGATAAAATCTGATAGTACATTACAACTAGGAGGAATCTTGACTGAGGGAATTAGTTGAGTAAATTATTCCGAAGGGGGATTTTAGTGATAAATATCCAACAGGAAGAGGTTCATATTTTGGTGTGTATTTCACATCGAGTAGTGAGCAATTGGGTAAGCACTTTACATGTAGGGTGATATGCTTTTTAGGCTCTGGTTGCACAGAACTACTAATTTGTGCAAGGTATTCTTTGGGTCAGTTATGCTCAGAATCAACAATAGTATTAGTTTACAAGTGTAGCAGTTAAAATTATTTCTATAGATTTAAGGGTAAAAGTAACAATACATTTTGAATGAACAATTTTGTCTGGATTTCAGAGTGAAAATCAGGATTATAGTATGGTTAATGGCGGGAGGGGAGAAAATTTTCATAACAGTTTTCTCAGCAACTACTAATCACATTCTCTTGAACTTTGGTATGCAGCATCAGCATGGTCTCCCATAACGTGGTATTCGATTTCAGATCTGTCGCTTACTTACTACCTGTTTACTGACTTAGTTAACAGTAATGAAAATTAGTTAATTTTTAACATTAATGAAAATTGGTAGAAAATTTTCCTAACAGTTTTTTCAGCAACTACTTATCACATTCTCTTAAAATTTGGTATGCAGTATGGCCTCCCATAATGTGGGATTCGATTTCAGGTCTGTTGCTCACCTACTTCCTGTTAACCGTCTTAGTTAATTTTTAACAAAATCCATCCAGCCATTTGTCTTTGATCAATTTTTATAATTACAATTGTTTGTTTTCGCAGCATGAAACGAGAGGAAGTGGTAAAGGCCCAGCTAATGAGTATGATTTAGCAGCTGTTATTGTGCATCATGGATCAGGGTAGGTGACCATTAGGAAGGGACATGAATAACGGTCTTGCATTAGGGAACAATATTGCTGCTACTGTGGCAAAATACAAAATGTAGTTTATAGGGACTCCAGGGTAAAACTGGTGTAATAAGGAATAATAAATTTCAATATAAAAACAGATAGATCTCATTTTACTTAACCCATAGTAAAAAACAGAATCAAAATCGGTTAACAAATAAAAAAGTTACGCATATTTAAAATTGCTAATTTCAGGGTTGCATTTTGGAAAAACGTGAAAAAAGGCTGACTGAACTTGTAGGCCTTGATGTTTAAAATGGTAGAAACAAAATTTCAAATGGAATGAAGTATTAATATTGCTAATTTCTACTAACCTTTATGGATATTACTGGATAAAACTCTTAGTTACTATATATTTAAATATATAGCTACAACATATGCCTCCAAAAATGGCATCTAAGGTGTTGGACTTAGTCATTTTTTCAATGGCACAGTGAAAATATAAGCAAAAAAGCTGTCCTGACCAAATTTGTAATGCCATCAGTCTAAAAACTATTGTTTCAATTGTAATGAAACTTGCTGTGTTGTAAGTGTGTGCTGTTGTGAGTAGCGTTCTGAACTAAAAAAAATTCAGCATACCATAAAGAATTAAATATGGCCACCCAAAATGGCTGCCGGCGGCCATTTTGAAATCTGAAAATGACCATTTATGTCAAGAATAATGGTCAGGTATTTAAAAACTATAATATGAAACGTCATAAAACTATCAGGAATGTAAGTATGGGATGTGTAAAGTAAATCTCTTAACAAAATAGAGTCCAGCATACCATTGAGAATTAAATATGGCCACCCAAAGTTGCTGTCGGCGGCCATTTTGAAATCTGAAATTGACCATTTATGTCAAAAAATAATGGTCGGGTATTTGAAAATTATAATATGAACCTAAAACTATCAGAAATGTGAGGATATGCTGTGAAAGTATATCTCTTAACAAAAGAGAGTTCAGCATACCAAATGGAATAAAATATAGCCACCTAAAGTGGCTGCTGGCAGCCACTTTGAAATAGAAAAAAAAAACAATTTTTCTCAGGAATCATGGTCATTCAGGCATATGTAAAATATAAAATATATATTGGAGAAGTTGTCATGGACACTTGGAACTGCAAGCAAAGGTTGTTTCGAATATACTTTATGTACTTCTTATATTAACAAAACAAGATTCCAGCATATATATATATATCAGTGGAATAAAATATGGCCACCATAAATAGTCCTATATCCATTTTAAAATAACATAATTCGGTTTTTTTTCCAAAATCAGAAACCAGTATATCATTGAAACAAACAGCTTTCTAAATTTAAACTATAATTTATTGATCAGTAAATGATATATATTAATTAGCTAATATATGTACATTATTTTGAAAATTACACTGTAAAGCTGCTCACAACCTCACAAGTAATACATTAACAGTTGAATATATTAAACAATATGGAGGAGTTTAAAACAATTTGTCTACTTTAGATTGCTCCTGTACTTCAAATAACCTTCCATTTGACACAGGCAGAAGGTTGTCTAATGTCTGAAGAACTGTAGATTCAGATTCATCCACTACAAAATAAATTAAACACAAAGTACCTATGGTTCTTCAACATGTTCAATGACAATATAAATGATATGTAAATGCTAAAATAAAATACATGTACATGTAGATGCTGAGAAACTGTGACAGAGATTTTTTGCGAGACATTAACAGACAATTATAGAGGCGACATAAAAAAAGGAAAATATTTGATATTAAACATAGGACAGGTTTGACATTTATAATGTTTTGTACTAAATTAATTACATAAATTAAGAGAAATAAATTTTTGGTATCTTATTTTTTCTTAATTTTTCATTTATAATATAATTAAAACTTTAATAGCGTTTGTACTTGATCACTTTTCAATTTTATATCTGACATATTTTCTAACTGGCATTTCCATTAATAGCTAAAATTTCTTAATAATAAGAAACAATACTTCCCTTATTCTCATCTTCATACATTGCAACTAAACTGTACAAGAATTAACATCAAACTTGAATATTAACTTCAAATATTTCCAACTGAAACAAACAAAAACAAAGTAGAGACACCTGGCCGTTTTCATGAGACAAATTAGATTTTTTATAAAAATTGCCCTTCTTGCCATTCCTAGCAAAAACAAATTATTTCTTTTTCAACTTTTGGAAGACATAATCTTCCCTTTCACCCATTTTTTTTCAAATTCTTATATGAAATTGATAGTTCCATTATAATCTGTTTATTAAGTAAAGTTTAAGTACATGTAGATGTAAAAACAAAAAAAGTTAGACATAATTCAAACTTCCTGGTTTATTTTTATTTACCTTGTTTACTAAATAATATATGGCTACATCGTGGTGAAAATCAAAAATGAGGTCATGATCATGTAATCTTTTATTTAAAGAGGTCGCCAATACTGTTGAATTGTCCAAAGATAGGTGATATGGTCCTTTGTAGTCATAAAAATCAAACGAACGTCGTTGTTTACTGTCAACATCACGACGTCCGACATGAAAATATTTGAACGTAAAATATCGTGAAGGTCATCGTATTTAATTCGTTAAAGAAACGATGAGCCAGGTCACCTACGGTTGTGTAATTAAAAAGGAACAAAGAACAATATATGAATTTTCAGGGGATGACATTTTCTTCGTTAAAACTTACTGTTTACTTGACATAAAATGCGTAATTTCCAAAAAATCGATCGATAAAGGTGCTTTCCAAAGTCACACCAAAAAGAAAATAATATTTTTAGAAACTAGAGAATCCCAGCTTTTCATTGGTTGGCATTTTAAAGCGGCGAAATGATTGGCTCATCGTTTCGATCATGAGTGAATCACGCATTCATTCAAAAATTCCAGTGCCGAAAAATACCGCATGGCGACGTCGCAACTCGGGCGGTCCATGTTCAATTCTTTTTGTTCTCGGAAAATATCGACGATTATTATAGAAAATATATAATATTAAAGAGAAAAATATAAGGAACATTCTGATATAAGTTTGAAAGCTCAATTATTAAAATGTTTGGAGATATTCAGTGTAGAAAGCACTGTCCCAGTTCTTAAATTTCCCATTTCCAATATATAACGTCATGACGTTGGAGTCCCTATAGTTTAGAAGCAAAAACACACAACACGCATCCATTAGAAGTTCATTCTAAGTTTCATTGTGGGAGGCACCACAAATAGCCATTAATTGATAAGATAGTTTTCTGTATGTTCTATTATTCCCCATTTTCTTTTTGAAGTAACAAATTATTGTGTGTTGTCTTGTTCATGTCCTAGATAAATCTATTATTGGTTGCTAAGCATTAAACATCAACCAATGATTAGAAGAAGTTTGACCACTTTTAATTAAACCAATGGGCCTATGTATTTATATAATTATTTTTTTACAGGGCTGGATCAGGCCATTATACAGCATATGCACAACATGATGGTAAGATAGTTAATAACAAGATTCATACAATTTTATACACATACATATATTTTTTTTTAAATTTGTGTTTGAATTGGATTCACTAGTGAAAATAGTTTTAAATGTATACATTTATTGAGTTTGCTCAGGCAAGAAACTCTGCATTGCCGCAAAAACAGCTTTGCATAATGAATTGAAGTATTGTAGGAAAAGTTTGGGAGATAGCTAAACATAGAAAATTTATGGTTGATAATTTGACCAAATCATACTCTGGTGATTTACTTATTCCAAGTTTTTTATTCCCCATAAGATAGTATATCATTCTTAACTTTTGGACAATATATAATAATGTTTTCAAGTTCTTGTCTGTAATGGCAGTCTCTACCAACAAAATTTACCTTGTTTTGATATGCTGGGCATGTCTTTTATTCTCTCACCTCTGGTTTGTCTTGACACATAATTGTGAGTCTTAATAAGATAACACAGAAACATGAAAAAGTAACTGGATATGAGTAACACATCTTTTTTTTCAATGGATTAACCCTGATCATTTGTAATTGAGAACTGAAATATCTTTAACAGGACAGTGGTACCATTTTAATGACAGTACAGTGACAATGTGTGAAGAAGGAACAGTGGCGAGGTGTAAAGCTTATATTCTGTTTTATATACGACAAGAATTTAAAATTCCAGAGTATTTTAACTTCAATGGGAATTCACATAGATGAATTTTGGGCCAGAAACTTGTATGATAAAATGTGTAATAGAAGATGTTGTGGAGATTTTGGTTTAAATGCAAGAACGCAAGTTTTTGTTGATGTCAGCCATGTGATGGAGAAAATGTAGACTTCATTATCATCGTAAATGTGTTATTTGCATACAGTTCATTTTAGTGTGATTGAAGAAGTAGATGTAAATCTCATAAAATTCTTTATAGAGTAGTGGTTCTATTTAAATGAAGATGGCACTAAGGAAAGAATTGTCAAATGAAAGTAGGACAAGGAGAAAATGCCAGTTATTTACATTAAATACCCTTCATTCATCCTTTTTTCAACTGGTATATTATTGTTTAAAAATACTTGAGTTTGAATTGAATAAATCATAAAAAGTATATTTTTGTCGTTATACTATTGTTCTTGTTAACATAGTATAATTGTGTATGAATAAAAAAAGTTTACTTTCTTCATTGGTTTGCATCTCACTTATGAACAAAAATATTTAAAAATTTTTTAATGACATACAAAAGTCAAACAAAAGACTATTGGGGTAATTGCCAAATAATTCTAGAATAAAGTTTAACTTTGTTTAAGGTGAAGATACTAGTCGAGACAGTCAATATTTATTTTCAAACATTATTTATTTATAAAAAGTGCTGTCAATATTTTTCTCTTTAAGAGATTGTACATAGAAGAGTTAAATAAAAAATGATCAAATTTGGCAATTTCTTCCATGCTTGCCTAATCATGTACAAGACAATGTTTTCAAACATGTGCACAGTTTTGTCATCTTATACCCTGATGTCAAACCATGTAAATATTGTTTTCAAGTATAGTAAATTAAATATTAAACATGAGGATAAAATATTTCAAAGTGGATTATGTAACTGTCATTATGTTAAAAGCTTTCTGGGAATATAATGTAAAATTCAGTTACACAATATAATGGGTCTCGGAAAGCATTGCAAAAGTACTAATGTCAATTTCTTAGTAATATAGACTCGATTAAGTCACTTTTATCTTCTTTAAAATATCCTTTATGGCACACATTTTTAAGTATATTCCATTAAAATTAATGAATCTAGACATAAATTCTTTTTAATCAATATAGTTTTTGTTTCTAGTATAGTAATTACATTTCACCACATTTTACCTGCCATCGTACTTGTGTTTGTGAATCGGAGGTAGAAGTCTCATGTCAAAACTAGAATTGTGTCAGTCAATCAGACACATATTCAAGAACAGCAGCACAATTTTAAACTTGACTACATTGTTGCAATTATCTTTCCTAAAAGCAAGCAAAAACTACAGTCAAATTTTATGCTGGATATAAACATGCATTAAAGGTATATCTACAAGGGGCTAGTAATGTGACTTAATCTTGTATTGATAATTTGTTTTATGAAAAAAAATAGAACATGGTATTGTATTAACAATGTATTTAAAAAAAAACAATAGAACAACATTTTGTTGTATTAACAATTTATTAGAATAAAAGGTATCTGGCATAAGCTTAGACTATTGTGTCACCATGTATGTCAGTATTTTAGTATTTGTCCGAATTTTAGATTTTGTGATTACTAGTAGATTGAATATGTGGACTGAACTTGTGTGGAGATCCTGTCATATTGTGTTATGTTCTTGTATGCCTTGTTACTAATGCACCAACAAATTATTGTAAATATCTTTTTCTCAAGAGGTCTTCAATTCAGCAAAATTTAGGGGACAGGGTTGTCGTATCCAAGTGGTTATCTACTATTTAAACTGGCATGTCAACACGTGGGTTGGGAGATGCAGCCTGCCTTTTAATAGGATGTGCCTAAAGCATAATTGACATTATTCCCAGTTTTCATGCTGTAGATTTGTATTCTGTCTTTTTCTGCCAATTAAATCAAATCTGGATGCCTTGATCTAGCTTAAAAATAATTTGTTGCATCAGACCCCACTGGAAAAAACAAATATACAAGCCTACTGTAAGTTTTATCAGAAAGTCCAAGAATTTATATTTGATATGCAAACTTCACTAGCAAGAAACCAATGTTTTTATGCTTAGGTGTGATTTTTGTGTGATAAAAGTTTGGAAGTATATTTTATGTAAATATGATTGAATGTACATCTCGACTCGTTTGTTTAACTGGTTGTTTGACTTTAACACCTCTCTGTTGTGTATGCCATTGAATATTTCATTTAACATTTATGTTTCCTTTAGATTTTATGAAATTCTAAGATATTTAGAAAAAAATATATAATGCTCTGTTTGTTACAATTAAAATAATTAAAAAATTGTAATGACAAGTTTTAGCAATATATTCGGTTTTCAAAAATGACAGACCATTTTATTTCTAGGCTTTTGGCATAATTTTCACCTTTTTTAAAATGATAATGCACTTATTATTTGTGGTTCACCATGCCTATAAAAATGTTGTGAAATATCCGGTACATGTATTTAGTAGCAACATTTGAAAGCGTTTAAAAAGGATTTTCCTGTTATCATTATTCACATGCATGCATGTTTTGAGAGAATGCCACACGACTTTGTGCTTGTCACTGGATGACACTGTCTGTCAACATTGTTCTGTTATAGAGGACAGATGTGGCTATGTTTTTGGTCAATAAAATCATTTTTTGCTAATTTCTTTTTGTTGACATTAAAGATGAAGAAAATGATCATTACCATTATATGTCTTTCCTTCTTCATATTTAGGAAGACAAGCCTTGGCAGCCAAGTGGTCATCTACTATTGATCACATGGTCTTTGAAGGATTCACATGTATTGGCAGTTTTCTTATCATAGGTCGGGAGTTTTCTCCAGCTTCCTCCTCTAATAAAAACTGGATGCCAATAAATAGCTGAAAAATTGCTGAAAGTGGCTTTAAACCACATTCAAACAAACACAATGAAGACTACAAATAACTACTTGATAAAAGAGGGTTTAAAGTTTATATCACTATATTTAACTTTATACACATTAACCTTATTTGTCAATACTCTTGCGGGAATTCACATGTAGTCTACACTGTTTTTTATTGTCAGGCTTTATTCAGAAATGTTTAAAGTTTAATATAAACATAGGCGAAGTTATTAAATTGAACTTTATTCCTGTATTATTGGTGATTTATTTTGTAAACTTTTTGTTCTTGATGTTCGCTTTTAACCTAAAATGTTGGATTTCAAAAGATGCATTAACTGCGATGGCCATCAGGAGCGTTATAACGGGTGATTTTCCTGGTAATGTTTGCAAGGAATGGTCAGTAGTACTGTAGAGAAAAGTTACCACTGAAGTTAACAGCTTCTCGTGTTAAAGCTATTGGTCAATGGCAGAACAGCAAACATCTGCTGGTTTTGTTAAATTCTTTTATGGGGAACGACAGTATTACTGTTAGTACCCCTACAGGGTTTCTGGCTTCGACTGTTCCCTCACTAGTACAAAAAGTATTTTTCAAAATGGATACTTGAATTCCACCATGGAAAGTTTTGATTCCCGTGATTCAAGCTGATATTCAAGAATTGGTCAAGGAAAGTATATGAGTCGCTGAATAATGCCAGGATGCAGTCAAAAACCAATTTTAGTTATATTTATTCCTTTCCGGTTTCTTCCGGTACAGGTGGTCTGCCATTTAATGTAACTTTGAGCAACATTACTTAATACACATATTAAGCCGTATAGACATTACAAGGTGCCTTTATCCTCCCAGTTTTGGAGATTTCGGAAAGAGTTTCTACAATGAATTAAATATGTCCGAATTATCGGAGTAATTTTATATTTTATGCATTTTTAAGGCAAGGAGATAAACACTCCATGGTCTATTAAGGCGTTTCGTGCCAAAGATGATGACAGTTTCATATTGGGTCAGATCATTACGGAAACTTGTTTAGTTAAGTTTCTCTTTTGGACCCAATTGAAGAGGCAGGTGTAGCAACCTGTACTTTTGTTCCAGCTCAGGGTTTTAAAAAGCCATTCCTACGAAATCCGACTTCAGGTTGAAGAAAAGACTTTTTTAAACATAATAATGAAATGAAAGGAGTTGATGTTCAAGCTCGGCTACTTCTGAGAGCTTGTTATTGAATCTTACTTGAGTAAGATTTAAGGCAACGACAATAAAAAAAGCTGTGTGAGGCCTGCAAGCTTTATTCCATGTATTCAGAGTTGTGACGCATGTTTTTGGCAAAGTTATTGATACTGGAAATGGGGTTCTAAGTAAAATACAGAAGATGAGTTACATATGATTTCATATTTGGGACTAAATATTTCTGGAACAAGTATTTTGATCTTTTGAACGACCGTGCAGAAAATATAATGGATGCATAAGGAAGACTTCAGGAAAGTGCAGAGGTTAAAATACGGTCAAAAGAAAGTACTTGAAAGTAGAATATGGTTATATTGATACTAAGATATCTGATTATAATTAATCCAATGTTAAGTTCAAATATGACAATGAGAACAAATATTACATATGGTTTATGATTCTTACATTTTCATTGGATTATTTAGTCACATGGTTTTAAGGATATTTAGTGTATTTCTTTACTTCGAAATCAAAGCCTTGCCTTGTTGGTATATTGACGCTATGTTTCTATTTTTACCTATATTGACGCTATGTTACTAAATTGAGATCCGGATATATGTGCATAACAAAATCGTGAAAAAAATAACTCAACCCTTGCACCAACCCTAAAAAAGACTAATATGTCTACATATGTAATATATAAATGATGGACTTTTGACTCTCTCAATACATTATATATGGACCTCGTCAAAAGTCCATAATTGATAAATATAGGTAGTCATAGTCTACTCAAGGAAGGCTTAATAAATCTGACGAATTTTAAGCAAACAAGGACAATTCGGGTTTTGTACTATAAAGTTTCGAGTTTTTTTTTGTGCCCCTCAAAAAATGTCTCGGGCGAAACACTTCCAGTTTTATTCGATGCCATTCGACTTGGCGATTGCTCTAAGAAGTTTTACAAAAGTACTGTTAGCTGTTGGCCTAGGTGTTCAGAAAATGTGTTAATGTATCTGGAAAATTGGCGCATAAAAAATCAAGTAAGGTTTGTTCTTTTGCAAAAGTTAACAAGAACTATTCTTTACAATGTAGACTTCAGACTGTTGATCAACGTCGAAAATTCTCTGTTAATTCCGACAAAAGTGAATAACCTTTTTGGAGGACAGTTTTCGACCTTCAGAAAGCTTGAGTGTTCCAAACGGAAGAACGTTTTCTGGCAATTAAGGATATAATAAACAGTTTGCTCAAGGAGTGTAAGGAGAAATTTTGCACTGGTATGTTTGGGCTAATGGTCTTGTACATAGATATAGTCCCTCTAGTTCGTTTATTCATGAGAACTATCCAGTTATTCCTCTGATTTTTGCGTCCTCACATGCAGAACTTTAATCTGTCACTGTTTAGTAGCAGGCGGTGTCAGGAAAGACACAATATGTTCAAATGAATGCCTTTACAAGTCAAATAGATTGGGAGCTCATTTAGATCAACTGCATCTTCGAGTTATAGGAAATAGATTTGATTGATTGATTAGATGTTTGCTTTACGTACATCTAGCAGTATTTTAGCTATATTCAGTACATGAACAAGTTTACAAACAATTAATCTATCGCAAAGGATGGACCAAAGGAGAAAAATTGTGAAGACCCCTGCCACTGGAACATTGTTCGGTATGTAGGGGTGAAAAATTCAGCCTTTTGTAACAGCGACAATGAGCCTACTCTTTCTGAATCTAAAAAAGGGGTACTTATAGTGCAAGGAGCGTGGCATTCTCCTAACACGTCTCCCACTATGGTCCTCGGCCAGCCTTTCCATTTTATGGCTGTAAGATCTTTAGTATTAGAGGACGTCTCATATCCGCCACCTGGGAACGCGATTGGCAGCTCTGTAGGTCGCGCATTGTTAACACTCTCAATTTGGTCCTAGAGTGCACAGAGAAGTTCAAACCGAAACACACCAATCTTTGAGAAATGCAAGCAATGTGAAATGGCCTACACATTTCCAGTCTGTGTTACTGGACAGGACAGTTCTTGTCAGATTCTATAATGCAACTATTGTCTCTTACAAGCAAGCAAAGGGGTACAAAGTTAGTTCAGTTGTGTCTTCTCCTTGGGTAGATCCTGCAGTGGTGCATACAGTTATTAGCAGCCATATTCCGGGCCGGGAAAAAATAAGTAAAAATAATAGAATTGGCTCTGTAGCAGTACGTAGTTTATCATATATTGAGGACTATAAATATAGATCTTTTTGCAACACGTAAGAACAAAAAGTAAGTGTTTTGCAGTCAATACCCAGGTCCTCAAGCTCTAGCTTGCAATACTTTAGCTGTGGAATGAAAAGATAAGTTTGCTAATGCATTTCCTGTTCTAATTTTCCTCCTTAAGTTAACAGGATAATTCAACAAGAGGAAGGTGTGGTGTGCTCCCCATTTGCCTGGGTTTCCTTAGCTGATGGGACTTCTTATGAAAACTCCAGTAAACCTTCTTGTAATGGACGATCTGTTGAGTCAAAACATAGGTCATTCTCTTCATTAAAACCCAAAAGCTCTATTTTTTGATCAGACGAAATGATATTTCAAAAAAGATCGTACACAGCTAGAATCCAAATATATTAAGATTATTGTAACTGAAAGGGTTTTCAATCCCATTTCCTGTTCCAATTTTCCTCCTTAAGTTAACAGGAAAATTCAACAAGAGGAAGGTGTGGTGGCTCCCCATTTGCCTGGGTTTCCTTAGCTGATGGGACTTCTTATAAAAACTCCAGTAAACCTTCTTGTAATGGACGATCTGTTGAGTCAAAACATAGGTCATTCTCTTCATTAAAACCCAAAAGCTCTATTTTTTGATCAGACGAAATGATATTTCAAAAAAGATCGTACACAGCTAGAATCCAAATATATTAAGATTATTGTAACTGAAAGGGTTTTCAATCCCATAAAGGTTTTTGTAGAAGAAATTGAAGATTTTCTAGTTGTTCTTCCCAATGTAAAAAGTTTATATAATATTTCTACAATAATAGGTAATATATAGATCGACCATTTCTTCTTTCCATAATGGGCAAATTGTTTTGTAGGAAGAAATTCTGATTTACGGACTTACTCTTTGTACTTTTGAGGTTATGTGCCCCATTTGAAACTTTAGAATCTTGCGTTTTAATATGTTTTTGTAAAACTGTCTTTCTGAAAACGCCATGATTGGATTAGTAGATTACAGTACCAGTGTAGTAACATCGCTAAGAATGTGTTAAAGTTACGTGAATGTGTGCTGAAGTCAAAGAAAAATGTTTGGTGCCTCATTGGCTGAGTGATTACGTGCCTATCAACACCGAGATTGTGGGTTCGAGCCTTACTTCGGGCACTCTCCGTCGAGTTAGAAAGATCGGGGTTTTATCGGGTACCCCGGCGTCCTCCACCAAAGAATTTAGAATAACCATTACATCAGTGTATCGACTTGACATAAAAACAATATAAGGATTTGTTATAAACCTACGTATCATCTTTATTTATATTTATTACACCAATATTATACAATTTAAGGTTGGTATATATCTTGATTCTCAAGTATGACAAATATGAAGTCAACGTACCATAGTAAATAAGAGATACAACCTCATCACATGTGGTTTTTTCCCACCGAATTAATGTTTCTGGGAAACTGCTCGCTGAAAATAAACATGTTACAAAGCAGAAAAAATAAATCTGCTTGACGAGTGTAAAGTGGGTATAATTTTAAATTAAGTCGATAAACATAACGAAACTGCACAAGAGAAAGTAATTACAATTAACTTTCCAATGGAGAGGATCGCATCGATTTTCTGTCTGTTTGACAAACAATCTTCTTTTTACCCTGACACCCTAGTCAAACTGATCACAGCAATAAGTATTCTGAACAGGACCATCCAAAATATGTGTCGATGTAGTAATTGTTTTGTTTATTTATATATGAAAACTTTCATTGGACACAACAAAAATCATTCCTTGTTTCATTTAAACGTATATATCGACTAGACCGCACCGTGAAATATTAACTTTTTAATAACCCAGAAAAAATTACCATACATTATGCTAAGCAGGAGAGTAAAACATTGTGACTACACCTTAAACATTTTTGAAGGTGAAGGGGATTAGAATCAAATTGAATTTTTATTTAAATGTGGTCTTGTGCTAATTTTACATTTAGGTCGGATTCGTATAGACCTTTTTCTGGAAACAGACTCTAAACTAAAAATTCAAAAGATCTGGTAGAATTGTAAAGGTCTGAGATTTTTTTTAATAATGTAATACATTACACTACTATCCCTGTATGCAACTTAAAACCAGAATTATAGATCTAACTCAACGATGCTTTTAAATAAATTTAAAAACCGTAATAAGACGATATAAGTACCTGGTTATTTATCATGACTGAACTTATTTCGTCAACAAGGATTCGAAATCTCAACATACAATCACCGAAGACGAATCTGTCAATTTTAGCTAGATTAATCAGGCACTGCGTACTCATTAAATCTGATGGCATTCTCAAACATAGTACATAATAATTATTAAAGAATGCTAAACTAGTTTTTTTGCTGTTAAGGCTTAAAAATAATTTTAGATTTGCCTTTAAGAGTAGCAAACAATTTGGTTTACTCATTAGTAAGACATATTCTGATTTATACTCATATATAACATATTGCAAAGTGTACAAAAGAGCTACGATTTCTAGTAAAATTGCAGATCCAAGTACCCAATAGAATACTTGCACCTAGGATATTTCAAAAATACCCTTTGAATTGGGCTGAATACTTCAAGGTACCAGAATTTAATTCAACTTATCTACCGACTAAGACGACGGACGACCGACGATGGAAGCCAAGTGATTTCAAAAGCTCACATGAACCGTTGGTCCAGAAGAGCTAAAACAACATTATATGTTGTACAATTACTATTATTTGCAATTTCTATATAATCTTATTGTAAAAGGATCTCAAATTATTGCCCGATGCATTTTTTTTACTGCACTTGTGTTATCTCCAAGACTATGAACAGTTTCCCAAAGACATAATACAGATTCAGTGTGAAAACACCAAGTAAATGACACTTGTTAACCACTTGAGTAAAATTTTAATCTTTCCTATAGTTTTGACCATAAGAGTGTTGAAAAACATATACAAATATGGGGTAATCAGTAAATCTAACATTAACAGCCTTAAATAAGATTATTAAGCATGGTTTAAAGTTGCGCATGGGATGGCCGTGTAGAGCGTCAAAAAATCAAAGGATTTAATTCTGTTACATTGGGGAATGATCTAAACAAGGCCATTATATGACGTAATGAAGCAGGGTTATCAGATTTTTAACATTCTGAACATTGCATAGTTCGGTTTTATTCCCATGCAAAATCCTTGAGACCATACTTTGGCGTAGCAAGGAAAATCAAGAGAGCCGTAAGCTTAAATGTGTTGTGTCTTGATGTAAATAATGCATGTAATGCATCTGTACGGATAACAAATTTCATCTCGTTCTCAGAAGAAATACGGCCGCTATGGTTCCGATTGGATAACACATTTTCAAGTCTTCACAACTTGATTCTATAGCTTAATGTTATATTAAAAAGAGGTAACAATGTATCGTAAATAACATGTAATTTCTGCTGAAGGTCGTTGTTTTCATCTGCTACTCTGATGGCTTGTTTCCATAATATAAACTATACCAAATACATGTAATACAAAAGGACACATGTAGGTGTAGAATTGTACATGCTCATAAAAACAAACGTATTCAGATGGCGTTCGACTATCATCAATCATTTGGGACATTAGAAAACCAATGTAGTCTTTGTGGCACGAAACCTTACCTAGAACCATCAAAAACGTAGACCGTCTGTCCGTTAAACATACTGCTCATGGCATGTTCTTGAAATGAAAAATTCTTGAATACGGTTTTTCGAAATTCCAAATTCGTGTTCAACTCCAAACAGACGACCTCTATGAATGTCTACGTCTTCCGAGTACTTTTTCCATTCGAGATCTATTGGAAGACACAGGAAGTTCGCTCCAGATCCTCCTTCATTATAAGTTTTTCCCGCAGCACATTATTGATAAAAATAGGCTCAAAAGGAATAATAGAGGGTGCAAAGCAAGTACTAATCAATTAAAAGAAATTATAAAAACCCAAGATAGGACAACAAACACATTTTCAAAAATGAAACCAAAAGGAGAAAAGCTCGGAAAACTTACCCAGCAAACTGAATGACACCCAGAGTGCAAAACTTATAACTCACTTGTTGTTCTTCCCACAGGACATATTTTTCTGCCGATCTACTCGCCAAAAGTAAAAACTGCAACACGTAACAAACAGGAAAATTATAATAATTTGACTAGAATTATGAGAGTATTATTTTAAATTAGATTCAAAAAGAATGTTGAACCGCTCACAAGACAAGTAACTACAACTTACTTTCCAATGGAGAAGATTGCATTGATTTTAGTTCATCTAAATTTCTTTCCAATTTCTTTACCAGATAATCTTTCAAACATTCCACATTCTCCGATTTCCCCTTACTCCCTTGAGTCAAACTAATCAGAACAATTAATATTTTGAACATAAACGATGACCATATATAATTTGTGTCGGCGTAAACGTCAATGTTTTGTGTATATGTATACCTTTATTTCCAGAAAGATGGTTAAGTATACTATAATCAAATTTCGGGAGAATCGACCGTTTGTAACATAAGACTCATAGTTAATAATTATCACGACATAAAATGTATGTCGACTATAGACCGAGCAATAAAACGACGAACCCCTCTAATAACACACGCAAAACATAACCAGCCAAAACACATTGCAAATAATTGTGGTAGACATCTGATATTTCTGGAACGTTTCACTCCTATCTGACTGATTTTAAGTTGAAATAAAATATTCTCCACGAACATAATGCGGCAATAGGCATCTTGTTTGTCTAATGCAAAAATGTGTATTTAAAACATGGACCAAATATAATACACATTTCTGAAAAGGGTGTATTAACAGTTTCCTATTTATATCGCATTTAAGCTTAAATCTGGGACTATTTTTGCCCCTAGTAAAATAGGTTTTGCTACTTTTAAAAAATTGTTACGTTTTCGTTCGAATGCGGATTTTGATCAAGGTTGAAGCTTCCATTTGTAATACCGAAACGTCCAATAAACATACCATGAGTTTGTTGACAATGAGATATACATATCAGTGAATAGTATCAAGTTGGTTTGTTTTAATGTGGTTTCGCGCCACTTCCACATTGAGTTCAACCTCTTAGACTTCTGTGACTAAAAATAGAAGAAGGAAACACTTGTAGAAATCTAAAGGTCCGAGTCTTTCACAATGTAACAGCATTAAACAGATTATCCGTTACAGACTTAACGAAACAACACCACAATCCACAACATATGCAGCTTAAAACCATACTAAAGATATTATTTGAAACTGCTTCATTAAGAAAATGCCGTATGAGACGATATAAATACTAGGTAATCAGCAATTACAACACTTACTTTGCAATAAATAATACCTCCAATCAATCAATAAATGTCACAAAACAACGCTAATTTCGAACATTGCTTCCTTTTAATTTACCATTTAACCTTGAAATCTAAGACAATACCAAGTCGTTCTTCTGGGAAAATACTATGACAAACTTTCCAATTGTCAATATCTCGTTCTTCGATAGAAACATTCCAAAAGCACTCACTTTTCACAGCTTGTACTCTTTGCTAGATCCTGCGATCCGATTGACTAAATCGAACACTGCTGCTGCCCAATAAGCTACTCAAATAGAGGTGTGTTGTACCCAAGTTGTTGTTGGTATTTCTAGAGTTCTATGGCTGTTCATCCTCCCAAGTCAGGGGTTCTGAGTCTGCTTGATGATGGAGCGATCGCGGACTCGGAACCCTTGACTTGGGAGGATGTGGCTGTCACCATTACTTGATATCGTTATGGGAAATCCACATCTCGAATACAATAAGGCATTTTAGCTGTGTAATATGTAGCATTTTCTCTTCCTGGATTTCACCTTTTCCATGGACATGTTTTAGCCCTCATGCCCAAAGTCCATGTGAGCTTTTCCAGACAAACCACTTCTCAAAGACACTATACTTGGCAGATACATTTCTTTAAGGTTTCTGATAAGTTACTTTAGAGCCGAACGGAAAATCAAAAGTGCCGTAAGAAGAGATAAAAGTTTGCATTGAAACTGTAAGAAAAATTTCAACATTAGACGATCATCGCTGAAAGCCGAAATGTGTTTCATCTTGATCCAAATGATACACGAAACGCCCTCTACCGGATAACTCATTTCAACTCGTTCGCACGATAAACACGACCGCTATGGTTCTGATTGGATAACAATTTTACAAATCTTCGCAAGCTAAAAGTTGTTTAAAAAAGAATTAACAATGTATCGAAAATAACATGTTATTTCTCCTGAAGGTCGTTGTTTTGATCGGCTACCCTTATGGCTTGTTTCCATAATATGAACTATACCAATCAATATATACAGCTGAAAAATTGAGAAAAGTGTCTCAAAACTAAACCAACTGTACATTACCACTGAGGTTGTAAGTTGTGCTGACAGGATCGGAGTAAGCTTTCCAGTCTGGTAAACAGCTCACAAAGATACAAAATAAACATTGAAATATGTTTTTTTTTTAAATTTATTATTGTAGCAATACACTTTTTTTTATTATCTGACTAACGTCATCATCTACTTTGAACAGACAACACATGTCAGTTCTCTACCATTAACGTACAGTGGGCATTTCAAATTTCCACACGTAGCTTCAACTGTAAAAACAACAGCTTGGTTTCGACTAGCATCTCCACCAGGGACTGACTCTAAATTCTCATCCACACAAATGTATTCCGATGACGTCCGACTATTATCAATCATTTGGGACATAAGATAACCAGAGTATTCTTTGTGCCACCCGTTGTAGCACGAAACCCTCCCTGGAACCATCAAAACCGTAGACCGTCTGTCTGTTAAACATACTGCACAAGGCATGTCCTTATCATGAAAAGAGCTTGGATATGGTTTGTTTAAATTCCCGATTTCGTATTCAACTCCATACAGACGACCTCTATAATTGTTTACGTCATCCGAGTACTCTTTCCACTCGGGATCTTTCAGAAGACACAAGAAATTCGCTCCAGAACCTCCCTCATTATAAGCTTTTCCCGCGGCAAAACCTATCAAAATGAATTTAAAATAAATTCAGATTTCGTCTTTAATTTAATCAAAATAAATTATTCAACTCTCACAAATTTGAAAAAAGAAGGCTTAAAACTGAATAAATAGAGTGCGTAAATTAACCAAGCACCAATAAATTAAATTAATGAATCCCAGGCAAGACAAACGAAAACATAAAAGTATGAAAATTGTGAAAAACGTACCCAGCGGACTAAATGACGCACAGTGCGCAAAACTTATAACCCTGTTTGATTTGCCGCTAGCAGAATACACAATAAGAAAACTTAGAAAAAGGACGACCCTATAAATCAAGTTTCATTGGTCCTGGTTTGTTAACATACCTTTACTAATGTGTTGACTGCAAATGTATGTGTATCTCGATTATCAGAGCGTTTGTTTGGTCAAACATGTATACGTACCATCGTAAATGAGAGATGCACCTTCATCGCATGTTGTTCTTCCCCACCTGAGATATTTTTCTGCCGATCTGGTCGCTTAAAGTGAAAAAATTGCAACGAGTTACAGACAGGAAGATTATGCAAGTTTGACGAGAATGAGTCGAGAATTATTTAAAACTATATTAAAAAACCGATTTAACCGCACACAAGACTATCAACTACAACTTACTTTCCAATGTAGACGATTGCATGGATTTTAGATCAGCTAAGTTTCTTTCTATTTGTTTTACAAGATAATCTTTTATACATTCAGCATTCTCCGGTTTACCCTGAGTCCCTAGAGTCAAACTAATCACAACAATAATTATTTCGAACATGACCGATGACTATGTAAAAAGTTGTGTTGATGTATACGCCAATGTTTTGTTTATATTTATATATAAAGAAAGATGTTAATTATTCAGGAATCAAGTTTCGAGAGAATCGACGTTTGTAACGTGAAACTCGTAATTAATACTTATCATGACATGTTTTTCTAAAAACAATTACCGAAACAAAAACACGACAATATGTTTGTTATTATTCCGAATGTCCTTGTGTTGAGATATTTCTCATGAACATAATGCGGCTAAGGACATATTGTTCGTCTAATGCGAAAATATATTTCAGAAAAGGGTATATTACCAGTTTACTATGTTTATCAGACTTAGTTTAAATTTGAGACTGTTTGCGTATAGTAAAATAGTTTTTACTACTTCTAGAAATTGTTGTTTTAGTTCGAATACAGAATTTGATACAGTTTGAAAGTACCATTTGTAATTAAACGCACCAAGTTGCATTGTTTTGTTTCAATGTGGTCCGAGCCACTTCTACATTGAGTTCTTTCTGGAAATAGACGAACAAAGACCTGTTAGAAATCTAAAGGTCTGGGACTTTTACAATGATAAGGCATTAAAACACAAAAATTTACAGCATATGCAGTTTAAAACCATTATTTAAGATCTTTTTTACAACTGATTTTTCTAGAAGAATTTATTGATCATTGATTGCAACGCAATTTCTGTAATTATTAATTTCCAAGTTTTTATATCGTCTCGATGACTATATTTTTATGGGAAATCCATCTCTACAATACGACAAGACATTTTAGCTGGGTAATTAGTCTTTTCTAATCCTGGATATTACTTTTCCATGAACACGACGAAGATGTCGAGGTAAAGAGTAAGGAACCCCATGAGTGTACCCAATGGTTTTACTGCGTTCGGGTTGTCTATTTAGACTGTTATTGTTTCTATCGTGAATGTTCGTCTTAATCCTGATCATGATCTGTAAGGTTTTCTAGCTACTTTCTTTAAAGCTAATCCTTTTCAAGTCTCGCCATAATGTATATGAATGTTTACTTTTTAAAAAATATAGTACGCATGGCACATGCAGAAATTGCAACCATGTAAATAAATGTTTGTGTATTATTGTGATGTTTTGTAAGTTTTACGGTAAGGCTTATAAAATGATTCATACAATAATAACACCATGGCTTTCACCATTTTCAACCCTAAACATGACTTTTACAAGTACTCGTTCTTTGCAAGGACTGTTCCAAAGCAACCTATTAGAAGAAACAGTGAAGGCTTCTACACAAAAGACTTCAAACACAGACTCGAAGCAAAGACAACAATTGTTTAATATCCCGAACTACATGTACAGCCAGCAGTCAATCCCAAGTAACACTTGGGTTTTTGTTTGTTTTTGGAACTGTAAAATACTCCGTTACACTTATGCATGAGAAGAAAGTATCGAGTACTCTGAAGCACTATATCAAAGAAGATACAGGCTTGGTGATGCTAACAGGGCATCAGCTGGTGAGATATGAATAATTCGTCATGATCGAATATCATTTTACGCGACGTACAGTATTTCTCATTGAAAGTAAAAGATCGTCTGATGAGATGTTAGGGTTCAGTTAGTGGTGACATTGAAAGCTCGTCATGATTTAGTTTCTTCAGTGCTGATGCATACTTTCATTGTGAATTGCATTGTACCAAGCCTACTTTATTTGTGACTGGCTTGTGCCAAGCAATGTTTTTACTCAAGATGGACTTTCTTTGTGGAGAGATTGGCTCGAGTACCAAACTTTATTTGTGGTGAAACTGGGTTGTGTCATGATAACTTTTATTGTGAAGAGACGGGCTTATGCCTTGTACTGTGGACAGAATTGCTTGTTCTCATGCATACTTTCATGTCCATTGTCATGGCCATAAATCACAACAAAATGTTTAATTCTCCTAGCACACCAATATCCAGCTGAATATGCATATACATATCTCAGATGTGAAGACACTAAAAGTCTGGTTGATAGAGGTAGAACATCCTCTCGTCTGTTTAGTTACCATTTACACAGATGACCTCCCACATTTCTGGTTAATATGCTAACAATTACAATCTGTAGTTCTTGGCATCTCCAAACAAAATTTTCAAATGCTAATATGAAGCAAATATTTATTTTCAAAGATTTACAAGCAAGAATATTTTTTTGAACAACAGCCGATAATGAAGTACTCTAAAGGTGGATAAAGTGTAAAATTTTACACATGTGTTATACTAAATACTATACATAATTAATATATTAAGTAACACTTCACAAAAATGTGAACAGAAGAAATTCATTTTTTTACCAACAGACAATTTTAAGAAATTTTTTCTTTTGTACAATAATATATTAAATGCCAGTACGAGTTTCTCACAAATGATGACACAGTACAGTATAGTATTCTAATGGTACCAATTTAAACACACTTCATAGCTATTTTCAAATATTAACTGTAAAAATGGGAATCATAAACCACTTTTTGTTTTTAATAATCAAACAACATTACAAAAAATCTGCACAACAGATGGACAAAATAAAAATGAAGATAAGATTTAAATCTTTAAATTTTAAAGTACTATTCCAATTTGATTAAGAAAAGATGAAAAGAAATGAAAATTGACTAGAATAAACATCATTGGAAAATTGCCAGTAAAAGGCATTGGAAATTGCCACTTGCTAGACTTGGAAAAGTGATAATTTACAGACTTAAAAAACTGTCAATTAACAGACATGGAAAAGTGATAACATACAGACTTGGATAATTGCCATTAACAGACTTGGGGAAAAAATTCAAAACAGAATGCGTAGCTTCCTATCTACAAACAAGAGAAATAATACAAACATTAAGTATATAAATCGATTTAAAATAACAATTGAAAAACATTTTTAAAATAATTAAACTGATCCATACAACATAATGAACCAAATTTTAGTTTTTCAAAATTTGATACATTGAATATTAGACATTTATACACTGTACAAGAGATTGCATCTTCAAATATTAAAATCCCTACATAAAAAAGGTCAATCACCAAAATGGTCCAATAAGAGCAATAAAACAAAACATAGAAAAGATGTACATTTTCTATCAAAAAGATTGTAGCAATGACAGTGTAAAATATATTTTAACATGACAGCACTGGCCACATTTTTTCAGAAATGAAGAACAGATTACTGGATATTGAAATTGTGGAAAATTATTATGTAATAATAGAATACTTTCATTATCTTCTCTAAACTAAAAAAACACTTTTACCTTTTAAATTCACAAGACGGAGCAGCAAAAATAAACATAAAAACCATTTATTTGTTTTCTACAAATAAACAGAAAATACCTCTCAAGATATTTTATTGAAAAAAATTCTGCCATTTATTTACAAACTCACATAACTGCTCTCTCAAGCCATTAAATACATTACATCAACAGCTTATCAACTTTTATTTAAATTTAATTTTAATACATTTGAAAAAAGAAACGTGGCTTACTGATAATGAAACTAAAATTAAGAGATTTTATTTGGGGGAAAAACAAGCACTCAACTCATAGGATTGCTAGAGTACATTTAACAATCGAAAAGTAAAACAAAGCTCTCCTATCATTGCACTGAGAAAGAAGACCTAACAGATGAAGAAAAGAACTGCAATCATATACCAATATGCCACGAAGACAGTTACAAGTAATATCAACATTGTGAGATTCAACAAAAAAAAGAAAATGGAATGCCAAATATGGAAGAAAAGATAACTGCTTACAATGGCTTGAAGAAAGCTTACTTTTAAATCCATTCAACAATATTTACTTTCTGTATGGAATTATTAATGCTTTAATATAAAAGTATTTTTGACTAAATAATACAATTTACTAATTATTAGTCTTATAATTATCTTTTTTAGTAGACTAAAGATGTGGCCATTAATGTGATAACAGATTGTTGGAGAAGCATTGATGAAGACTTTTTAGTTCCATGTGGTCTAAATATTGAAGAATTGATACTCAATGATTAATATTAAAATGCAGTCATTACTTGTTACAAAAATATTCAGTTTTGGACTTGAAAATCCACATACTGGTTTTTTTGTAATAAAGGTTTTTGTATTAAAATAAATTTTATTAAGAAAAGATATGTATTCATTTTTTTAAATAACTGATACCCGCCATTTTTATACAAAAATTAACATTCGCCATTGTTTTAAAACTATACTATTGATACAGTATGACAAACTACACAAATTATACACATGCGAATATAAAACTGATGAAAATAAGTAGAAAAACAATCATTTTTTACAAAAAATTAGGAACATCAAATAAATAAAGGCCACAAAGAGGACTGAGAAAAGTCCTGCAGACAAAAAAAAGAATTCTTCTTAAGCATCCACAATCCTGCTGAACACCAATTTACACTTAATTTGTGTGTTAACAACTAGAAAATAAGAGTTTATCACAAACAAACACAAATTTGTTACTGTAAAAAGTCAAAGATTTTTTTGGTTCGTGTTTGTCATTACTTTGAACACCTCATAACCTTGCTATATAAAGAGGAGATAACTAAATACAACCCTGACAATTCATATTATTATTTATCACAAAAATGCAACATATCACCAAACAGAAACAAATCATAACAAAGGACAAATAACGAACAAGTCTTTGAAGCTAATTTTGGATTTCATTATCACATATATTGTGATATTTATTCCTTTAAAACAAACTTGAGTTTGATTTTTCACCGGACTACCATATATAAAAAAAATTCTCAAGTTTTGATTAGCTTAGACTTAACAAGATTTATTCTACTTAATGTTTTACATGTCTTAGTTCAGGAAATTATGTCTACCACTTTTTTAATGAGATGTTCATATCTCATACTGCATCAAGTTTTGTGAATTTCTAAAATTTGTGCTTATTCAAACATTTTTTCACTGATGTTTAAATCAAACCATTTCTGACATGTGATGTCAAAGTTGACAAAAAACATTGATCTCAGACATTAACTAGATAATAAAAAAGATTCTTGCAATAAAATATTTCATCAATTTTTTTCATATTACCTGAAAATATATCATATGACAAGAGCACATAACAAAGGGGAAAATTATAAATACTACTGTCATACCATTTCATAGCAACAAAGAATAAAGGTTTTTTGAAATGAATGGCAAATGTAAAAAGACTCTATTGAAATGTACATAAAAACTATTTTAGATACAGTAACACATTACAGTAATATTATTCTGTTTTTTTGCAATATATTCACAATACACATTTTTTATTCAGATGCGGTTTTTGTTTAAATATATCAATATCCGATACTATTATACTCTTTTTCAATTTGTCCTTTTTTCATACATCTATATAATGTATTATCAAACACACAGCTAATACAATAAAAATACTATTCTTGGATAGTCCAGGATTTAGTGATACATTCAGAAATTTTCAGTTATATTGTTTAAGCCAGAGTATCTACAGTACAGAACATGTAAAAGTAACAGGTTTAACTTCAGAGGAGGGATTGCAAGTTGTTTGATCAATAATGAACAAATAAAACACAACATATGAAAATTACTAAAGATTACTGAAGTTCTCAAAATCTTAAAATGAGACAGACTTTTTCAGAATATCTCCCCAAATTGACTACTAAAATTATTATACAATTTAGTTTAGAGTAAAGGTGGGCCTTTGTTATATTGTAAGACATGTATATTTTTTTATACACTGAATAAATATACCATTATAGGGAACATTATGTTACATCAATTGTACTTTTATTCACAAATATATTTTCTGAGAACACATAATCAAAACAGCCCTGAGACTCAAAGACCTGACAACAAGTCTGAAACAAGTCACATGACAAAAATTTTCAGTGATACACTGGTTTGCTTTACAAAGCAGCTCTGTATCATCTATACATAATGTATCATTTATTGTAAAATTTTACCATAAAAATTTATCATGGACATTTTAGGGAAGAAGAAAGATTCTATGTCCAAAGTCAATTCTGATTCACCAGTACTACATACTAAGTACATTAACAACTGAACTATTTATACCGAGATAAAAGATACATTTGAAAAACAATGTTGCTTCGACAGCAGACATACTTTTTTCTCATACTGTACAGATTGTTACCATCTGCTTGCCTTTAACATTGAGCAAAAATAAAATATTAAACTTGTGTAATTTACTTACACATTCAACAAAAAACACAAAACAAAACATGATTTGTGTACACTTCTGGTACTATTATTTGTAATTTTTAATAATCCTATTGAAATAGGACCTCAAATTAATGCTTGATTTATTTATAAAATTTATATTTGATTATATTTAAATTTATAAAATTTTACTACTACTAATAGGTGTAAAAACATGACTAGGGATGTTCACTGGTCAGTTAATAAAACCAAGGTTTTCAAAATGTTAAATTTTGTAAGGAATTTAACACTGAAACAAAATTAGCAAAATCATATGCACATGTTAATGACTTACAGGTGATTTCATAATTTTGATAGGAAACAGGTTCATAGATTTTGTATCCACACATTCATCTCTTTAAGTCAGTAACAATGTTTTTTCATGGGAGTTTTAATACTGGATTTGTATAGCCTCCAAGGCCTAGTATGGCCTTTTCATTATATTGGAGGTTTTATGTCAAGTTTGCAACTTGAAACCATCAATAGAAGACTGCAAATTGTAATTATCACACATTTGCTTAAACCCAATAAGTGGGATTGTTTCAAAATTCATTTTTATATAAACATTACCAGAACTGACATTTTTGTCCTGTTTTTACTTTTTCCTGTATTGGACCTTTTTACAATATCCATATTATATATTTTACTCAAATGGTTAATATAATATATCATTTCACAGTATTGCCTCTAATGGCTTCTTTAGATATTTGTAATCATATTACAAAAAATGGGGGTCAATGGTAAAAAAAGAAAGCATTGACTTTGAAATAGATAAAACAAGCTGTGTACAAATCTGACAAAAAAATATAAAAATAACTTGAACAGTGAGCATCCTTTAACAATACATTTAATATTGTTATGAAACAAACAAAAAATTAACTACCAGTAGCAGTCTAGTAAAACAGTTGTATTTCCAACCATGAAAATTAAGCAAAGTTAATAATTATTAAATTAGTTTAATCCATTGCAAATGGCATTCAATTAAGACATAATAATGGCTGTTGGCAGATAAAGACATTTATTTATGTGTTTTATCAGGAAACTAAAACTTGTCTCAATGATTCGGTTACCATCTGCTGCACAAAGTGAAACCCTGTACCAGTCAACATCCAAAATATCATGTACCACAGCACAGTTCTTTGTTTTACTGCTCTATATTTTTGTAAACCATATCTAAGGCACATAATGATTGGTTACTCTGGGACACCCATTACTCTCACTTCTGTCAGGAATCCCTGGAAATATGACAAAAATGTTTTCTTTAATATCTGCTCTTAATATCTTCAATACTGCAATAATGAAAAAAAGATCTGCAAAATATATACATTAATGAATTAATGGTTTGACACATGTTTTCCTAAATTAAAATAGGGGAGGGGGGAAGCCACAGCACTCACTGAAAACCCTTGACCTCTAAATTTGGTTTTAAATCTGACAAAGCATAATTTGCTACTGAGCTTACAAGAATATCTTTACTCCTTTTCACATCTTAAATGGGTAGTAATTACTGAAATTTTTGACCAAACAAAATGTGTTTTTCATATTGACCCCTGATTTTTTCATAAGCTGTAATTATTTTGTTAAGTAATAAAAACTAGACAACACCGGCCAAAGATCCCTTCCCATTAAAAATTTGCTTGTGAAAAGACGATTGAAATGTGAAAAACTTATAAACAATAACAAATTCAAAGTAACAAGAATAGTTTAAATGATTCTGTGTATCTGGTGAGCTAAAACTTACATGCAAACAGTGAAAACTAAAATAACATAGAGGTGAATGCAAACAAATTTATCACGTGAAATTTTTACCAAGAAACTACGCTTAAAATAATTTTTTTATGTTTTACATCATTTTTAGCTATTTTTTTTCAGCTACATCATAGCACTCCTTTGCTACCATGAGAACATGACTGGTCATGTGGTATCTGAAGATGGCATTCGTACCCTAAAGTCTTTATTGGGGAGAAGAAGCTAGGTGCCTTAGGAGACCCAGTGACCTTTAGCAGGAAAACTGGCAAAGCTTGACAATTAATGTAGAAGTCAAGCAAACTTGCAACCCCTTGCTTGTGATCAATATAAGTTGGTTTACTAATTAGACCACTTTGCCATCAAGACAATCTATCCATGAAACTAAACTTACAAGTGTCAACACAGAAAAATGTCTCGCTTGCATTTAATATCAATAATGAAAAAAAAACTTTACGAACACATGTAAATAGCATTACGGTAATTGTCATCATTAAAACTAAAAGGCATGGTTTATACCTAGTCACTGGAGTGTTAAATTGAAGTCAAGGTCAAGTGACACCTACCAGACAGTTATATACTATTCATCAGCAACCTATATACCAAATATTGTCATCCTACCATGCAAGGTTACAGAGGAACTGCTCTAATCCAAAAAACTTTAACATAGTCATTGGACTGTGAAATTGAGGTCAAGGTCAGGTGACATCTACCAGACAGATATATACTATTTTAAGCAAACTATATACCAAATACTTCTAAAATTGATGGTTACAAAGGAAACGCACCAATCCAAAATCTTTAATGTAGTTACTGGGACCGTGAAATTGAGGTCAAGTTCAATTTACACCTACCTGACAGTCATGTACTATTCACAGCAACCCATATACCAAATATTGTTGTCATCCTATCATGCATGATTACATAGGAACTGCCCTAATTAAAAAAACTTTTACATAGTCAAGGTCAGGTGACACCTACCAGACTGTCATGTACCAGAAATCAGCAACCAATATACCAAATATTGTTACCCTACCATGCATGGTTACAGAGGAACTGTTCTAATCCAAAAACTTTAATGTATTCAGTCACTGGACTGGGAAATTGAGGTCAAGTTCAGGTGACAGGTGACTGGCCAGCAAATACTCTGCATAAGCTACCACTGGACCAAATTTGATGTAGCTATGGCTTAAGATTACAAAGACTTTAATCAAAATGTCAAGTGTTATGCTGCGGCCACTGGATTCCCATAAATATGTCTCACCTCCAACAACTATCGACGCAGAAGAGACAAAAATTGTTTTTATATACAGTATTAGACAAATTTCTCCCATTTATTTCAAACTGACAGTAGAAACAGTTCACCCAAAAAGCACTGAGCTTTTAACGAGGAACATCTAAAAGCAACAAAAGCTGGTTTGGTTCCAAATGGCCAATAGCTAGTTTTTTCTTGGAGGACAAGATTAGCTATATACATTTTTAAATCGGTAAATTGTTACAACTTCTTGAACAGAAATCATACTGCCTAAACAGAGCTGAGCAATGCCACTACATTTTAAGCTTGTCTTAATCTGGACCAGAAATTATTGGGGTTTTATATTAACATTATCCGAAATTGACAACTATGAAAGGTGATGGGAATAGACTTGGGAATTTTTACACACAAGCTCAAACATAAAAATTACAAAATAACTGAAGGAACAATAACATGCTGCACAGCATACCTCAAAATTAGCCAACAAAACAGCATTATCTGTTCTTTTCTGCAATATTTAAGAAATAATTCATGAGAGGTATGATGTTGTACTCATTTTCACATAGGCTGGGCCATAATATTAAATTATTATTTACCAGTAATAGCTAGGTGGAAAATATGAATATAGAGGCCCAGCCCATGTGTAAATGAGTACAACATTATACCCAGAATGAATTATTGAATTATTGAAATTCTAATATGACAAAATCCTGTGTTTTTTTATTTAAGTGGGCCCTATGGGCCATGATTTTGTAGCTGTCATTTACATGATGAAAAATTTATAGTCAAGAAATTCTTTCAAGTTTGCAATGTACGGTGGACAAAATACACTTAAACAAAACATTTACTGAATATTTTACAATAACGGGCCATCTATATGTCTTATTTATTTACTTTTATATCAATAAGAACTTTAAAATTCTGCCATTTATATTGTTGACATCGTAAAACCTCTTGCAAGTTACATTGCATTGTGCGTGTGCAAAGTGGGGATATATCTGGTAATATATCATGTGACCTTATAAGGATGTCATACAAAAATAAACAGAAATACTTTAAATTGAAAAATTTAGACAACATCATGATATCTTCTTAAATAAATCTACATATTATATACAAACTAACAGTAACTAACAAAGAATAAAACCTCAGCTAGGCTACTATAAATGAAATCAATTCTTTTTTAAAACAAAATAATTAAGATCATATTTACATATATATCCCTCAATTAAATTGATATTAAGCCACATTCATCTTGTACTAAAACTACTAACATTACAATTTATATTCCAAAATATTCAGAAACTGCAAGTTTTTCATACAAAAAATTGAAGAGTGTGTCCATGGGACACGGATGCCCCCGCTAAATGAAGTCCCAAACAGGAAGTAGTTGTCCGACAGGTCTGAAAGTCGCTTAGGACGTACAACTTGTGATACTGAACCACCCTGCCAAATTTCAAATTGTTCTGATGTACGGTTTCTGAGAAAAGCTTGACGGAAATGTGTACATACAGACGGACGTATTTACGTACAAATGAAGTCCCAAACAGGAAGTAGTTGTCCGACAGGTCTGAAATTCGCTTAGGACGTACAACTTGTGATACTGAACCACTCTGCCAAATTTAAAATTGTTCTCATGTACGGTTTCTGAGAAAAGCTTGACGGAAATTTGTTCGGACGTACGTACGGACGGACATGAGTAAAACTTAATGCCCCCCGACATGTCGTCGCGGGGGCATAAATATCCCATAACCCAAAACACAAATTGACGGGTCACTTACTGTGTCGTCTACATTGGTACCAGTAATCTGGACATTTACCAGCGTCTGCTCCATGTCTTTTGTGACCAGCTGGGATCCATCTGAATAAGGATGAATTAAATCTTAAATCTTGTTTTTTCCTTATCTCGTAGTACAGAACATAATATAATTTACATAAGTTGCATAAAGTGACATTTGTAGCAACAATGTGTAAATTTGTAGAAGAGGTTGTCTCCCCTCATTCAGGAAATTATGTAGACAAGGTTTAGATAAGTAATGACAGTTTTGGAATGTTGCTTGTAACAACTATAATGTACAACTGTAACAACACATGCTCCTTTGATGTTCTGATATCTATCTCTGTGGGCCCCTAACATTGAGGTAAAAGTTCAAGGTTAAGGTCATCAACTATGGTATTTTTACACATCGCCTTGATTCTATCTACCCACATATCAAATATCAAAACCCGACCTCAAAAGATAAAAACGTTATAGCACAGACATGATTAGTTTTGGACGGGCGAAGGGACAGACTGGTCACTAGAGGGCTTCTGTATGTGGCAAGGCCCTAATAATACAGAGACAGATTTGTCATACCCTGACTGCTCTATTAGAAGTAATGAGACCTCAATTTGTAGACATTTCGATAACAAAAATGTCAAATAGCCATATTATTGTAACTACATAATTATAGGAAGATTGAGTATAAGTATTTCCTGCAATGATGTCATTATATATTACTACAATGTAATTCCTATTTATTCTAGATGATATATTTCACCATTACCAGCCTTGAGGTTGCTACATCATAGAAAGTCCACACCTTACCTGCCAAGGGGTTCATCATTATTGATACACAGTTTACTGCATACTACATGGATATCACAGTTTATCTGCCTCTAAGTCATTCATTGATAATGACAGCAAGACTAATAAAGTGACTACAACCATCAAAATCCTAGAAAAATCCCTGCTACTGGAGAAAATTTACTGTAGTTTGATGTCATATAAAAACTTGCCTGCAATTTTGAATGGTCTAACAGCTGGTTGTAAATCCCATATTTCTGGGATGGTCAGTGCTGCATCCTTCCTACTGATAACAGCTGTGGTCCCATAGTCTACGTTGAACACTTCTATTGTAAAATCCTTACGATCGGCTATGATCCATGCCCTGCAAATGTATATAAACCTGGCTTAAAGGCATTTATCGGACATAAGGGGCAGATAACTACTACATAAGTTTTGGTATTTTACAGATTTATCTAGGAATTTAAAACTATTATTCCCTTTTGAGAACTAGAATTCAGTGACCAATCTGTAGGTGATAAAAGTGTTACATGTCATAAATATAAACATAACAAACACAGGTCAAATAACCAACAGATAAACATCTGGCATATACCTAAACCATTCACCATCAATATTAGCTGCACACCGCCCTAAACCTTTAGTACATACCTAAACCATTCACCATAAATATTTGCTGCACACCACCCTAAACCTTTAGTACATACCTAAACCATTCACCATCAATATTTGCTGCACACCGCCCTAAACCTTTAGTACATACCTAAACCATTCACCATCAATATTAGCTGCACACCGCCCTAAACCTTTAGTACATACCTAAACCATTCACCATCAATATTAGCTGCACACCACCCTAAACCTTTAGTACATACCTAAACCATTCACCATCAATATTAGCTGCACACCGCCCTAAACCTTTAGTACATACCTAAACCATTCACCATCAATATTAGCTGCACACCACCCTAAACCTTTAGTACATACCTAAACCATTCACCATCAATATTTGTTGCACACCGCCCTAAACCTTTAGTACATACCTAAACCATTCACCATCAATATTTGCTGCACACTGCCCTAAACCTTTGGTACATACCTAAACCATTCACCATCAATATTAGCTGCACACCGCCCTAAAACTTTAGTACATACCTAAACCATTCACCATCAATATTAGCTGCACACCGCCCTAAAACTTTAGTACATACCTAAACCATTCACCATCAATATTTGCTGCACACCGCCCTAAACCTTTAGTACATACCTAAACCATTCACCATCAATATTTGCTGCACACCGCCCTAAACCTTTAGTACATACCTAAACCATTCACCATCAATATTTGCTGCACACCGCCCTAAACCTTTAGTACATACCTAAACCATTCACCATCAATATTTGCTGCACACCACCATAAACCTTTAGTACATACCTAAACCATTCACCATCAATATTTGCTGCACACCACCCTAAACCTTTAGTACATACCTAAACCATTCACCATCACTATTTGCTGCACACCGCCCTAAACCTTTAGTACAAACCTAAACCATTCACCATCAATATTAGCTGCACACCGCCCTAAACCTTTAGTACATACCTAAACCATTCACCATCAATATTAGCTGCACACCACCCTAAAACTTTAGTACATACCTAAACCATTCACCATCAATATTAGCTGCACACCCCCCTAAACCTTAAGTACATACCTAAACCATTCACCATCAATATTTGCTGCACACCACCCTAAACCTTTAGAACATACCTAAACCATTCACCATCAATATTTGCTGCACACCGCCCTAAACCTTTAGTACATACCTAAACCATTCACCATCAATATTAGCTGCACACCGCCCTAAACCTTTAGTACATACCTAAACCATTCACCATCAATATTAGCTGCACACCGCCCTAAACCTTTAGTACATACCTAAACCATTCACCATTAATATTAGCTGCACACCACCCTAAACCTTTAGTACATACCTAAACCATTCACCATCAATATTTGCTGCACACCGCCCTAAACCTTTAGTACATACCTAAACCATTCACCATCAATATTAGCTGCACACCGCCCTAAACCTTTAGTACATACCTAAACCATTCACCATCAATATTAGCTGCACACCGCCCTAAACCTTTAGTACATACCTAAACCATTCACCATCAATATTAGCTGCACACCGCCCTAAACCTTTAGTACAAACCTAAACCATTCACCATCAATATTAGCTGCACACCGCCCTAAACCTTTAGTACATACCTAAACCATTCACCATCAATATTAGCTGCACACCGCCCTAAACCTTTAGTACATACCTAAACCATTCACCATCAATATTAGCTGCACACCGCCCTAAACCTTTAGTAAAGCCAATTTTACTTTCCTTCATCTGCAGCAGTTCTAATGTGTCTTCAAGCTGACTTATAGTTGTATCCTATCAGATGACAAAATTATATTCCAAATAACACATAGTAAACAATGTTACATTGTGTGATCAGAGACATTTTGTATTAATTTTTATTGTTTGTACTTTTTTGTCATTCACATATGTTTGTTTGTTTGAATGGAATTATAGCAAGTTTTCAGCCATATAATGGATTCCAGTTTTTATTGGAGGAGGAACCCATAGTGTCTGGTAAAAAAATTCTGACATTCTCATGAAAACTGATGTCAATTAAGGTTGGAGTTAGGTACACTCTGCCCACAGTAAGGTTTGAACCCACAACACCAGTGTTCAACAGACAACTAACTACCTTCACCACTCAGCTACATAATTTTAATGTAAATATTAAATATACTAAAATGCTATTGGTTATAAATAAATTCCCTCTATATCCAACTGGAATAAATTCTTTAATTATTGATCAATCTCCAGAGCCGAGGTCAAATAAGTCTGGTTCAAACTCATTAATACTACGCTAAGAATATTAACTCTGCCTCACAAGCTTGAGCTCTGTCCACTATTTGGTTAAAATTATGAAAATACCCAGAAAATTCAGTCTTTCAAAATGCACACTTGTTTTTGACCATAGTTTGAATTTAAAATTGGAAAGGTTGACCAATTTGTTAATTCCGGAAATAACACACAACACACAATATAGATAATTTCGAAATAAACATGAAAACCTATTAAATTTTTTTATAATTTAGTTAACATATAACATATAAAGTGTATTAAATAAGCATGAAATACTATTTAAAATGTGAAATCAATCGATCAATCAGTTTGTTTTGTCAAGTCCTATTTTATGAAGCTAACTAGTCAATAAATATGGGAGGAGTTAATTCCTTGTGTGGCAGATGTGAACTCTGACACAGGAAGATATGTAGCCTCTGTTTCTGAGATTATTAATCTCATTAGGCTTATTTCCCTTAGTGTAAACAAAATGGATCCCTTTTCTGTACAGGGGCTATGAAAAGGAGATGTATTTTGCATACATGAACATATTTTAAAATTTGTAAAAAGTAACAGGATGTTAACAAAGACAGAAAATTCCCATGAAAAAAAAAAGGTTTATTTAAAAAAACCCAAAAAACTCATTGATAATAAATGCATGTTCTATCCGTCATGGATCTAAGTTGCAAGCCAGAAGGGGAATAACTCTAGTTAAAAAACAATGTGCATTTTCAAGATTACTTAAGAGTGTGTTGCAATAATGATTTAATTAAATGCTGAAATGTAGCTCAGAAAAATCACCAACTATCCAGCAGTTATTACATTTGCTGTTCAATAAAGGTAGTCAAATACATTTTGGCTTTATTGAGTGTCAAAAACTATTGCCCTCGCTATGAGAATTGTTAGTGCCAAGTAAGATATGGGTAGTCACTTACATCTTCAACAACTTGTCCCCAGAAACTGTTTTCGTCATATACAGATGTAATGTAGACTAGTATGGTGGAATAAGGCTCCAGTTTGACATCCCTGACCCTAGTACCCAATCGATTCATGATTAGCTTATAAGTCTTTAACAAACTGCAGTAGTTCCTAAATGAAGTACTTGTCGAATGTGTAGATGACAGAGACTCACAACTTCTTGCAGCTGTAATAAGATAATATTTACAGACAATATTAAAGGTTGATGACATACAAGTCATGCAATACACAATATATCGATGGAAAGCCTACACCTTTTTTATTTTTTTGATAATTAGTTTCTCTCTAAGCGTGATTTCATACAAGAATCACTAAACTTTAATATTAATAGAAATTACATCAACAGTTTTTAGCTAAAAATGAAAGTAAGTTGATTTATGAAATGGTGGCTTTATGTCCAGCAAGCAATATTTTAGCTATATTCAGGACGTGAATGAGTTAATTAACAATACATCAACTGGGTAGAAGCACCAAACTGCCATTGGCAACTGTTGACGGTTGACCTCTATAAGCTTCTCCAAGTATCACTTACCTCCTACAGTACCGTTTGGAGATTCCGCTACAGAATAGGAGGCCACACTAACTGACCTCTCACCATCACAACCTAAAACATAGAAACTGACTTTAATTTTAACTACAGACCCTTACTTTTGTATATCATTAACAACTGTCAGACAAATGCAAATTAACTGTATAATTTACATAAATTTATGTAAATGGAAACCAGCATTAACAAAATCTATTTGGGGCTTAACATAAAAAAACAGGTATTTGATTTTGAAATGATTAACTAGATTTTAAGTATTAAGTCTTAAAAATTTTGATTAAGATTTGTTTAAGAATTTGGTCAGATTTATAGTATAGTAATTGCCAAAATAAAAACGTATTATGAAAAACAAATACCAAAATATCCAGAATTTCAAGTTTTAATTGATCTAAAACTAATACAATTTTTCAAAATTCAATATTTGTTGTATTTGGCATTTGTTAAATTGGTCAATTAAACTCATCATAAAATAAAGTATCAAGGCAATTCTTTTCTTGTTTCGTCGATATAAATTTTGTGGCAGCATTATTCCATTTATTCCTGAAACAAGAATCTAAACAGCTGCATTCATATATTTGACCAACATAATCAAAGCTACTTGCTTAACTTACCTGCTTTAAGTGAAATGCTCAAATTGACGGCAGAAACATTTTGCCTTTTCTCAGGGTCATTTTCATACATCTGTACCCAGAGTAGCCTCCCTTTATAGTTTGCCTGATGTGACTGCTCTATAGCATACTCTGCTGTCTCCATGTCAAGAAAGTGAATAACAGCCCCAGTTCTTATGAAAACATAGAAAGATGTGTTATTTGGAAGTTATTTTAGGCTTATTTGGGTCATTTTTATGCATTTTCAGAATTGACCAAATTCCTTAGCTGATATCTGATGAGGCATTGTATCAAAATATGCAAGTAGAGAAAAAAATTAGTGAAGTGAGATCACATTTGTTTCTGCGCAACAGAGTAATTGCCTTTTTAGTTAAGTTTTATATAATGAAATAATTTATTTTTGTTTTTTTTAATAATTTAAATAACAAAATACAATGTATCATGTAAAATAAGATTTTTTGTATGTGAGATTTGAGAAAATCTTAGTCCAACATTTTGGTAATGTCAGTCATAAATGACCATTTACAGACCCTTTTAACGATAAACACGGATACATGGACATGAATAATCTTATTTTGTGAAATGTATACCAACAAGTGTGGACTGTAAGCACAATCAAAAAGGGAGCCCCCCAACCCCCCCCATTCGCTTTTCAGTCCAATTATCTCCCCTTAACGATATCCGAGTTCAATAAAAATCATTCATGCACATCTACATATAATGTACTTCCTTTATGCTAAGTTTCATTAGATTTCATCAAGCGGCTTAGGAGGAGTTGGGCTTACAAGGGATGTGGACGGACGGATGGACGGATGGACAGACAGACAGACGGACAGACAGGGTTTACTATATACCACCCAGAACAAGTGGGGTTGGATATAACTAGAGGCTCACCTGAACCTGAAACCAAACAATCCTTTTTTACCCAGCTTTTCGTTGCTATAAGGAATTGCCCAACTATCAGTCGAAAACTCTCCCCCTTTTTTTCATTTTTTCTATTTTAAGCCAACGTAGCTATGTAGGTAGTCAGGTGTCATGATTTGCAAAATTTTGGTAGAGGACGTCCTAAAGATGATGTGTGCAATGTTTCAAAGCAGTCCTTTCATTGGTTAAAGAGGAGAAGATTTTTTTAAATCGAGTAAAATTGATCCAAAAAATGTTCAAGGAGAATAATTCCTAAATGGTTCATCAGACAATCTTGACCCTTAAGTCATTTTTGTAGCCCTCATAGAGCAGAACAATTAAGCAATGCTAACTTTTTCTCTAGTTCTAATAATTTTTAAGATTGTGAGGCAAAAATGTCAAAAATAATCGATTTGGACAATTACAGGGCAATAACTCCTATAAGGAGTCATCATACAACTTCAACCCAATGGAGTGTTTCGTAGAGCTTTTGATGCAGATGAAGGCAGGTCTCTTCTGTTTTCCTGTATCTGTTACACTTTTTTAAATATAAGCCAAAAACTGTATTTTACCCCCCCCCTACCGTCCTATTTTTTAGCCATGGTGGACCATGTTGGTTAATCTGCAGCCATGGTTGGTACAAACTTGGTTGAGGACATTTGACGGATGATGTGTACAAAGTTTCAAACCAGTACTTTCAGTTGTTTCAGAGGAGAAGATTTAAAAAAATCTATTAAAACCGATAAAAAAAAACAGTTCAAGGGGAATAACTCTTAAACGGTTCATCAGACAATCTTGACCCTAAAGTCATTTTTGTAGCCCTTATAGAGCAGAACAATTAAGCAATGATAACTTTTTCTCTAGTTCTAATAATTTTCAAGATTTTAAGGCAAAAATCATCAATTTTGACAATTAAAGGGCAATAACTCCTACAAGGACTCATCATGCAACTTTGACCCAATGGAGTGTTTTGTAGAGCTTTAGATGCTGAAGAAGGAAGGTCTCTTCGGTTTTCATGTATCTGTTATACTTTTTGAACTATAAGCAAAAAACTGTATTTTGACCCCTTTGTTCTATTTTTAGCCATGGCGGCCATGTTAGTTGGTCTGAGGCCATGATTTGGGCAAACTTGGTAGAGGACATTTTACTGATGATGTGTTCAAAGTTTCAAAGCAATCCCTTCAGTGGTTTTGGAGGAGAAGATTTTTGAAGAAAGTTAACGACGACGACAACGGACGATGACGGACGCCAAGTGATGGCAATAGCTCACATGACCCTTCGGGTCAGGTGAGCTAATAACTAAAAGTGTTAATAGTATGGTGTTTGATTTACATGTAACTGACCATTTTATGCATGAGAAGTATCAAGTTACATGAAAAAAAAATTCACAAATAAAATTCTAGAAATGAGCTTTACTGATATAACCAACTGTAAAATAGTAAGTTGGCTGATTGATCAACTGAATGGTTGCTAAGGAGTCCTAAATTAGTTTATTGGGAAAAGCACATCCAACTCTTTCTCAATTAAAAAAATGTTGTTGTTTTCCATGACTTAATTATATTAATGTTACGTTTTCATCGTGTTGGTCTTGTTAATCATTGTGATATCCACACCTCCAAGTGGTTGAAACCATTCCATAAGGTCATCCTGTAACACATAAAAAATGTAGTTAATCACCATTATATCCTCGTTCAATATTATTCTACCCTGCTCCATAAAACCTAATATTGATAGAGTTCTAGTGTAGTATTTGTTTTATTACATAATTTATTGAGTCCTGAAATGGAATATACAAGATTTTTTTATTCCCGAAAGTGACTGTCTTTCATAATTTTTATTTCTCAAAAATCGGTAAAATATCCAAATAATCCAAGACAAAATGTTTGCATTGATTATCTCTTGTATAATGTCCCATCCTCAGTCCCTGCTTCTGCATAAAATTTACTAAGATTTGAGTCTAATTCCTGAGGGTCCGCCATTTCCAAACTAACTGACATATCTGTTTCATGTAAATATTTCGTAAATAAATAATGGCTTGTTCTTTCCATTTGGGAGTGTTGACAGCATCTTTTTTCTTAATGATTTAATTAATTTCCAAGTTAGTAATATCTGCAAATCTTCGCTTATTACTACCAGAACTATCTGTATTATGTTCACTCAATGACATTACCATGTTTACAAACAACAATATAATCTGTTAGAAAGATAATTTTGCTTGGTTTAGGGGATTAAACAAAGAAGATTTGATTGGCTATCGTATTTCCGTTGTGCTAGGGCGTTTCTTATCCACTTTTATGTGTTTTTGATACATCAATTAAAATAATACTTGTGTAGGATCTCTGATATACCCAAACTTTCTTCCAGTTATTTTAATATTTGTGTGCTATGGTGTCTTATGTACCCCTATTTTCATTACATCATTCACTTTGATGCTTGTGTAAAGATCTTCTATATAAATTAACATAGTTCTGTGCAGCGTTGATCAATTTTAACATGTCCAACAAAATTCTAATGTCTGACTGTACCCTATACCCTCACCTCTGTCTGATAATATGGGAAGTTAGCCACCCATACTCGGATTGTTTCTCCATTTATAGGTTCTAATGGTGGCATTTCATCAACAATTGCTGGTTCTAAAGGTGGCATTTCTGAAAAATCTGGAACATGCTGACTTGGTTCCAATGGTGGCATGTCTGAAAAATCTGGACTAGGCTGACTTTTAGGACTTCTTTTCTGAGGTGAATTCTGTTTACAATTCAACTGATTTGATTGGCTAATCCTTGGAGGTGTCTTCTGCTGAGCTTGACCTGACTTCTGCTGATAAGTTGGTGATTTGGCACTTTGATTATGAAATGATTCTCCAGTTTGTATTGTTAAACCACTAAATCCAGCACTAATATCATTACTGTTAGGTGAATGCATGGTGCTGTTTTTAGTTTTTATATCCCATGATTCATCATTATTATTTAAAGTCTGTTTTTCTCTATTGGATTTCCATGACAAACTTTTTCCTGTTTGTGAAGACTGGGCTGAAATACAATACATAGAGAATGAATTAGTTAGTTTGAATGAATCTCTATGTTTCAGTAACCATAAAGCATTAAACCGATTGAACCACATTGCCTGCAATTATTTTTTACAAAAGTAAAAAATGACCAAAACTGCAACAGTAGTCAGAGCTAAGGCAAGGTTAAAATTATAGGAAGAAGTCACTTCTCTTTTTTATGGCTGACAGGAAGAAGTGGGCCAGAACAGGGAGAAGTTGGTGGACAACAGGTGGAAGTTGCATTAATATTTTGGAAAAGTGTCATGTTTTGTTTATTTGTTTTTTTAAACAAGTGTTGGCATTTGCATCTTTATTTTGAGCAGTTTAACTCTTTCAGGATAAGGTATCAAAGATAGTCCAGAAAGTTTTATTAACTAATCAAACTAGTCTGTTTATAGCACATTTACATAAATATTTAACATTACAATAAAAAAACAAATCAACTGTCACAAAACAGTTTATTAAATAAATGTTTCTTTGTCATTTCACAAATTGATTGAATTATAAATGAAGTAGAACTAGAAGTATAAAATGACATCAATGTGAAATATATAACAGTATGTAGTTAATGTAAAGTATTTTAACAGATTTAAATTGAATTTTTATAAGGTAACTGCCAAAATTATTTATCATTATACTCCATCAAACACTAGCAGTATCATATTTGCAATCTCTGGCACCAAATTCATATCAGCTTCAGAAATTTTCATATTTTCTTTTGCTTTGAACTGATATCCAGTTGTATTTTCAAGCTATGCTTTATGTAGAAAATAAATGTCAGTCAGGAAAAACCTTACACTTTGAGGTGAATAAACGTGATAAACATAACACAGTAACAAAAATACCAAAATGGGAATAAAATTGATAGGCAACAAATAACCAGGCAACTTCACTTTGCTTTTAAAGATGATCAAGGACGAAGTGGGATCATGCCAACCCTCTAACATGAGCCCAGGTAGTCCAGTTCATATAAAATAAAAATAGGCCATTTAATGGGACATTAAATGATACCTCGCCTGGGTATCACGTTGCATTGTTTTTAATATTCATAAACACATTTTACTGAATTACAAATCAGCCTACAGAAACAGCTGAGCATGATAACAGTCCATCCCAGAAGACAATTTTTATCTTGACCCTGGACCTATAAAAATTACTTCAAATTGGCACAACTCAAAAACTACATAGGGGATTGTGCTGAAAATTCAACCTGATCTTCATTTTATAGTACTTTCCAGCTGTGCAAAGTTTAAAAAAAAATCTGTTGACATATTTAAGTTAGCATCTGGAAACCGCTAATTGTTGACAAAAAAAAAGCCTTGAATTGGCTTAAGTCGAAAACTACAAATTGGATTGTGCTGAAAATTGAACTTGATCTTCATTTTATAGTATTTAATAGCTGTGCAAAGGTGAAATAAAATATGTTGACCGGTTTTCAAGTTATCATTTGGAAACCACAAACTGTTGACAAAAAAAACTTGAATTGGCCAAAGTCCAAAACTACAAATTGGATTGCGCTGAAAATCAAACCTGATTTTCATTTGATGGTATTTAATAGCTGTGCAAAGTTTAAATAAAATCTGTTGAAGCGTTTTCAAGTTCATCTGGAAACCACCAAGGCATGGACAGACGGACGGACCAATGGACACTCAAATCCATATGGAGGGTATCACATAATACCCCACCACTTTGTGTGGCAGGGTATAAAAATAAACAATGGTAGAATCTAAATAGAAAGGAACTGAATTCCATTATAAAAAAAAAGCATAAATCATATATGATTTCATAGTGACTGGTATCTGCAGTTGAAAATCTCCAATTGGTAACTGGCCATTAGTGAAAGTAGGAATGCCGCTTTCAGTTGTATTGGCAGAAGTCTTTATCCCTGAATAAAACTGAAGTATGAATAGAAGTCAAATGCAGTAATGCCAAATCTTGTTTCATTAAATTGTTTTAAAGCATTTTAAGCAATTCACCAGTTTTGTCATGGTCTCCAATTTTATTAGGAGAGGAAGCCTATGTACTTGGTGAGAATCCTAAAAATCCTTGTAAGTTAAGGTTAGAGTGTTGCAACCCTGCCTAAATGCTGGTGATCCATGGCAAATGGCTAACTTGCTAGGCCTGTACAATAAAGTTGGACTGAAGCCAAAATGTAACTTATTCAACAATCTTCATTATTTAGGAGATACAATTAAGTTGAACCCAAATATACAGATCAAGTTAAAGTTTTCATGCAACCTCAATTTTTTTGTAAAATTTAAGTACCTATATAATATATATTCTGATATAAAAAAATTAGTTAAATTTATGAATTAGAAAACTACCATTCTTGCTACTGACTACTTACAAAACTTGTAAATGTAGCCAAATAATAGGGTGCATGACTGACAAAAAATATTAAAACTTACAATCAGTTTGCTTTGATGGCTGAGAATTCTGGGATATGCGACAATTAACATTTCTTCCTTTATAATCCATCTGATCAAATTTCTTGACACATTCCATGGCAACAGATTCTGAGCTGACAACCACAAAAGCAAACCTAGCAACAGGAAATAAAATGTTTTAGTAATTAGAGCAATAAACATATTACAATTGTTTTTAATGAGAATTCAGTTTTTTAAAAGAATCAATAACATTTCTTGTAGACTTGGAAAATTAACAGTTAGTTCCACCCCCCAACCTTAAGACTCTGCATGGTGATTATTGCATACCTGTTATATTTTAATCGTTTACAGAGTATTTGTATTGCTTCACTACACTCATTTACAGCAGTGCTCTTCTAACAGACAATTCCAACTAGATTAAGTGAGATGGTATCGACCTCTGTGGGCCTGCGGACCTCGAGGTCAAGGTCATCAACAGTGGTATGGTAAAAATTGCCTTGATATCATCTACCCACATTCCCAAATATCAAAAGCCTAACTCAAAAGATAAAAAAGTTATAGCCATACACGATTAGTTTTGGATGGACGGACGCGTGCATAGATGGACAGACTGATCACTAATGGGCGTCCGCCAATAAGTGGCAAGGCCCAAAAATTCAAATTAATTTCCACCATATTAGAATTCTACCACACCCTAACAACCACATAGTCAATCAAGCATCGTCGTTTACATAATTTTAGTATTATGACGACAGAAATGTAAATAACATGTTTATCATGCGACACGTAAAGTGACTTGCATATGACAACGGCTCTGTAAATGAACTTTGACTGAGGGAGAGGAAAATAGTTCTTATTTTGATATTTGACTGCGCCAAACTGTAGCATAGACAGTGGATTTATTATTCAATGGAATTTTAATATTGGAGCTGTATTTAAAAAGCAGTTTCATATAGAATTTATAAATAAATTTATTCAGATAATTTATTAAATGTATTGGGTATTTTTTTATCAAATTGTTTAAAGCCTATTTCTGGACTATTTGATGGGTGTAAGGGAGTTTCCATGAGTACCCTTCGGATTTTCTAAATTTGCAAAAAAATTTATCTGAATTTTGTACAAGATTTTGAAATAGATACATTTAATATTTTGCACGATAGACATGTTAACAGTAAAAGAAAAGTTCAAGACATTATAGAAACTTTTAATCTTGTAGATCCTTGGAGAATATGTAATCCAAATACTCGTAAATACACTTGGCGGCAGCACTCCCCTATTAAGCAGAGTAGTATAGATTACTTTTTGGTTTCTCAAGATTTATTTTCATTACTTAAACAGACAGAAATTATACCAGGTTACAGAACTGACCATTCTGGTATAGTTTTTGGATTTTCAGTACCACAAGCAAAGAGGGGAAAGGGCTATTGGAAATTTAATGCACAACTATTACATGATTTAGATTATATTTCTTTAGTTAAAAACTGTATTAAAGATACTGTCGATGAATATCGCACTGGTGGTGATATGAATGACCAGACAGAGCTTGAATTTTCTTGTAATGATCAGGTCTTTTTTGAAATTTTGAAAATGAAAATTCGTAGCATTACAATTTCTTATAGCATTAATAAAGCTAAACAAGAAAAAAAAGAGATGTGTCAAATTGAAGATGAAATTCAAAAGTTAGAAAATGAGTTTCATCAAAACCCAGTTGACAATCTTAAAAACGAGTTGACTGATAAAAAAGCTGTTCTTGAAAAAAAACGTGAAAAAATTGTAGAGGGCATTTTGCTTAGATCTAAAGCCCACTGGTTTGAGAATGGAGAAAAGTGTTCAAAGTTCTTTTGTAGTTTGGAGAAGAGGAATTTTATTTCAAAAACTGTATCAGAACTTATAGATGAGAAAGGAAATCATTTGTCAAGCATGAATGAGATCCTTGAAGAAGAAAAAAATTTTTACAAAAAATTATATACTTCTAGTAGAAGTATTCAAGATATACATGATGTAAAGAACAGCTCGTTTTTTCTTCATAATGTAAAGTTATCTGATGATTTGAAGAGTGAATGTGAAGGGAATTTAACTTTTAAAGAGTGTGGTGAAGCTCTAAAGAATATGTTAAATGGAAAAAGCCCAGGTTCAGATGGCTTCACAGCCGAATTTTATAAGTTTTTCTGGAAAGACATTGGATATTTTCTATTTCGATCACTTAACCATGGTTATGAAAAGGGAAAATTTTCAGATTTCCAATATCAAAGTGTGATAACCTGTATTCCTAAGGATGGGAAAGACAGGAGATACATGTCCAATTGGAGACCAATAAGTTTACTTAATGTTGACATGAAAATAGCCACTGCAGCTATAGCAAATAGGTTGAAAAATGTCTTACCACATGTAATAAGTGATACACAAAAAGGGTTTATTAAAGGGCGTTTCATCGGTGAAAATACAAGATTATTATATGATCTAATGCATTACCTGGAAGAAAATGATAAGGAGGGATTATTACTATAAGTAGATTTTGAGAAAGCTTTTGATTCAGTGGAATGGGATTTTATTATTAACTCTTTAAAAAGTTTTAATTTTGGGCCATCCATTTGCCAGTGGTTTCAAATCTTGTATAAGGATGCAAAAAGCTGTGTTATTAATAATGGTCATATCTCCCCTTTTTTCAATCTTAAAAGAGGCTGCCGTCAAGGAGACCCTTTATCCCCTTATCTTTTTATCATTGGAGTAGAACTTTTATCAATAAAAATGAAAACAAATATAAATATTAATGGTATTGTTATAAATGAACAAGAATCCCTAATAAGTCAATATGCTGACGATACATTTTTAACTCTAGATGGTTCAGAGACATCTTTAAGAGAGTCTTTGAATATCTTTACAAAATTTCATAAAGTGTCTGGTTTAAAAATGAATCATTCCAAGACAAGATCAGTTTGGATAGGAAGTAAGAGATTTTCAGAACAAATTTTATGTGGTGATATTAATTTAAATTGGTCTCATTCCAATTTTAAATTACTTGGTATCAACTTTTCATTATGTATGCAAACTATGGTTGATATTAACTTTAAACAAAAGATTCATGAGATATCTAAACTATTAAAAAGTTGGCAGCACAGAAAACTGAGCCTACTTGGTAAAGTTACTGTCATCAAATCTTTGGCTATACCAAAACTTTTGCATTTACTGACATCTTTGCCAAACCCAAGTTCATCTACATTAAATGAACTGAACAAATTGTTTTTCAATTTTATCTGGGATGGTAAGACTGAGAAAATCAGAAGAAACACCTTAAAAGGTGATTTTTGTGATGGTGGCTTGAAAATGGTACATTTGGAGTCTTTTGGTACATACTTAAAAATGAGTTGGATCAAAAGACTTCAGAATTGTGCCGGCTTTTTACAGGCCTTAATTGAATATGAACTACAGCATGTAGGTGGATTACGGGTTCTACGTCTAGAAAAGGAGAAACTGGATGAAGTTAAGATCAGAATTTCAAATCCATTTTGGAGAGATTTTTTATCTGGTTTGCATAATAGCAAACCAATTTTCAGTTTGAATAGGTCAGAAATTCTTAGTTTAGACATTTTAAACTTTGCTCGTTTAGAAGATTTTTCTGATTTTATTAAATGGAAATCTAAAGGAGTTGAGAGTCTTTTTGATCTGATAGACAAATCTACTAAAACATTTCTGTCTGTTGCCCAGATTAGCAGGATCTGCAACACTAAAGATTTCATGAAATACCACAGTCTTATATCAGCTATCCCAACTATGTTGAAAAACCAAGTGAAAAAGTTTTTAAATAATATGTCAGTGAACGAATTGGTTAATTTTCATAAAAGTAATAAGTTTTTAGAAAGAATAAAATGTAGTTAAAATATTAAGTATCTGTACAATGACTTAATAAAAAATATTTTTGTGGTGCCACATCATAAGATAGAAGCTTGGCATCAAGAGCTAGATATGGAACAATATGAATGGGCACAATACTTTTCATTATTACAGAAATGTTGTCAAAATTCTTATCTGAAAATTTTTCAATATAAACTGTTGCATAAGATTTTGCCAACTAATAAGTTTTTACATAAAATAAATCTTGTAAATTCAGAACTTTGTGTATTTTGTAGATCAAGTGATGAAACTATTGAACATGTTTTTTATGATTGCAACCATATAAAAATGCTTTGGAATAGACTCTTCACTTACTTTGTAATTATATTTCCAAATATCACGCTGGACAAAAAAGGTATTATATTAGGTTATATTAGTGAAACAATATTGTGTAACTTCCTTTTAATTGTAGCAAAGAATCATATTTATAAATGTAAGATAAAAGAAACAATTCCAACCATAGATGGTGTAAAGAAAACATTTTTATATTACAGGGATCTAGATTTGTATAATGAAAGGAAATACAACTCTAATAGAACAGAACTATTTTGGGCCCCTGCACACAACTTTTTGATCATTGATAATTTAACAAATTAGCATACAAATAACCCATATATATATATATATATATATTTTTTTTTTCCTTGTACTAAGAGCAAGTCAAATTCTATATAAAAATGAGGAAGAGTGGATGGATACAAAATTAACTTTTTATTCAGAAAATTAAGTTATGAGAGGTGTTTCCTTCTTTGCGTATTATGTGTGTATATAGTATATTACAATATATTATGAAAAATCATATAGTAGTTATTATGCATGTTATTCTTAAACCCCTAAAACCATTGTCAGGTGGCATTGTAAGGGGTATGTAAATTCCTGACTATTTGAAAACAAATAAAAAAAAAAAAAAAAAAAAAAATTTATCTGACATGGCACCCCGAAAATTTAATGTGATATACGTGAAATTATTCCGGTCGTTTTGAGGAGTCTTTCATTACTCAACGAAACTTGGTGCCTAAGTGAGAGCAAAAAATGTCAATAGTTTCCCCTATACAAAAATAATTAAGAGGCCGTTGTCATATGTTAATGTTAGATGTTTTCAATCTATGGTACAACAAAATCTTGTATTCAATTTCAATTCTTCTCAAACTGTATAATCCTTGTTTTAATTTCTTCTTACAGTTTTCAACTATTTAAATTAAAAACGTTTTACTCAATGCAAGCATTAAACACATACACTTTTCTACTATCATTCTTGTCACGTTTCACTCTGACCTCAACTGGTGAAAATTCTTGTACTAGATTTTGCAGCTCCTCCTGAAAAAAAATTAATGAATTGATAATATCTGAAATTTATATATTTCAATATAAAACAGTACATATATAAAAGGAACAGAATATTTAATTTTCTTTGTAACATTTGTAATTTTAACTAATTTTATTCCAGAAAACTATGAGGCCAAGAACAATAAAGACAGCAGTGTATTAAATAAACCACAAGGGTGTAACATGAAGTATCTTCCAAGACTTCCATTTTTTTAAAGATGCATGTATAAAATTAAAACAAGTCATAAATATTACAACAAAACCTGTTCAATGCTTTTTAAGGAAGTTATCTTAATATGCACTTCCCCAAAGTCAACCTAGGACCCAAAATCTAACCATAAGTTATCCGCCTAAAATCTAGATGGTCATTCTTTGACAAGCATTGTAACACAGTCAGCTTCTGACCCACAATTTAACACAGCTACTGATCAACAATCTAACAGTCAGCTACTGACCCACAATCTAACAGTCAGTCACTGACCCACAGTCTAACACAGTCAGCTACTGACCCACAATCTAACACAGTCAGATAATGACCAACAATCTAACAGTAAGACACTGACCCACAATCTTACATTCAGCTACTGACCTACAATCTAACACAGTCAGCCACTGACCCACACTGTTGCACAGTCAGCCACTGATCCACAATCTAACACAGTCAGTCACTGACCCACAGTCTAACACAAGCAGTCACTGACCCACAGTCTAACACAGTCAGCTACTAACCTACAATCTAACACAGTCAGCTACTGACCAACAAACTAACACAGTCCGCTACTGACCAACAATCAAACACAGTCAGCCACTGATCCACAATCTAACACAGTCAGCTACTGACAAACAATCTAACACAGTCAGCTACTGACAAACAATCTAACAGTCAGCTACTGACCAACAATCTAACACAGTCAGCTACTGACCAACAATCTAACACAGTCAGCCACTGACCAACAATCTAACACAGTCAGCCACTGACCAACAATCTAACACAGTCAGCCACTGACCAACAATCTACCACAGTCAGCCACTGACCAACAATCTAACACAGTCAGCTACTGACCAACAATCTAACACAGTCAGCTACTGACCCACAATCTAACACAGTCAGCCACTGACCCACAATCTAACACAGTCAGCCACTGACCAACAATCTAACACAGTCAGCCACTGACCAACAATCTAACACAGTCAGCTACTGACCAACAATCTAACACAGTCAGCTACTGACCAACAATCTAGCACAGTCAGCCACTGACCCACAATCTAACACAGTCAGCCACTGACCAACAATCTAACACAGTCAGCCACTGACCAACAATCTAACAAAGTCAGCCACTGACCAACAATCTAACACAGTCAGCTACTGACCAACAATCTAACACAGTCAGCTACTGACCAACAATCTAGCACAGTCAGCCACTGACCCACAATCTAACACAGTCAGCCACTGACCAACAATCTAACACAGTCAGCTACTGACCAACAATCTAACACAGTCAGCTACTGACCAACAATCTAACACAGTCAGCCACTGATCCACAATCTAACACAGTCAGTCACTGACCCACAGTCTAACACAAGCAGTCACTGACCCACAGTCTAACACAGTCAGCCACTGACAAACAATCTACCACAGTCAGCTACTGACCAACAATCTAACACAGTCAGCCACTGACCCACAATCTAACACAGTCAGCCACTGACCAACAATCTAACACAGTCAGCCACTGACCAACAATCTAACAGTCAGCTACTGACCAACAATCTAACACAGTCAGCTACTGACCAACAATCTAGCACAGTCAGCCACTGACCCACAATCTAACACAGTCAGCCACTGACCAACAATCTAACACAGTCAGCTACTGACCAACAATCTAACACAGTCAGCTACTGACCAACAATCTAACACAGTCAGCCACTGATCCACAATCGAACACAGTCAGTCACTGACCCACAGTCTAACACAAGCAGTCACTGACCCACAGTCTAACACAGTCTGCCACTGACCAACAATATAACACAGTCAGCCACTGACCAACAATCTAACACAGCCAGCCACTGACCCACAATCTAACACAGTCAGCCACTGACCAACAATCTAACACAGTCAGCCACTGACCCACAATCTAACACAGCCAGCCACTGACCAACAATCTAACACAGTCAGCCACTGACCAACAATCTAACACAGCCAGCCACTGACCAACAATCTAACACAGCCAGCCACTGACCCACAATCTAACACAGTCAGCTACTGACCAACAATCTAACACAGTCAGCCACTGATCAACAATCTAACACAGTCAGCTACTGACCAACAATCTAACACAGTCAGCCACTGACCCACAATCTAACACAGTCAGCTACTGACCCACAATCTAACAGTCAGTTACTGACCAACAATCTAACACAGTCAGCTACTGACCAACAATCTAACACAGTCAGCCACTGACCAACAATCTAACACAGTCAGCTACTGACCCACAATCTAACACAGTCAGCTACTGACCTACAATCTAACACAGTCAACCACTGACCATCAATTTAACACAGTCAGCAACTGACCAACAATCTAACACAGTCAGCCACTGACCAACAATCTAACACAGTCAGCTACTGACCAACAATCTAACACAGCCACTGACCAACAATCTAACACAGTCAGCCACTGACAAACAATCTAACACAGTCAGCCACTGATCAACAATCTAACACAGTCAGCCACTGATCAACAATCTAACACAGCTACTGACCCACAGTCTAACACAGTCAGCTACTGACCCACAATCTAACACAGTCAGCTACTGACCCACAATCTAACACAGTCAGCTACTGACCCACAATCTAACACAGTCAGCTACTGACCCACAATCTAACACAGTCAGCCACTGACCAACAATCTAACACAGTCAGCCACTGACCAACAATCTAACACAGTCAGCCACTGACCAACAATCTACCACAGTCAGCCACTGACCAACAATCTAACACAGTCAGCTACTGACCAACAATCTAACACAGTCAGCTACTGACCCACAATCTAACACAGTCAGCCACTGACCCACAATCTAACACAGTCAGCCACTGACCAACAATCTAACACAGTCAGCCACTGACCAACAATCTAACACAGTCAGCTACTGACCAACAATCTAACACAGTCAGCTACTGACCAACAATCTAACACAGTCAGCCACTGACCCACAATCTAACACAGTCAGCCACTGACCAACAATCTAACACAGTCAGCCACTGACCAACAATCTAACACAGTCAGCCACTGACCAACAATCTAACACAGTCAGCTACTGACCAACAATCTAACACAGTCAGCTACTGACCAACAATCTAGCACAGTCAGCCACTGACCCACAATCTAACACAGTCAGCCACTGACCAACAATCTAACACAGTCAGCTACTGACCAACAATCTAACACAGTCAGCTACTGACCAACAATCTAACACAGTCAGCCACTGATCCACAATCTAACACAGTCAGTCACTGACCCACAGTCTAACACAAGCAGTCACTGACCCACAGTCTAACACAGTCAGCCACTGACCAACAATCTAACACAGTCAGCCACTGACCAACAATCTAACAGTCAGCTACTGACCAACAATCTAACACAGTCAGCTACTGACCAACAATCTAGCACAGTCAGCCACTGACCCACAATCTAACACAGTCAGCCACTGACCAACAATCTAACACAGTCAGCTACTGACCAACAATCTAACACAGTCAGCTACTGACCAACAATCTAACACAGTCAGCCACTGATCCACAATCGAACACAGTCAGTCACTGACCCACAGTCTAACACAAGCAGTCACTGACCCACAGTCTAACACAGTCTGCCACTGACCAACAATATAACACAGTCAGCCACTGACCAACAATCTAACACAGCCAGCCACTGACCCACAATCTAACACAGTCAGCCACTGACCAACAATCTAACACAGTCAGCCACTGACCCACAATCTAACACAGCCAGCCACTGACCAACAATCTAACACAGTCAGCCACTGACCAACAATCTAACACAGCCAGCCACTGACCAACAATCTAACACAGCCAGCCACTGACCCACAATCTAACACAGTCAGCTACTGACCAACAATCTAACACAGTCAGCCACTGATCAACAATCTAACACAGTCAGCTACTGACCAACAATCTAACACAGTCAGCCACTGACCCACAATCTAACACAGTCAGCTACTGACCCACAATCTAACAGTCAGTTACTGACCAACAATCTAACACAGTCAGCTACTGACCAACAATCTAACACAGTCAGCCACTGACCAACAATCTAACACAGTCAGCTACTGACCCACAATCTAACACAGTCAGCTACTGACCTACAATCTAACACAGTCAACCACTGACCATCAATTTAACACAGTCAGCAACTGACCAACAATCTAACACAGTCAGCCACTGACCAACAATCTAACACAGTCAGCTACTGACCAACAATCTAACACAGCCACTGACCAACAATCTAACACAGTCAGCCACTGACAAACAATCTAACACAGTCAGCCACTGATCAACAATCTAACACAGTCAGCCACTGATCAACAATCTAACACAGCTACTGACCCACAGTCTAACACAGTCAGCTACTGACCCACAATCTAACACAGTCAGCTACTGACCCACAATCTAACACAGTCAGCTACTGACCCACAATCTAACACAGTCAGCTACTGACCCACAATCTAACACAGTCAGCCACTGACCAACAATCTAACACAGTCAGCCACTGACCAACAATCTAACACAGTCAGCCACTGACCAACAATCTACCACAGTCAGCCACTGACCAACAATCTAACACAGTCAGCTACTGACCAACAATCTAACACAGTCAGCTACTGACCCACAATCTAACACAGTCAGCCACTGACCCACAATCTAACACAGTCAGCCACTGACCAACAATCTAACACAGTCAGCCACTGACCAACAATCTAACACAGTCAGCTACTGACCAACAATCTAACACAGTCAGCTACTGACCAACAATCTAGCACAGTCAGCCACTGACCCACAATCTAACACAGTCAGCCACTGACCAACAATCTAACACAGTCAGCCACTGACCAACAATCTAACACAGTCAGCCACTGACCAACAATCTAACACAGTCAGCTACTGACCAACAATCTAACACAGTCAGCTACTGACCAACAATCTAACACAGTCAGCCACTGACCAACAATCTAACACAGTCAGCCACTGACCAACAATCTAACACAGTCAGCTACTGACCAACAATCTAACACAGTCAGCTACTGACCAACAATCTAACACAGTCAGCCACTGATCCACAATCTAACACAGTCAGTCACTGACCCACAGTCTAACACAAGCAGTCACTGACCCACAGTCTAACACAGTCAGCCACTGACAAACAATCTACCACAGTCAGCTACTGACCAACAATCTAACACAGTCAGCCACTGACCCACAATCTAACACAGTCAGCCACTGACCAACAATCTAACACAGTCAGCCACTGACCAACAATCTAACACAGTCAGCTACTGACCAACAATCTAACACAGTCAGCTACTGACCAACAATCTAGCACAGTCAGCCACTGACCCACAATCTAACACAGTCAGCCACTGACCAACAATCTAACACAGTCAGCTACTGACCAACAATCTAACACAGTCAGCTACTGACCAACAATCTAACACAGTCAGCCACTGATCCACAATCTAACACAGTCAGTCACTGACCCACAGTCTAACACAAGCAGTCACTGACCCACAGTCTAACACAGTCTGCCACTGACCAACAATATAACACAGTCAGCCACTGACCAACAATCTAACACAGCCAGCCACTGACCCACAATCTAACACAGTCAGCCACTGACCAACAATCTAACACAGTCAGCCACTGACCCACAATCTAACACAGCCAGCCACTGACCAACAATCTAACACAGTCAGCCACTGACCAACAATCTAACACAGCCAGCCACTGACCAACAATCTAACACAGCCAGCCACTGACCCACAATCTAACACAGTCAGCTACTGACCAACAATCTAACACAGTCAGCCACTGATCAACAATCTAACACAGTCAGCTACTGACCAACAATCTAACACAGTCAGCCACTGACCCACAATCTAACACAGTCAGCTACTGACCCACAATCTAACAGTCAGTTACTGACCAACAATCTAACACAGTCAGCTACTGACCAACAATCTAACACAGTCAGCTACTGACCCACAATCTAACACAGTCAGCCACTGACCCACAATCTAACACAGTCAGCCACTGACCAACAATCTAACACAGTCAGCCACTGACCAACAATCTAACACAGTCAGCTACTGACCAACAATCTAACACAGTCAGCTACTGACCAACAATCTAGCACAGTCAGCCACTGACCAACAATCTAACACAGTCAGCTACTGACCAACAATCTAACACAGTCAGCCACTGACCAACAATCTAACACAGTCAGCCACTGACCAACAATCTAACACAGTCAGCTACTGACCAACAATCTAACACAGTCAGCTACTGACCAACAATCTAGCACAGTCAGCCACTGACCCACAATCTAACACAGTCAGCCACTGACCAACAATCTAACACAGTCAGCCACTGACCAACAATCTAACACAGTCAGCTACTGACCAACAATCTAACACAGTCAGCCACTGATCCACAATCTAACACAGTCAGTCACTGACCCACAGTCTAACACAAGCAGTCACTGACCCACAGTCTAACACAGTCAGCCACTGACAAACAATCTACCACAGTCAGCTACTGACCAACAATCTAACACAGTCAGCCACTGACCCACAATCTAACACAGTCAGCCACTGACCAACAATCTAACACAGTCAGCCACTGACCAACAATCTAACACAGTCAGCTACTGACCAACAATCTAACACAGTCAGCTACTGACCAACAATCTAACACAGTCAGCCACTGACCCACAATCTAACACAGTCAGCCACTGACCAACAATCTAACACAGTCAGCTACTGACCAACAATCTAACACAGTCAGCTACTGACCAACAATCTAACACAGTCAGCCACTGATCCACAATCTAACACAGTCAGTCACTGACCCACAGTCTAACACAAGCAGTCACTGACCCACAGTCTAACACAGTCTGCCACTGACCAACAATATAACACAGTCAGCCACTGACCAACAATCTAACACAGCCAGCCACTGACCCACAATCTAACACAGTCAGCCACTGACCAACAATCTAACACAGTCAGCCACTGACCCACAATCTAACACAGCCAGCCACTGACCAACAATCTAACACAGTCAGCCACTGACCAACAATCTAACACAGCCAGCCACTGACCAACAATCTAACACAGCCAGCCACTGACCCACAATCTAACACAGTCAGCTACTGACCAACAATCTAACACAGTCAGCCACTGATCAACAATCTAACACAGTCAGCTACTGACCAACAATCTAACACAGTCAGCCACTGACCCACAATCTAACACAGTCAGCTACTGACCCACAATCTAACAGTCAGTTACTGACCAACAATCTAACACAGTCAGCTACTGACCAACAATCTAACACAGTCAGCCACTGACCAACAATCTAACACAGTCAGCTACTGACCCACAATCTAACACAGTCAGCTACTGACCTACAATCTAACACAGTCAACCACTGACCATCAATTTAACACAGTCAGCAACTGACCAACAATCTAACACAGTCAGCCACTGACCAACAATCTAACACAGTCAGCTACTGACCAACAATCTAACACAGCCACTGACCAACAATCTAACACAGTCAGCCACTGACAAACAATCTAACACAGTCAGCCACTGATGAACAATCTAACACAGTCAGCCACTGATCAACAATCTAACACAGCTACTGACCCACAGTCTAACACAGTCAGCTACTGACCCACAATCTAACACAGTCAGCTACTGACCCACAATCTAACACAGTCAGCTACTGACCCACAATCTAACACAGTCAGCTACTGACCCACAATCTAACACAGTCAGCCACTGACCAACAATCTAATACAGCCAGCCACTGACCCACAGTCTAACACAAGCAGTCACTGACCCACAATCTAACACAGTCAGCTACTGACCCACAATCTAACACAGCTACTGATCCACAATCTAACACAGTCAGCTACTGACCAACAATCTAACACAGTCAGCCACTGACCCACAATCTAACACAGTCAGCTACTGACCAACAATCTAACACAGTCAGCCACTGACCAACAATCTAACACAGTCAGCTACTGACCTACAATCTAACACAGTCAGCTACTGACCTACAATCTAACACAGTCTGCTACTGACCAACAATCTAACACAGTCAGCTACTGACCTACAATCTAACACAGTCAGCCACTGACCCACAATCTAACACAGCTACTGATCCACAATCTAACACAGTCAGCTACTGACCAACAATCTAACACAGTCAGCTACTGACCTACAATCTAACACAGTCAGCCACTGACCAACAATCTAACACAGTCAGCTACTGACCTACAATCTAACACAGTCAGCTACTGACCTACAATCTAACACAGTCTGCTACTGACCAACAATCTAACACAGTCAGCTACTGACCTACAATCTAACACAGTCAGCTACTGACAAACAATCTAACACAGTCAGCCACTGACCAACAATCTAACACAGCTACTGACCCACAATCTAACACAGTCAGCTACTGACCCACAATCTAACACAGTCAACTACTGACCTACAATCTAACACAGTCTGCTACTGACCAACAATCTAACACAGTCAGCTACTGACATACAATCTAACACAGTCAGCCACTGACCAACAATCTAACACAGCTACTGACCCACAATCTAACACAGTCAGCTACTGACCCACAATCTAACACAGTCAGCCACTGACCAACAATCTAACACAGTCAGCTACTGACCAACAATCTAACACAGTCAGCTACTGACCAACAATCTAACACAGCTACTGACCCACAATTTAACACAGTCAGCCACTGACCAACAATCTAACACAGCTACTGACCCACAATCTAACACAGCTACTGACCAACAATCTAACACAGCTACTGACCCACAATCTAACACAGCCACTGACCAACAATCTAACACAGCTACTGACCCACAATCTAACACAGTCAGCTACTGACCCACAATCTAACACAGTCAGCCACTGACCAACAATCTAACACAGTCAGCTACTGACCAACAATCTAACACAGTCAGCTACTGACCAACAATCTAACACAGCTACTGACCCACAATCTAACACAGCTACTGACCAACAATCTAACACAGCTACTGACCAACAATCTAACACAGCTACTGACCCACAATCTAACACAGTCAGCTACTGACCCACAATCTAACACAGTCAGCCACTGACCTACAATCTAACACAGTCTGCTACTGACCAACAATCTAATACAGTCAGCTACTAACCTACAATCTAACAAAGTCAGCCACTGACCAACAATCTAACACAGTCAGCTACTGACCAACAATCTAATACAGTCAGCCACTGACCAACAATCTAACACAGTCAGCTACTGACCAACAATCTAACACAGTCAGCCACTGACCAACAATCTAAGTCAGCAACTGACCCAAAATCTAACAGTCAGCCACTGACCTACACTCTAAAACAGTCAGCCACTGACCCACAATCTAACACAGCTACTGACCCACAATCTAACAGTCAGCCACTGACCCACAGTCTAACACAGTCAGCCACTGACAAACAATCTAACAGTCAGCCACTAACCCACAGTCTAACACATTCAGCTACTAACCCACAATCTAACAGTCAGCCACTGACCCACAGTCTAACACAGTCAGCCACTGACAAACAATCTAACACAGTCAGCTACTGACCCACAATCCAACACAGTCAGCCACTGACCCACAGTCTAACACAGTCAGCTACTGACCCACAATCTAACACAGTCAGCTACTGACCCACATTCTAACACATTCAGCCACTGACAAACAATCTAACACAGTCAGCTACTGACCCACATTCTAACACAGTCTGCTACTGACAAACAATCTAACAGTCAGCCACTGACCAACAATCTAACACAGTCAGCTACTGACCCACAGTCTAACACAGTCAGCCACTGACAAACAATCTAACACAGTCAGCTACTTACCCACATTCTAACAGTCTGCTACTGACAAACAATCTAACAGTCAGCCACTGACCAACAATCTAACACAGTCAGCTACTGACCAACAATCTAACACAGTCAGCCACTGACCCACAGTATAACACAGTCTGCTACTGACCCACAATCTAACACAGTCAGTCACTGACCCACAATCTATCACAGTCAGCCACTGACCAACAATCTAACAGTCAGCCACTGACCCACACTGTTACACCATCAGCCAATTTCACACAGCCACTTACCCAGTCTAACACAATTACTAACCTGTGTTATGTTGGAATACAGATTACCAAAATACAAAGTTACTTCAATCTAACACAGTCAGCCACTGATCAACAATCTAACACAGTCAGCTACTGACCCACAATCTAACACAGTCAGCCACTGACAAACAATCTAACACAGTCAGCTACTGACCCACAATCTAACACAGTCAGCCACTGACCCACATTCTAACACAGTCAGCCACTGACCCACAATCTAACACAGTCAGCCACTGACAAACAATCTAACACAGTCAGCCACTGACAAACAATCTAACACAGTCAGCCACTGACCCACAATCTAACACAGTCAGCCACTGACCCACAGTATAACACAGTCAGCCACTGACAAACAATCTAACACAGTCAGCCACTGACAAACAATCTAACACAGTCAGCCACTGACAAACAATCTAACACAGTCAGCTACTGACCAACAATCTAACACAGTCAGTCACTGACCCACAGTCTAACACAAGCAGTCACTGACCCACAGTCTGACACAGTCAGCCACTGACCCACAATCTAACAGTCTGCTACTTACCAACAATCTAACACAGTCAGCTACTGACCCACAATCTAACACAGTCAGCTACTGACCCACAATCTAACACAGTCAGCTACTGACCCACAATCTAACACAGTCAGCTACTGACCCACAATCTAACACAGTCAGCTACTGACCAACAATCTAACACAGTCAGCTACTGACCCACAATCTAACACAGTCAGCTACTGACCTACAATCTAACACAGTCTGCTACTGACAAACAATCTAACAGTCAGCCACTGACCCACAGTATAACACAGTCAGCCAATGACCCACAATCTAACACAGTCAGCCACTGACCCACAATCTAACACAGTCAGCCACTGACAAACAATCTAACACAGTCAGCCACTGACCCACAATCTAACACAGTCAGCCACTGACCCACAGTATAACAGTCAGCCACTGACCCACACTATAACACAGTCTGCTACTGACCCACAATCTAACACAGTCAGCCACTGATCCACAATCTATCACAGTCAGCCACTGATCCACAATCTAACAGTCATCCACTGACCCACAGTATAACACAGTCAGCCACTGATCCACACTGTTACACCATCAGCCAATTTCACACAGCCACTTACCCAGTCTAACACAATTACTTACCTGTGTTATGTTGGAATACAGATTACCAAAATACAGAGTTACTTCAGAATCTTCACTGCCCGTCTTTGGATCTGGAAAAGAAAAAAGCTCTCTATATTCAACATCTCATTGAACAATAAAAGTAAAAAATGAAACAAAATTATAATTTTACAGTTACATAACCTTTTTATTCTGAAAAATCTTGATGCTAGATTTTGTCCTCCACTGTAACATGGGGCTAAAATGATTTCTGATTGATAAATACTGTTTGTCAAAGTAAAATCCATTTAATAAATGTTTATGTACAATGAATGATCCACTGGAATTTAACATTATGGATACAAAAGTAGATGTAAAATTAATGATCCCATGGAATTTAGCAAATGCTTTTGATATAACTATTTCAACTGCAATGTCATTTTTGTGTTTTTAAATCTGTATCCATAAATGATCTGGTGTGCATACAGAAATACAAATCTATTTATCTACCACATGCATTTTTAACACATTCCTTCCTTTATTCTTGCATTATAATTGTCTCTGAAAAATATTACAACAAAATTAGGGATCCCAGTAATTAGTTCAACCCTAATTTATATGACTGTTCTAAGCCAGTAGTTTATGCTTGTTTCCTTTGTTATTCAAGAATTGCTTGTGATTTGCTGTTCTGCCATTTAATGATTAATTAAATTGTGAGGCGTGTGTTTGGTTTATCTCCCTTAGTGATTTGTTGTTCTGGTTTTTTAATAATTAAGCAAACTGTGTGATGTGTGTTCCGTTAATCTCCCTTGGTGATTTGTTGTTCTGGTTTTTTAATAATTAAGCAAACTGTGTGATGTGTGTTTGGTTTATCTCCCTTAGTGATTTGTTGTTCTGGTTTTTTAATAATTAAGCAAACTGTGTGATGTGTGTTTGGTTAATCTCCTTTGGTGATTTGTTCTGGTTTTTTAATAATTAAGCAAACTGTGTGATGTGTGTTCAGTTAATCTCCCTTGGTGATTTGTTGTTCTGGTTTTTTAATAATTAAGCAAACTGTGTGATGTGTGTTCGGTTAATCTCCCTTGGTGATTTGTTGTTCTGGTTTTTTAATAATTAAGCAAACTGTGTGATGTGTGTTTGGTTTATCTCCCTTAGTGATTTGTTGTTCTGGTTTTTTAATAATTAAGCAAACTGTGTGATGTGTGTTTGGTTTATCTCCCTTAGTGATTTGTTGTTCTGGTTTTTTAATAATTAAGCAAACTGTGTGATGTGTGTTTGGTTTATCTCCCTTAGTGATTTGTTGTTCTGGTTTTTTAATAATTAAGCAAACTGTGTGATGTGTGTTCGGTTAATCTCCCTTGGTGATTTGTTGTTCTGGTTTTTTAATAATTAAGCAAACTGTGTGATGTGTGTTTGGTTAATCTCCTTTGGTGATTTGTTCTGGTTTTTTAATCATTAAGCAAACTGTGTGATGTGTGTTTGGTTTATCTCCCTTAGTGATTTGTTGTTCTGGTTTTTTAATAATTAAGCAAACTGTGTGATGTGTGTTTGGTTAATCTCCTTTGGTGATTTGTTCTGGTTTTTTAATAATTAAGCAAACTGTGTGATGTGTGTTCGGTTAATCTCCCTTGGTGATTTGTTGTTCTGGTTTTTTAATAATTAAGCAAACTGTGTGATGTGTGTTTGGTTTATCTCCCTTAGTGATTTGTTGTTCTGGTTTTTTAATAATTAAGCAAACTGTGTGATGTGTGTTTGGTTTATCTCCCTTAGTGATTTGTTGTTCTGGTTTTTTAATAATTAAGCAAACTGTGTGATGTGTGTTTGGTTTATCTCCCTTAGTGATTTGTTGTTCTGGTTTTTTAATAATTAAGCAAACTGTGTGATGTGTGTTCGGTTAATCTCCCTTGGTGATTTGTTGTTCTGGTTTTTTAATAATTAAGCAAACTGTGTGATGTGTGTTTGGTTAATCTCCTTTGGTGATTTGTTCTGGTTTTTTAATAATTAAGCAAACTGTGTGATGTGTGTTTGGTTAATCTCCCTTGGTGATTTGTTGTTCTGGTTTTTTTATAATTAAGCAAACTGTGTGATGTGTGTTCGGTTAATCTCCCCTGGTGATTTGTTGTTCTGGTTTTTTAATAATTAAGCAAACTGTGTGATGTGTGTTTGGTTAATCTCCTTTGGTGATTTGTTCTGGTTTTTTAATAATTAAGCAAACTCTGTGATGTGTGTTTGGTTTATCTCTTGTTTTATCTCCTGTATATATATTGTGTAACATATAACTACCTTGTCTCGATACAGAACTATTTCCTGGAAATGTCTTTTGACCAAAGGATGAAGAATTCTGTTCAAATGATGATGAATTCTGTCCAAATGATGAAGAACTCTGTCCAAATGAAGAACTTTGTCCACCTGATGAAGAACTTTTCCCAAATGAAGAATTCTGTCCAGCAGATGAAGAATTACCTACTGCAGGTTGTTCATTGTTGCCTCCAGACCTCCAGGATATCTTGTTTACACCTGTATAACAATTAGAAGCTGTAAATGACTTGATATTTACAGCTTAAAATGACTTGATATTTACTATTTAATGATTTCTTCACCTGCCAGCATATTCTACTTCTACTCACACATCCAAAGTTTAATGCACAGTAAGTACCATTATCTTTAATGTCAGTTCAATAAGAAAATAAGATCTGATTCGAAATAACAATTTTATCAAATGACTTTCTTGATTAAGCATTTTCTCTTATGTTGATTAAATACTTTAACAAAGGGGTTTGCCAAAAAAAATCTCAGAGGAAATTGATAGTTGATATAAAACTAGATACATGTATCAGTGGGATGGTATCCATCTCTGTGGGCCCGCCAACCTTGAGGTCAAGGTCAAAGGTCATCAACCATTGTATGTGACAAAACACCTTGATATTATCTACCTACATATCAAATATGAAAAGCCTACCTCAAAAGATAAAAAAGTTATAGCATGGATATGATGTGTATCTAAACAATAAACCAGTACAGGGAGAAGACCTGAATGGCTGTCACAATTATCAACATTACTCCGAAAGTATTAGATAGGAACTTTCAACCTTGAATCTACGATTACTGAATGAAGTACATTGAAACAGGTACCTTGAATTAATCACATCAAACAAATGTATGTAATAATCCCACACATATTCTCATTCTTGTTGAATGAAACAATATTTAAATCTTAATTGGGAAATTAGGTTTTTAGAAACAAGAACATCTTTTACATTCCAAATTACAGTTTTAATGTTAATCAGTTGGGAAAGATAATTCTGTCTAACTATACAGTTGATTTCACACCACTACCATTACACGCAATTAAATAGAGGGATGATTATTTCAAAAATTAAAATTTAAAAGCTTGACAGAAATTTGTACGGACAGACATAGGTAAAAATTAATGCCCCCGACATGTCGTCGCGGGCGTATAAAAACACTAGAATTCAATTCTTATTTCTACTACAGATGGGGCAAAGCTCTACTAAATAAATATCCAGGCTTACTAATCTACAAAAAGTGGGCTGTTCTCCCCTTGTTTCTATCTAAGCTGATATCTGGGCAACAAATCCAAAAAGTCATCTTGTCATCAAATTGACATATTAAGTCAACATTGCGAATTTTGTCACATATGAAATAGCACATTGTGTTGATAAACTATTGTAATATTTCATAAGAATGGCTGTTTTGTTTCTGAATCCTAAAGACTAGCCATAGACTACTCTATTTGCTATTGGATGTTTTATTGCCAATAACAACAAATAAGATCAGGTTTCAAGATCTCAACAAAAAAGATCAATGCAATCAGCACGATCATAAAGGATAAAGATGCAAATATTCTTTGTTTTTTTATGCATTATTACTGAAAATTTCAATTTTGTTCATCTTTTATATTAATTTAATAAAGGGGTATTATATACTGGTAAGAGGAACAAAGAATGGTTAGAAAAATGTTTAAATTTACTAACTACAATTAAAAAAAAAAAGTCCTGTACAACTGTACAAATAATACAATTTTTCTAAATTTATTTGTTCTGTCATTGCTAACAGTCCATGTCAATACACCTATCAAGTATATGTTTGTTTTGTTTTAAAACCATTACCAGTAGCATTGTTACTTTTGTTCTCCATATCCCACGATTCATCTTCATTTTCTAATGCTGCAATACCAGAAGCACTTGCTGCTTGACCTCCCCCTGACCTCCACGAAACTTTACCACCAGATGGTGTAGATGGTGCTGAAAAAGATTTAATAAATGCAGAAATGTGATCTAGGTAAAATTTACTTTTTTATACATTTTATAAAAGCAATATTTTAAACAACAACTAAATTAGGTCCAATTTTACTGCCGTTATAAGTCTAAGTTTGTTTTGTGATTTGTCGGATTAACGGCAGAATTCAGTCCTATAACTCCATATGTAGCAAATAAAAAATTCTAACTTCAGTCTATTTATACAAATTTAAAAACATAATATTCATCTTCTTTACATTATTAAAGCTTTAGACATTGCGAAACTAACAGCAAACAATCTTTATTGAAGAAATTTCTTTTTGTCTTTGCAGATGCATTTGGAAAATGCTATGTTGTTCATTTTCCGTATATGAATAATGTGACCTAATTCTATTATAAAAGTGCTAATTTGCATACAATAACAAGCATTCTGTAGTAAGAATCCAGTAATTTACTTATGTATTACCCAAGATGCAACACGCCATTCAATTTTGGGTTTCTCTATGTTTTTCATTTTGTAAACATAATTAAAAAGAGACATGAATGTCAATTGATGTACAACACACAGCGAGTTAATAAAAACAGCAATAACTATCATCATGTATCAATGATGATCTATTTTAAACACAAATCCCCCCCAAAAAATGGTGACACTGTCGAAAGATCAACCACGTCTGATTGTATATGCAGGTTCTTTTGGACATCAAAGTGCTGGAAGTGATTCACTCCAACTCTGCAACATTATGAGTAATGGGACTAAATTTGTAAACTCTCCAAAAAAAAAAGCGAGCGTACGATTATTCATTTTACAACTAAATAAAATGCAAACAGGAGAAACTGCTTTAAAATTTTAGTACTAAAGCCCCTTCTGCATGAACTACGTGTTGCAAAAGAGTCTTAGTTCAGTTTTAAAGCATCACATAATTAACATAATTTATACATCACACTCACTGTACACTGCTGATGCAAGCTTGATGTTGGATAATGATATGACCTTATATATAGCAATTCTTTGAACAACAACAGACTTAGAGAAAACCCTGTTCAATCTCCCTAGATGTTGTGTGCTCATTAGAGACGCTGCCTATGATAAATGTGTCCTTCACCATGTCCAAACCTTGTAATCCCACATATCACATCAACTATATTCAATAACTTGTTTTTATTATATAGATTGAGATGAAATATCGAATTTTCCAAGTGACAGAAATCACGGTAAATCACATGTGAAAATTAACGTTTATTTTCACTCTCGGGCCTTTTCCCGCCAATATGTCCAAATAGAAAAGTTTTCGATGATCAAAACACAAAAGCTAAAATAATTATTCACTAATAAACCGGAACCTGCTAGAACAATATCCTATAACATGTAATTAAGCGTGACAATATCCTTATTTGTTATTTAGAACGAAATATTAGTTAGCTGGCGTCCTGATCCAGATAAGGGCAGCCATGTTGCAGGATTTAGCATTAAAATTTTACGAAAACAATTTTGATCTATATAATAAATAAGATAATCAATTGGGCATTGTGAATATCCAAAATATGATCACTCCTACCGCATAAAGCATCAGATCAAACTCGTGCGCGGAACAAGTTCCGCGCACTGGTTTAATCAAATGCATTATGCGGCACTCGTGATTATATTTTAGATATTCACTCCGCCCTATTAATTATCCTATAAATCATTTCTACAATTCCTTTTCAGTACCTGGGAAGGGGCCTCGGTGACCAATGTTTAAGGTAGTAAGTCTACTATTTATCACTTGTCTGTCAACACTGAGGTTGTGTGTTCTAGTATGGGCAGGGTTTACCTGACTCCAAGCTTAACTGACAAGTATTGCCAGTTCTCCTACCAAAGGTATGTGGTTTCTCGTGGTACTCTGGCCCCACCTCCCTACCCCCCTAATAAAACACTGGACACCATGATATAGCTGCAAAATTGCTGATAGTGGCACCTAATACCATTATAACACACAAACAGTACCTGGGTTGGGCTGCTGTGGTGGTCCATCTCGGTTGGCCATTCTAACATTTATGGTACGGCCTTTGTGATCCATTTTATCCAATTTATCCACACAAGTCTGGGCACTAGCAGCATCACTAAAGTCCACAAATGCAAACCTGCAAATAGTTCACTTGTTACAAATCTATAACGACTATCTTTTCAAGTACCACATTTGTTGGAGTATAAGTCTCAATTGCTTTAGTTTTGGAGAACAAAATTTTAGTTCTCACATTGTAAAACAATATATAAACTTTTGATGGATTTGGTGTGTAATGGACATGACTATACATATACAAATTCCTTCACTTTCTCAAAGAAAATGATTTATAAAATATACTTTGAAAGAATTTTTAAATTTCAAACCAATTTAAAAGTGTTTGTTTATCAACCAGTTCAATTTTTCATTAAGGGCCTCTGTACATGTCCGGTAATTAGATGTATCCAAGAAATAAACAAATCTTATGACAATTTGAAACAAGTAACTAGAGGCTCCCAGGAGCCTGTATCGCTCACCTGAACCTGAAACCAGACAACCCTTTTTTATATTGAATTTCGTTCCTATATATTTCGTGACCCACACTTCTGCAAAAAGTCATTAATGTTGACCTTTTAAGGGAAATAACTCCTATAAGGAGGAGCTTTTGATGCTTAGGAGGGAGGTTCACTTGAAATTTGCTGTACCTGTTATACTTTTTTAACTATCAGCCAAAAACTCCCTTGACCCCCCCCCCCCCTTTCTATTTTAAGCCAACGTAGCTATGTAGGTAGTCAGCTGTAATGATTTGCACAATTTTGGTAGAGGACGTCTTAAAGATGATGTGTGCAATGTTTCAAAGCAGTCGTTTCATTGGTCAGAGGAGAAGATTTTTTAAAATCAATTAAAATTCATTAAAAAAAATGTTCTAAGAGAATAATTACTAAACGGTTAATCAGACAATCTTGACCCTAAAGTCATTTTTGTAGCCCTCATAGAGCAGAACAATTAATCAATGCTAACTTTTTCTCCAGTTCTAAAAATCTTTAAGATTTTGTGGCAAAAATAGCAAAAATAATCAATTTTGACAATTAAAGGGCAATAACTCCTACAAGGAGTCATCATACGACTTTGACCCAATTGAGTGTTTTGTAGAGCTTTTGATGCTGAAGAAGGATGGTCTCTTTGGTTTTCCTGTATCTGTAATACTTTTTGAACTACAATCCAAAAACTGTATTTAACCCCCCCCCCCCCCCGTTCTATTTTTAGCCATGTCAGTCATGTTGGTTAATCTGCGGCCATGGTTTGTGCAAACTTGGTTGAAGACATTTGACGGATAATGTGTACAAAGTTTCAAAGCAGTACTTTCAGTGGTTATAGAGCAGATGATTTTTTAAAATCAATTAAAACTGATTAAAAAAAACAGTTCAAGTGGAATAACTCTTAAACGGTTTATCAGACAATCTTGACCCTAAAGACATTTTTGTAGCTCTCATAGAGCAGAACAATTAAACAATGCTAACTTTTTCTCTATTTCTAATAATTTTCAAGATTTGGAGGCAAAAATAGCAAAAATGTTCAATCAATTTTCGACAATTAAAGGGCAATAACTCCTACAAGGAGTCGTCATACGACTTTGACCCAATGGAGTGTTTTGTAGAGCTTTTGATGCTGAAGAAGGAAGGTCTCTTCGGTTTTCCTGTATCTGTAATACTTTTTGAACTATAAGCAAAAAACTGTATTTTGACCCCCTTGTTCTATTTTTAGCCATGGCGACCATGTTTTTTTACGAATCAAAAATCCAAACGATAGTTTGGTAAAGGACATGCTAAGCAACAACCATACCAAGTTTGGTTGCATTCTGTCAAGTGGTTTCAGAGAAGAAGATTTTTGAAAAGTTGAACGGACAGACGACGGACGGACGACGGACGCCAAGTGATGGCAATAGCTCACATGACCCTTCGGGTCAGGTGAGCTAAAAAAGATAACTATGCCAATCCTTTGCAATTTTCATAGGTATTACATATTAAATCAAAGGCAGTAGTCGGAGGTGAATCAGTTCATCCAGATATGGGCTGTTTAAAAAAAAATGACCCCAATTAGTTATGGTCCTCTAATTTTGTCAAATTAATAGATATATTATTTCTAAATAGTTAAAAATGTATGTCTAGTTGTGGGGAACATGTCTGCAAAAAATCTTGAAGTTATCTCAGAAAACAAAAAAGTTATGCCAAAAAAACATGCCAAAATTGTCAGGAGTGCAACACTTTTTTGTGACACTTTAAAAAAATGTCATTTTTTAAAAGGTCACCAAATTGTCAAATCTAGCAATATGTGCATAATTCTTTTTTTATTACAAAGTTTCAGGTGTTAACTTATTGAGAGATATAAAAAGAAAGTATGTCGCATTTTAAAAAGTATGAAAATATTGTTTTGAAAAAAAGATCTACCCTGTCAGGAGTGCAACACAAATTTTAGTTATTTTGCATTAAGTTCTCGATAGAAATTTTTTCCTTTTGTTTTCAATAATTAAACCAAAACAAAATCATAAATATACCTTTGCTGCATCAAAACAGTCACTGCAATATACCCTAAAACTGGTCATCTGAACAGGGACAACAAATAAAACAGCACCCTCAACTGTCAGGAGTGCAACAAATGACTTGTTTTTAGATATATTTTCTTTGTAATGTGACTTATTTTGTGTATTTCTTTACGTTTTAGCAGAAGCTATACAGAATCGTTGAATAAGTATTTCAGATGGCTGAAAAATACCTTTTACATTAATTTTTTTTATGTCAGGAGTGCAGCAGTTCTTTTATTGATCTTCAATTGTATCATAATATGAAATATTTTATGAAGATTTATTCATTATAATTATTTTAATTAAAGTTAAGGAAACTTTTCTTAGAAATTAATTGTAACAATAGCAGTTTATGAGCTTAAAATTTGTTTGTTTGTTTGTTTGATGGTGTTTAACGCCACTTTCAGCAATTTTTCAGCTATATCATGGCGTCCAGTTTTTATTGGGGGAGGAAGCCGGAGTACCCGGAGAAAACCCCCGACCTACGGTAGGAAAACTGGCAATCCTTGTCAATTAAGATTGGAGTCGAGTACACCCTGCCTGCAGTGAGAATCGAACCCGCAATCTCAGTGTTGACAGACCACGTGATCAATAGTAGACGAACTACCTTGACCACTCGGCCACCGAGGCCCCGCTTAAAATTTGATAAAAATTCATATTTTGTGTACAATTTAGTTGTCTCTCATATTGATACCAACTGTTTTTTATAATCTAGAGACATATTCCAACAGCTAATTGTTTTATATGTTCATTTTTCAATTAGCATTAAAAAAAATATACTGTTGAAAAACATATCTGTTCATTTATCTAAGATGTCCTGTTTTAAATGTCATCCATGTAAATGTTGCACTCCTGACACGATATTTAAATGAATAGATGATTGCAACTATACTGCAAAATTATGGTTCTCCATATGGATGGAACAAAGACTAAAGATTGGGAATGGTGTCTTTAGATTATAAAAACAGTTGGTATCAATATGAGAGCCAACTAAATTGTACACAATATATGAATTTTTATAAAATCTGAAGCTTAATTTTAAACAAACTGCTTCACTCTTGACATTAAACAACGAATGTGAAAGGTATTATCATCCATCTGAAATATTTATTCAATGCTTCTGAGTAGCTTCTGCTGAAAAATAAAGAGAAAACACAAAATAAGAGAACTTTTAAAGAAAACATAGCTCCACTGTAAGAACATGTCATTTGTTGCACTCCTGACAGTTGAGGGTGCTCTGTTTTACTTGGTGTCCCTTATCAGATTACCAGTTTAAGGGTATCTTGCAGTGACTGCTCTGATGCAGCAAATGTATATTTATGATTTTATTTTGGTTTAATCATTGATAATAAAAGGAAAAAATTTCTACCAAGAACTAAATGCAACATTGCTTAAATTTGTGTTGCACTCATGACAGGGTAGTTTTTTCAGAACAATATTTTCATACTTTTTAAAATGCAACATACTTTCTTTTGATATCTCAATTAGTTAACACATGAAACTGTGTAAGAAAAAAAGAATTATGCACATATTGCTAGATTTGACAATTTTGTGATCTTTTAAAAAATGACATATTTAGGTGTCACAAAAAAGTGTTGCACTCCTGACAATTTTGGCATGTTTTTTTGGCATAACCTTTTTGTTTTCTGAGATATCTTCAAGACTTTTTGCAGACATGTTCCCCACAACTAGACATACATTTTTAACTATTTAGAAATAATATATCTATTAATTTGACAAAATTAGAGGACCATAATCTGTTGGGGTCATTTTTTTTTAAACAGCTTATATATTAATTTTGTTCTTTCTCAAATATCCTATTGAAAATGTTAAAATATATGAAATTTGTTCCCAGCAATATCACAAAATTACCTCAGTACTTTTTAAAGAATGTATTTCCTTCTTTTATTTGTTTTAGCCTGGAGTGTCAGGAGTGCAACAAAATCAGACTAAACATAGTACTTTTTCTACAACCTATCATTTTCAAACGATTTAATTTTATCATGAAATTTTTTTTCTCAATGGATGACTTATAATTACAATTTAATAATTTTGTTGCCATATGAAAAAATACATACTACTTTTGACTTAATAAAAATTTTAAGAGGTAGATAACAAAAGCTTTTTCAAAAATTCTTGAAAAAAATTATTTGTTTGAAAAACTACAATTGCATATTGTTCAAAATCTTGCACAGGAAGTCATTAGTATTTGTTACATTGTTTAAGACAAGTGTGGACACAGAAAAACGTCTCGCCTGCATTCCGCATCAGTAACGAAAATAAATTTCGTCATAAGCATTACGTAAATAGCATTAAATATCAGCAGCGGCCTGTATACAAAATATTGTCACCATACCCTGCATAGTTACAGGGAACAGCCGTAACCCAAAAACTTTAATGTAGTCACTGGACCGTGAAATTGAGGTCAAGGTCAGGTGGAACCTACCAGACAGTCATGTACTATTAATCAGCAACCTATATACCAAATATTGTCATCCTACCATGCGTAGTTACAGAGGAACTGTCATAACCCCAAAACTTTAACGTAGTCGCTGGACCGTGAAATTGAGGTCAAGGTCAGGTGACACCTACCAGACAGTCATGTACTAGTCATCAGCAACCTATACACCTAATATTGTCATTCTACCATGCATAGTTAAAGAGGAACTGTCATAACCCAAAAACTTTAACGTAGTCGCTGGACCGTGAAATTGAGGTCAAGGTCAGGTGACACCTACCAGACATTCATGTACTAGTCATCAGCAACCTATACACCAAATATTGTCATCCTACCATGCGTAGTTACAGAGGAACTGTCGTAACCCCAAAACTTTAACGTAGTCGCTGGACCGTGAAATTGAGGTCAAGGTCAGGTGACACCTACCAGACATTCATGTACTAGTCATCAGCAACCTATACACCAAATATTGTCATCCTACCATGCGTAGTTACAGAGGAACTGTCGCAACCCCAAAACTTTAACGTAGTCGCTGGACCGTGAAATTGAGGTCAAGGTCAGGTGACACCTACCAGACAGTCATGTACTAGTCATCAGCAACCTATACACCAAATATTGTCATCCTACCATGCGTAGTTACAGAGGAACTGTCGTAACCCAAAAACTTTAACGTAGTCGCTGGACCGTGAAATTGAGGTCAAGGTCAGGTGACACCTACCAGACAGTCATGTACTAGTCATCAGCAACCTATACACCAAATATTGTCATCCTACCATGCGTAGTTACAGAGGAATTGTCGTAACCAAAAACTTTAACGTAGTCGCTGGACCGTGAAATTGAGGTCAAGGTCAGGTGACACCTACCAGACAGTCATGTACTAGTCATCAGCAACCTATACACCAAATATTGTCATCCTACCATGCATAGTTACAGAGGAACTGTCGTAACCCAAAAACTTTAACGTAGTCACTGGACCGTGAAATTGAGGTCAAGGTCAGGTGACAGGTGACTGACTGGCAAGTACTCATCATAAGCTACCTCTGGACCAAATTTGATGGACCTAGGGCTTGGGCTTACAAAGATATGAAGCAAGATGTCAAGTGTTTACGCCGCCGCCGCCGCCGGATTCCCATACATATGTCTCGCCTCCAGCGACTTTCGTCGCAGGCGAGACAAAAACAGCAACATGTTATATGAAACATAACATTGTTAAACTGAAGTAAAATGTATAAATGTTAAGAGTGTTTTATATTTCAAAATTTGTTCAATAAAATATTATAAAAACTTTATTTCTTACCTTTTCATTGATTTCATTTTTGATTTATTAACTTCAACGTATGCACATTTGGAAATTATGAACAAAAACTTGATATGCTCATGTTTAAATTTGATATTTTTTTCACATCTTGGGGTCATTTTTTTAAACAGCCCTTATACAATTATCTTCTGTGAACCATCTGGTTGACTTGAGGTAGAGGGTCTAAAATAACATGGTGACTTGAACTTCGCTTTTGAGGCAGTAAGGCAACTTCAAGTCCAGGAAGGGCGACCACCCTGCCTAGTGTGGTGAGCATAGATAACTAATTTGTTGGGTCTGTCACTTTTTTGTCCTTTTCAGCAAATAATATCAATGATTTCATTAATCTGATTGAAGAAACCCTCTTAAAAGTCTAAACAGCATAACACAATTTTTTAATTTAAAAAATAGTTTTAATTAGCATTCTAATTTGGTGTCTTTCATTTGCTTTGAGAACACTTCAAACAAGCATGGAGACCACTGTGACATCACAGTAAGAATTCCAAACGTCATTACAAGTCAACTGAAATAATTCAAATTGGAACAAGTCAGTTTTGTTAAGACTTAATAAATTTTTTGATTAAGATGAATGTATAGTCAATTAAATATATAAACTGCAGATTAATTTATTAATCTGAAACATGCTGCAAATATACTGCATCTCTTCTGCTGTGGTGTAGTATATATATCAGAAATAAAACTGCAGTACTAGAACCCTTATCTTGTACTGCAACACTAGAAAAACCATACATGTTGTTAGTTGCATGGAAGCTTAAATAAAGGACCTGGGTGCCGTTTCATAAAGCGATCGCTAATTAACATGCTCGTTATTCCATGCAATTTAAATGGGATAACATGCAGGTTAAGCCAACGATAGAGTTATGAAATGGCACCCAGGTAAATTTCTCTAAAAAGCTATTTCTATACATACACTTTCTTGGGATCATCCTTTTTCTTACACGCTCTGACAGAAGTTGGTCCAAATTCACTGCACAGTGCTTCTACATCCTCCTAAAATTAAATATTTGTGAAATATGCTTTATCAATTATTTGTAAAAAAATTCTTTTTGATCTTCAGACATGACATTATATATATTCAAGCAAAATGATTGTTATGAAATCTTATAGAAAGTGGAACTATGGGACGTGCTTTTATTTCACTATAACAAAAATATAATAATTAAGCAAGCAGGAACAAACAGAGCAAATAACCTGTAAATCAAAGCTAAAGCTCAAACTGGAAATCAGACTTACAGTTGTTACATTGCTGGCTAAGTTTCCTATGTAGACTTCATATCTACCATCTTTACTGTGATTCTCTAAAATTAAACAATAACTTCTTTCATTAACAATGATGTAAGATACACTGTTTTGATCATTCAATTTACTAAATAACAACTACTACTAAAATTTGAATGTAAGGCATTTGTAAAATCATTTAAGAGTCCTGAAAATTAGCACCAAAAGTAGACGTCCTTTCTGATGTTCAGTATATAGCTGAATAACAAGATTTCTCTTATGATTGTCCTTATTTCTTTATTTATTTCCCGTGTGACTTTGAAAATGTCTTATACAATGTGCAACGATGTGATACGAACAAGAGATATCAAAAATATAATGTGACGTCAGTCCCTGGAGAAAAAATACATTGTGATATCAGTTGCAGGGAGTGAAATAACGTTCCTGATGAATATCTGCATATGGTAAAATAAAAAATGTTATGTATGAACAATGTCATTCATTGTGTTATTTGAAAAATGTTATCATTCTATATGTGTTCTCTTTGTACTATTATGGTTCATTATAATGTTATAGCCTGGAATTACATCTTACATATTACTCTGTGCATCAATGACACCCTTTTTCTGCGCTACAAAATTAGCCATGGAAAAAACATTTTTCTTTTTATCATAAGAGAAATCAAGAGAGTTGTATATTGCATAATATCAATATACGTGTTATCTAATTTCAACAAACTAATAAACTTGCCACAGACTCATTTATTTCTTTGTTGAAATTAAATAACTCAAGATGATGTAAAGCAAATACAATTCTCACTCATTGTGAAACCTATAAATACCTTATTATCATAAACACAAAAAGTTCAAATAAATAAAAACAAGTGTGGACACAGAAAAACGTCTCGCCTGCATTCCGCATCAGTAACGAAAATAAATTTCGTCATAAGCATTACGTAAATAGCATTAAATATCAGCAGCGGCCTGTATACAAAATATTGTCACCATACCCTGCATAGTTACAGGGGAACAGCCGTAACCCAAAAACTTTAACATAGTCGCTGGACCGTGAAATTGAGGTCAAGGTCAGGTGGAACCTACCAGACAGTCATGTACTATTCATCAGCGACCTATATACCAAATATTGTCATCCTACCATGCGTAGTTACAGAGAAACTATCATAACCCAAAAACTTTAACGTAGTCGCTGGACCGTGAAATTGAGGTCAATGTCAGGTGACACCTATCAGACAGTCATGTACTAGTCATCAGCAACCTACACACCAAATATTGTCATCCTACCATGTGTAGTTACAGAGGAACTGTCGTAACCCAAAATCTTTAACGTAGTCGCTGGACCGTGAAATTGAGGTCAAGGTCAGGTGACACCTACCAGACAGTCATGTACTAGTCATCAGCAACCTATACACCAAATATTGTCATCCTACCATGCGTAGTTACAGAGGAACTGTCGTAACCCAAAAACTTTAACGTAGTCGCTGGACCGTGAAATTGAGGTCAAGGTCAGGTGACACCTACCAGACAGTCATGTACTAGTCATCAGCAACCTATACACCAAATATTGTCATCCTACCATGCGTAGTTACAGAGGAACTGTCGTAACCCAAAAACTTTAACGTAGTCGCTGGACCGTGAAATTGAGGTCAAGGTCAGGTGACACCTACCAGACAGTCATGTACTAGTCATCAGCAACCTATACACCAAATATTGTCATCCTATCATGCGTAGTTACAGAGGAACTGTCGTAACCCAAAAACTTTAACGTAGTCGCTGGACCGTGAAATTGAGGTGAAGGTCAGGTGACACCTACCAGACAGTCATGTACTAGTCATCAGCAACCTATACACCAAATATTGTCATCCTACCATGCGTAGTTACAGAGGAACTGTCGTAACCCAAAAACTTTAACGTAGTCGCTGGACCGTGAAATTGAGGTCAAGGTCAGGTGACAGGTGACGGACTGGCAAGTACTCATCATAAGCTACCTCTGGACCAAATTTGATGGACCTAGGGCTTGGGCTCACAAAGATATGAAGCAAGATGTCAAGTGTTTACGCCGCCGCCGCCGCCGCCGGATTCCCATACATATGTCTCGCCTCCAGCGACTTTCGTCGCAGGCGAGACAAAAACCCATGAGTAACTTATTGTAAGTAAAATTTCCATTAAATTAACCTTAAAGATAACCTTGTTTTCTTTATACCACTTACCATTAACTTTTTTCTTTGGGATAATTAAATCCTCCTCCTGTTTATTATTTTTACTTGGACCCTTTGCTGGATTTTTTTCTTCAGCGATCTTTATTCCCAGCTCTTGGGAATATTTTTCAAGGCAAGCTAATGCCCCTTCCTTGCTTGTAAATCTTACAAAGATCATTCTGTAAATATAAAAAATTATACTAAATAATATTCAATATTTTTTTATTGTCTTATAAATTATTTGTCATCACGACAAAATAAATTGTTTATATTAATGGGGTTTTAATGCCACCTTTAGCAATTTTTCAGCTACATCATAGAATCACGCTTTTATTGAGGGAGGAAGATGGGAGAACCCAGTGAAAATCCCAGACCTTCATCACAAAAAATGGCAATCCTTGTAAAAACTGAGTCGTCACACAGAACCTGCCTTTAGTTAGGCTCAAACTTGCAAATCAGTGTTGACACGCCAGTGATCAAGAGTAGATTACTACCTTAATTACATGACCAGCGATTGATAATGAAACGATGTTTTGCAACAAAAATTTGGTGACAGTCAATTTGTTGTTTTACTATCCTATATGCTACCTAATAAAATCGATATGCACAGGGGTTCAAAAGCCGAGTTGCTATATTTTATTAACCAAAACTTTCATTAAAATCAGTTGAGAACTTTTGAGTTATGGTCCGGAAACCACTAATTCAAGAAATTTGCTAACGTTTTTCTGTCACTGTGACCTTGACCTTGAGGGGATTTGCCCTAAAATCAATAAAGTTCCTCCTCTTATGTTATGTAACAATATACCAAAGTTTTATTAAAATCTGTTGAGAACTTTTTGAGTTATGGTCCGGAAACCACTAATTCAAGAAATTTTCTAACGTTTTAATGCTGTGACCTTGACCTTGAACGGATTTACCCCAAAATCAATAGGGTTCCTCCTCTTATGTCATGTAACAATATACCAAAGTTTTATTAAAATCTGTTGAGAACTTTTCGAGTTATGGTCCGGAAACCACTAATTCAAGAAATTTTCTAACGTTTTAATGCTGTGACCTTGACCTTGAACGGATTTACCCCAAAATCAATAGGGTTCCTCCTCTTATGGTATGTAACAATATCCTAAAGTTTCATTAAAATCGGTTCACAACTTTCTGAGTTATGGTCCAGAAACCAATTGTTGACGCCCGCCCGCCATCATCATAACAATAGCCAAGTTCAACTTCGTTGCAACTCGGCTAAAAATGAAATGACATAGACTTTTTCTACTATAACCATTTTCATTTTTTTTTAAATGCAATGACCTGCAGGAATTAAAATTTTGAGAGTTGGGCCACCATTAAAAATATTTCAGTTTGCCCAAACCCTACCCATGAGGCTTAGGAGTGGGTAGGTAGGTAGGCAAATTCTTTTTTTTTTTTTGGAATACCAAATTTGGGGTATTAATGTGGTATTTTATCTTAAAATAGAGTATTGTTACACATTATGTATGTTGGCTGTTTAATTGACCTTATCAGGGACCCCCTGTCTATTTTTATCTTAACAGATTAAGGGATACTCTGGCATCCTCGTCAGTGTTTCTCGTGCACTAATTGATATGCGAGATTACCCTCAGCATCCAATGGGGATTCATTATATTTTCAAATTTAACCAATCATTCAATGGTGTGGGGTTTTGTTTTAATATTTTGGCGGTGTCTGCATTCCTTCTGGAGACAGCGCTAGTAGCACACGTGAAGTATTTCAATCCGCCGTTCTTTCAATATTGTCCATGCGCTGGCGATTCTCTGTCGTATTGTATGGAGTTTTATGAAGAGCAGTTTGTAAGACATTACCTCAGGATTCCCTCCTGGTACGTGTTGCAAAGTCATGAAATTGATCGATTCATAAATACGATTTTCGTAACATCAGATGACGAATTATATTGGACAATCCGATTGGACTGTGCTGCTTTTTGTGCCGGGTGTTACTATTGCACGGACATCTCCATGAACTGTGATATTTCATACAGTATTAACTGCTGTAGCGATTGATTTTATCATTATTTGTGCAAGCTGGCGATGTACGATTCTTCTCGCTTATAAAAGTTTAATTTGATATTTGGCGATTTGTGTGCCTTCCAAAAGCGGACTTCTTTGTTTATTGCGTTGGCGTTCATTGAAATGGCGAATCAAGACACTGAAGTTACATTTATGTCCGATGTAGAGGGAGTTAAGATCTGGGCTTCTACAATGAAGTTATATGAAGACTCGGCAGCGGAACTGATAGGGCTTGGCTTTGACACTATGGAGGCGGTCTCCTTGATAGAAAAAGAAGACTTGGAAGAATTTCATATGCCACTCGGCCAGAAGAAAGTTCTTTTAAGGGCGATTGGGCGTACGCGGAACGATTCAAAGATGGCGACGAGGGACGAATCAAAGATGGCGTCGCACGTGTTACCCGAAGGGAACAAAAATGGTGGCAGAGTCACTTCCGGTGGTGGACAAGATGGCGGGGTACAGGATTCGGAGAAGACCGCTCTATCTCCCGATGAGGCTTATGTGAATGAAGTGATGCGGATGATGTCAAATCACAAGACACAAGGAGAGGCATTACCAACGATTTAAAAGACTAATACTGCAGGTAGCAATGACTTTCTTTGTGTAAATGACAATTTGTCATGGAAAGATCCTCAAATTTTCTTAAGGTCGATTAATTTTGATCCCAATGTTAGTTATTTAGATATTACGGATTTCATTCCAAACAGTTTTTGTGGTACTCTCGATCCTACTGAGGAGACATTGGTGTCGGAGGCATCGGGTGGGAGGCTAGTTTTGAAGACAGGTCCCTCTAAACCTAAGCTTGAATCTATATCCGTAACGCAATGGTCCATGGCCAACCTGACTATTATGAATAAGCTTTTAGCTTCAGGGGAATTGTCTTCTTTAAGCATTATGGATTATTTGTCCTACACCATGCGCATCTATCCCCTGATGTCAACATGCGAACTTTTGTCTGTCCTTATTTACGATAGGGAATATAGGCGCATGCAGAAGCAACATTTGTTTAGATGGGGGACTGATATCCCACACTTGCACTCCGTTTTCCTCTGTCCGAGGTTTCTGTCCTCAAATAGACCGTCTCAGGGGCAGCAAAGTAAACCTCAAGTCCAGGGTACTAGACCATTTTCTCAGACATATGCCTCACATACAGCTAATGGGAAAACCATATGCAAAAAGTATAATGCGCGTAAGGGCTGTTTTTTATCCGAGTGCAAATTTGAACATGTGTGTGCTGTACCTGGGTGTGCGGATAAGCACCCAGCCTGTAAACATCTAAAAAACTGAAGTCAATGGTGAAACCCTCTAGAGCATTAAAACTTGAAGCATGGGAAATCGAGCTCGAATCAGACATTGATAAGGATTTTCTCTTATTTGGCATTAAAAATGGTTTTGATATTGTAGATAAAGTAAATTTGGCTTCCCAGGTAAAATCCAAGAATCACCCTTCAGCGATCCCCAAAAGTCCTTTGTATCAACAAGCACACAAGCAAGTTTTGGTAGAAATTGAAAATGGAAATTACATTTTTGCTGCGTCCCCTCCCAAAATAATCAGCCCCATGGGTGTTATATCTAAACCTGATGGTGGCATCAGACGTATTCACGACTGTAGCAGACCTGTGGGGTCTGCAGTAAATGATTTTGTAGGAAATTTTGATAAACAAAAATTTCAATCGGTCGATGATGCTTGCAAGTTAATAACCAAAGGTTGTTACATGGCCAAGGTCGATTTGAAGTCGGCCTACCGTTCCGTTCGTATAAGCAAACAAAGTCAGGAGGTGACTGGGTTTAAATGGACTTTCCCGGATGGGAATGAATATACTCTTATAGATACAAAATTACCCTTTGGTTCAAAATTAGCCCCTGGTATTTTTCACAGACTTTCTCAAGCAGTCAGGAGAATGATGTCTAGAAGAGGTTTCACCATTGTCGCCTATTTGGATGACTTTTTCATTTGTGAAAAGTCAAAACAACGATGTGCTTTGGCTTTAAAGGCGTTATTACAATTATTGCGTGGTTTAGGGTTTGATATCAGTTGGTCAAAGGTTAGAGACCCATGTCAAACCATTAATTTTTTGGGCGTAGAGCTTGACTCTGAAATGCTGGAAATCAGGTTACCTGAATTAAAATTAGCCGACCTAAGGTCAGAATTGGCAAGTTTTTTAAAGCTACGGCGAGCTTCTAAAAAGCAGCTGCAATCCCTGGCGGGAAAACTTAACTGGGCTTCAGCGGTGGTTCGGGGCGGGCGAGTTTTTCTCCGCAGAATCATAAACGGCATAATGCATTTGAAGCTAGATTGGCATAAACTGCGTCTGACAGGCGAAATTTTGCAAGACATAAAATGGTGGCATAATTTCATTGTCCCCTTCAATGGCAAGTCCCTTATGTTACATGAAATCCCAATCACTACTGTAGCGACAGATGCTTGTCGTACTGGGGCGGGGGGTGTTTTCCATCAAGATTGGTTTTATGTAAACTGGGAACACGATTACCCGTTTGCCAGAGACATGCACATAAATGAGCTGGAAACGTTTGCGGTGACGCTGGCGGTCAGGCGATGGGCGACATTGTGGGAAAATAGGCGGGTTATAATTTTTTGTGACAATGCATCCACAGTAGGCTGCATTAATAAATGCTCTTCAAGAAATGCAATTCTTATGACCTTTTTGAGAGAATTATTTTGGCTGTCTGCCACTTTCAATTTTCACTTGACAGCAATACATGTTCCTGGCGTTGATAATACGTTACCAGATCATATTTCCAGGTTAAGCGATATACGCTTCTGTGAGTCATTTATGCGAAGAGTTTTGCAGCCCCCTTTGTACGTACATTCCCTCATGGATCATATGTCAAGTAAAGCCGTTCATTTTCTTTTAAATAGGATTACAGGCGCCGGGGGAGTTAAAGGCACTGGATAATTTAGTGATGTGTTTCAGAAGTAACATGTATGCTAACTCTATAAAAAAGACTTATTTAAGCTATCTACGGTGTTATTTAGAATTTTGTAGTATGTTCAATATTGTCCCAGTCCCCATAAGTAAATTAAATTTGGCTCGATATGAAGCCTTTTTATCTAAAAAATTATGTTACAGTTCTATATCTAACTATTTAGCAGTTGTACGTATTTTACATTTAGAGGCTGATATGATCTTCCCTTTAGAGAGTTATTTTATCCAATCTGTTTTGAAAGGAGCTAAACGTGTATTAGGCTCTTCGGTCCAAGGGAAACTTCCCATGACACCATTGATTTTGAAACAGTTTTTTACCATTTTACCTTTACATACAAGCAAAGATTTATGTTTTTGGGCTGCATGTTTAGTTGCCTTTTTCTCGTTTTTAAGAAAATCAAATTTGTTTCCATCCTCTGAGGATTTGTTTAACCCCACCCAACACTTGTCTCGAGAAAACATTTGTTTTCATCAGAGGGGGGCTACTTTGACCCTCTGCAGAACTAAAACTATTCAATTTAATGAAAGAGCTCTTCGCATTCCATTGCCTAGAATTCCTGATTCCCCCTTTTGCCCATCGAAGGCTTTACTTTTAAATTTTAGACAAGTGCCATCCATTTCTTTCCCATCCCCTGCTTTTTTGTACAAGTCAGGTGATAAGACTTGTGTTTTAACTTATTCCAGCTTTACCTCTATGTTAAAACAGTATTTAACGACCTTGGGTTATGATTGTAGCAAGTATTCGGGTCATAGTTTTCGCAGAGGGGGGGCTTCCTTTGCTTTTGAGTGTGGCATTCCAGCAGAACTTATTCAATCCCAGGGGGACTGGAAGTCAGACGCTTACAAAAGATACATAGACCCTACTTTCGATCACCGTCAATCGGTTGCTGAGAAACTAGCCTCCCAGTTTATGTCCAACATATAACTTTCTTTTTCTACCTACTCCTATTTTCACTTGAACAGGTTTGGGAGATTTTGGAATACCACAGCCTCTCTTTTCATTTGTGTATTAGCTGCATATTATATTGTGTATTATTTTATATCTTGATTAGCATTATGTAATTACATGTAATATTATGTAATTAATATTAAACTGTGGTTCATGTCCCAAACCTGTCTTTGTATTACTTTACTGTTAGTTACATTGGTTTCTAGACTAGATATCGAATAGGTACATCTATTCTATTTCTGGTCTTGAATCCTGTCCCATATTCCATATTGCATAATATACACTTCAATGGAGAATATAGCTTGGTTATGCTATGAAGCTGTCCGCTACCTCTGGTTTGGGGGGGGGGGGGGGGGGGGGGGGGGGGGGTGGCAATTCATACAGACAGTTGTGGATCAATGTGGTATTTTATCTTAAAATAGAGTATTGTTACACATTATGTATGTTGGCTGTTTAATTGACCTTATCAGGGACCCCCTGTCTATTTTTATCTTAACAGATTAAGGGATACTCTGGCATCCTCGTCAGTGTTTCTCGTGCACTAATTGATATGCGAGATTACCCTCAGCATCCAATGGGGATTCATTATATTTTCAAATTTAACCAATCATTCAATGGTGTGGGGTTTTGTTTTAATATTTTGGCGGTGTCTGCATTCCTTCTGGAGACAGCGCTAGTAGCACACGTGAAGTATTTCAATCCGCCGTTCTTTCAATACCCAACCTCTCCCACCCTATATATATATTGGTATAATTAAAATTGTCTTTTGGTTTCATGTATTTGTATTTATACACATACTTTTTCTGTATATTGTTTATTATCTCTTGTTTTATGTGTAGAGTAGCTATATTTGTTGAACCTACAGTTTATGTGTTGCTTTGCTTAAAAGTTCATTAGAATACCACAGCCTCTCTTTTCATTTGTGTATTAGCTGCATATTATATTGTGTATTATTTTATATCTTGATTAGCATTATGTAATTACATGTAATATTATGTAATTAATATTAAACTGTGGTTCATGTCCCAAACCTGTCTTTGTATTACTTTACTGTTAGTTACATTGGTTTCTAGACTAGATATCGAATAGGTACATCTATTCTATTTCTGGTCTTGAATCCTGTCCCATATTCCATATTGCATAATATACACTTCAATGGAGAATATAGCTTGGTTATGCTATGAAGCTGTCCGCTATCTCTGGTTTGGGGGGGGGGGGGGGTGGCAATTCATACAGACAGTTGTGGATCAATACTGTAATTATACATGCAAAATATGGACATCATGCGCACTTGGCGTCCTTTGTAAATATTATTATTCTCATTGTCGTCGCTGTCATCTGTGGAATACCTGTTTACATATTTACATATTTCGATCTTTTGTCAAATTCCTGAACACCTTGGATTGGCTCAGTCATGTCAGGCTCAAAAGATTCAACTCCGACACTTGTACAGAAACCTCATCCGTTTTTTTCATGTCTAGTTCTTCAGGATCAAGAACATCGTCAAAACTTTCATGCCATGTTTTTTGTTGTTAAATCTATAGAGTCTATTTGAAGCTATAAGCTTAATTTTCCTGTTATTTACAGGGGTCACCACACTCTAAAAAAGTAGGGAGAAGTGACTTCTCCCTGGCAGCCAAACAGGGAGAAGTGAGGCCCTGATAGGGAGACTTCAGGGAGAAATCAGGGGAACAGTACAAATAATTAATTTTCGCAGTAGTTACATACATTTTTCATCATTTACATCATTTTTGTTTATAATTGTGGATTTCCAGGATAATTTCTCTTGTGTTTTTAAACCATAACACACTTAGATTCAGTTTTTTTCTTCATTATTATTCATGGTATGCAATATCAAATAGGACAGTACAGTCCTTGTAACCATACAAGGTATTCACAAATAAAAATAGATCAACTAAAAATATTTGTATAGGACTGGCATAGACATAAACATCATTCATGAAGTTCTTGTATACATCATATTTCTAACAGTTTGTTATGAACATGTTTATCTGAGCAAAGTTTTCAAAGAGGATAGATAAAATAACATAACATTACACCCAGAAATAATTCTTCTGTTCAGCACACTTCCACTTGGACAAGTTGTGCTGATCAAAATTGCTTCATGGGACACCCCATCTACAGAACTTGTCATGATGTCAATAATTACTATACATCTTTATTCTTTCAGGTGCAGCTCATATATTTATCAAAAGAAAATTGTTAAAATACAAAACCAATTTGAAAGAACTGATGTTTGAAGCCAATTGAAAGTGTTTTGTTTATAAAACAGAATACGATTTTTTTATTATGGGCCGTTGTACTTTAACTTTTCTTCGTTTTTTCACTTCCGGTAATTAGTCACATCCGGTAAATAAACAAAATGGCGCGTAATCCAGTTGTAAGACATAAATCCTTTGAAAAAAATGTTAAATACGCATATTGTTTGCCGTTTTTTTAATTGGAATTACACATTTACTGATAAATTGGTAGTCTGGGTGAATTATTTGGACAGATCATATACAAGTAGTCTTCTGGGAACCATCGGGCGACTTGAGGGAAATAAAACGGGCGATCTTCGACTTCGCAGCGCGCGTAGGGTGACTTCAGGTCCCAGTAGGGCGACTTTGTCACCCACTTCACCCAGTGTGGTGAGCCCTGAGTTAATCTTTACAACAAAAGAAGATAACAGCGTAAAAAAGCTGTCTGAAATTATCACATATTGTACATATCATAAACAGCGTAAAATCCCGAGAATTATTGATTTTTAAAACTGCGTCTTTTTTACGCTTGACAGAACAGTTTTGCACAGTTGCTGCAAGCGCAGGAATGAACAAATTATAAAGTACATAAGATAACGGTGTGGGCACGCAAAAAATCTGAAAAAAATTCCTGTAAAAAACGGCAATAAAAGAATTTGAGTCGGCGGGTATTTTTTTGGGTCGGTCGCGTTTGGGCAAACAAACAATATTTTAATTTTGGCCTTGGGTACTTTCAAACTATTGCTATATCTTGTTTTGTGTATTTACATGCATTAGGTATTCTTTTGTTTGGTGGTTTATGCAAATCTAAAGTTCCTTGTATTTGACAGATCAAAACACATATTGACAACTGTTCCAAATAATATTTATTTTTTATTGATTTTGTCTTTTTATATGAATTTGAAATCAATTGTACATATGGACTTAAAAAGCTATATATTGTATGGAACAAAACATTCACAATTTTCAAGTAAACCCCAATAAGATACAACAAAACTTGCCATTTTATAAATGTAAATTGAAAATTTTATATGTTCATCAATCACTTAAATTAGAGCTGGTCCGACATAATGATTACTGTTTAAACACTTCTATTTTGAGTTATGCTGACCAACTTGGTTTGAGCTATCAGATACTGTAAATAGATTGTGTAAAGTTCCTGTCATGTCTGTCCTGTTTCTCTCCCCTCCCCCTTCCAAAATGTTACATATAAAACTTGTTTGTATTTTACCATACCAAAATCCTACTGGTACTTGCATTATGCCATAAATACTAATTAAATCTTACTAAACAGTGCTGGTACCACCTAGTAAACTAGAGGCTCCCAGGAGCCTGTATCGCTCACCTGAACCTGAAACCAAACAACCCTTTTTTATCCAGCTTTACTTTGCTATAAAGAATTGCCCAACACTTCTGCAAAAATCATTAATTTTGACCTTTTAAGGGAAATAACTTCTATAAGGAGGATCTTTTGATGGTTAGAGGGAGAAGGGAGGTTCACTTCAAATTTGCTGTACCTGTTATACTTTTTTAACTATCAGTCGAAAACTCTCTCGACCCCCCCCCCCCCCCCCTTTTTTCATTTTTTCTATATTAATCCAACGTAGCTATGTAGGTAGTCAGGTGTCATGATTTGCACAATTTTGGTAGAGGACGTCCTAAAGATCATGTGTGCAATGTTTCAAAGCAGTCCTTTCATTGGTTTAAGAGGAGAAGATTTTTTAAAATAAAGTAAAATTGATTACAAAAATGTTCAAGGAGAATAATTCCTAAACGGTTCATCAGACAATCTTGACCCTAAAGTCATTTCTGTAGCCCTCATAGAGCAGAACAATTAAGCAATGCTAACTTTTTCTCTAGTTCTAATAATTTTCAAGATTTTGAGGCAAAAATGTCAAAAATAATCAATTTCGACAATTAAAGGGCAATAACTCCTATAAGGAGTCATCATACAACTTAAAACCAATGGAGTGTTTCGTAGAGCTTTTGATGCAGATGAAGGCATGTCTCTTCGGTTTTCCTGTATCTGTTACACTTTTTAAATATAAGCCAAAAACTGTATTTTAACGCCCCCCCCCCCCCAATCCTATTTTTAGCCATGGTGGCCATGTTGGTTAATCTGCAGCCATGGTTGGTGCAAACTTGGTTGAGGACATTTGACAGATGATGTGTACAAAGTTTCAAAGCAGTACTTTCAGTTGTTTCAGTGGAGAAGATTTTAAAAAATCAATTAAAACCGATTAAAAAAAACTGTTCAAGGGGAATAACTCTTAAACGGTTAATCAGACAATCTTGACCCTAAGTCATTTTTGTAGGCCTCATAGAGCAGAACAATTAAGCAATGCTAACTTTTTCTCTAGTTCTAATAATTTTCAAGATTTTGAGGCAAAAATGGCAAAAATCATCAATTTTGACAATTAAAGGGCAATAACTCCTACAAGGAGTCATCATACAACTTTGACCAAATGAAGTGTTTTGTAGAGCTTTAGATGCTGAAGAAGGAATGTCTCTTCGGTTTTCCTGTATCTGTTATACTTTTTGAACTATAAGCAAAAAACTGTATTTTGATCCCTCTGTTCTATTTTTAGCCATGGTGGCCATGTTGGTTGGTCTGAGGCCATGATTTGGGCAAACTTGGTAGAATCCATTTTACTGATGATGTATGCAAAGTTTCAAAGAAATCCCTTCAGTGGTTTTGGAGAAGATTTTTGAAGAAAAGTTAACGACGACGACGATGACGGACGCCAAGTGATGGCAATAGCTCACATGACCCTTCGGGTCAGGTGAGCTAAAAATATTAAAAAGATCAAAACCCAAGGATTTTTTGCAAATATAATACATCAAACCTACTTTGGAATCATATGAACCTCATGAAATCCTTGAAATTCTTCAAACTTTTCTTCTAAACTCTGAAAAAGATAAAACTATTTTTACTTTGTTTGTACTATGACATTTTTTGTTTTGTTTTCACTAGGATAACATTGCCAAATACCTCTCTACTTGAATTCAGTTATAAATTTTTAAATCTAAATTTAGACAATAAGCAACTGATTGCAACATGAATCCTTTGTTATTTTTTAAGAATAAACAAGACTAGTAAGTGAGCTCTAAACTAAATCACTGTGATAATACCACAAAATAGGTGACATCTGGCTGATGAAATCAAAGGACAAAACTGCCATGTTATTACCAACTACAATAAGAACCAACATTGTAAAGAAAAGCTCTGCTGCAACTAAGTTAAATTTTATTTTGTGTTTCCTTATATATTTAGAAACAAAAGCAACAAGCTTCAAATATTTGCTTTTTATTTGATTTGTTAAATATTGGTTACACCATAAAAACCACTGCCCACCTTGTTTATCAACAATCATTAATGAGTAGGGCTTATTTATGTTGAAGTTATTTATAGCACTGCCTTCCTCTTTTGACAAATACACTTTCTCATGCTTCAGATTTGAATGTGTATTTGTCCAACTCCAAAGACTGTGCTAAACATATAACTTAGACATGGATATTCAAATATTTTCACATCTAACAATACAAAATAATACAATTATATAAATCCATCCTTAAATGTGCTATAATTATCTGTTGCAATATATTGTGTGTTAAATTGACTGTACATCTACATGTAGTTTATAATGGAAATGGCATAGGCTGTACAGTAAATATTCTGTAACAAGAATCTAAATAATTCATGGATCCTCTGGTTTATCATTGTTATACTATGGACTGTTATTTTATGGCTCAGGATAAAATAATGAAACACAAATGGCCACCGCATGGTAAAATGATGATAAACCACAGCCTACAAGAATTATTTCTCAATTAAACTTCTTTTGCATTATAGAATCTGTAATTTTTTCTTGAGTTATAACAAACTGATGAGTTGTTTCAATTTAGTTCCAACAAATGCATACCTCTTTTGTGGCATCACTGGATTCTTTATATTTTTGATAGCACAATGTATAATGTCCTCTTTGATTAGGCCTCAAATTGTCATCACAGTCTCCATTAGCCTGAAAGCTGCACTTGTTATTCCTTCTTTTATCTATCTTACTATCAGGGGAACTTACTGTCATTCAAAAAATATTTTAACATTACAAAATCACTGTGTACAAATCTAAATGAACACATTTTTAACTGTTAAATTAAAATGTAACAAAGGTTTCAAATTAGGAAAAGATTTTGTAAAATTAAGTTTGAAATAGAATGTTCAATGATGTGAAAAAATATAGAGGTAGAGAGATGTCCCAGTTTCAATTAATTTAGGACTCAGAAAGTTGTGGAAGGGGGGGGGGGGTGTTAACAAATTATGGCAAATGTCTACGCTTAAATTTAAATATAAAAACAAGTGTGGACACAGAAAAACGTCTCGCCTGAATTCCGCATCAGTAACGAAAAAAAATTCCGTCATAAGCATTACGTAAATAGCATTAATTATGAGCAGCAGCCTGTATACCAATTATTGTCACCATACTATGCAGTTACAGAGGAACTGTCCTAATACAAAAACTTTAACGAAGTCACTGAACCGTTAAATTGAGGTCAAGGTCAGGTGACACCTACCAGACAATCATTTACTATTCATCAGCAACCTATATACCAAATATTGTCATCCTACCATGCTTGGTTACAGGGGAACAGCAGTAACCTAAGAACTTCAACGTAGTCACTGGACCGTGAAATTGAGGTCAAGGTCAAATGGCACCTACCAGACAGTCATGTACTATTCATCAGCAACCTATATACCAAATATTGTCATTCTACCATGTGTAGTTACAGAGGAACTGTCGTAACCCAAAAACTTTAATGTAGTCGCTGGACCGTGAAATTGAGGTGAAGGTCAGGTGACACCTACCAGACAGTCATGTACTAGTCATCAGCAACCTATATACCAAATATTGTCATCCTACCATGCATAGTTACAGAGGAACTGTCGTAACCCAAAAACTTTAACGTAGTCGCTGGACCGTGAAATTGAGGTCAAAGTCAGGTGACACCTACCAGACAGTCATGTACTAGTCATCAGCAACCTATACACCAAATATTGTCATCCTACCATGCATAGTTACAGAGGAACTGTCGTAACCCAAAAACTTTAACGTAGTCGCTGGACCGTGAAATTGAGGTCAAGGTCAGGTGACACCTACCAGACAGTCATGTACTATTCATCAGCAACCTATATACCAAATATTGTCATCCTACCATGCATGGTTACCGAGGAACTGTCGTAACCCAAAAACTTTAACGTAGTTGCTGGACCGTGAAATTGAGGTCAAGGTCAGGTGACACCTACCAGACAGTCATGTACTAGTCATCAGCAACCTATACACCAAATATTGTCATCCTACCATGCGTAGTTACAGAGGAACTGTGTAACCCAAAAACTTTAACGTAGTCGCTGGACCGGGACCGTGAAATTGAGGTCAAGGTCAGGTGACAGGTGACTGACTGGCAAGTACTCATCGTAAGCTACTTCTGGACCAAATTTGATGGACCTAGGGCTTGGGCTTACAAAGATATGAAGCAAGATGTCAAGTGTTTACGCCGCCGCCGCCGGATTCCCATACATATGTCTCGCCTCCAGCGACTTTCGTCGCAGGCGAGACAAAAATTAGATACGGGGCACAGGCTTAGGCCTTGTCTAGGTCTCCCTACAACATGTCTGCTTGTATCCTATGTATGCTATGAAAAGGTTAAGAACAGCTCAGATTTAAAATGAAAAATATTGAACTTAGTAATAAAGTACATGTACCTGCAGCCATCTTAGCAACCCATGGAGTATAACTACTATCTGGATCAACTATGCCAAACATCTTATATGCCATGTCTGTTTCACTGAACTCCAATCTAAAACAGAAATTTTTGTTAAATATCCTCTTCACCATTGATATTGTACAAGATCTTCACAGGAGATGCTCAACTGAACCACAAAATCAAAAATCTCTCCTAGTACATTAATTCAAAAATGATTATAAATTTATTCAAATATTAAACAATAAATCAAGAATAACTATTATAACTGGAGAAATGAAGTGAAATAAACAATTTAAAGTTTAACTGTTTTTAGTAACAGTAGATACATAGGCTTGAGAAATAGTCTTGGTATATGTTTCCATGGCTATCCATACTAACTTTGGCAACCAACTAAGCATTTAGATCAGATTTTAAATTAATTGTTGCTAAATAAACCTTTATTGAATACAAAATGGCAAAAATTTTCATTTTCATTAATACCAGTTAAGAATAATAATTCTTTTTATGAAACTCAATCTGAGCTGGCTTACATGTAGCTGTAAACTAGAGCAGAAAAAAATAAGATCTTTGAATTATAGATTAATGGCAGCTATCTTGGTAAGGAGGGGGGGGGTGTGTTCAGAAAATAATTCCTGGCTGCCCATTTTTATTGATTGTTAAAAGACTGGTACACATTATAAATATTCATAACAAGGGTTTGCAGATAGAATCTGAAATTTAGTAAATGCCTCAAATTGGTGATACTAGTACAAACAGATGATACATGTACAAGAAATATTCATTTGAGAAATATAATTATATAAACATTAACAATGTTATTTAACAAAAAAGAATGACAAAAGGTGTACATTTCATCACATGGTGTCTTGGATGCAAGAAAGATGCACAGGGGCTTTGTTTATGTTTGTTTGGATTGCATTTAATGTCACTTTCTGCAATTTTTCATTATGTTGGGTTTTTTATTGGAAGAAGGCAAAGTACCCAGTGTATTCCCCTGACCTTCAGCAAGAAAAAGTGGTACATCTTGCCAATATACATCCTTCTTGAAGTCAGACTGGTACGCGCACACTCAGTGTTTATATTGCCGGTGATCAATATTAATAGATGAAAACTACATGTAGCTTGGTCCTTAACTATTCTGCCAGAGGGTGACTTGTTGTTTGCCATGTATAATACAGTCAGTATAGAAAATTGCTTAAAAGGTACCTTTCAGTCAAATCTTCTTCTATCTATTTATTAAAATGAATATGCATCTTATTTTATTTCTCAAGACATATCACAACATTCTTTATATAACTAGCTTTAACAAGTGTGGACTGTGAGCATGCTCATAAAACAATACCCCCGCTTCCCTTTCAAGTCCAATTATCTCCCCTTAATGATAATTGAGGTCAATAAAAATCCTTCATGCACATCGACATATAATGTACTTCCTTTATGTTAAGTTTCATCAAATTTCATCAAGCGGTTTAGGAGGAGTTGGGCTTATAAGGGATGTGGACAGATGGATAGACAGACAGGGTGATTCCTATATAGCCCCCAAACAAGTTTGCGTTGGGGTATAATAATATAGACCCTTTGAATTGTTTTCATCTATGGTTAACTTTTTCAAAGGAGATATTGTAGATAAAATATTACAAGTACAAACAAAACTGAAAAATTAATCTGTCAACAATAATCGAAAACCATTTAACAAACGAAATCCAGATTAAGACAGACACAACTAAAAGAAGAGGAATCCAAAAAGAAAAACAAAATCCAAAAATACTCAAAACCAATTAACAGGTACACTAAAGTAAGCATTGCCCGCATCTAATTAAACGTATGATAATTGAATATTAAAACATAATCAAAGATCAAGTACACTTGACCAACTATTTGCCATTCAGCAATAGCTTGGTTTTTGTGTTTGTTTGTTTGAATGGTGTTTAATGCCACTTTCAGCAATTATTCAGCTATATCATGGTGTCCAGTTTTTATTTGGGGAGGAATCTAGAGTACCTGGGGAAAACCCTGACCTTCAGTAGGAAAACTGGCATTGTCATTTAAGATTGAAATCAAGTGCACCCTTGCTGCAGTGAGATTTGAACCTGCATCCTCAGTGTTGACAGACCATGGGATCAATAGTAGACAAATTACCTTTACCATTCGGCCACCGAGGCCCCAGTGGTTTGGTTATTTTTGACTTAACATAAGTAGTATTCATAACCCATTTAATAAAGCAGAATAGTTTCAGGTGATAAAAGACAAAAGAATTTACTAATAAAACATATTGAAAATTAAATACAATTTTGTTTGGTAATATTGTTAAATATCTGTAATGCAATTTACCTAACAACATCTGGCATAGCTTTAATAAAGTCATTTAAAGTATTAAAATTCAGCTGCTTGTAGTTGAGTTGTTCTCGAAGAAGTGTTTTGTAGTCTCGTGTAAAATCACTGACCAAGATTCCTCCAACTTTTGATAGTAGAACTGCTCGCACATTCTTTTTAATTTCTTCTGGAACTGTAGACATTTCGATTTCTAAGGAATATAAATTGCATAATAAATTTATTATTAAATCATCAGCTTCCTGGAACCTGTAATCACTCACATACATTTGTTACTGCTAAAATGATGGCAAGGAGACTGTAACAAAAATGATAATATGTGGATAAAGGTCACTTTACTAGTATGTAACACGGTATATACATGTAGAAATACAAGGTAGGCAGTAAATGTGTATACTGTCTCACATGTAAAAGATTTGTAATGGCCTGGACCATCATATGATCTTTCATAACATAATAAAGCAAGCCCCTAAACGTGGCTTAATATTTATTTCTTCAAAAATCATAACAATATATGTCAGGGGTCACCACACTTCAAAATAAGTAGAAGTGCCTCAGGTAGCTAGGGAGACTGCAGGGAGACACTAGGGAGAAGTCAAGGAGATGATAAAACATAATTTTGTAGTCATCACTTACTTTTTTCTTTTATTTACATCAACTTGTTTATAAATGTGGTTTATTTTTTTTGTTTTTAAACACAATCAGATTAAGTTTTTTTTCATTTTTCAATATTATTCGTAGTAAGCAACTAGATATCAGTGAGATGGTACCAATCTCTGAGGGCCCCGCAGACCTTAAGGTCAAGGGTCAACAACCATGGTATGCGACACATCGCCTTGATATTATCTACGTACCCACATTCCAAATATCAAAAGCCTACCTCGAAAGATAAAAAAGTTACAGCCCAGACAGGATTAGTTTCGGACAGATACACAGACGGACAGACTGATCACTATAGGGCATCCTCCACAAAGTGGCGGGGCCCTAATAACATAAACCAGCAATACCTTTACTAGTGATCATTTAAAAGAAAGGACCAGATATAGCAACTACTTTTCTATCCATTTCAGTACTTGAAGCCATTCAAGAATTAAAAATATTTGTATAGATGTAGACATAAACATCATACATGAAGTTACTGTATACAATGTCCCTTTCATTTGTTTGTTATGAACATGCCATGTTTATCTGCTCAAATATTCCAGAGAATATAGCAGTACATGTAATGAATATAGAATAATATAACATTAAACCCAGATATAGTTCTTCTGATCAGCACACATCCACTTGCAATAATTTAAAGCTGTGTAGAAATCAAACTGCTTCATTAGACACCCAATTTCTACAGAATTGATCATTTTCAGCAATTTTTCATCTATATCATGGCGTCCAGTTTTTATTGGGGGAGGAAGTTGGAGTACCCGGATAGAACCCCCTCCTGCCGTAGGAAAACGGGCAATCCTTGTCAATTAAGATTGGGGTCGAGTACACGCTGTCTGCAGTGAGAATCGAACCCGTCATCTCAGTGTTGACAGACCACATGATCAATAGTAGACGAACTACCTTTACCACTCGGTCAACGGGGCCCCTAAGAAAATAATAAAAATCTAATATACTTTGTAAGAACTTGAGGAACTTAAAGATCCAAACCAATTAAAAGTGTTTGTTTATCAAACAGTTATGATTTTTCATTATGGGATGTTGTACTTTTTTCTCACTGTTCATTTCTGGTGAGTAGACATATCCGGAAGATAAACAAGTGGTGAGTAATGACGTCCAGTTTTTATTGGGGGAAGAAGCCAGAGTACCTGGAGGAAAACCCAACCTGTGGTAGGAAAACTGGCAATCCTTGTCAATACGTCATTTTCAAGATAGGTAGTTAGATGTATCCTATCACGTGATTCATGGCACTTTCCTCAATGTTCTGTCGTTTAACATCGTGTGAACCTAATAAAACGGAATAAAACTTGACCCCTTTCCATAAATTGTATGTTTAGTGTTGGCTTTGCACCCTGGCACAGTGCAGGTTTTGTTTTGCATTGTCTTTTTTTTGCCGTCCCATTTGGTATCAAGTGTTGCCCTTTAAAACTAAATTTTTTTTGACGTCAGGTGATCAGTATTACAATTTCCACCTCCTTTAACGAGAGCTATTATATCTTGAAAACCACATAGTCAAGTACACCCTCCCTGCCTGCAGAGAAAATAAAATAAACCAGCAATCTCAGGGCTTGCTCTGGGTTCTAAAAAATTGGTGCCAAAAAAATCGCCAACTGCAATTTTCTGTCGCCAATATATTCTGCATGTGTATGGTCATTTATGGTCATTAACACACACTCTGATGTTTACTTTGCAAAAAAACTTTCATTTCTAGTAGGCATGACAGTATTAAGATTAGACATGAGCAGCACAAAACTTCTTCTACATATGTCCTACTTTAATGTGGAAGTTAAAATAATAAATTTCTCATTCACTATAGGAGGAAAGTTGAAAAACAAAAGGATGGAGGACAGTAAATTCAATGCTGTATCTATACTTTGCTTTCAATTCTGAATATAAAAAGTTTAAGTCAAGTTATTCACAACCACTGGTTGATAATAATACTTGACTTGGGGAGTTTGGTCGTACAGTTTGACAGTAATACTTGACTTGGGGAGTTTGGTCGACAGTAATACTGCATTTCCATTGAGTTATTGAATCTAGTTAATATAGCACTAAAGGTCAAATACTCAACTTTTTAATTGAAAACATAATTTACCACCAAATTTTTACAAATATATTGTTTAAAATGTGTATTTATTTAAGTTATTAATTTGCAATTTAGAAAAGTCTGCCAGGTGCATTTGTGTATGATTTTCTGTTTGTCCTACTCCTAGATCTAATTCTTACCCATAGTTTGAAAATATAAAAAGAAAAGACAAGAAAACTGTTCAGAAACATTTATCTTGTACTATTTTAAGATTTCTATTCTTTGAAATTTACAGAGGTGAAGATCAAAGAAATTACAGTGTACTTTGGATCAACTATGACACAATACAGCACTTTTGACACCTGCTGTGGTTAACAATTGTTACAGCCATAAACTGTCTGTAAATTGTGTACAACTTTAATTATTATGTGTGAGTGATCTAGAAGAACACCTTTAACTTATTTATGGTCATTTCGTTCAGTTTATAAAACTACTAAGTAAGATATACTGGTGCCAAAAAAATCGCCAAAGACAATATTTTGTCGCCAATTGAACTAAAAAATCGAAAATGGCAATATTGGCAAAGCCCTGCACAACCCCTGAATCTTAGTGTTGACAGACCATGGCCACATGATCAATAATAGATGAACTACCTTAACCACTCAGCCACTGATCATGAGGCCCCCTCTAATTTTTGTATAAAAATCATAATTTAAATCTGGGACTAGTATACCTAACAGGATTGGACACTCGCTAAGTCAGTTTGAAAAGTATGATTTCTTTGTCGCACAAGATTTTACGAGATTAAAGGAGAGCACAGAAATGACAGCATCTATAGTACCATACGATACAAATATTTCAGTTTTTGTGCAATTATGTGCAATTGTCCTGTGACAGTAAATATATTTTTTTTATGTTAAGTGTTTTCTTTGCCTCATTGTATTATCTTGACCATGTTTTATCATTTAAAAAAATATTAAAATCAGCAAAAATCTGGAGCTTTTTTAACGGTCGCCATTTTAGTAAGTCATTTTTATGGACTTTTAGATCATATATCATTGTAATGCAAAATTACACATTTAAAAGGTATAGACCAACCAATTTGTCTTTTTTGTCGCGTTGCACTATATATTATTTTTGTTGTGAATCCCCAGTTATTATCGGATTACATAGGATGAAATATTAGCGCGTTTTCAGGAAGACTGCGCAAATTTTTAAACAGTCCCCTTAAATAAAACCAATTTACGCCTTTATTATGAATTATGAACGCAATATTTCTTTTTCTTTCACATTCTGAAAGATGATGTTTTAAGAATGCACAGAAATAGGTCATAATTGATAACACGATTAAAAAGCATACTTTTTTTACGTTTTTTCAAACACTTTTTTCCACGAGGACATCTCCATCCTGTTACATATTTTCAGCTTCTATTTTACAAGAAACTTCTCAAAATTAAATGCAAATAATAAAAAAAATTTCAGAATTGGAATAAGTATTTTTTACAACCATTTTCTTTGAATTTTGCGTACACCTGTTGCAATTGTTATGTAATTACAGGTGTGGTGAACAAATGGTTCAATAAACAACAGTGTCACAAGTTGTCGGAGGGTACACCCTAGGTAGCTAATACCTGTGTCATCATATATATCTAATTGGTGAAAACCATAAACATCAAATAAAATCATACAAGGCGGTTTTGATTTTAATTCACTGGGACTAGTACAACAATCGAATTTTAGAATTTATCAAAATTTTTGTTTTTGTTTTTTGTTTGTTTGTTGTGTGTGTTTTGTTTTGGTTTTTTTTTTTTATTTTGGGGGTTTTTGTTTTTTTGTTTTTTGTTTTTCTTTGTTTTTTTATGTATGTGTTGTGTTTTTCTAATTTGTTTAATTTTTGTTATTAAATGCATCAATGTATTGATATATACACGTAACTTGCTTGAGAGTCGAACAGATTGTATTGTACAAAAGCCTTATATATACAGTCATATCCGTGTCGAGACTTGTTAACAAATTAGAGTACTGGCGTGACAATGAAAAGTATATGATATCGTTAGATTCCAGTCCCGTTGATTTATAGGTTCCTGTTTAAATTTATATTTTTGTGGCTTATAATGTCAGTCTTTAATTGGTCTTTCATTTTTACTTTCAGCAAGGTTAATTGTCAGGTAATAAATTATAAGCAATTAACAAGGAACATTTTATATACAATTACACCACATTAAAATCTATTTCCCAGTTTTACTTGTAAATGTGAACATATCAAACTGCAGGGGTGGAAAAATGTGTTAGTCTGACGCCGGGGCATTGCAGTTGTATCTACGGGCACGCTTTTTTCAATAGAAAAAAGTCCATCTGGCCTTTCTTTTCAAATAAAAAACATTTCTTTAATTTAATTTTACATCTTCATTGATAGTTTGCCTTTAATTTTGTATTAATTTTAGCATAACAACATCGAGAGATTACTTCCTGGTTTAGTCTTTTTACGATATCGGAAATAAATAAATGAATATTCTAATTAGAATCCGAATCATTGCAGCGTTGGAAAGTAACCGGTTTTGGGGTTTCGATTCAAAGCGCTTACTTCTTGTTGGTGTTTCCGGGTGGTTCTTCTACTGGACGGAACTACATAAAGAAGAAGTTGCTTTATTAAACATGTTAAATGTAGTTGATAGGGTCGCGAATGATAAATGCCGCTGTTCAATTTCAAGTTTTATTCAAGTAAACAGAAAGTAACCACGGGATTGGAACAGAATAAAAGAAAGGTCACTGATGACGATGATCATTATCGTGAATCTAAAGATAAAAAGTATGATTAACTTTTAAACCATCTTAAAGACTAAAACCTACTTACTCTGAGCCAATACTTCATTTCATGCAATAAATAAAACATCTGTAAGATAAACTGTTTTAATTACAGACGAAATTGCTAATACAACAATGTCAAATATCAATAATATTTTAAATTAATAGAAATAGTCCATTGGCATTCCACACACCTAAAAATAATATGCATACATTTTATTGTTATATACCAGTTACAAAATATCTTGGTATAAATTGGGCTTTGAATGAAAACAGCTGGGCCAGTGCATTTTAAATCTGTAAAAGCCCTGGGCCTGACCTTAAGGAGAAAATTTTTCCACCACTGAAACTGTTGCATTTAAATAAACTAAAATAATAATTGTCTTAACCTGGATGGAACCTAACTTAATGAAAAAGAAGATAATGCTCTATAGTCTCGATTACCCAGAGGCATATATAATACCGTCTGGGGTCACCTTGTGGAAATTTCGCTACCAATAGGTGGAGTCAAACAATGGTTCTATTTTAAGGGCCCTATTTTTAGACCAGGAAAACCATGTAAACATGTACCTATAAAATGACGTCACAGTAAGATTCTCTCTTGATTGTGCATAACAATAATATTTGTTTAATTAATTGATAAAGTGATATTTTATAAAAACATTTCAATGTAAACTTTGGTACAATTTTTTATACACTCCTTGATATGAACGGAAGTATTTTTTAGACAATAAAAATATCATCCAATCAAAACTTTTTGGGCGTAATGATAACGAGTTCAATATATGAATCCAGACACAAAAATGCAATTAAGCATCTGGATGATTGAGACTACTAGTACATGCTCTACAGTTACACCAGGAAACACACTATTCTCTGAAATAACAGGGCTCACGCTGGGTCAAAATTATAGGGAGAAGTCACTTCTCTTTTGGGTGGCTGACAGGGAGAAGTGAGGATAGAACAGGGAGAAGTGTGTGGACAACAGGGAGAAGTTGCATTATATGTCCCGAAAGCATCCTCTTTACTTAGTTTTTTTTATTAAGTGTTGGCATTTGCATTTTCATTGTTATATGTTTTTTTTAGCAGTTTAAGTATCAAAGATTTGATTAACTATTCAATGAACTTATTTCACACATTTTTAAAAACACGTGCATTAAACATAACAATAAAAAAGAATCAACTGTCACAAAACTGTTCATTAAAATAAATGTTTCTTTGTCATTGATACACAATTTGATCAGGGACAGTCTATACTACTAGTAGTTATACAGTTAGTATAGACTGTTCCTGATTTGATTGATTTATAATGAAGTACTATTAGAACTAGAAGTAGAAAATTTCATCATTGTGACACATAATATATTATGTAAAATTGTAAAATTCACTGTTAAAAGTATTTAAACATATTTAACTTAAATATGTTTTAAGTAACTGCCAAAATACTAATTTTACAGGGTTCAACATTAACTTTTTCATGCAGTTGTCCCATCGGGCAAGTTGAGTAACAAATTTACTTGTCCGAATCAAAAACATGCTTGTCCGAAAAAAATGTCCGTGTCAAAAGTGCAAAATATCTAATAATTCGGGAAAAGAATAATAACACCAAATACCTTTCATTTCAATTTTTATTCCACACAAAACATTAAAGGCAAATAGCAGGTTAACACAATCCAGTTGTTTTTTTATTTCTGTTTTCATTCAACAAATTTGATCTTTCGATCCCTGTCAAAAACAGAAGTCCTAAAATAGATACAGATCGCTCATTGGTTGGTTTAATTATAGCTGTATTCGGTCACGTTGTCATTGCATGATCCGTAGCTGTTAGATAGTAGACTCTAGAGGCACCTCGAACATAGAATTTTTATGATTGGATGATCTAATCTCGAATCGACCAATCGCGCAATAGACGTTCTAAAATTAGATGATGGAAATTTTTTGTTTAGAAATAGAGGAATAATGATATCGGAATTGATGTGTTTTATTTTAAGCAAATGAATAACACGATTGAAGAAATTTAAATTGTGTCACAGCGACATTAGGCCACATTTTTCACTTGCCCGATCGGACAAGCTTAGCACAACTTTTACTTGTCCGAACTTTCGTTTCACTTGCCCCGGGCAATCGGACAACCGTTAATGTCGAACGCTGTTTTACTGTTTCTATCATTGCAAACTCATTTCACCACTATCTGCAATCTCCGGCACCAAATTCATATCCGCTCCGGAAATTTTCACAGGTTATTGTGCTCTAAACTGGTTTCCGGTCTTATTTAAACCTACGCTTTATATACCAAATAAAAGTTAAAAGGGTACCAGTTCAACTTTGGCGCGTAAACAAATAAACATGACGCGGTGTCAAAAATATGAACATTTCTTACCAAAATGGGAATAAAATTTGAAAGGCGACATTAGGCGATTCTACAAAATGAAAGGGCGACTTCACTTCGGTTTTGAAGATGATCGACGGCGAAGTGGGACCACGATAAGGCGACTTCTTCGCCTGAGTTGCCCTCCAACGCGAGCCCTGAATAAATGTCTAACTAGTTCCATTAATAAAACCTCTCATTTCATGTTTATAATTTCAACATTTTTATCGGATATTGATATTTTATGTTTTTAGTCAAATGCGAGGTTTCACCTTTAAACGCATTTTCCCTTGCGCAAATTCCGCAAGAAAATCGTGCAGAATGTTTCAGTTAAGTTTGATATGAAAAAAGTTTGTACAACCATGCAAACTGCACTAAACTTAAAGAAAAATATCTAAATTTTCTAAAAATTGCCTGATCTTAGTATATCATGAATTTTTCAAGGCCTGTTTAAAGCTTTATTTGAGGTGTCCCTAAACTCCCATTACATTCAATGGCTGACCCCAATTAAATCTATCTTATGGCTCCGTTTTTGCCGAAACGAATTTTTATGTGTTACAATTGCGACAAATTGTATTCGTTCCGCAATTAAATATAACTTGATTCCGTGATGTTGATTAACCGTTAAATTCAAAATGTCAGCTCGCAGAAAAATTTGTCTCGATATTTCAAACATGGATTACTTAATTGAACATAGTTTAATTTATGGAAAACAGGTATAGTCTTTGTGTTTATGTTAGTTTCATGATAGTGCCATGTTAAAATATGCCGAACTTCTGAAAAAAAATTGTGCTCCGAGAAAAATCAACTGACAGATAAAACCTCCCATTTCAAATAATAATAAAAAATGTAAAAGTCAGATGAAAATGATAAATATAAACGTGAAATGGGAGGTTTTATGTTATAGAACTAATGTCTAACCTACTCTCAGAATTACGTTTCAACTATACAGGGATCACCACAGCTCAAAATCCAAGGGTGGTACAAGTCCGACGATGATCCATTTCCTTACTCATAGAAATTTTAGAGTGACATTTATTTATTCATAATAGTGTCATCAGTCTTTGTTTTTGTTTTTCCACTTTGCTACCAGTCACAATATACATGTATTTTTGTATTTAAATTAAAATTCATTTTGTTTTAGAAATTAAGTCAAACTTTAGTATGGAGCTCAACATTCAAGGGTGGAGGAAACAAATTCAAGAGTGGAGGAGCACCGCCCTTGAATAGCCTGAGGTTAACCCTGCTATACATGTTATTTATAATTACCTTCTTTGCAAAACTGCAACTGGCCTTGCAAACGAGTCTACAGCATTGCGTGCGTATGTGTATCAGCTACTTGCGTATTTCACAAAGAAAGCATTAAATCGTATTATCGTTATATGTCTGATATTTTAACAGGTTGCACGAAATCAGCTACAACATCAACACGTGCCTTCGATTTTTCCCCAAATTTTCCTTTTCTGAAGATTATAACACCAAAAACAATGACTGTCAGAGAAATACGGAACACCATAATTGGTCCGACAAAAGGTTTGCACAAGTTGAACAAAATTAATCAATTAAAAATTAAATCAAGAACATGTTGTAAATAATTAAATAATAAAAACAAAGTAAAAGTGAACACAAAAAATGCTCACGATAAATAATGTAATCACGAGCATGAGTTGACATTTCAAAAGTAACAAGAAAAGACATGGGTTAAACCCATATCCAGAGATGTTCGATTTATATGTTATAGGTGTATCCCATTTGGTTTATTAGTTTTTTTTTCAGTTTGTTTTATTTAAAATTTCATCATATGCTGTAAAGGGATGCAAATATAGACGATTGTGAAAGGCAAGAAATAATCATCTTGATTCTAATATCTCTACTTTGAGAAGAGTACTGTAATAAAAAAAGAAAGTTTTGGAAGGACAAATATATGTTTACCAATAAAAATACATTGACCATAGTCATGTGGTTCTGTGGGGGAAAATGTGAATGTAAGATCGTTAGTTATCGCGTCCTCGGAAAATCAAAGAAAACATACCGACAAGTTACAATTTTTATTGATTTAATTTTACTGTAATTAAAATTGTTTCAAAAGATTTGCAATTAAATGTATTTCAAACGTCAAACTAGCATTCATGTGCATAAACATTGCTAAGAACTTTATACAATTTTCAGAATTTAAAATATAAAAAACAATTAGAAGAAGAGTCTTATTTTGCAAAACAATTGATGAGATTATTAACTTCTACAATTATTTTCAACAATATAAACTGTTGATGACATTTATTCGAACGTAACTGAATTTTTTTCTGTTGTATTATCATATATATAACTTGCTTCGTTAAAATATCTTAACATCAAAATTTCTTGAATTAAATAAAAATCTATATCTCTTGTGCTTTTTTATTATTGAGAAATTTCTTTTCCCTACTAATTTCTACCACATTTTTCACTGATTCAGACATCTTTTTTTTTAAATAACATGCCAGTTTGAAAATCTAATTTTGTATATATAGTTTCTTCTCACACAGCCAATAATACAATATGTACAGAGAAAGTAACAAATAAACAAAACAAAACAACAGGCTATATACAATATATATCAAAATCATAATCTAATTTAGCCATTTTAGCGGCTTTTTATGCGAGTCTGATTGGTCTTTCATTTTTACCTTTCATCAAAGTTCAGTGTCAGGTAATTAATAATCAATTAGCAAATAAACAAGGCACATCTAATATACAATTACATCAAAGAAATGTCCCTGCCCCTCCCTAAAACCACCACTACCACACACAGATCGTTCACGAGAGTTTGGGATTTCGAAACCGTCAATAAACAAAACCCAGGGAAATTAAATTTAATGTTCAAGATGACTAATCTTCTGCGTAAAGGTTCCATTTTCTACCTTATTAATTATGAAATAATCCAGAAATAAATTTTCTGGATGAGTGGTCAAAAGCGCGTTAAACAAAATCTAAAAATGCACTTTTATTGTCAAAGTAACTATAAAAGAAACCGAAAAATTTACACTTTATCATGTTAAAATAAGAATGCTTAAAAAATTACGAAGCTTGACATATAAATCACCAAATAATCCAAGAAATACAATTGAAGCGATGAAATACATTACGTAATATAACATAACAAAATTTTTAAATGCCTTTTTCTTATCAAATTAAATAACTGATTAATAAAAGAAACTCAAGTATATAAATTTTATTATGTCAAGAATAGAATGCATTAATAAAAATACTAGGCTAACCCTATAGATAGTAAAATAATCCAAAAATAAAAATTGAAGCGGATCTGTTCATACTACCGAGATACTGGTAAAGCGCGCATTAATATGCAATTATGTACATCTTTACTTCTTCTTATTAGATCAGGACAAAATAAACGTATTTTAAAGCTTGAAGGATTTAACAAATACGAAAAACTGTAATTGAATATTTTCTTTAATATTAAATTTGCCATTTTATCACTTACAACATGAACTATATTGTAGAGTATGGTTTTTACCTTTTGGCTCAATTTACCCGAAAACAATTGTATATCATTAAGAGATAATAAGAAGAGATCGAACATATGAAAACTGCCGCACAGTCACATAACAAAATTTTTAATAAAAATGTCAAATACAGATAATGCTGAATGATAAATCAAAATATACAAGAGGTCTAAAACGGGCACCAAACATTGTTTTCTTTGAAAATTTCATAAAAACATATCGGAGGTATGTGTTGAAATTTCCACAAGTAAAGAAGCTGTTAAACAAATTACACCAGGGATGCCTTTTTTGTGCCGCTGGATCAGTGGTTACGGACATTATGCTTTCGAGTGGTTACATATTACATACCAAAAAAAAAATAAAAAAAAATAAAAAAACACCAACACAAAATAAATAAAAAACTAGACAAAGTCGAGCTAGCGATCACTGATGCCCCCGCTTTGTAAACATTTCTAACGTTTTTCGTTGACTCCGACCTTGAAATTTGACGGATTTTCGTCAAAATCAATAGGCTTCTAACAATATCCCAACGTTTCAATCAATTCGGATGCTAACTATATGAGTTGTTTTCTGGAAACAACTTTTTTTTGTATAAATGTCTAACGTTTCTTGTGGACTGCCGTCTTGAAATATGACAGATTTAACCAAATTCGATAGACTTCTTACCAACCTGTTATATAACAATATCCCAATGTTTCAATCAAATCGGATGCAAACTTTTTGAGTTATTGTACGGAAACAACTTTTTTGTACACATTTCTAACATTTTCGTGGCCTTCGATCGACCTTGAAATTTGACAGATTTCCCCCCAAATCAATAGGCTTCCTACCAACCTGATATATAACAATATCCCGAAGAATCATTCAAATCGGATGCAAACCTTTTGAGTTATTGTCCGGAAACATCATTTTTGTCAAATTTTCTAACCTTTTTTGTGGACTTCGAACTTGAAATTTGACGGATTTCCCCCAAAATCAATAGGCATCTTAACAACATGATATATAACAATATCCTAAAGTTTCATTCAACTTGGATGTACACTTTTTGAATTGTCATCCGGAAACCAAATGTGGACGGACGGACGTAAGGACGAACGAACATGAGGACCACTATATACCCGCGACTCTGTCGAGCGGGGTATGATAAATAAATACATAAATACATCCAGAAAAAGAAATTCAGCAACAAGAATTCATTTTTTTTTTTGTATTTTCATACCAATAAATTTTAACAATACAAATACTCTAAAAAATGTCCCCTGTCACTATTATGCTTATCGGTCTTTTTAAATGAAATCTATTTAACACATTTCAATCAGTTATTTTGTGGAGCTCCGGTGTGAACTCACCACTTACCCTACTTTTGTGCATCCTTTATGGCGATAAAAGTTATTGAGATTATACTTAAAATCCAAATTTCCAGAAATATTTCAAATTAGAGCATATATTTTCTAGATGATACATGGACACAAACTATGAAATTCCTGTAACAGTTACATGTATATGTTTGTATTACGAGTAGTATGAATAAATAAATTGTTTTTTATATATATTTCCGTCTTTTAGTGAATAAATAAATAAATAAATAAATAAATAAATAAATAAATAAATAAATAAATAAATAAATAAATAAATAAATAAATAAATAAATAAATAAATAAATAAATAAATAAATAAATAAATATAATAAATAAATAAATAAATAAATAAAATAAATAAATAAATAAATAAATAAATAAATAAATAAATAAATAAATAAATAAATAAATAAATAAATAAATAAATAAATAAATAAATAAATAAATAAATAAATAAATAAATAAAATAAATAAAATAAATAAATAAATAAATAAATAAATAAATAAATAATTAAATAAATAAATAAATTAATTAATTAATTTTAATTCATATTGTACAGAATAAGTATAGTTTTCATGAGACAACCACAGTATATTTGGTTATGTAAAGGGGTTGAAGGACACCGTCCAAACGATATTACATTGATGGTCAAATTAATATTTATCAAGTTCACTATTTAAATCCAGTAAAATTTAAAATATTAATGAAAGACAAACCTACAATGTCATACTAATTTATTTACGGTTTAAGTGCAAAGTTAAAGCCAAAGCAAGATCAATATTGGCAAAAATAAATTAATGTATAAATGTGTAACAAGGGAGATAATTCAATCAAATCACAGATTTTAGTATTGCTTTGTTACCGGTATTTTTCAAAAGACAATAAAAAAATAACTCAGAAACGTCCATTTTTCTGTTCACCAATAACATGTTTACCTATTGACATTATAACAAAAATTTCAGTTAGAAAGTTTAAAAAAATGCATTGGCAAATTATTTTCAGTGTACATGTCGATCCTGCACTAAGAGCAGCAAGAAGAGCAAAGGAGGTCCAGATGAGCTATTCCTGGACTTAGCATACGGCCTAAAGTTGGATGGTAGTCTAAAAGTTTAGGAAATAATGTTCATGTATTATGCCGTATGTGTTAATCACTTAAGTTTAATATCCAGCTTATGACCTATGAGGAATAAACTTTGTATAGATTCAGTGTTTGAATGTAAAAAAAAGATTCACTCGACTTATCAACTGTTGTCGTTCCAAATTCATTGTTAACCAAAAATGTCATCGTTTCTAATCCTGAAAATTTCTACAAATCGCCATCATCCGTCTTCGCTAGCCATATACTTAAGACTATTTCAATATGTGCAAAATTTGACTAGCAAATTCTCTTACTTAGAATGAAAGTCAGGATGAGCTATGGCATTATACTTTTCGTCTGTCTTTCTATTCGTAAAATGTCCATTTTTAATCTTTTTTCTCCGAAACCGATTTTACTGGTACCATGCACAATTTCCCTTTTTAGTACATATATCGGATTTCATTTATGGTCGCTATAGATGCAATATTAAGTGATTGGTTGAAATAAATTATGAAAATGATGCATGGATTCTCTACAAAATTTCCAGTTTCATGTTGATCAGACTACTAATATGACCACAATTGCATACAAATTGTTGTTTTTGATTAGATGATATTTTTCAAGCCGGATTTGGCTTGAAGGAAAAATTGCAAATGAAACATTATCTTGCAGAGTGGAAGGCAGCTTCAAAGTTTTCTCTGTTTGTGAGAACCATCCGAGGCAATACTTGTTTCTGATTAGATGAAATTTCAGCGAACTAGATAAAATAGTCATATCGCATGTTACCAGGCTAAAGTTTACGGTATTACCGTAACTTTTTGCGCCACAGGTCCTCTACTAAATGATTCTTCATATCTAGGTCGATCGGATTTCAAAGAACCTGCTACAGATATGTTTATGAATGGCTGAAATTTAAATATTTACCTCTGAAATTACAATGGTGAATAGGTGAATTAAACTGTTTTAGAAATACTAATTCACATTTTAACATTCGACAATCAAAGGAGTCGTTAAACTATATTTATTTGTCTGTATTAATAACGAAACTTGTCGAATATGTTTTTTTGTTTGTTTGTTTGTTTGAATAATGTTGTAACGCCACTTTCGGCAATTTTTCAGCTATATCATGGCGTCCAGTAGTTAATGGGGGAGGAAGCCGTGCCCGGAGAAAACTCCCGAACAATATTGGAGTTAAGTACACCCTTCCCGCAGTGAGACTCGAACCAACAACCTCCGTGTTGACTGGCACGTGATCAATATATACTATCTATCTTAACCATTCGGCCACAGGACCATTGTCGATTATGCAAATTTGGCGTATTTTGACGACAAATCAGGAAAAATCACTTCGTATACTAGACTAAATTGAACCAAATTTAATATGGATAATCTCAAAAATATCTAATCTGGTAGACGTACACTTCAACCAAGATGGCTCTGTTTCTAAACATAGACACAAAATTTATTAAAAGTAGAATTTTCTGCTTTTCTTAGAATAGGCCCACTGCTGTACTGTTTATTTATATCTATAGAAATGATTGTCTTTTAAATACGATCATGTGCTATTTATTTCCAAAGAAATTATTTATTGTCTGTAATTAATTGAATAAGATCATCCAGATACAAAAGACTCACCAGTATCTATGATCTTAAAAATTTCTCACTTGTAATGACAGTGGCTTTGATTTAATTTTCACATGACATTGGGAATACGTTCCGTCAGTTCATTATTCCGACAACCCATTATGCCGACATCCCAGTACTCCGACAGCCCATTGCTCCGACAACCCATTATCACGACAATCCCCTGAAAACTGTTCTTAACCTTTCTAAGGATTTCACGAAGACGGTATCTCCATATATAGGTGTATATGCTTGTAATCTAATTCATAGAAAACAATGTTATTTAATTCTAAATTAAACTAATTCGTTATACATGTTATAACTACTTTATTAAATTTAAACTCGAAAGCTATAAACTACAATTTACCGAATTTTCATACTAAGTTAGTATAGAATGAGTTGAATTTGAAGCAATCGGAATCCGGGTATTGGACACCTTTTGTGAGTAAAAACCGCGCTAAATTTTCTGTTCAGTTTATGTATCGAAGCATGACAATAGTATATTATTGATATACCGTTTAAATTAAGCCCAATACACTAATATCACAGGTATATATATTTACTTCCTCATAGGTGATAAAACTTGCCAGTCGGGTTTTATGTTTTTTGTGTTGGACAGACGGTTTTGCAGTTTGTTTGTCTTCGTATACGACATCATGACAGTTCCTTTGAAAAATGGGATCTAATCAGAAGGAATATAGGTTTCACGAAGGCTGTCTCGAACATAAATGGGTATGTTTGTTAATTATGCGTGTGCAATGGAATTCCATATTTTTTACTCGCTACCAAATATAGAAGCACAGAAATTTGTAATATTTCTGATTGAAGTAAATAGCTTATTATTGTGGTACTTAGAGAAATACGACCAACACCAACAATGTATTCATTTGATGAGTATTTTTGCATTTGATGGAATCGGTAGTTTTAATATTAGATAACCATTTGAATGGCAACAAAAAAAAAAAAAAAAAAAAAACACAAAAAAAAAAAAAAAAAAAAAAAAAAAAAAAACAACACCATCAATTTGATTAAATTTTTTATTAGTTAAGAAATTTATTTTAAACATTTTCATTTGTTTAGAAAATCATGAACACCTGCAGCACCATTGTATAAATAGTATAAATATATACATTGTGAAATACTAATACAAAATTGTAAACAGGTATTTAAGAAGTCGTATGCAAACATGTATGGTACAAACATGGAAATGGGAATTCATTATTTACCATTCATTAGATTTTCATAATCCTAAATAAGATGATATATTATTTACTTATTGTCACATGTTTATTTAACATTCTATTTATAGTTAGTGTATTCACAAACCCATTATTTCTATTACATTTTTTAGAAATATGATTTATTATTCTTTTTTGATTATTATTAAAGTTTACATAGATTCATTATCAATAAATAAATATTTTTACGGCATAAGGAAAGCTTATTAAATATTTAAAATCCCAAAACCTGGCATTTTAGAAGTATTGAGACGGAGGGACAAGGGTGGGAGGTGGAGGGGGTGCATTAGTGATTTTTCTTTGAATTCTTATCAAAGTTTACATAGATTCATTATAAATAATTAATATTTTTACTGCATAAGGAAAGCTATTAAAAATGTAAAAATCCCAAAATCTGGCATTTTAGATGTATTGGGACGGAGGGACAAGGGTGGGAGGTGGAGGTGGGCTGTATTAGTGATTTTTCTTTGATTTAATCAGAGACATATAATTACATGTCTCTGATTTAATTGTGTCTTTTTTCTCTGTTTATTGGTTGTTAATTACTTGAAATTGAACCTTAGATAAAAGGTGCACATGGACGTTTGATATAAGGTGAACTTGAACCCCAAGAAAAAGGCAGAGACAGAAAGTAGAGAAAATGTTGATTAGGTGTTTATTGTTTATTCCAAAATAATATTTCAAAACCAAGGTATGTTAAGATGACAAAGTCTAAATAATTGAAAAAAGTTAAGTAGAAAAGGGGAATAAATAAAAATTTAAAGATATGGAATTATTAATTAAAGATTTAAAAATTTTGATGTAAAAATAAAAATGTAAAGACCCATATATAATGTCCTTGAGCTAATATACAATTAAAAGTAAATAAAATGTTTAAATATATATAATAATGTAATAAAAATAATTATTATTTAGTTATTTTACAGTTTTTGTAGATTTAACATCCTTAATATTTTATAAACATTACACAGTTTAATCTTTTCATAAATTGTTAAATACCAAAATTCAGGTTTTCCTCCCACATATTCTGTCTATTTATTTTAAATACTTATAAAAGGGGAAATACTTTGTAAATTATAGTGTTTATAGATAATATGGCAAAACTATGAAATAGCAATTTGATGGGATCAATTGTTCTTAAAATTTGAATGAGCTGAAAATATGCAATATTGACTTACACATTTCTAATTTTTTAAGCTGTGTAATGTCAAGCATAGTTCCCTTTTTATATCGGAACATAAACAAAAGTAAGTGTAACCATTATTTACTGTGAGATTTTTAAAAGCAATTTGTTAATTCAGATTTGATTTGCATATATGCAAAATTAGGTTAATTTTTTCATAACGATGTGTGCTGAATGATATGTTTTCATGGTTTCTCAAATCACAAACAGATAGTTTGATAATACAGTATACTCCCTAAAATGTATGTTAACTACAGCTGAACATGTGGAATAGCTGTTGAAAATGCAGAACTACTCGGTGCAAAGAAAGCCATATAAAAATAAATGAATAGCATGATGCAAAATCAGGATTATAATTTTAAATTATCAGTCTCTAGGATAAATTTTAATTAAGGTAGCTCCAGACATCACACACAATTTATTCTGAAAATTTGGGAATAAATTTTAGTCCTAAATATTATTTATTTTTGTATAGCACCTGATAATCTGTTCTGCATCTTTGAAAATACTATAATTAGAGTGTTGAGATTCCATTGAGATCTCTTCTTAAATAATTTTTTTTATATTTGAAAATGTTGAAATTATCTCCAATTTTCTGCTACAAGTACCTGCATCAAACTCATTCAAATTAGAGCTGAAATAGCCAAATACCTTTCAATATATGTATGTGTGTAGGAACTTCAACCTTTCCTTGCAAATTTGTTGGTAGAGATAACCTTTGATGAATGTTTACTTATAAATGATACCTACATTTTTCTCCTGTTTCGGTGTAGGTTATTATTTACACAAGTATTATAGTTAGTATATGACTTTTATACATTTTGACCTCAAAAACATAAATTTGGGGTCATTTAGTGATAAATTTACATAATGTCAACTTTAACTTTAAGAATTACAATACTGAACAGTAATGCAATTTCTTGCCTTATTAATAAAACACTATTTCAGACAATTTTAAACACAAATTCCCATTGCCTTTAAAATCCCTGATAACACTAAACGTATAAACAATACTTTTTAGGAATTGTTTATTAAACAATTAAAGTTATAACTGATTTTTATAGTGCATATAAATGGCTTAGCAAATGTCCCTTTATTGCTGCAAGTAGACCTTATTTTGGCAATGTTAGCAGTGGACAAAAGTTCAAAGGTCAGCATGATTCTCAGAGCAGGAAGTTCTAGTATTAACTATATCTGATTACTGGTAGAAGTGGACAAACATAAGATAAAATTAGAGATATCTTAAAATTGAGAGACCACCACCATGATTTCCCCAGTGACAAATTATTGTACATGCAATTATGCTTTGATTGTTTATATCTGTTTTGTTTTTATTCAGGATGTGTTGAGAAATATGCATTTTACATGTAACAATTAGCAGGCAAATTGATTGATTTGAAAAACTGCTTTTTAAAAGAAATAATATGCTGCTATGAAAGAAAATGGACAAGTAGTATATATTTTTATTACAACAGTTTTTCACAAAAAACCTAAATAATTGACCCATACAGGCATTAATATTCATGAAAATGTCCATGCTAGTAAATAATGTCATCTGCCTGACTGATACATGATTTGCATAATTCATTAGGGGAAATAATTAGTTTGTCTCATTATGTCAGAAAAAATTAAATTGCAGAAGAAATCCATCATTTTCTGTCAATTATAAAATTTTATAGCTTTATTTGAACTAGTGTCTAAAGTAAACTATTTATACTGGAATTACAGTTAGTTACCTGTCATATTCAGTGGTCTTGATTAACCTTTGTGAGCTTCAATGGTTTAGACATGGGGTAGAAATCTATAATTTTTACAAATTTGTCTATGAATTTCAGAATTATGTTTCAAGCAGATGAGCAGATGTTTCTGTGACATTTTAAAGGGGAATTACAAAATTTAAAAAATACCAGTTGAAAAACTTAATAGTAAAATTAATTAACAATAAATAATTTTATAATATGTTATTTATTATTTTTACATTTAATCTCATCCTCACAAGTCAGGGTTTCTGTGTCCACATGTGGACACAAAAACCCTGACTTGTGAGGATGATGTGGACACAGAAACTCTGACTTGTGAGGATGATTTAATCTATGCTCTATAATTTGTTTTAAAAAATAGATTGTCATAAAACTTAGTTGACTTTCAATAACTGATAGATTTAAGATTATGGTCATGTAACAGTTTAGGATAATAAACTTTGACCTTGACCTTTGTAAAATTTCTCTGTAAACTTTGGCCTTGGCATTTGTAGATGTGTTGTGTATAATTTTTCAATAAACTTTAGCCTTGCATGACATTTGTACATGTGTGTTTTATTTCTTTATAAACTTAGCTTTGACATTGTATTGTGTTTCAACAAAATATTCTTCTAATTATACATATATTGCTAGCAAAGAGTTACAATCCAATACTCTTATCTTTGAAGATGCGATAAGAGTTTAAGATCATAACCTGTAGCTACCGAAAATGGCATATAATGTTTATTTACCTTATTTGGCTAACTATGTGATTTAATGTTTTGCTTGCAGTAGCAAATTTCAGTTTTTGAAAAAAAAAATACTGTTGTCAGTATATGTTTTTTTAAGCTCTCCCATTGTTCTTCACCTTTTGTTATATTATTTTATATAAAGAAACATGATATTGTTCTTCCTGGTTTGTGACCTATATTGACAGATCATTTTTCATCTGGTTGATTTTGTTTAAAGTACTGTTATACACAGCTCTTGTATGTTAAAAGTTACTTGTCCTTCTGTCATTTAATTTGAAGACTTGTTCTTGTTTTCAGACTTAATATCATATCATATATTTCTCATGCTTTTTTGTAAGCTGTTTCATAGAGACTTCAAGGTTTTGGGGGTTTTTGTTTCTTCGGATTTGCATATAACATGTGTACAGGTACTATAACAGTCCCTCTTTTAGACTTTTTCAAATTTTCAAAGCAAATCCTCCTCTTGGAACCCAAAGTGGGCTGTATAGACCTTTGGGTGTTCATCCTTACCCGCACCATCCAGCTAATATGGTTGCTGTTACTGTAAATATAACACAACGTTAGGATATTAAAATGCATTAACATTGCTAGGAATGGCAAAACATCTTTATTTTTCAGCATAATTGGTACAGATTTGATCTCCAAACTATAATGCATCCTATAGCTAAATTATTTTTTTTTGCTTGAAAAAACACAAATCAATCAATCATCATATAAAGAGTTATTTAACAAGTAAAACAGATTTATGAAAAACTGTTTTCTTCAGCCATGTTGTCAGACATGCAAATTATATATTGTTGACAAAAAATAAATGAATCTAATTTAAAGTAAATCTTCACTTGGATCCTCCCTTTTTGCTATTGTCATGACAACAATGGCATAAAGGGTGAAGCCAAGTGAAGATATAATTTTAATTTTAATGAGATTGATGAAAAACTTGACTTAATTAGAAGCATACTTGGCATGCCTCTGTCAGAATCCGTTTGCATGCATTACTCGAGCTCATCATTTACTTTACATGTACTTGACTGATTGTGCTTCATTTGTTTTGTTGTTTAATTCTAAATATCAGTAATGACTAAAAGTAAATGTAATTTCTGAGTAACTAATCAGATATTTGTTTGTTTGAATATGATTTTTAACAATTTGTCCAGTGTTAATTGGGAAAGGAAGCTGGAGTACCGGGTGGAAAACCCCAACCTTCAGTAAGAAAACTGGGAAATCCTTGTTCTAAAGTAGCCCCTCTGGTGCACAGTATGGCACATTAACCCACAATTTCAGTGTTTAAGTCTAAAAGTTACAGTAACATCTGAAGATGTAAAATAATAGAAAAATGTAAACTATTTTACAGTGCTAGTTTATTTGGAGTTTGCTATTTAGGAGTTATGACCCTTGATTTGGCTTTTAAATTAGAGTAAATCCAATAGAAAATGTATTTAATTCAAACGATGCAGTTGTTGTAAGATTTTTGTATGCACAATTTTCAGTGACAATTTTGGTAAATCTTATTGACTGAAGAAATTCATCAAGCAAGCTATGTGAAAGTTTAAAACTATCGATCCGATTTGAACACTACAAGTGTTTAGATAGAATTATAAAGCTTTGAATAAAATTGTGTACTGTTTATAGATAATCATAATAGAATAAATATTTGTTTTAAAGTGAGTTAAAAACACATTCAACCAGAATATTTTTTTTGTCTAATCTCAACATTTATTTTTTTGCTTGTAACTTTATTTGATGACTTTATTTTTTTTTACAATATAAATACCAAATCCTTTAATATGTAAATAAAATTATTCAATAAATGTATGACACAATAATAACAATCAGAAGATCAATTTAAAAACTTTAATGAATAGTAAATTATAGGTATATCTTACTTATAAATCATGTGAGGTCACCAATCAATACCAGTGACTTCCTTGTTAAGGTCATGTGTTTAATTACAGTCTTTAAAGGTAATTGGTTGTCATTAAGTTTTTATCATTACAACAAAAAACAGAAATATATTGGGCATCAGTTGCTAAGTGGTTAAAGTAGTTAGTCATCTATTGATCATGTGACTGTCAAGGAAAGGTTCCCGTTTCGAGCTTTACTGTGGTGTTCACCTTCAACACTAAACGACACTGCTGTAGGTTGAAAGTTTTCAATATAACACAGTGTTTGCCAACATCCTTATCCAATAAATACTAGATGCTGTGATAAAGCTAACAAAATTGCTGAAATACAAACAAAGAAAAAATGTTTACTACTGTAAAGGTTCTGCCAAACTACTTGTTGATTACATATTTCAGCTTCTTGAGATAATTTCTTTTAAGTATAGAGTTCACTTAGACTTATCATTATTATCATTGGGCTCAAGTGGGAGTTTACTTTACAATTTGTAAAACCAATAAAATCTGACATTATATCATTGGGGCTCAAGGGCAAGCTCACTTCATGATTTGTAGAACCGATATAAAATGATAAAGTTATAGCCCAAATTATTAGTTAAAAAATTATGATTGACCGCTTTACGTATGAATGCCAAATAAAATTTGTTATCAAAGCCTCTCAGAAATAGATCAATTATTTACACTTAACAGTTACCATGGTTACTGTCCAGAGTTGGTAGTTTCCTCAGGTTAATTACTAGGTTTCTCTGGTTTGCTCCAAAAAGAACTGTTAATTGCATGAAAGAGCTAAAAATAAATGCCAAAATTTGTCATTAAAAAACACCTCATAAATTTATTAATAAAAAATTAGTTATACAGATTACACTGTGAAATGCATTTATATGTCCATCTTTTATCTCTTGGTCTTGGTACTAAAGTCAGTGTAGGTTTATGACATGATTTCATCATTGTGCATCCTTAGCAGCCATTGTTCTGTGACTGTTCCAGGCAGTAGATGGTGTTGTCCTTAGTTTTTCCTTACTGTTGATATTGTTCTTATACTTCAGTCCTTAGTGAATTCTTAGTTTTTTTCATATTGTTTTTAGTTTGTAGGAATTGAAGTTTTCTAGACTGAAATAGGCAGCAGCAGAGTTAAACTTGATCATGTACATGTCTCCGATTTTATTTCAATTGATTTTTTCATGTTTTGTCATAATAAAGATTCGGTGTGATATAAAACCCTGATGAAATTTAGAAATCATAATGAAGGGAATTTGTAAGTAGCAATTACCTACACAGTTCAATATATGCATGGGAAAGACAATATATATTAAGATATTGACAGTTATATTGAAGCATTATAGCTATTTATGATGATATTTGACAATCGCTTTAGGCACAATTGATTTATTGATAAAATGTCAATGTTTTTTTCTGAAAAAAATCTACCTTTTACATATGATTGTAGATTTTATTGTAGTCAAAGTAAACATTTCTCAAACTTAATATATATATTTATTAGTACATGTACATGTAGGTATTTAAATGACTTGAAAAGCAGTTATCTTGAAATGATAGTTTGGCACTTCCCTGTTAAACCAATTGTATTGTAATCATTACAAATAAATTGTTGCTTTATGAATTAAATGTTCTGGTACCCTTGTCCTCACTTTCAGTGAAATTTAGTATTCTGATATGGTTCACTACATTGAATTTGATTGTGATGGCATGTTGTTTTCTTTAATATCCACCAAAATGTGTAACCCGAATATATTTTCTAGAAATGCTCTTTTTTTATGCTTTTCGCCCAGTTTGCATGTGCAAATGTGGGTTATAATATGGTGAAGTCAGGTGGTGTGTGGGTGGAAAAGGAAAGGTATTTAGTTTGTGTAATCAACTTCTCGGACAGTTTTTAACCCAGAATTCTGAAACTTTACAGAAAGATTGCACTTATTGAAATCGTGCACTAGTTATTATAAATTGGCTCAAGGAAGTTTTTCCTTTAATTCACACTTCGGAACTTTTTAAATTTTCAGCAAATTTTACAAGAGACGGTACCAATTTTTTGTAATTAATTTTTATCATAGCTATCTTGCCATCCGTATAACGATTTACTACTAAGCTGCTCCAATAAATGTTTGTTATACCTAGGTTAATGTAATTCCTTTGGCAGTTTTTTGGAAGTTCTATGGTCATCATCATGACTTAATTGTACTAATATAGGAAATTCATTTCAGTCAGACATGTTAGGATAATGAGTAACTGGATGCAGGAAAGGCTTACTTGTCAGGAGCACCTGAGTGCACCCGTGGTTTTTATAGGGTCATGGTTACCCACTTGCTGCTTTTGTGTTTTTGGTTTCTGTTCATTTTGCATATGCTTGTCTATATCTGCATTTTGTAATAGTCCATTGACTTTCAGCCTATGCTGTCCACTTGGTTTTCTGGTTTTTTGTCTTCTAACCAGATACATGAAACTGCACTGAAAAGATGCACAAATAATATAATTGTGTACCTGCAATTACTTTTGCTGACTGCCAAATATGCAGATTTGGCTCATTTAAACACACCTTAACAAAAACTCTTCTTTGAAAAATGGGCAAAGATGAAATTAATTTGTTATGAATGATCCTTGGAAGGTCCCCTACCAAAATGTATGCATGATAGTCCCACCTGCAAACAAAAATGGCCACTGTCACTAAATAAAGAGCTGATTCAGCTGTATTTTGCAGCAAAACATGCTCAATTAATTTAGTATGAAAATGGGGTTTAGAACACAAAATATTTTTGTGTTTCCTGAAAGTAGATAATTTCGACGAAAATATAAATAAAAAATATGAGAAACCACAAGGGACAATTAAAATTGATATAAGTATTGATGATTTAGTAAGGTCCCTTGTTGACTGTCATTACAAAGACAGAATTTTAAATATTGTATAACATGTTCAGCTAAATGATGATAGGCTCATGGGTCCTCTGATTAATTTAGACCAAACTGACCATGGTTGAGGGGATTACTGATTTATGTATTTAAATGTGAGGAATGTTACCTTGACCTGTTCAGGTCAAATAATATTTTATTTTTAAACACAGTGGTATGCTAAACAAAAATCTTCTGTGGGCCCTAACTATAATCATCATATTTGAGGGAGTGAATGGTTATGAATAAGATCATGACAGAGTGTCACATAAAATATCATGTCAATGTAATGTTGACCACTAGAAATAAAAACTTGCAGACCGCGACATAACCTTTGTATATTGCTCCTGGGTGTCTCAAAATGTAAATCATCCCTGGGCCTCGGTGGTTAAGGTAGTTTGTCTACTTTTGATCACAGATTGCCAGTTTTCCTCAGCAAAGGTCAGGGGTTTTCTCCTGTACTCCGGCTTCCTCCCCAATAAAAACTGGACGCCATGATATAGCTGAAAAATTGCTGAAACAATATATAAACAAACAAACAAACAAAATGCAAATCAATAATATGTACAATGTAGGTAAATGTATGGTAGATTGCTTGATATTTTTGTATTGTAATACATATATAACAATATAAGGACTGGGGGGAGGGGGTTAAGTTAATACAAAAATGTTATCTGTAGTTCAAATGTTTTTAATCTGTAAAAAATGAAAAATTATAATGCTGATTTCATTGTCATTTGAGCAAGTAAAGAAATACAATGTTTTCAGAAACTGGAAATTGTTTATGCCTACCTGTAATTGTAAATTATAAATAAATTTTGTGTCACTACTTTGAACTTAAAACTAGACAGGATATATTCACCCAAAGACTTATATAACAGGACAATGTCATTGTAGCTTTTTATTGTTGTGTGAAAGCTACTTATACCAAAAAGTAGGAGACAGCTAGAAATCGTCTCAGTAGGATGTCAATTTAATGATTTATGTTACAGTAAAATAATTCATAAAAGATAAAATAATGTATGTTCAGATTTAAATTGAAAATAATCAGTGTATGGAACGAAAAAAATTGTACACCTATAAGATTTACTTTCACACTGTTGTGAATAATTCATCCAAGTTTGATTTTTGTGATTGCTCTGGTGGAAAGTTTTTACAAATGGATTAGGATTCACACATCTTACATCACTTAAACAATACTGGGGATGAGTGAAGATTAAATCAATGTGTTTAGAAAAATCTAGAAGTTCTTAATACCCATATGCAGGAACAGTATTGACCATTCTTTAGGTTGGTTTTTTTTTTGGCAAATAATTTGATCAAATAATAAAATTAAGTATTTTTGCAGAAAGTCTTTAAATTTAACCTCTTTTCCCATTTTTAGCCCATAATGATTAGTGTCAAAAAAGCAAAATATACAATTAAATATTAATCAAATAAGGACTTTTTACTAGGTCAATACGTAGTTATATGGACCGTGGAAGGAAAATATTGACCAAGGACGAAGTCCGAGGTCAATATTTTTCTACAGGTCCATATAACTACGTATTGACCGAGTAAAAAGTCCTTAATTGTTATATTACATATGAATTTTTCTCTATTTATTTAAATTTAGAATAATAAATTGCATCATACAATATTCAGACTCATTGATAGTAATTATAGAAGCATTCGAACAATCCGGATCTGTTTTTAGAAACAAGCCTTAAATATGCTTTATAAATAGTAACATGCCTTAAATATGCTTTAAAAATAGTAACAAGCCTTCAATATGCTTTAGAAATAGAATATATATACACAGAATATTTTGGGGGGACATTGTCTACACGAACCAATCAAAATTAGGACTTAACACACCATATGTAATATGATGCATTGATGTACCTAGTATTCAATATTAGGGTTCTCGTATATAGTTTGAAGACACTTCCTGCAATTGAAGGATTGCCATATATACAAATCTAGTAAAAACAAATAAATTCCAAGTTTATTGGCTTTTTTCCAAACAGCTATATCTGCATCCCTATTGAAAATTGACAGTGGCATGGAACCTATCTATATAATACTGATCAGGCCCCATTTCACAAAAGGTCACATAGCTTACGATTAGTGGTAAATTGTTTACAAACCAAACAATATTCGAGGGATTGTAAGTCATACCACTTTTTAGTAAAACTGAGGACAGATTTCTAGTGGAAACATGAGAAGGTGTGAAGATGACAAGAGTAATTTAACATACGTTTCTAATTCATACCAAAACAGTGATAGTCGGTCCTTTTGTAAGGCATTAATGGTATTATCTTGGTAACATGTTCAATATTATGAAAAATAATGTAAATATGGTAACACATCAACACTTTTAACAAATGTTCTGTTGTGAATCTGTTATAAAATGGGTAACAATAACTTTACAACTGTATGTAAGTAGAAAGGTATCACATTGACACTTGAACAAAGTTTATGACTGTATGTATGTAAGTAGAAAGGTATCACATTGACACTTGAACAAAGTTTATGACTGCATGTAAGCAGAAAGGTATCACATTGACACTTGAACAAAGTTTATGACTGCATGTAAGCAGAAAGGTAACACATTGACACTTGAACATAGTGTATGACTGTATGTAAGTAGAAAGGTATCACATTGACACTTGAACAAAGTTTATGACTGCATGTATGTAAGTAGAAAGGTATCACATTGACACTTGAACAACGTTTATGACTGCATGTATGTAAGTAGAAAGGTATCACATTGACACTTGAACAACGTTTATGACTGCATGTATGTAAGTAGAAAGGTATCACATTGACACTTGAACAACGTTTATGACTGCATGTATGTAAGTAGAAAGGTATCACATTGACACTTGAACAACGTTTATGACTGCATGTATGTAAGTAGAAAGGTATCACATTGACACTTGAACAAAGTTTATGACTGTATATGTAAGTAGAAAGGTATCACATTGACACTTGAACACAGTTTATGACTGTATATGTAAGTAGAAAGGTATCACATTGACACTTGAACAAAGTTTATGACTGCATGTATGTAAGTAGAAAGGTATCACATTGACACTTGAACAACGTTTATGACTGCATGTATGTAAGTAGAAAGGTATCACATTGACACTTGAACAAAGTTTATGACTGCATGTATGTAAGTAGAAAGGTATCACATTGACACTTGAACAACGTTTATGACTGCATGTATGTAAGTAGAAAGGTATCACATTGACACTTGAACAAAGTTTATGACTGTATATGTAAGTAGAAAGGTATCACATTGACACTTGAACACAGTTTATGACTGCATGTATGTAAGTATAAAGGTATCACATTGACACTTGAACAAAGTTTATGACTGTATATGTTAGTAGAAAGGTATCACATTGACACTTGAACAAAGTTTATGACTGCATGTATGTAAGTATAAAGGTATCACATTGACACTTGAACAAAGTTTATGACTGTATATGTAAGTAGAAAGGTATCACATTGACACTTGAACACAGTTTATGACTGCATGTATGTAAGTATAAAGGTATCACATTGACACTTGAACAAAGTTTATGACTGTATATGTTAGTAGAAAGGTATCACATTGACACTTGAACAAAGTTTATGACTGCATGTATGTAAGTATAAAGGTATCACATTGACACTTGAACAAAGTTTATGACTGCATGTATGTAAGTATAAAGGTATCACATTGACACTTGAACAAAGTTTATGACTGTATATGTTAGTAGAAAGGTATCACATTGACACTTGAACAAAGTTTATGACTGCATGTATGTAAGTATAAAGGTATCACATTGACACTTGAACAAAGTTTATGACTGCATGTATGTAAGTATAAAGGTAACACATTGACACTTGAACATAGTGTATGACTGTATGTAAGTAGAAAGGTATCACATTGACACTTGAACAAAGTTTATGACTGCATGTATGTAAGTATAAAGGTATCACATTGACACTTGAACAACGTTTATGACTGCATGTATGTAAGTATAAAGGTATCACATTGACACTTGAACAAAGTTTATGACTGCATGTATGTAAGTATAAAGGTATCACATTGACACTTGAACAAAGTTTATGACTGTATATGTTAGTAGAAAGGTATCACATTGACACTTGAACAAAGTTTATGACTGCATGTATGTAAGTATAAAGGTATCACATTGACACTTGAACAAAGTTTATGACTGTATATGTAAGTAGAAAGGTATCACATTGACACTTGAACACAGTTTATGACTGTATATGTAAGTAGAAAGGTATCACATTGACACTTGAACAAAGTTTATGACTGCATGTATGTAAGTAGAAAGGTATCACATTGACACTTGAACAAAGTTTATGACTGCATGTATGTAAGTGGAAAGGTAACACATTGACACTTGAACACAATTTATGACTGTATATGTAAGTAGAAAGGTATCACATTGACACTTGAAAGTTCAAAGTTTACAACTGTATGTATGCAAAAATATAATACATTGACACTTGAACAAAGTTTATGACTGTATGTAAGTAGAAAGGTATCACATTGACACTTGAACATAGTGTATGACTGTATGTAAGCAGAAAGGTATCACTTTGACACTTGAACAAAGTTCAAAGTTTACAACTGTATTTAAGCAAAAATATAACACATTGACACTTGAACATAGTGTATGACTGTATGTAAGTAGAAAGGTAACACATTGACACTTGAATAAAGTTTACAACTATATGTAAGCAAAAATGTCACACATTGACACTTGAACATAGTGTATGACTGTATGTAAGCAGAAAGGTAACACATTGACACTTGAACATAGTTTATGACTATATGTAAGTAGAAAGGTAACACATTGACACTTGAACATAGTGTATGACTGTATGTAAGCAGAAAGTTATCACATTGACAATTGAACATAGTGTATGTCTGTATGTAAGCAGAAAGGTATCACATTGACACTTGAACAAAGTTCAAAGTTTACAACTGTATGTAAGCAAAAATATAACACATTGACACTTGAACAGAGTTTATGTCTGTATGTAAGCAGAAAGGTATCACATTGACACTTGAACAAAGTTTACAACTATATGTAAGCAAAAAGGTAACACATTGACACTTGAACAAAGTTTACAACTATATGTAAGCAAAAAGGTAACACATTGACACTTGAACATAATGTATGTCTGTATGTAAGCAGAAAGGTATCACATTGACACTTGAACATAGTGTATGTCTGTATGTAAGCAGAAAGGTATCACATTGACACTTGAACACAGTTTACAACTATATGTAAGCAAATATGTAACACATTGACACTTGAACATAGTGTATGTCTGTATGTAAGCAGAAAGGTATCACATTGACACTTGAACAAAGTTTATGTCTGTATGTAAGCAGAAAGGTAACACATTGACACTTGAACACAGTTTACAACTATATGTAAGCAAAAATGTAACACATTGACACTTGAACATAGTGTATGTCTGTATGTAAGCAGAAAGGTATCACATTGACACTTGAACATAGTGTATGTCTGTATGTAAGCAGAAAGGTAACACATTGACACTTGAACACAGTTTACAACTATATGTAAGCAAAAATGTAAAACATTGACACTTGAACACAGTTTACCACTGTATGTAAGCAGAAAGGTATCACATTGACACTTGAACAAAGTTCAGAGTTTACAACTGTATGTAAGCAAAAATGTAACACATTGATACTTGAACAAAGTTTATGACTGTATGTAAGCAAAAAGGTAACACATTGACACTTGAACATAGTGTATGACTGTATGTAAGCAGAAAGGTATCACATTGAAACTTTAACAAAGTTTACAACTATATGTAAGCAAAAATGTCACACATTGACACTTGAACATAGTGTATGACTGTATGTAAGCAGAAAGGTATCACATTGAAACTTTAACAAAGTTTACAACTATATGTAAGCAAAAATGTCACACATTGACACTTGAACATAGTGTATGACTGTATATAATCAGAAAGGTATCACATTGACACTTGAACACAGTTTACAACTATATGTAAGCAAAAATGTAACACATTGACACTTGAACATAATGTATGTCTGTATGTAAGCAGAAAGGTATCACATTGAAACTTTAACAAAGTTTACAACTATATGTAAGCAAAAATGTCACACATTGACACTTGAACATAGTGTATGACTGTATATAATCAGAAAGGTATCACATTGACACTTGAACACAGTTTACAACTATATGTAAGCAAAAATGTAACACATTGACACTTGATCATAGTGTTTGACTGTATGTAAGCAGAAATTTATCACATTGACACTTGAACAAAGTTTATGACTGTATGTAAGCAGAAAGGTATCACATTGACACTTAAACAAAGTTTACAACTATATGTAAGCAAAAATGTAACACATTGACACTTGAACAAAGTTTATGACTGTATGTAAGCAAAAAGGTAACACATTGACACTTGAACATAGTGTATGACTGTATGTAAGCAGAAAGGTATCACATTGAAACTTTAACAAAGTTTACAACTATATGTAAGCAAAAATGTCACACATTGACACTTGAACATAGTGTTTGACTGTATGTAAGCAGAAATTTATCACATTGACACTTGAACAAAGTTCAAAGTTTACAACTGTATGTAAGCAAAATTATAACACATAATTGACACTTGAACAAAGTTTATGACTGTATGTAAGCAGAAAGGTGTCACATTGACACTTGAACACAGTTTACCACTGTATGTAAGCAGAATGGTATCACTTGACACTTGAACAAAGTTCAAAGTTTACAACTGTATGTTAGCAAAAAGGTATCACATTGACACTTGAACAAGGTTTACGACTGTATGTAAGTAGAAAGGTATCACATTTGAAAACAAACATTCGACAATGTTATAAGTGTATGGTAGCAAACTGTTATCACATCAACAACTATAAACCTGACAACACAATGGCACTGACCAATGTTATGACTATTTGTACCTATACCATGGTACCAAGAGTACCACACCAACCTTGACGTCACTATTGCAAGCAACAAATCAATACTTTAATAGTTCAATTATTTCCTTTTAATAATTATATCAGATTTAATTAATTTTGGAAATTTGTCAAAATTATAATATTGAATTTATATATTTTTATTGTCTTCTATTCTTTAAAAAAAATTATGGTTACTATCAAGTAAATGGTGTCACAGTATAACTGATCATTCTTAAGTGTTTGTTTTACCTTTTTTTTCGTCCTTGCTACAAATATGAACATAATGTAATATCAGATACATTGTAAAAGGCAATATACTGTTTATAGTGTTTAAACTTTAAGCTAGACTTTGTAAACTTTATATAATAATTTTATACTATAAATAACTTGACTTCAACAATAATTAACAAGTGCTGTCTGTTATCTGCCAAAAATTCTCATTGTATATCATTATGAGAAATTTATATTTTCTATGTAAATTGCATAATTCCCTTTAAATGGAATTACATTTGCGTTTGAATTTAATTTTTTTTTTGTGATCATGTTTTATTACCTTTCTGTTGATTACAGCGCAGACATTGTATATGTTAAGTTAAAATGTAAAAACTCTCATAGTCACAAGTAATAAAGCAGAGATTGAGATTAACTTCTAATGTAATTACAGGTAACAGAGACTTGTATTACATAATTTTACTTTCTTGCATAATATTCTTAAATTACAGACTGCAAAACTAAGGTACACCAAAATGATAAATTTCATGAAAAATTGGTCCATGACTAATTTGTACTGAACTAATATACTAGAGCACCTATTTTGTGTGCTATGTCAGTTGGAAAAGACTCGTATCAATTCTCCTGTTAGGTAGGTAGTCCCTTTATGACATCAAATCCAGTAGGGAAATACCCTTTCTTGGACAAGGAAGTTTTGGATTTCATTTTTAAAACTTGTTTAATAAAGAAAATTCAAAAGTGTACATTTTGATTAATAAATTGATTGTAACTACTTATTTGTTGAATATATGCCAAAATTTGATGAAAAGAATGTCTGTAGGAATTAAATTCCACAGGTATACATGAACAGTATTGCACCAACTGTAAATTGTGTATTCTGTTGGCATAATTAATTTGTTTATGCTTGAATGACAACATAAACACTGCTTTCAAAGCTCTCTTTCTATTGATTTCATGCACTTAAGTTTGGCTTGATAATAAATCATCTTTGTTGAAGGGTGAAGTAACAGTATATTAAAAAAACATGTGATGCAAAGATTTAAATGAAATGCTATGTATGGTGTGCAAGGGTAAATTTAATATATCCCTTTCTATACACTTCAGATTAAGAAGAATCCATTAAGCATATAGTTTTTTGAAAACAGGCAAATCTATTAAGATTCTTTGCAACCAGACATTGTCCCCAAGTCTTAAAGGGGCCTCGGTGGCCGAGTGGTCAAGGTAGTTCGTCTACCATTGATCACGTGGTCTGTCAACACTGAGATTGCGGGTTCGATTCTCACTGCAGGCAGGGTGTACTCGACTCCAATCTTAATTGACAAGGATTGCCAGTTTTCCTACCGCAGTTCAGGGGTTCTCTCCTGGTACTCCGGCTTCCTCCCCCAATAAAAACTGGACGCCATGAAATAGCTGAAAAATTGCTGAAAGTGGCGTTAAAACCCCATTCAAACAAAAAACAAACCAAGTCTTAAATAGTCTTCTCATTCAGGATTTGACTTTTCCCTGAAAATGACAATTGACTCAGTGTGTGTCTAATTAGAGGCAGGCACTGCTTACTTGTTGCCCCCTAACATTTTGAGTGAGTTTTAGTTTTTTTGTTTCTTTTTTTTTTGGTTTCTAATGTCATGTGTGTTTGTCTGAACTAAGATTTGCCCCTTGGCTGGCTCCTATGCTCTTTATTTGTGGGCAGTTTTCCTGTAATGTTCTGTTTTTTTTAATTTTAGTTTGAATTACTTCTTGTCATATACATTTTTTTTAATTTTCATTTATTCAGGAAATAGATGTAGTTATTAGTCCATGTGAAATTTATGATGTGTTTTGTTGCATATTGAAAATGAAAACATTTTACTTTTGAATGTTTGAACAATAAAATTCTTATTGTTTCCTGAATTTGTGTGTCTTATTTATTAGATTTTTTGTGATTTTGCAGAAATACGTCAATCAATAATATATTGAAGTATTTACTGTAAAATTATTACAGACACATGTTCTATAGTAACCTACTGTTCTTCTATTGGTTCCTTGGTCATATAACTAGCAAGAGGATATGAGAAATCTTTTACAAGCATTAGTGTTTCATAATAGATTTATCAAATAAAATCGTGCACTTTATTTTCAGCCATTATTTCGCCAGAAAAAATACAGAATTTACAGAGAGTATTTTTTAGTTCTTACATATACATGATTTTTACTGATTTAAGCATGTTTTGTTTGTCAGTTAAAATATCTTCAAAAAAAGTACAGCGACATTTTAGTAAACATTTAGCCCCCACTTTAACTTTTTATATGATGGCTAAATGTATGCATTCATACATATATTATGGAATCCATCTGGTTTTAACGCATTAATGTTGACAGCTTCATTTCTCAGCTTTAAATATTAATTTACAAAAATTGATCATATTAAAGTTATTAATGCCATAAATACAATTACTTAATAATAGGCAAAATGATGAAAAAATTTAACAATGGTGGTACATGTATTGTAAAAAAATCCAGATTTTGTACTTTCTTGCCAAGTCACTAATATACCTCTTTTTTTCTTTCTCTCAGTAAAATGTATATCAAATTTCTTGATGTTATACTAAAATATATTTCATTTTATATAACAGAACTTGTTTGTATCAATTATTGTGATTTCGTGTTATCTATCCTATATAATCCATCCAAAAATTATATTGATTAATTGATTTAATAAAGATTTATTGTTTGCTTAACCTCCAGTCATTTATACTTTAGCTATATTCAGGACGAGAGCAAGTTTACAAACAAATAAATCAATTGAGTTATTAAAAATGGGTTTTTGAAATTTGATAATTTTAAGGAAGCTTTCATTCTTGAAAATTTTTGGATAATGTTCATGTTGACAAATGTGATTATGCCTTGGAGTTTGTTTGCCTGAATGGTGTTTAATGCTACCATTAGCAATTTTTCAGCTGTAATGCATCCAGTTTTTATTGGTGGAGGTAGCTGAAGGTTTTGGAGCAGCTGCAAACAGTGTCGTTTTTCCACCAGTGTATTACTTCCTTACACTAGTGTATTATTTCCTGAGGTTAAATTACACTAGTGTAAAATTTCCAATGGAAGTTTTGCACTAGTGTAATTTAACCTCAGGAAATAATACACTAGTGCAAGGAAGAAATACACGCCGGAATAAAAGTACGCTTACATGTACACCCTGTCTTCATTAAGACTCGTAACCTGCAACCTCAGTGTTAACAGGCACATAATCAATAGTATTTTACTAGCTACCTTTTACTAGTCTTTGTCATTGTTGATGTTAACATGGAGAGGATATCTATAGGCTATCCTATATAGTAAATGGGTTTTTTTAACCTACAGTTTCAACTGTTGGCTTGGACGGTTGTTTCAATTTTTTGATCATGTTTTGATCAGCTTCACATCTAATTACATGTAAAATCAGTTGTAAATAATTAAAATCGAAAGTCATTACATAAGAATTTTTGACACTAAATTTAGTGTCTTAGGAGTGTGCCTAAAATTTCATTTGGTGTTGTATGTATATAATTTTGCAAATATTTACTTACATATTTTACAGAAAAGTTCATACAGACAACTATGGATGGTTATGAAGAAAAATGTTATCTACATCTTCAGAGATCGACCGTATATTCCAGAAAATGTAAATATATATTGGTTTTTGGAGGTTTTTTTAAGTTGAAGTTTTCTTTTTTTAGTTGGAGTTTTCTCCCCCTATAGCAACTAATATATAGCAGGGGCTTTGCATTTCTAAGGAAATACATTTTTTATAAAGTATGAAATGGTTAATTTATAAGTTGTGTAATGTATTGAATCTGGTACAAATTATTTCATTTAACAAAATTTAAAGAACCACTTCAATCTTGATCGTGAAACAAATCAAGTGATATAAGGGGAGAAAACTCCAACTAGAAAAAAAGAAAACTTCAACTTAAAAAAATGAAAAACCATACAGCATTAAAAGTGCTTAATATTTATACATATATATGCTTAGGCAACATATTAATCAAACTTGTGTTACCAGCTGGTGAAGACATCTAGACTCACTAAGACATTACTAGTCCCATAAGAACCATATCAACTAGCCAGTTACCAGTTAATTTCCAACATAACATATCAATTAAGTTTTGCCAGGGTTGCTACATGGTAATGACCTGTATACATGTCTAATCCATAACATACATGTATGCAATACTTCTGAATAAAATTAAAATAACATTACACATTGGATAGATATGAACACACAAATATTAATCGATCAACTGTTGAATTGACTTTGCATCAGCGAGTCAGTGGCACTGTTTAATATATTCTGTTTTTAGCATGAAGGAACCCTAACTATAGATCAGCACACAGAGTTTGAAGAAGGAGAGGAAAAGCCAAAAAATTACAAATTTACATTATACACAAGCAACAGAAGAAGAGTAAACACGTTTAAAGTAGGTATAGTAGGTATAACGACTATAATTGACCCTTTACTCTCATGAGGGGTGGCAACTTAGTTTTTTAAAAGTATTAAGCATGCTTGCCTGTGTTGTGGAACAATTATTCTTCCTGTCATGTGGAACTGTAATGCCAAAGAAGATTTATATATTTGCTGTTAGATTGCCAAAAAAAATAGTAGTACTTATGTACATACCATATTGAACTTAATATAATACTTGCTACATTTTTACAATTGATTTGTAAGGGTCAATTTCAAGGTTGGTCTTTCAGTAATTTCAAGTGGCAAATCAATCTGTTTTGACATTCAGTTACTTATTTTTTTTTTAAATAACTGTGTATTGAAGACTTTTGTTGAATTTTTATTGAATTCATGGATTATATTTTTATAGAGCCAGAAGAAGTCAGAGAGAGACTTATGGAGAGGATATATAGTTGGTGTATCCAAGGTAACATTTTTTACATGGTATTTTGTGAACAAGAGGAGTGAGTTACAGTAGAACACTTTTCAGGATGAAAAATAATTTATGCAAAAAACGCTTTGTCAGCAGAAGTTTGTTTGTTTGTTTGTTTGATGGTGTTTAACGCCACTTTCAGCAATTTTTCAGCTATATCATGGCGTCCAGTTTTTATTGGGGGAGGAAGCCGGAGTACCCGGAGAAAACCCCCGACCTGCGGTAGGAAAACTGGCAATCCTTGTCAATTAAGATTGGAGTCGAGTACACCCTGCCTGCAGTGAGAATCGAACCCGCAATCTCAGTGTTGACAGACCACATGATCAATAGTAGACGAACTACCTTGACCACTCGGCCACCGAGGCCCCGTCAGCAGAAGTAAAAACCAGATATTGTTAATATAATAATGCAGATTTAAGACATTTACAATGGGCAGAGTCAGGAACTGCTCTCCTAGTCCTGTTGTGTTCCAATGCCAATGATATATTAGAACAGCCTAATTACTAGAAGGACATACATTGGCCAAGTTATGGCCTTTTTAATTAAGTATCCAGAAGGCAGGAGTTCAATAAACCAATGTGGTAGATAGAGTCCAAGGAATAACCATTGCTTTCAACTGCTCAAGTGAGGGCTTTCATTTGCCAGTCTAGAATTTTAATAAATCTCCTCCTCCTCCTCCTCCTCCTCCTCCTCCTCCTCCTCCTCCTCCTCCTCCTCCTCCTCCTCATCATCATCATCATCATCATCATCATCATCATCATCATCATCATCATCATCATCATCATCATCATCATCATCATCATCATCCATCATCCATCATCCATCATCATCATCCATCATCATCATCCATCATCATCCATCATCATCCATCATCATCATCATCATCAGATTTTCTTCTTACTTGTATTGTTGAGGTATTACTAAGGACGGTCTGGGTCCCCTTTAACTGGTTCAAGCTTGACACTTAAATGTTTTTTTTTGACTGTTCAAAGCAAGTAGTTAGTTAATATATCTTTCTGTGATTAACTGACTGATGTTTATGTCAATAAATATGTACTAGTCACAGAGTAGTTCTTGCTGGCAAGTAATTCTTGCCATCTGAGTTTTTGTCAATTTTGGTGACAATTGGCATTTTAAATACTAGAATATAAGCATAACTTGGTTTGGAAGGGAAATAGTGCAATCTATACAACGAAGCCTTTGCTGTCTATTTTAAAGTGAAATTAATGTAACAATCAGCAAAATTGGGATAATTACTTCTGTCAATTAAAGTGCAAGAACTACTCTCTGACAGTATATTTTGATATGCATAACACACAGTTCTTTGGATAAAACTACAAAAACTGTTTGTGTATTGTTTTACTTTGTAATGTTTTTTTGAAAGACAGTTTTCTATTGTTAATTATTTTACAGCAAAAAGTTCCAGATGATCTGGATTTACCAAGGGACATAATTAACCGAATCAAACAGGATGTTGCCAACTACCATTTGGATTCTCCTGTTAAGGAAGAATTTGATGTGGTCAGCAGGAGATCTGGTGGTAACACTTCAGTTGCTAGCAGCATGTCTAGTCCTAGACAGTCAATTGCTAGCAGTAGATCTAATCCAAATCGAATGAGTGTCGCATCTGGTGACAGCGGTGTTAGTGCTATGAGTATATCTCCATCTGCTGGCAGTGGCTCAATGACAATAGAAGGTTGTGGAGGTGGACCATTTATGGTAATTATTTACATATCATTAATTTCAGACAGTGGTGTGAAATTGGTTAAAAGATTTAAAATAATCATATGACTGAGGCGTTGTAACATTTATCAAGCAGTATTTCAGCTATATTAAAGTGAAAATACAATGACCTGTCAGGTATTTTCTACCTATTGATCAACCAATTCCAAATACAGATAACAGCTGTTTAGAAAACTGCTTCAATCTGTTTTCTTTAAAGCTCTTCCTCAGTAAGATCTTGGACATTTAAATGCAGCTACTCATGCACGACTTAGGTAAATGGAAACAGGTTTAACTTTGTTCTCTAACACTGTACCCTATGACAAATCTTCAAGAAAGATGATGAAATTTACCTGAGTCATGTTGGAATAAAACTATGTGTACAGATACTCTACTCTTTAAGAAAAAATGTCTGCTCTCAATATTTATGAACAATGCAATGTCACATAAAGCTTGATTATCTACACTGAAACTGTAGAATCTAAACTCTGATTAAGTTAAATTCTAGCATAAATCAAACATATATTACATATTTATGCCAGTTGAACTTGTTAAATACCACCAGTCTGTTTATTCCATACACAAATGTCATTTTTGAAGTTTTTTGGCTTAAGTAGTTAGGTAACACTGTCTTGTAACACTTACTACCAAGTAATGTTTTAGATTTCTAAAATAACTGTAGAGTTATAAAAATAAGAAGTCTACTATCGTTGTATCAGTATTCATTTGACCGTAGGTTTAAGCAAATATGAACACAAAATTTGTTTAACCATGCAAGCTATAAACGGTTTTCTTGTATTGCAGAGACATAAATTCTCCAATAAATCAGATGATTCTTTTGTACCAAGGTATGTTTTCTTTAGATACCAATATTCTGTTGTTGAAAGGTATTATTTTAGATGTATACTGTTGTAAAGTTAGCATAAAGCTATGATTACTTCTAAGCAGATATTAAAATTTGTTCATCTGTATCAGTCCAATACTTTTTTGTATGCATGTTAACATTAAAAAAACAGGGAACCAGTAGAGCTTGTCTAATTGTTTTCCTTCTGCCAATTCTTTGATCTATTATCAATACATATGTATAGGCATAGGATAATTCAAAAATGTTATCATTCTTAAGAGAGATTTTAATCCAATTATTGCTAGCTGTATTTTAAGCAAATGGTGGAAATAAAAAATAAATTATGCATTCTTTTGTCACTTAATTGAATGTAAAGGATATACAGCAAAAACCATTGTTTTGCGGAAAATATTGGACTACTCGAATTCCTGTAGTAGCCCATAAAGGCAGCCATACTTTATACTTACATTTTATTTTTAAGACACTTACTTACCTGTTATTTGTGCTGACTACTAAAATTGTTTTGGATAAGCTGAATTTGAATAATTTTGTTCTCTGTAATTACAAGGTGAAAGAAAAAAAGAAATTTTATATGAATTATGCATGCTGGGCATTGAGGGCAACAAGATGTTTTGTTATGGGTCCCAAACTATGGGCAGACTAGTGTTGGTCTGCCCTCCAAACATTACAAACTCTGCAATGATGTGGATTACCAATGAGTAAATCTAGTACCAATAGATGTAGAAAACATGCTATAAATATCAGTGAAATCAGCATAGCTGGATGATGACGATGTAAACTTTCTCAGTGTGTTTTGTAATTGTCTATTAACCATGAAGCATTATAGGCCCTTTACAGCCTATTATTTTGATGACATGCAGTAACAGTAATTATTTATTGTGTATTGTAGTTGGTTCTTTGAAGCATGTACAAGAGAAAAAGCAGAATCTTACTTAGCCATAGCAGCAGAGAAAAGATTTGGGGACACCCTCATGAGGGAGAGCACAAAGTTCAAACAAGATGGCAGCTATGTTATAAGTAAAAGAATCGTCAAACAAGGGTAAATTTTATCTACATGAGACACCTGTAAAGTTAGTTTAAGAAAAATCTTGTCGTGTAACTTGTTTATTATTTTTTGCTGTGTCTCTGTTGTTGTATTTATTTCTAAATATTATTTCTGAATGTTATCACAGTTAAGTTATGTAAGTGCAAATTGTAGGTGGGGGTAGAAGCCAGGAAGAGCTATTCCAACCTGTATTCCTCTACCAACTGTAGTTGGAGTTAAAAAATCAGGGCTTTTAAAAGGCACTTTTTTAACACACACTATTCTTAATGCTAATAATAGAATGACCTTTCTATTCCTTTGAAATTGTTTTTCAGACCCCAACTTACAAACTGTACAATTTTAGATAAAGTGCTCCCATACAATAGTTTGGTTATAGGCTTTAATTGACTTGAGCTTTAAGCTCTTTCAATGTTTATGAAAGTCAATCAAATAGCTAAATACATATAATCAATATATTATGAGTTAAACTGCTAATTTCTTTTACAGAAAATCTTCTATTGAACATTATGAAGTTATACGGGTAGATCGAGGATACAAGATCAAAGTAGAAAATCCTGTAAGCAGACAATTAGTTATAAAATTAAGAAACAATTCATGAGGGAAAAGGTGTTGTGCTCATTTACATATGGGGTGGGCTTTTATATTCACTTATTTTATACTATTTTTATTCTATAGAAGAGGGTGGTGGACAAGTGGTTATGGTCAATCTACTATTGATCATGCCGCTAAACACTGAGGTTCCTAGTTCAAGACTAAATATGTATATGGTGTGCTCAACTCTAATCTTAATTGACAAGAATTGTCAGCTTTCCTACCAAGGGTCGGTAGTTTTAAATCAGGTACTTCATTTTCTTCCCCAATAAAAACTGGATGCCACGATATAACTGAAAATAAGCTTAAAGCGGCGTCTAACATCAAACAAACAAACAATGTTGTATAGCGAAGTAATATTTCCAGTGGAACCTAACCTAAGTGCATGTTCTTGCTGTAAATGCTCTAATCTAAGTTCTGTTCAATTATTTTTCATAAGCTTTAACTCATTTTAAACATTACTTAAGTTTACCAAGTTGCAAGTCAAGCACTTTAGCTCTTTTTGTTGCCGTAACATTTTTCTGAACTACTTGAGTGGTCATAATTGTGTGCTATGATTCATTTTTTATAATAAAAACCTTAAAACAATAAACATTAACATTTCTTATTTTCCTCATGAAGGGCCTCGTTGGCGGAGTGGTTAAGGTAGTTTGTCTACTATTGATCACATGGTTTGTCAACACAGATTGCAGGGTCAATTCTCAATGTGGGCAGGGTGTACTCCACTCCAATCTTAATTGACAAGGATTGCCAGTTTACCTACCGCAGGTAGGGGTTTTCTCAGAGTACTCTGGCTTCCTCTTCAAATAAAAACTGGATGCCATAGCTGAAAAGTTGTGGAAAATGGCGTTAAACATCATTCAAACAAAATACAGTGGTTCCCAAGTTGTTTTAGTATTTACTGGACATTTGGTCCAGTAATAATTGAGATATTACTGGACCGACACAACTATTACTGGACCAATTTTTTTTTTCCTTTTTTGTATAGGTATGATACCAAGGTCAATGTCGGTCAAAGTCGAAACATATTTCCGTATTATCAATTATTTTCCGTATAGCTTCAAAACACACGATTGATAAAGATTGGGAAAAAAACCCGTGCGAAGAAAAAAGGAAACCCCGATTCAGAAAACATCTATTTGCGGAACATTAGTTTACTAAAAATAGCACGGTGTTTTCCATAAATAGTCTGGTTAATACTGCATCGCAACAAAATTGTCAATCGGACACTCGGTCCGATTCTGGGACAAGTTTTATCGGCCCGAGGCCGTTTTCATCGGACTTTTGCCAATGTCCGACGAACCTTCGGAATCACTGAAAATATTTTCCACATATCTCAGTACAGCTGCATTGTTTTAATTTTCAGTATGACGTAAATAAATGTAGTAAATAGTATTTATTATTTCTTGTTGTTTTCAGCATGATGCCATGAGAAATTTGACTGACGTAATGGAATATTTTGTCAGAACTTCCGGAACCTATGCTACAGTTCCTTTAACTACAAATCGTCCTAGTGATTTTGGTATGGCTGAGGACCCATACAACACAGGCAGAATACAACTAGCAGGTATGTATAGTATATACAAAAGGACAAGGGATTTTTTCCTAGATATTGGGTTATGACATTTAGAAAAAATGGGCTTTGAATCATATTTGGAAAATTCTAGACAGGTAGCTGGAAGTCTTTACTAGGATATATTAGAGTTCCATCTGTAAACAGATTGATATAGATTGGTACCTCAGGTGCAAAGGAAAATATGTACATTTTTAAAAAATAGTATATTTTAGAATAACTTGTACTGGTAATTCATATATATAGTAAGACCATGTAACATTTCACATAAATTTTACCTATTTCTTATATTTATAAGGAAATTATAAAAAGTGTAATATTCCATTATAAACTGTTGACAATTACACATTATAACTTTAATTCAACAGAGAAAGAAGGTGAGAGATTAAGTGCTGGTATTTTTGTTTTGACATAACACAACAGCTCATGTGGATTTTGAATTTTCCACTTGTGCACAGTTGGCAGTCCACCAATGTCTGTCCACAGTGGGCAATTCACCAATGCCCTTGCTACTTTGATTTCTTATTTTGCAAAACAAAAAGTTTATAGGAATGCCTTGCATTCAGTTAATAAGGATACAACAAAAGAAACAGTTAACTCTAAATGTCTGGAAATTTCTCTCTAGTGTGCCGATGCTCAATGTGTACAGGAAAAAAAACCAAAATCCACGTGAGCAGTACTGTACTTAACACACAACTACTGATTTCTTCCTTTAGTTCCTGAAAAGAGATCTTTCTGTTTTAACAGTTTTTGGTAGACATTTATTTTGGTAGAATTCTATAGACTACATTTTATTTATTTTCTGTGTCATATATTACTAGTATATTCTGTAATAATTTGGCATTTGTTATAACTAGACCTCAAAACACCTGTTGTCTTTTGTAAGTTTCTGAAATATAATTGATGATATAAAAGTCAAAACAGGGAGAGATCAAGAGTTGTTTAAATAGCTAGTAGATAATTATACTGGACAACATTATGATCCAAGATAATAACAAAAGTGTTGTCATTTTAATTGAAAATCTTCAGAGCAAATCTGAACACTGCTATAACCTGCTGCTTTTTAAATTTTATCCTCACACGTTTTGTATAGCTTTCTAACAAACATTATTTTATACACAGATACAGTGGCTGATGTTTTATCAGAACCTGCTCCAGGTAAAGTGTTCCTAATATTTCCAAATTATTTCTATAATAATAATAATAATAATAATAATAATAAATGCTTTATTTAAAGAGGGTAACTCAGTTAGTTAAAAACTAATCTTCCCTGAGGCCCTCATAAAGTTCATCATACAAAGTTACACGAATACAAGAGATAACATAATACATGTATTACACAATTACAAAAAAAAAGAAAAGAAAATGAAAGTTCACAATACATTTCTATGTGACAAGGATCCTGAAAAGGTTACCAACCATTTCAAACTTTTTTCAATACTTAAATAACTAGTCAGATTGAGATAAATGTTCAGTTGTTTAAGGGTGTGGGTTCTTAAGAAGTACTTTTGTTCCTCCCCAAGTAAAATTTCAGAAAGTGATGTAAACCCCATACATTCTGAAATTATGACATTGATTCAATAACTTATAGTGTTTGTTAATAGTATTACCCTGAGTTCATTGTTTGTCTCTTACAGCCCTCAGACCATCTTCACTGGGTACTATTATTTGAATGTATATACTGGGAACCTTAAAGGTCTAATGGTGCATTACATTTATGGACTAAATGGTTTATGCACATAATTTAACTGCATGTGTACTGCAACGACATAGAAATCTATACAAATTTTTTATAATTAGTTTTGTGTTTTAGAGGATTTTAATTATTGCTGTCATTTATACAGTCAAAACAATAATTCAGTTGTTATGTTAGCAATGACTTGTTATGTTAGCAATGACAATGTCATCTATAATTTACAGGGATTAGAATGTTCATCATGTAGGTAAATTACTGTTTTAACAGACTTATAGTTATCTTGGGGAAAAATTATTATTATTTTAATTATGACATTGGCATGCAGTGTTATTTCCATTTAACATGAAACAAAAATCTTTCTTTACCTACCAGCTGATCGTAAGCCTTTTTTATTTCATTTTAAGGTGTTGGAATACACTAAATTTGTTCACAGTTTCTTTGATATTTATAAGTCTTTATTACACTGTTTTCATTTATTTACTTTTTGTTAGGTAGATATGACAATTTGTCAACCAATGGATAGTCATGTTCTCTAGGAATGAACAAATCTTCTAAGTTCCAAAGGAAAATTGATGTTCTATTCTATTTCACATACTTTTTTCTGCTTTTTGTGTTAAACATATCAAACACAACAACATACAAACAATACCATAACTAAACTAGTACCTGGAAATGCATTTAATCATTAAAGTCAAAGAAAATTGAATTGGGTATTACAAAGACATCAGTTAGAACAACAGGAACACAAATTTGGGGTGGGGACACACTATTCTATGAGGAAATCACAATGTTTTGTTCTATTTCACATGGGACTGTTTTGACCAATCAAATAATTACAACATAAACATTTTTCTAGAATGATGACAGAGTACATAACCCTTAACCCCCAAATGAGATGAAGCTGATGTTTTAAAATGCTTTTAAATGGGTTAAATATACTCTCTCACCAGCTAGCACATGTATAAAATTGTGTTACGTATTCATTTAACTATTGATCATGTGCCTGGGGTTGAAGGTTCACTGTCTCACTGTGAGCAGGGTGTGCTTCAATCCAATCTTAATTGAGTCTTCCTCCTGAAATCTAGGCTCTCTAGTTTCATTCCCTAATCAAAATTTGATGCCATAATATACCTTAAAAATTGATGAAGTGATGTTAAACAAACAAACAATAAAAAATATACTTAATGTTAAGCTGAAAAAAAATAGAAATAGGTATGGACATACAGACTGCAACTTGTGGCAAATGGTTCTTTCTTGGAGTAAAAACCAAAAAGAATCGTTCACAAATTTGTAAAGGAAAGATTTGCTGTGATTTGAGTAAAAAACTAATTATGTGGACTGAAAACACATTAAACATAGAGAAATTTTTTAAAATGTTAAAATAGAATCAACACAATTTTTTTTATGCCTTGTAAAGCTCATGTTTATGTGTTGTATTGTTTGAATTCTTGTTTCTATTTTTAATTTTTCCTTTGCATGTTATGTTGCATGATAACTTTTGATATTGATAATGTTAGAATATTTGTTATCCCGTGGTGTAAAATGTAACAAGTTGTAATCAGATTGTCTCTAAGGGATTTTTGGGTACAATTTCATTTTGTGAGATAAAAAAAAAATAGAAAAAAATTGTTGTTCATTTTATTAGTGGTGTCTGGAATCTTGGTATGGTTTAGTACACTGAAAAAGCATAGCATCATATAAGTTACAGTTTATGTTAAATTGTTAAATGCATTCATTACACTCTTGATTTATTGAATAATTTTTTTTCTAGTTTGTTCTTTATACCTAAGATCAGCTGATATACTGTGTATATACATATGTTCAGTTTAAATAAAAATTATAATCTTGAAAGTTACTCAAAATTTGTGTTATCTCCTATTTAAACATAAAAATCTAATTGGAACAGTATATATTGAGGCAGTTTTTCTTTGTAGATTATGAGGAACCAGTGCCGTTGAGACCCCTTCCCCGACAGCCATACCAGACAGTCACACCCAACAGTTCCACGTGTAAGTTTATGTACAATCTTGAACAACACAAATCATTTTTAAGACCAATTATTTGTAAGGCTACTTATTTTGTGACGAATCTTACGATGTTTAAGTCAGCAATGTGACAATATTTATTTTATAAACAAGGTAAAGTAATTTTGTAGAATTCTTTAAATATTGATATGTACTTGTTCATCCATTTGAAAGAGATAGCAAATTAATTTACAGTGCATGTAGGTAATCAGTCTTTTGTAATTAGTTATAGATACAACAGAGGATGGAAGTAAGTGAATGTTTTCGCATGAGCATGGCAATACACATATGATGACATAGTGTATTGAATCCACTTGTTAATTTTGAGGTTGCATGAAGTATTAGGTTCTTGGTTGAGGATGCATGGTTCAAATTCCAAAAAATTCTTTGTTTAATTTATGTTGTTTTATTGAATGGGTGTTTTTTAGATCAAATAATCGTACCTCCATTTATTTTTAGCGAGGGTACAAATTTAGTCTCATTACTTGTAATGTAGCAGAACTGGAGTGAATCTCTTCTGACACTTTTAGCTCAAAAAATTGTTGCATACATAATTAGCCATGCACAATCATGATATCTTTCGATGGGGTCTGTATTATTGGTTTGATGTTTAAGATGTTTGATCATTATTGATAAGTGATGATAATTATTGTCGTTTTTAATTACTCGCTGTGTGTTATACATTATTTGACATTCATGTCTCTGTGTAATTACTTTTAGTACTTGAAAAACAATGATAACCCCAAATGGTGTGTTGCATCTTGGGAAGGTGGTGTATATGTAAATTACTGGATTCTTACTATGGAATGGTCATATAGTATGCAATTTAGCATGATTTTACTAAAATTAGGTCACCATTAATCATATATGCAAAAATGATCAACGACTCATCATATATCATAGCATTTTTACAGACTTTATTTGCTACATTACAAGTAATAGGACTAAATTTTGCGATTAATTAATTCAACAAATCACAAAACTAACATCAGATTATAACGGCAGGTAAATAATCGGTATAATTGGTCCTTCTGTTTCCTTAGATTTTTTGGCAATTTAAACTTTTTTCGCTTTTAACACCTTATTCTTTGATATTTTGAATAGCAGAGTTCTAAGTTACGTTTAATGCTTTTTTTATACCCCGCCACACAAAGTGGCGAGGTATTATGTTATACCCTCAGTTTAGTTCGGTGTCTGTCCGTCCGTCCGTCCGTCCGTCCGTCCCCCGAAGGTTTCCAGATGATAACTTGAAAACTCCTTAAGGGATTTGAAAAATATTTTGCACAGCTGTTCAGTACAATAAAATACAGGTCAAGTTCAATTTTCAGGATGATCGGAAAAATATTATTGAAGTTTTGCCACTTTATAAATTTTCTAAATTTGACAATAATGAAATTTTCTGGTCTAAGAAAGATAACTCATTTCTTTCTGTCTCTATATACTAGTGGATGTATAGTATATACAGTATAGTATACTAGTATATACAAATATATTTAACTATTGATGAATATCGTGGCGGGGTATCATTTAATGTCCCATTAGATGCCCTATTTTTGTTTAATTCTTGAAACTGTTTTTCTTATTTTCATGACACATACACTGAAAATTTGCCAATGAATTTTCTCCATACTTGCCATTAGGTTAGTTTTTTGTACAAGCAATCATAATTTAAAGTTAAAACAGGTTTCAGTGCTAATTCCAATAAGAAGAAGGATGAAATTTCCAATTTCCTAATAGATTGTACAAAGAAGAGAATAAAATAGCTCCAAAAATAAAATTTTTTGAACTTTTTGGTAAAATGTCAATCAATTGGTATACATTTTTTTGCTAGAAAGAAAAATAGTTAAGTTTGAATTAATTTTTTGTCAAATTGGAAAATAACTGGTCAAAAAGTACTGAAAGTTGGGATTTGTTTTCAGAATTAACTATCTTGTTAAAAAATGTTTTTATCATTTTGCCCTATAACGTAGTCGTTTAAGCTAGACATAGTATTAAACCATTGATGATTTGATATGATAGTATAGGTAAAAGTCTTTAGTATTTTGTAATTTGGTGGAAATCAAATAGTAAATAATTAAAGAAAATAATATTAAATTTTACCATTAATGTAATATCTATTCTGTTTCTAAAATTTACAGTAAATATGAAAGATGGCTTCCTTTATATTCATAATTACATAACATTCCATTGAAATTATATGAAAATACAGAGTAAAGAAAGAACTCTATAGATATGACAGATAAGGGAGATAATGACCCAAAATAGGGAATTTCTGATCCTTTAACATGCAGAACTACCAATATTTAAATAAGGGGTTTCTGAAGTCTAATTCAATGAAAGATTTTACATGATACATGTGTACAATAGATAAATTTGAAATAAAATTGATACAGCTGCCTGTTGTTTCATTGATACAATGGTTATGTTATTATATCAAGAATTTTGTTACCTGTACAACGTTTATGTCCTTTATTAAAGTTAACTAAACTACATGTACATGCCACCTTTCGAAAGCATTTTAGTATGGCACCTGAATTTATTTTACAGCTTTTCAGTCCGAAGGAAATCATGGTTTGTTTTTTCTTTGTTTTTATCTAGCTGTTAGTATATGGTACATGTATTAATCTTTCACTTTAATTTGTATAGCACTTTTGTCCCATTTCAAAAAGATATAGAAATCTTAATTGTTAAATTGTTTTATATATAAGTATTCTAGTAATATCACAAAACTTGTGCTGAAATATACATTCTTATTTAGAATAATTGATTTTTGTTTGGATCAAACAATAACCCCTTATTAATTAAACAATCATCTTGGCTTCAGTCACTCATATAGAACATTACTATGATAAATGTTAGTACACAAACTAGTATTACACAAAGTACTTTTGTATAATTTTTTATAAATTTTGACACAATTTTTTATATATTTTTTCTTTTGTTGTTATAGAAGTTAGTAGTTTTTTGTCATTAACATATAATCTAATTAAAATTATATCTTTCACTTGTTAGCCCATTGGTTGCTGCTTACAATGTAACGACCAATAACAAAAAGGGGGAGCAAGTGAAACATATTGATTAAAATATTTCTATACTGGAAAGTTCATAATTAAAATATATAATGTAGTTAGTTTGAGAATTCCATAGCTATAATGCCATATATTATTTAGCTGCTATATTTTGCCAATAGTTAATTTCCATCAAGCACGTCTCTCATACAATACGGAAAGACACGCTAAAGATTATAAACAACGTCCAGGAAAACCATCACTAGATGATATACAGACCAATATAAAGGCTGCAGGTTGGTCAGTTATTGTTTTTATTAACAGTTAATTTATTTCTGAATTTGGTTCATTGCCAATTACAGAATTCACTTTTACATCAAAACGCTAACACCGACTTAAAGAGATTGAATATCTAAAATATGTGATTTGTACCTTTGTAGTTCAGCCCTTATCACTTATTGCATGTTCTTGACTATTATATGTATAATTCTATGTCCTTTTCCAGGAGGGCACTTTTTCTTAAGCCCCACCTCTCATGAGAATATATAGTTCATGTGTTACATGCAAAAATTGGTTTATTTTAACGTAATACCTACGCTTTGCATAATAAATGCCTTTCTGGGTTGGGACATTAAAGTTTTTTGAAAAAAGCTATTACTTTGGTGCATCTGGTTCCCTATTAATCATCCAAATCTCCCTTGTAGCTATTTCTCTTGTTGTATATCATCCACACTAACACATATTAATCTTTGACCCCTTACTATGTAATCACATGATTTACCAAGTGCTCTCCCTTTTCATCTTTGTCTTCATTTACCTTTCTGTTAACTAATGTCTATGTAAAAATTCAACAAAATTTAAATCTATTATCATTTGTCCAATATGAGATATTTTCATGCTACACATTTTTTGGTAGATAAAGGCAAGAACAGTTAAAATTTATCAAATTTCCTTTAATGCGCTTAGTTAGACTTTACAATGCTAGCATGCTAAAGATACATATTTTCTTTAGGTAGTTGTTCAACCCTTTCTAAACCATTATTTTAACTTTGATTGCTTGAGTTTTTTTATTTAAAAATTCTGTATTGCATATTTGTTATTCTAATGCAGTTCTTGATGTAACGTCAATTCTGATTGGATAACGTGAATAATTTCATGGCATCAATTCCACGATTGATGCCGTTATATTTTAACGCAAGCGCAGACGTTATTTCCGGCAAATACAAAATTCCAATTTTAATCAGTTAATTAAGTTTTTAATTGCAGTAGCATTAGAATGGAGATAACTGTATTGTATTTGAAGATTTGCCGGCATCAATTGGTGATTTGATGGTCGGAAATATCCGTTTACTGGCTCCGCTTACGCGTCGCCAATAAACTCAATTTCCGACCATCAAATCACCAATTGATGCCGGCAAATCTTCAAATACAATACAGTTATCTCCATAGTGTACCCGTGCACCACTGATCCCGTGCATGTTCCTAGGTAATGCAGGGCTTGCTTCCATGGATATGGCTATATTTTACATTTTCAAAGCGTTTTTTTTTAGCACTTCACAATGCTAAATATTTAAATTAAAAAAAAACAGGTGACATGTTTCTAAAATTTCAGAATGATTTTCAGTGAGATTAAACTGTTGCAATCAGTTACAATAGAGAAATAACTTGTTTTTGTTTGTTTGTTTGTTTTTTTTATTTGTTTGAATGGCGTTTAACCCAACTTTCAGCAATTTTTCTGTTATATCATGGCACCCAGTTTTTATTGGGGGAGGAAGCCTGAGTATCCAGAGAAAACCCTGACCTGCAGTAAGAAAACTTGCAATCCTTGTCAATTAAGATAGGAGTCAGGTTTACCCTGCCCACAGTAAGACTGGAACCCACAACCTCAATGTTGAGAGACCAAGTGATCAATAGAAGATGACTACCTTAACCACTCGGCCACCAAGGCATTTTGAAATAACTTGAATGAAGTAATTTCAATTTAATAAAGTATTTACTGATATCAGATTGGACAGGGGACCAGTCATGTAACTTATTAATCAGTCCCTGACCATAACAGTATTACCAGCCAAGTTTTTGATTTTCACTTTTTGCTAATTAAAACATTTGATTGCCATTCTTGTCATATTTGGGGAGTAGGTTAGTATGTAGGCACTTTTTAAAAATCTAAAGCCAAAAAGGGAAATTTTAGTAGAGAAAACATAATGATTTTTATATATCTTTTATCTGTCCATAATAAAATGTTTTTGGTAGGACTACATTTGTTGTGTTGGTCAGTGAAACTGCAAACTAGTATATTTTTATATTGTCTTACACTGAAACATATGATTTTCCTGTTTAGGATGATTTATAAATTTCAAAACTTTCCAAACAAAAAATGCATGCTATGATTTGGCTGAAAAATGGCTGAGAGTGGAGTTAAAACCCATAAAAAAATATTCGAAAACAGGTGACCAGCAGCATTGTCTAAAACTGTATGGATATTTCATGTTTTGAGACTGCATTTATAATTTTTAATCACATTTATAGAACATCTTTAAATATTCTCAAAGATTACTTGAAGGGTTTTGGAATCTCATGACCTAATTGTCCTTGTCTCAAAAAGTTGTAATCTTTGGAATGTCCCATGCACTAAATAGCAGATTTCATATATAATAATATATCAGTTTTGAATAAAATACAGCAAGTTCAGACATTTTCATCCTCAGCTACTTTACACATGTTTGACCAGACCATTGAAGGATTTGACGAGCGAGCTCGGGAAGAAGACTACATAAATCTAAAAGATCTGCTCAGAACAGGTAGGCAATAAATCTCATTCATTATTTAATACATTTTTTTATTTGTGTGATATTAGAGGTTTTTCTATGTATCTGACATGTTCTTTCTCTGTTGGTTCTCTGCAATGGTTTATCAGACATTAAATATGGCACAAGCAACCAGTCAGTCAATTTTTAAAAGTTTCCTCCAACTTGTCTAATACTTGAAATATGTCTGACAACTGTTTTTTTATTAGTTTACAGATCCACCATCCAAATTTAAATAACTTTAAGTCTGACTTTGTTACTGCCATGTGACCTTTTCAAATTTAAATCTTCTGTGAAACTAACTTGACCAAACATTGGACATAATGATGGTGTTAAGATTCTCAATTTATTCTGTTTTGGTTTCAAACATGGCCACCATGAGGAATTCCAATTTCTTAGTTGTGGAAATTAAAAAATCTTCTCTGTAAATAAAGGGTTGAATTAAATGTACTTATGTAAAAGTAATGCCTGAGAAAGTGGCAATAACATTTTTTTTTAATTTCTGTTTTTAGGACATTTAAGATGGTCAGTTACAATTTTAGTTAGAAGGACAGCAGTTGAGGATATATATTATAGCGGACCACATGAAACCTTTCCTGAGTATAAGCTGGTGTTGGTCAGGGTATTTAAACTTTTGGAAGATGAACTGTCCCATTGTTTGAATACAATACCTATTGTTCTGTCAGCAGTTTATTCAGTTGGTACTTTAAATCTGACAAGGAGAAGTCAATCATTGATTGATTAATTTTCATATGGAAAAAACTAAACTCCTTATGAAAATATATATGCCTAAACTTAATTGTATTATTATTAATGGTGACCAAATAATTGTTGTGACAATTTGATGTCAATGAATTCTGAAGAAAACCATATTTTATTTGACCTGTAGAAACTCAAAAAGATGATATCCATCTGCAATTTGATGAATTTGTAGAATTAATAAGCATTAAAAACCCAAGTTCCTTACATTTTTTTGATGAAAGTGGTGTTATAAAGACTACTGGGAATAGGGATTATGGCAGTTCAGTCAAAGGTTCTAGAGCATTAGAATTACAAAGATATGTTTCAAATGCTAATTATACAGTTAATCTGTTACATTCAAGATTTGGTGTAGACTATTTTAATGTTATTAATGGTCCATATAATAGTTTGGAGCTTTTAAATTTTTTTGCTGAGGCTATTGATATCAACAATGATAGACTAGCACATGGATAGCAACCTCGGTTTGTATCTGGTGACACAATTATTATGGATAACTGTGCCTCCATCACTCACATATAATAACCACTAACTTAACTTATTTGCTAAGACCAGCAGGAGTTACCATGATATATCAACCACCGTACCACCCACAACTTAACCTGTCCGACCAAGGGCATTAAGTTGTCGGTGTAGGACGTAAAAAACTCCCCAAGTCAAGTCACACCTTAATACATGTGAATACTGCTTTCATATAATGAAACAGATATTGAGATCAAACAGAGATTTCACTTTTGATCACACAAGAACTGCAATTTGTGATGCTATGTTAGATGGAATAACTCATGAAAAATCAGAGAACATTTTTAAACACTGGATATATTCATTAAAATTATCTCCCTTGTTGAGTGTCAATTTTCAGTTATTGTTACTAATTTTACAATTAAGAATTTAATGTCTGAAAAAAAGAAAAAAAATGTTATTGTTGTTTTCAGTTTTTTTCACAAATCTATGGGGGCAGTTCCTCACATAATGACACATAAAATTAATTACATCCCATGATCTCCCCAGATATTAGCATGGTCATTATTAAGTAAATGTACTAGTTGGTGAAACCAAAATGTTAACCGTCCAAACAAGGGCATTAAGTTGTCGGTGTAGGACGTAAAAAACTCCCCAAGTCAAGTCAACCAAAATGTTAAATACAAATTTTAATAACATATATAGTTTGAATAAAAAATAGAAATAGAATTAAATTGGAATTGGACAACACAATTTTTTTGGACATTAAAACATGTTGCTAGTATATGAAAACATAGCAAAATAGATTGCAAAATTGTGAAAAAGTTCAGCAATAGACATTTTTGTATTAAATGATATAAATGATAAATATGGCATATAATATAATTCAGCATTGCACAACAATTCCCCCCTACAATCAGTGAAGTTTCATGTATTTTCACCATTGGGGAGTTTACTTTTTGGCAGAGGAAAATTAATCAATGAGTGATTGACTTTTCCTTGTCAGATTTAAAGTACCCAATGAATAAACTGCAGAGAGAACAATAGGTATTGTATTCAAACAATGGGACAGTTCATCTTCCAAAAGTTTAAATACCCTGACCAACACCAGCTTATACTCAGGAAAGGTTTCATGTGGTCTGCTATATTTATAGACTATAGTTAGAATTTGTCAGAAAAAAAGATTATTTTATTATAGAAATATAAAAGACAGTGTTACGAAAATCCCAGTAGCTATTAATGAAAACATTTTTGCTTAATTTACAACAACCTCTTTTTATCAAACAAACTATGCATATTATGTTGATAACATTAAGTCATTTCAAGTAATTATTTTATAACAACTTTTTGGTCCTTGCCTGTTATGTGATTGCTAAGACTACCATATGGTGACATAATATTCACAAGATGGCCAACCACCATAAGAGCAATTTTGCCTTAATAGAAATGTAACAGTTAAAGATATAACAAGCGTTAAAAGTCAAATAAGTTTATTTTTACTTTATAAACAACATATTTAATTTTCATTACTTGCATAAAGTTTACCTATCTTTATCAGAATATTCTGTCATAAGTTAATTTTACAGATGAAATCAATGTAAAGTGTGGTAATTCTGTTTCATCTGAAATTTATTTTACAGATGAAATCAATCTAAATTGTGCATGTCTACTTCTTTGGGTTTTTTTTCAGTTTAAGATGTACTATGACTTTAAGCATATCAATAGCTTTGGCAACGTGTACATAGATTATTTCACTGTCTTTGTAGTATTAATTTTTATACTATTTTTTTTCAAAGCATTTTTTTGCAACAAAACTTTCTTTAAATATATAATTATACATGTTTATAGTTTACATTGACAAAAACCTATGTGAAAATATACCTTCCATTTTAAAGTTTTGACTAGACAAATAGTTATGCAGTTTTTGACAAATATTTTTTCTTAAAATTTCTGAAAAATTATTATATATATGTTTTAATTATAGATGAAGACTCTCTTCCATCACCACCACCTACAGAACACTTAGCCATTCCACCTCTTCCAAAGCCACATAAACTAAAAGCGCCTGCATATGTCAATGAGGAACCACCACAGCGTAAGTTTTCATGCAGTAGTCTCCCTTTTATCACATCACCTGATTCTGGATAGGAAAATGGTAGGGTGAATATTACAATAATTATGAGGTTTTTTTTACAACTGTACATAGTACACTGGAGTTAAGGGGTTTATCAGGAACCAGTTAAACAATGCTCTTGTATACCCATTTAGCTTGTAGAAGCATAAACTGGTTACCATAAAGTAGCAGACAAAATCTTACATGTAAAATATGAACCAGATCAGAACAATCTATGCAGGTTTTTCTTTGGTTAAATCTAAATTATGTGACCACTCAAAGGAGCAGAAAACTTATGGTCACTTAAGACAGGTGGTCGCTATGTACAGGTGCATTGAACAAGAAATGCACAATCAAGAAAGTTCAATTATAGTCTGTATTTATAGACAAGTTTACCTGATACAGAGGTGGTCACTACAAGTATTGGACTCAGGTTAAAAATTTCACCAAATTATGAAAAAGGGTTGTTTCTTAGCATTTCTATTGTTTTTGTTTTGTTGAAATGAGTATTCAGTACAATTTTGAGGAATATTTCAATTTTGAAAAAGCCAAGAAGCTGGAACCCCTTACCTGTTAGTTAAGGTTGGGGTCTAGAAAGCTGTATCAAAAGACAAAAATCACAATGCTGACAAGCCAGGGCTTTATAGATTGTATAACATATTAATTCAAGTCCATGTAGCTACCAAAACCTTTATATAAGTTCAGAAAAGTAATACTATTACATTGTCAAAATTGTGTCATTTACAATTTTAGTTCCACCTGCAAGACAAGAAAGGGCAAAATCTGTGCCAAACTTTCCTGAACAGCTAAAATCTGGGCCAAGCTTAGCTGAACAACTGAGATCTGCCCAGCTTAATCCAATACTGGAAAAGAAAGGTAAAACTGTCTCCAGTAAATGCAGCGTTCAAATAAATTTTCTTAAGACAGAATCTCATCAAAACCTGTCCTTTTATATTAAAGAGATATTAATTTTACTTCATAAACTTTGATGTAATATTCCCGTAGCGTGTGGGAGATTGTTTGGATAGAGTGCTTACTTAGAGCATTAGTATGTTTTGGTAAAAGTATTGATAAAACAAATTTATAACAACTCAGGTTATATGTAAACAAATATTCAAACAAAACATCAAAATAATTAAATTTTTTTTAAATTCTTCCATTTTAACACCAAATATATTCTACATTTTTATTTTGAAGGAATTAACGCTAACTTAATTCTTTTTTCATTAAATTCACATTTATTTATGATACCCCTGCTCCCATTTTCAGTCTGTGTGTGTGTCCATCCAAAAATATTTTTTCAGCCATGATAAATGATACATAATACTGAAATTCTGTCAATAGCTATTTATGATCTTGTTTTTAGCAGTGATAAATGCACCACCTCCTTCGGTCAAGCATAGCCATAGTGAACCAGTCATGAAGAATGTTATCAGGGATGGTGTACCTACACCACAGCAATTAGGCCTGAAAAAAACAAACTTCCAAAAACCTGATCCTTCTGTTGGAGAAATAATGAGGCCATCAGGGCATCCTTCAGTGGTCAAGTCAAAATCTCTTGATGTCTCAAGTGTAAATATTCCAACTCCCCAGCAAATGGGTCTACGGCCTACAAGTATTATTAAGACAGAACCTATCAGTGAACCAAGAGACAATAAACCAGAAATCGACCAATCACATCCAGGGGGTGTGTCTGATCTGGCTTCTAAGTTTGAACGGACATCATCTGAAGATACACCATCACATCAACATAAAGGTTTGTATGAGAACAGAAATTGTCAATAAATCTATTGTCATAAGAAACAAAATCTTTTAGTTTTAGTCATAAATGATTTAAATATAAACTCACCAGTTTTGTTTGGAAAGTTTTATGTTGTCTGATATATCAGCTTTAAACCTCAAGCTTAAGTTAAGTTTCTGATTCTCATGGCAAGATCCTTGCCTATCAAAGAAGAAAAGAAATTTAATAAATTTGGATGCAAATTTCATTTATTCTGTAATGTTTTTTTGAATTTCTGTCGTCTGTGATAAAAAAAAATACAATGTTTAAAACATTGATTAATACATGCAAAATACATTCAGTGCTTTTCCAGGGTGGGGTGAAATAAGGGAAATAACTCTTTGGTTTTAATGGTTTAATCTGCTTTCAGTGCATTTTCCGAGTTGCGAAATGCTTTATTTTCATGTTTCATATTATTTTCCATTTCATTTTCTCAAAACAAAAACTAGAACAAAATTCAGAATTAACTTTATAAAGTATTTTTGTAACTGTAAAATCAAACAGTATATTGTTTCTGTTTGTAAGGTCTAATGTGAACATTTTAAGTAAATGAAGCTTTTATTGTGTATTAAATATTTGAAATACTTATGATTTATGTAGCTGAAAGCTTTTTATATAAAGCTTACTAGCTTTAATAAGCTTAACACAGAATCTGCAAGTGGGAGATAATTACATTCTAGCAGGCTGAAGCATCACTTAAAGAACATGCACACATCTAACTTGTCTATTCAATCCAAAATAAGTGTAGACTAGAAATTGTAGAGCATATTTAATATGTTAGATTGTTATTAGTCCCCTTCTTGCATCCGAGGATTATTGGTTTCCACCCCATCCATTTGTCAGTATGTCTGCCCCACCTGTTTTTTTTCATACTTTTTTCTAGACCATTGCATATATTTGAGCTGATATTTGGTATTAGAGTCAACCATCATGAGTTAAAGATAAAGTTTTGAATGTGATTTCATTATAATCCTTTTTACTGGTGAAATAATGGCAAATAGACTTGAAGTTTTTTAGATTTTGAATCTATTGAATTTATGATGTTTTATGTGCTAAATTTGACCAACAAATATTTGCCTGTATTGGACTAGGTATCTGAATGTTTGTTAACACAATATTACCATAGTTGTTTGGTTTGTTTTGTCAGTGTTAACTGTGCTCAGTATAATATTTTGAAGAACCAACTTTTAAACCAATTTAATTTGAAGCAAAATGTAATCATGTTCACAGGACTAAATTTTAGTGAATGTATGTGTGCAGTTGACATGTACACAGTTATTTTAAAAGGTTTGTTGTAATCAACAAATAAAACAAAAATAATTGTAAACATTAAAAGAAATATGCTCTAAATTTCCCAGTCTTAAACTTATTTTTAGCTCACCTGACCCATTGAGTCAGTGTGAGTTATTCTAATCACTTTGCGTCCGTCATCATCGGCGTCCTCATCGTTGTCATCATCGGCCGTCAACTTTTCACATTTCAATCTTCTTCTCTGAAACCACTTGGCCAATGGGAACCAAACTTGGCAAAAATGTTTATCAAGTAGTTTTTAACAAAGTTTGAGTTTTTGATGCTGATCAAATATTAAACATGGCTGACAGGGCTATTCATCCGTTCTGATTGGATGAATTTTAAAAATCTTCTTCTCATAAACCGTTTGGCAAATTGATTTGAAATATTGCAGAAATGTACCTTAGATGGTCCTCTACAAAGTTTGAGTTTTTTTGTGCCGATACAAAATCCAGGATGGCCACCATTGCATGACTTAGTTTAACATAGTAGCCTATGGAAAAAAAAAGCAACTTCTCAGAAACTGTTCTACACAATAAAGCCAAATGGTGAAGAAATGAAGGTTGGAAAGTTATCTTATTAATTTGAGTTTTTGAGCCAATTGCAAATTCAACATGACAGTCCTTTACAAAGTTTGAGTTTTTTGTGCCGATATAAAATCCGAGGTGGCCACCACTGTGGAACACAGCTTAACATAGGACCTAATGAGATAACCATACAAACAGCTTCTTCTATGAAACTGTTCCAGGCAATTAAACCAAATAATGCAGAAATGAATCTTTGATAGCAATCTTATAAGTTGAGATTTTCTAGCCGATAGGAAATTCAACATGGCTACCATAGCTGCAAATGCATTCTGATTAGGTGAAATATCAAAATTCATGTCCTCACAAACAGCTTGACAGAAGGAATTGTGGTATTGTAAAAATGTAACTCAGATTGTCCTTAACTAATTTTGAGTTTTTTGTTTCGATCTCAGATACAAGATTGCTGCCACCATGGAACATCACTTAAAATAGTATCCTACAAGAAAAACATAAAACTGCTTCTTCTTATCAAATGTCCTACAAATTGCTGTTGATTGGATCAATATGACAACATTCTTAGAAACAACATCTTCACATAAATTCCTTATCATTTAATATCAAAATTTGCAAGAAAAGTCATGTCACTTAAAAAGATTTTTTGCAAGTCAGGTGAGCGATACAAGCTCTTAACTGCCTCTAGTTATATATCACTGTGTGAGTAATTAGTATGGAGGTATTTTTATCTTTGTCTGAGTTCCTACTTTGTTAAGTTAATGTGATGTGTGTTTACAAGAATATATGCTTTTCATGTATAATGCAATAATGAAAAAATGAGACATATATATGGAAATATATGGTAATACAATAATGAGCCATGCTATCTAATGTGCTATGTGAAACTGTTTGTACATTTATACCTGATAATATACCTATATCTAGGTGGAGGACCTGTTACTAATCCAGCACCTGCTAGGTGTCCTAATTCTAATTCTTCCGACCACTTGTACTGTAACGACAACAAGGAGGATCCTTATAATGACGCAATAACACCTAAACTTCAAAATAATGGAATAATGCCTAAAAGTCCAGGTGAGAGTCTGCTGTAACTAGTGATTAGTCAATTAAGTTTAGAGGTTCAGGAAATTGTGTCATACAGGCTACCTGGAGTTATGGAAAGGTGATGAGCTAGGTGGATTTATGAAAAATATGTCATTATGCTAGAGGAGATAGTACATAGCTTCTATGGTAATTGGGTAATGTGTAATTATGCAAAGCTTTGTGTGCTATTATGGCCTTTGTCATTTTGTTTCAAAGCTTTATGTGCTGTTATTCCAGGCTTGTCATTATATGCTAATTGACAAGTTTCTGTAGATCATTGTATATGTCCACAACATTTTTTGCAGGCACACCATATACTAGTAGCTACAATAATGTACTTCCTGGGACAATTTATTATTATCATTGAAGCTACAAAGAAGTTTTATTAGTGGTAAAGGAGCACTTCTGGAGTGGTTCACTACCAGGTGTTTTACACATATTACTCAACTATTATTTCTGTAAAACTTTATAAATATTAATATTTATCATTATAAGATAATTCAAGCAACATAGACATCAATGAGTACATTTCTAATCCAAGAAACAGTTTTTATTCAAATTTTGTCTTCATATTTCTATTTTTTTTTACTTATTCCCACTGGGGTAAAGATCTAGATTAAAACCCATTCCAAATAAGGAGGTTTATTTGAAACATGGTGGAGGGTAGTAGTTTAAAGGGAAAAATTAGTACAAATTGGCATAAACAGGATCAAGAATTAGTTGGATCTTGTTATTACTGCAATACATTCAAAATGAAATATTGATTTTACTCTCAAACCTGAATAAAGATCTGATCAACAAAATCTAAACAATATTATGATATTTTGTAATAAATCCCACCTAATTTGATCAAAAGAGATTGTATGTTATCTGTCTTGGCGGATTTACTACAAAATTGTTTCATCATTCAAAATGAAAGGAGTTTAGATTGTAAAAGGTAGGAATTACAGTAATGAAATTGGGAGGACTGGCATGCCTTAAAACCTGTTTTAAAACACCATTTTTTTAAAATGCCTGTACCAATTCAGGACCATTGCTAAGTTTGCTTCATTTTTGGTTGTTGGTTCTCTAGTTTCTGGACTTTAATTTGCGAATTGTATTTTTTGACAGTTTTCTTGATGATCTAGATAAGTAACTGCATTATATTTGGGGCCTTGGTGGCCAAGTAATTCAGGTAGTTTGTCTACTATTAATCACCTGGTATCTCAACACTGAGACTGCGGGTTCGCAGGGTGCACTTGACTCAAAACTTAGTTGACAAGGATTGCAAGTTTTCCTATCCAAGGTTGGAGTTTTCTCCGGCTACTCCTGCTTCCTCCCCAGAAAAGCTGGATGCCATGATATGACCATTTTTGTTACCTTAATTCTGAGAACAAAAATTGTCGCTGGAGATACTTTTCTGTAGCTACGTATACTAGTACTAAACTAAGTCTGTGTAAAAACTGAAAAATGTCTGCCATCACAGGTGTTAGTTTAAAATAGGGGAATGCCTTTTTCATTTCCTATATATCAGATCAATGATACAAATTCTTGTGACCCTCAGGTTCATTAAATTCATCACTGAATGCATTTTAAGTCTCATTTTATCAAAATTCTTCTGTTTTATGGCTTTCAGTGTATATAAGTTAGAAAATGCCACAAGTTTGTTATGTTCACATGACTTTCATGACAAAATATAAGATCCCCTTTTATTTCTTTTACACAAAATCACTTGTTAACCTGTTAACCTTGTTTGGTTACGTCAGGCACTCCATAAAAAGAGCCTCATGTTATGGCTTGAATTTGACTTGTATTGAGAAGATTCATGACAGGTCTGCACCAAATTATTTACTTTATTACAGCAGCCTATTCGAGAGCTAGGTCTAAGAGTACACCTACAATAAGTCGTGAGGATCTAGAACACTTGAAAGGTTAGAGTTCAAGCTGAAAAATTGCTTATCTCCCTTGTATAATCTTTGTTTTATTTTATGTATAAATCTATTATTAACTGTTGTTCTAGCTGACACACATGTATTCAACCTATCTGCCATAAAGCCCAGTGTTCAGTCTTCTGATTGCATTGTAGTCTTGCTTATTGCAGTATAATCTAGTTACCTACATGTATAGTCAGATGATGCATAGGTGTAGCATGTGTATTTACATGCTGTATACCACAAATAATACATAGTGGCAGTATGGTAAATTGGAGTGGTTACCTCACTTGTTATTTATAGGTCACATATGTAGTCATTAACAATATATGTGTAGTTTGTTGCAGTTATAGAAAATGTAACAGGTAATACTGTGAAAATATTTATATTACTATGACTCATATAAATATGTTATTTGAGAATGTGTATCCATTAAGAACTGACTTAATTATTAATAACTGGTTAATGTTTTGTTTTATGCGCCCATATTTTAAATGTATAGGAGAAAAAAAAACTACTTTATACATATATATCCTTTCAAAATGTAATCACACTTCTTTATTTGCGCTTAATGGTACTTATGTGAGACTCCATTTGCTAAATTATTCTGTATTAGTTTTTTGGTAATGGTGTCATTGAATGTTCATAATAGAACCTGGACATTTGTGGGAACAAGAAAGTAGTGTCTTTTTCTGAATTTACGGTCTGCTACATCTCCTCCACAAAAGCTGCAGAAGACCAGAAAATTTTTGAGCAGATTTAGTAATGGAAGGAAATCAATATAAAGTTGCAGTGTTGAAGGATGTTTCAGACTTTCAGAACTGAGTCAAAAATGTTTCAAAATATCAATGCCTCTTCAATAAAATGAAGATTTATAAAATAAAAAACAAAAAATAAATTTTTTAAAGGATTTTTTCATGCTTTAATCAAATGAAAAAATACAATTATGGCTGTCATTTTGTTTATCTACAGTTAGAAATATTACAGGCTTGCATACACAAATTACTGTGCTGGTACCAAATACACTCCAGTTAAAAACATGGTTACATTTTCATATGGTTGTATTAATTATTATTAAGTAACATTTATTTTATTAATTTTTTTATGGTTTTCATAAACTTATTGCTTCTGTCTTTGATTTTAGATGTTTGCTATGTTAACTGGCATGCGTTAGAGCATCTATATTATACAGTATTGTGGCTTAGTATGTGTAAAGATGCATGATGCCATTATATTGCTGTAGAATCTTTATGCACTGAAAATAATTAAGATTTGTTTAAATAATGCCTTAATTAACAGAGGTGGATCCTAATTAAAAATATATTTTAGGTCTTTTAAAGTGGGGAGGTCAGTCCTTACCAAAATTTGTATGGGTAAATTAAAGAAAAACAAAATCCAGTTTAGTGGTTCCATAGTTACAGTTATGTAGCTGGTGACTCCAGATCCACTTCTGCTTCCCCATTATAGAACCTCTGGTAATATTTTTTTTATGGATCATTGTACTGTTTAATTTAGTAAGTAATGCATCTCACAAATCATTTTTATTCAATTTTAATTCTGTTTTATATTGGTGAAAATACAACAGAATAGTACAGATTTAATTTGTTTGTTTCATGCTATTTTCACTTGTATCATGGTGTCCAATTTTTTGGGGAAGCTGGAGTACCTTGTCAGAACCCCTGAAGACTATTTGTCCTGCAGGAGAGAATTAAAATTACTCTTCTTTTAAATTGTATTGCTCATACAGAAAAAAGGTTAACGTTCGTGTAAATATATAAATTATGCAGATTTGGCATTTTTAGACAAAATGAAAAATTTTATGCTTTGATACTCTTTGAATACACACTTGCCATATTTAATTAATTCTTAATGAAGTAATACAATAACATCATCAAATTATCCCCTAGACACAATAATGTCATGATGGTGTATTTGTCCTTTCTGTTATTTTTTAAATTCCTGTTTTCTGAATTGTTGGTGATTTGTTGTTCTTTCCTTTAGTGATTACTTTAATTGTAGTGTGTGTATATGTTTAATCTACCCATTATATATATGTACATGTATGTACATATCAAAATTGTAATGTCAGATATTTCCATTATGCAAAGCTACCAAAAAATGTGTTTCCTGCTTTGTATTAATTAGTTTTAATTGTTTGTCATCTGCTTGTATTTTCAGTCTTTAAATTTTCGCCGGAGAAAGCTGCATTCATTCAGCAGTTAGAGACAGTTGTTGGCGGACAACAGCAGAGAACAAAAGGTATTCCTCGTGCAGTTGCAACTTCACATGACGATGATGTGTATGAAGAACTTCCTGATGATATAGCTTGATATAAACACTTAATAGCTCTACATAGTATTAGATACATATATATGTCTCAATAAGAACGCATGTGAACTGTCATACATATATAGCTACTGACAGAGCATTCCTGCGAATGTTTATCTGGCACACAGTTCATTTCCAATGTTTATATGTAGTTTTTTAAATTAATTTATTTGGTTCCTTCTGATGTCTAGAGATCTAATGCTGATATTAATAAGACTTTTAAGTAAGTTACAAGTGAGTTACTTTGAATGTTGTTACCTTGTTCAAAGATAAATTGCAGCAATGAGAGATTTTGATTGGCTGAATTTATATTTAGCTAGTGTCATGGAGTATGGAGGCGAACAGATATTAAATTCATAAGTGTTTTATCCTGTAAAGTATTGTATCCAAGAACTGGATAAAAATAATTCAGAAGAAAAATCCAAACAAACTGGGTTGTCTGCTAAAATGAAATATTCATTTGCAAATTATAAAATGCAATTTTGAAATAATATACATGTTGTTATTTTTTATTGTCTTCTATTATTTGCATTTCTTCCACACATGTTTGAAGTAATTGAAGACGGGCACAAATTTGCTTTAATGAACTGTCAAATGTGCATATCTATTTTTACTTCTAAAAGAATGTTATTGGAAAAGAAATAACCATTATTTCATAATAAACACAAAAGTGGTAACTTCTAGACTATATCCCTAAAATGTTGCAAGGAATCAAGCGAAACTTGCACAGATCCATAAATGTAAATACCTCATGTTCACTATCATTTCAAAAGTCACTATTATAACAGAACTATTAAATCTTCATGCTGACAATCCAGGTCTTCCACCTGAGGCTCACATCTAACTAAAGATGTTTTACTGAATCATTTATATTTATAATCTTTTATGAATAGGTTTTTTGTATTACATTGTACTGTAAACCAAATATTTTCAGAAGCAAATTTTTGCCATTTTGTATTCAATGGACTGATTCACAGATACAATTTTCGCAGAAATAGACATCAATTAAAAATACATTTAATATGGATATGTAATCATTCCTGATCATTAACTTTTGAGACTAGTTCCCATATACAAACTTTTGTTATTGTAACATTCTTACAAAAACCGCAAAAGTATATATCAAATATCAAATTTAACTAGTTTACAGTACCTATTTAAAAATACTAATCTAGGATTTGTCTGTTCTTTACTTGAACAGATGAATTAAGGTATGTTTTTATAGTGAGTGCTCTACCTTTTGACCTCTGACCTGTATTTACTGTATAAGGTAGAGTGAGTGCTCTAACCTGTGACCTCTGATCTGTATAGACTATAAGGTAGAGTGAGTGCTCTACCCTTTGACCTCTGACCCATATAGACTAAGGTAGAGTTAGTGATTTAACCTTTGACCTCTGACCTGTATAGACTGTATAAGGGTCTAAAGACTGCATTTTTTGGCCAGTTAGAAATTTAAATTACTCTGATGTGTTTTGTATATATTGACTTAAGCTCATATTATTCATAAAATTGTTGTGGGTCAGATACATGTAAATAAAGGGCTTATCATGGTCAGTTTCAAAATAACACGGGTTTAAATTGTTGTTATAGTGTTTCGAAACCATAGTTTGTTCACTTGGCTTAAAAATAATACTTTTAATATGGATAAAAAAAATAAACTGTGAAGTTTTTAAAAAAACTATTCAATGCCTGTGACAGTGTCTTAACAATCTTATATTTTGTGGATGTTAAATTCCATTATTTCTTAAACTTTGACATTGTGATCTTACCCTAAAAACTTCAGTAAAACATTATGTACTAAATAAAACTTTATTTAATATTTCACAATTATTTTATACAATTTTAACAACATTAACGTTTTTTTTATTTATCACATTTACTACCTTGTTTAGGGATTAATGTATGAATAGAAAATGTCAATAGCATTTTTGACATGTCTGCTACCCCTATTTGATTATTATCCTTAAACAAAAACCATTTAATTGTTGAATTAAGACAGCATATCTTATTGTGTAAGAGGTTTATCTGGGATGATAAATAAATGATGTTTCTAGTGCTTGTCTTGCTGAAAATTTGAGTTTTTTTCAAATTTGCATAAGATGTACACCTCTATGTTTACAGAAACTCTTTTTTGTTATGTATATGGCATTTGTTTAGATAAAATATTTATTTCTACAATCATTTTTGACCAATAACAGGTACCCTTTCTGTTTATTCATGCTTTTCCGTCAATGCCCATTAGACTTATGTCTTCCTTTACCCATAACATTGTCCGTAGTATGGCAGTATACAGTTGATTTACACTATAAACCTGCAGAAAAAAGTTGTGTAATACTGATTGTGTAGAAATCATTTTGTTTTTTATTTAGTATTATTTGTTTATATGTAGATTTAACACTGTGATATTATTCTGTACATTTTTGTTAAAACCATACATATAACCAAGATAGAAAAAACATATACATATCATAATATTCATATTGTTTTTTTATAATTGTCTTATTGTCTCAAAAGAATAAGAATTGATTGTAAAATAATTGTCTAAAAAAAATATTTAGCGTTACATTTTCAACTGTCTTTGAAAGTTTTTTTTTATCTGCAGTATTTTTCTGTCTCAATTTGATACCATTGGAAACCTAAATTATTCTAGTTTCATTTGGCATATTGAAATTATTGTTTAGTTTATTTGTTACCTGTGGTCAATTAAGTTCAGTCAAATTATTTAGTGAATTTCTCTTGTTTACATTTCAAAAGCTGTGTTAAAATCGTCACCACATGAATGTGAAATATCAATATATTAAGCCAATATATGAAACTTTGAAAAATGTGTATTTAATAGTAATAATTGTATATGCCAACTATGACAGGATGAAAGATATTGATGTGTACTCTCATATGTATTCAACACAAATACATGAATGGACAAGAATATGGTTCATGGGAATATTGTTTTGGCAAAGATAGTTATGTATGAAATACATGTAAATATATATAGAGAGAGATTTTGGTTTAAGAACTCATTTGTAGACCTTAATTAGATTGATACTAGTAATTATACTACATGTATAACTTGCACCAATACTACAAGTAATAATTTACTCCTTCTAGCAGTTCTCTCTCAGACTACAACAATGGGAGAAGATAAAAAAATTTCTGAAAGAAGCTTAAATAAATTTTTAATAATGAAAAACTTTACTTAATACACCCCATACTAAATGCTTTCAATTGTGCTCTTTATAACAGGGTTAAAGTCTTATACTTTGGGCTGTTCTATCAGCAGATGTAAAGGGGTGGTGGGCAGTAAGCATTTTTTATTCTACCCAAGCATAGGTTTAGTACTGTTTTACCATCTTGCCATGACTACAAGCCATTAAATTTTAATAGAAATGCTTACTAACACCATGTCCCTTATTATGCATTTAATTCTGAGTCGGCCCTTAAGATAAAAAAAGCTCACAACAATTTGAATATACAAGAATCAAATTGTCAGAAATGGCCACCTGAACCAGGTTGGCACATTCTAGTGTTCATTTTTTTACATCTAGATTTGTATGCTAACAATTAGCAGCACTACATTCCATTTTTTAGCTTGTAAAGCATTAGAACGAAAGTACTTTTGTAGAACTATAACATGCCATGAGCAAATTTTATTTTATAATCTAAGAGACGATTTGTATTACAGAATTAAAATGATAGTTTTGAATGTGTTGTTTTTATGCAAATTTTTACATAATTTATATTTGTTCCCATAATTCCACAGGAAAACTGGCAATCCTTGTAAAGTGTGTGAAATCTTGCCCAAAGTCAGGCTGTATCTCACACCCCCAGTGTTGACATGGTAACTAATGGGGCTTGTCATTGTCTACCAGTTTAGGGGTTGATATTATTTCCCTTCGTCTTTGGACTTAAAGATTTTTACTTGAAGAAAACTGTTATTTGTTAAACATTTATTTCCAATCTATTTTCATATCACTTCTTGGGGCAAAACATAGAATGCCGGCTACATGCTCCATTCTGTTGTATTGTTTCATCTTCATTTAGTCACTTGGCTCCATGCTACACTGATAGGTATAGGACCTTATAGGGGTATGGCTTTAGCCCCGAAAATAAAAGCGTGTTAGAAATACAGGCGAGATACAGTCTCCAATAAACTAGCACCCATGTCATTATAACTTACAATTGCAGTAGTTCAAAGTGTTTAGATCACCTAACTTGAACTTTGATGTGAGATTTTGTCTATGAAGTTACTGTAGGTATGTGTTCTGAGCCAATTATACAAGGACAGGTTTGGTTGACAATGGAGGGTCCGCATTATGTAAACAAAAATAAATCCCTTAATTTGGACAGTTTTACCAAGGTAGCTATGGGCAGGGAAGTCTATACTAAGTATAGTATAAGTGGGTGCAGGTCAAAACGCCCCCAACCAAAACGCCCTTTTTCCAAAACGCCCTAACCAAACGCCCCCGTTTTTCGCTTTCGTTTAAGAAGACAAATTCGATATATATAAATTTGTGAATATACATTATAATAGTAAATATCAGATTCCGAGATGAATCAATATCTTCATAATGTAATTTAAACAAGCATTTCAAGCTTGTAACCTCAAATTGGCATTGTTTGTATTACTGTTCTGTGTTTCCTTACGAAAAACTGATTGCTCATCAACAAAACAAAAGGTTACTTAATACGTAGGTCATTGCTTTGATGATAATTAAAACAACGGTATGCATCTATAAAATAATTTATGCATAACAGATTGTGTTTTACTCAAGCCATACTGGAACACAAATAAGACAATAACAGAGTAGAATCTTAAAACAATAGAAATGTTATTAAAGCTTGGTAGGTTGGGAATATCTGTAACACATTTTTGATAGGTTAAATCAAAGTATTCCAATTGAAATTAATAATTATGATCAAAACCTTATATAAGAAAGTCCGTTTTCACTTTTATATCTTAAATCATGGATTCTTCTTGTACTATATGTGACCGCTATGTTTGGACTCGAACACACAGCGTTTTAGAAAATGGGGGCGTTCTGGTGGAGCGTTTGGTTGGGGGCGTTTTGACTCGAATTCTTATAAGTTAGTATAGACTGTCCCTGCTATGGGAAAATGTTTTTTAAGTGATACTCGGAAACCCGTACACGCATCTGAAGCCAAACCTATCAACAATATTAGACGAAGTGTGTTTTTCGTGTTGATAGGAAATTCTAAATAGTCGCAATTGCAGAAATTAGCTAACATTGAACCGTATCGGGAAATCTTCAAGGAGGGGCTAGATGTCCATAACAGATAACACAGATAACAGCAATTTACATGAGAAGACAGGAAACGGCGAGTTCAAATATCGAAAAAAAAAGATAACAGCAGAATCTCATCGAAGGGCGAATACTATTAACATCAAACATGGTTTTGATTTTCATTATAACAGTTAACAACAGTGTTAATTTTTAAGAAATCAGATAACGACTAATGGTTGAAAAACAGTTAAAAGTTGCTTTTTTTTAAAAGTTAACACACATGTAAAAATGCCCAAAACACATAAACAAAAAAGATCTTACCCCCTTTTCAAGTGCTTGTTGTAAACCACAAAGGTAAGTAAAACCATACTGTATTTATCAGCCAGGATATATATAGTTCAAAGCGTAATCTAAAGCTTCAGTCACACTACACCGTATAGCGTTAACGGACGTCCAACGCATAACAAAATTTTCAATCCGTCCATGTCCGTTCGCATGCGTTTCTTTTCCGTTTATCATGCGGCGTTTGCGCTTCGCACGGCGATGTCCGGCGGTGTTCGTTCCGTTCGGTGGAAAGTTTTGAACATGTTCAAAATTTAGAACGTACAGCACCGGATAAAGTTGTCCGTCAGATGTACGGTAACCATGCGCTGGTATGCGTTTTGTTCGTTACTCGTACGTTCCTTATTCTGTACTTGTCCGGTTCGAGTCCGTTCTTACCCCGGTGGACCTGATTTACCGCCGGACTACTAAGGGACAGACCATTTAACTTGAAGGGGGGGGGCCTTGGTTTTTTGTTTTGAGCGCAGACAAAACATTTATTTTTTGAAGGCGTCGCGACAGAATTTTTTTTTCATTATTAGCATTAGTTTATATAGCAGAAATCCTTCTTCAGAATATTTTTGTTCTTACCCTCTGCTTCCAAAATATTTTTTTCATCCAAAATCATTTTCAGAATATCTTGTTAGGAAAAACCAAGGCCCCCCCCCCCCCCTGCAAGTTAAATGGTCGGTCCCTAACGGACATGCAGCGGATGTAACGTAAGTGTACGCTGCGTGTACGTTTGGTGCGGTACAAATCCGTTACTAGTACGTTGAAGTCCGTTAACTGTACGTCGTTCATCCGGTATATGTGCGTTGATCGTTCGGTCATTGTGCGTTTTGCACGTTTTATGTGCCCCGTACAGCGATCATGAGAGCAGCAGCGGGAAATGCTTTTCATCACCGGATAACTTTCAGCCGCATTTTTCTTTCGTTTGGCGTCCGTTAACGCTATGCGGTGTAGTGTGACTGCACCTTTAGATGGCCGTGCGTGACTTTCTATGTGAACACGCGTTTAATGCCTCTTCTTTTTAACCGATGAACTTAATAAACCAATTAATAAACCAAACTAAACAGATTGCACTGGCAAGATGTTGTTCATGTTGATATAAATTCAAATTCGTCGCCATCTCAAAATATCCAAATATAGACCTTATAAGACAATGTTAAAATACGTCATCCACAGAAATGTTTGAAGCCCACAGTACATAATGTGTATACACGTAAATGTGTTTCCGATTGAATATTCAAAAAGCCTTGTATGTCTTGAAAACAAAGGACAATATAGAAACACAATGTAAAGAGAGCACCTCTCTGAAAGCTGGGCACCAGTTTAACCTAAATTTAAGCAATAATGTTTACCAAATGAGCGCCAACAATATTAGATACTTTTGCGCCATTAAGAATTCAAACTGGCCAGAACCCCAGAACTAAGATTAGCATTGGATCCCGATGGAATCTTATTAACTTCTCCCAAATTACAAAGCTGCTGCCAAACTGTATTAAAGCTCGTTCTTGTTTGGAGTTCATCTACAAAGTTGTTGGCTTTTAAATTAGCTAGCGCTGTAACACTGCAAGAAATGTTTGAAAAACCACAATACATTTGATGTGAAAACTCAGAGTGAGTTGTCACTGCAGTATTTCAGTAAACGGAAGAAACAATTATATATTAAATCTGTATACGGGTTAGTTCGAGAACTGCATGGTCACAACATAGGTCTGATTGAGATTAACGAAGTGGTTTTCCTTTCCCACTGTTTACAGGGTTTATACACCGCAAATAATACGTTATTCCAGTGCATCCAATCGAATTTTCTAGATAGCAGGAAGCTGCTTAGACAGGTATTCCTGACAGTAAAATTGAAACTAAGCGGTAACCATTTTAAATAGTTGGTTGACGACTAGTGTAATGTTCATTTTGGGGGGGGGGGGGGGGGGGCTCGATACTGGGCGAAGGCTTTCTGCGTCCAGATGTCAGTTGATTTATGCAAATCAAGTTAAAGGTGTGTCTTAATTTAATCATATCCGGAAACATCTGAAATACCTTCTTCCACGAAGGTAGAAGCAACCCATATAGCACCGACTGCATCTCAGGGTTAGTGTTATTACGCTTGTCAGTCGTAAACTATTCTAAATTGTAAACTCCCCCCCCCCCCCCCCCAACAGACCCCTTTGTTGTTATTGTCGCGTAACGCAAGTGAGATTTAATTTCAGTTAGCTTTAACTGTAATGCTAATCTCCTCTAAAATCGCTTGGCCAATTGATACCAAACTTGGCATAAATGATGACGTCTACTGCACCAAGTCAAGGTATCGATTGACCTTGACTTGATAATGTTCTTGCATGGTTCAAACCTGGGACTAGTATAATTGATTTATAGGTTCCTCTTCAAACAGTGACTATATAAATCCTAGTCCTATAAGTCCACACACACACACACACACAAACAAACAAAACAAAAAAAACTATAAAATTTCATGTTTGATGCTTGTTTGTTTGTTTCAATAGTTTTCAAGGCTTTATTCAATTGTTCAGCTATATTGAGGCGTCAAGTTGGGGAGGGAACCGGAGTACCAAGAAAATACCGCGACTTTCTGTAGGAAAACTGGCAATCCTTGTCAATGAACGTTGAAGTCGAGCACACCCTGTACGCGCTTAGACTAGAACCCGCATCTTGATCGTTGACATGCACTGGATCAATGGTAAATGATTATATTTATCTTCACTACTCAGCCACCAAGATCCCCGGGTATGCTCAAATATGAACTGTAATAATTTCTTTCTGGTTGGCTGCCCGACCGACTGACTGACGGAACTTAGTAAAGATCAGTGAAGACTGTACACGTGGGGGGGGGGGAGACTCGTATATAATGGGTTAAACGGATGTAAGGCCCGAAAGGGTCACCTTTTTAACTCTCCAAAATATATGAAAAGGTAGCTTTTTTCATTGAACAATATATCATTGGGTAGTTGTAAATTCCAGATGAGTGGAAATATGGAATATTGAGTCCTATATTTGAAAAGGGAGATAAAAGAAAGCTTCGAATTATCCGTCTGCTCTCAGATTGTCAGTATGGCTTTAGACAAGGTCGTTCTTGTACTATTCAACTATTAGAGATCCTTGATCACTGGTCAGAACTGCTAGATACTTCTTATCATGTTGATACTATTTATCTTGACTTAAGTAAAGAACACTCTACATCAGTGTGGTCACCATACCTTATGAAAGACATTAGAAAATTAGAACAAATTCAGCATCGTGCTACCAAACTTATTCCTATTTTACTATGAACTTTGGGCTTACCAACCTTGGAATATATACGAGACCGTTACGATACGATTCATGTTTTCAAAGCTCTACATGGTATAGACGATACTAAGTGGCAGAATATGTTTTCATTATCTGAAACTTCTACCCGTGGTCATTCTTATAAATTACGAAAGAAGACATGTAACACGACTCAACGTTTGAATTCTTTAATGATTACGTGTAGTTGACAAATGGAACAACCTATCCAGAAAAACTGTATCTGCAACATCCGTTATTATATTTAAAAGCCATCTAAACGAAAAAAATTGGAACCATCCTAGCGTGCAACTCACAAAAGTTATATCTATACAAACCTAAATCAGAGGCGGCTATAGACGTGTTAGGACTTAAATTTTGTGCAACACAGATCCAGTAAGATAAGTTTAATATTTCATAAATAAATTACTTATAATTTTGATACAAATATTGTTTTTACGTACTTTGCCAAAGGAAAAAGAGTTATGGTCATTTCGTACCCTTACAAATATGGTCAATTCGTACCCTTCGCCGAGTCAATTCGTACCCGACGGATGGTCAATTCGTACCCGACGGATGGTCAATTCGTACCCGACTAAAATCGTAATGACATTGTATGTATTAAATATTAAAAATGATTAATAAAATGTTTTATTGGTTATTTTACTCAAATTTATTTTTAATTAGTCGGTATATTGTGATCAGGTTCGGTTTCTTTGATAGTTATTTTGGATGTAGTGTGGTGATAATTAATTTTGTGCGATCTCATTAAAATTATGATTGTAAGCGTGAACAAAAATGTTAGTGTATATATTGTAAATCATTATTGTTACATACTTATTGTTCATTTCCTGGCACGTGTCTGTATATGTGAAGATACTTATTGTTGAAAAAACAAATTAATTGGACAAGATACCTTTATGGTTTGATATAATTAAATTTATAATTGTTATATTGTATTTATCTATTCGTGGATCGACAGCAGCATATGGGAACCAAAAACTGGTCGGTTTACGGGATGCCTGTCTCCCCACCAATAACGACTGTGAGGGCTGGCACCGTCGCTTGAACGTTCGAGCACAGTGTCCTTCGCCTTTCTATGTGCTCATTAGCTTGTAGTACAAAGAAGCGGAGTTTGTCCGTACGCAAGTGAAGCTAGTATCGGCCAACTAACTTAAGAAGAGTATGAAAAAAAATCCGCCGAGATGTGTGCGAAAGTAATGAAGACATGGGAGGAATACGGACGTCGGTACATGTCTGCTGACAAATTACTGAGACTCCTATCCATGGTGTACGGACATTAAATTTCATAACTGTGCTGTGTTGCTATGTTTTTGTCTTCAATATATATTTTTATTTAGTGCTCCAGTTACTTATTTTTGAGTTCTTCTTTGTTACCTTTATTATGTCATTTATCGTAATAAAACTTGAAAAATACAAGTTTTCGTATTCCACATATTTCATTTTAAGTCCGTTTTATTGACGCCAGGGACAGTCTATACTAAGTATAGACTGTCCCTATTGACGCATTGTCGAACAAAGCCTAGATGTATAAAAACAACAGATGTTTAGTTCACTTAAAAGAATAAAAGATTTAATGTGCACACTTAGAATCACAAACTAATTATAAACCTACATCCCAAAATAGAAATTATCACCACACTCCATTCAATACAAAGAACATGAACACAATATATGCCGACTACTTAAAAAGAAATTTGAGTGAAATAATAAAAAAAAATTAATAGATCACTTTTTACTTTTTAATACATAAAATTTCATTACGATATCATAAAATTTTAGTCGGGTACGAATTGACCCTCCGTCGGGAACGAATTGACTCAGCGATGGGTACGAATTGACAGTATTTGTAAGGGTACGAAATGACCAGTTCGATCCCAGGAAAAACGGGGTGTAATATACCATCATGCATGGCGTGGGCTAAAACGCGGAAATGAAAAACCGGAAACATAAAAACACCTATATTTTTGTTCATAACTTTTTAACGGGTTAACATAGAATAAAAATCAAAAATGCCTCTAGAAGATATTTAAAAGATCTTTATGGAGATATATAGTTTAATGTTGAAATTTTAAGAGGCCGTTCAGGTATAGGCAATTATCATTTAAAATCAGAGTTTCGTGGGGCTTTTATTTCTGCTTTAGATTTGATTATACCAAAAAAAATAGTCTGTCCCGATGATGTTATTGAATATTTAAAAATGAAAAACCTTTATCTTTAGACAAAATTTTGCAAGATGACACGTATGAAACATCAAAGATTATTAAACAAACAGATTAACACGCTGAAATAACAAGGTTCAAGGTTCAATAGTTTATTTAACAACTGAATTAGGTGTCAAAAATGATAGTCCTTTAATTACCGATGACATAATTGTAGAAAAAAACACCCTTGGTTGAACTACCTGTCTTTAATTCTGATTGTAGTCAACAACGTTTGGCACGGTTTATTGTTGACAATAATTTAATAACATTAGTTCCACAGCAAGGAGATTTTATTGTTCAAGGCAGAAAAGCTAAATATTGTGTCACTTTATTTCCAAAAGAAACTTGCCAGTACGTGGCAACATCTACCTGTTTTCACATATTAGCGGCAAAATTAAGCATAGGTTTACAGCCGATTCAAAAGAATAAAATTATTAGTTTAAGAGCTATATCAAAAAATGCTAAGAAAAAATTGATAAAAAGTCAGGTAGAAAACAACCACGTGTTAATGATCATGACATTGAAGTTGAGCCGGCCCCAGATTCTTTAACAGCTTTAAATACTCCACTTAATGAAAATTTAATTAAAACACCCTCAACTGTAGGAAGCATTAAATTTACTACTAAACAATTAACAGAAATTTCAACCCCAAAGTCTAAAAGAAAAATAGATTTAAGTGATAAAATAGAAGAAAATGAAATTATAATAGAAGATTCTAACGAAAATAAACCCACTAAATTCCCTGATGAAAAATCGCTCCCTGTTAAAAAACGTAAAATTAAAGAAACAAAAATAACAGAAAAGGAAGATATTCAATCTTTAGAAAACAATTCTTGTGATCAGCAGCCATAGGTAGGTTATTGTAAGTTAAAACATAAACAAGACATTCTTAATAATCAGTACTTGTGTTCTGATATAATAATTTCTGCTCATATCTTATAAAAATTCAGTTTCCAGACATCAATGGTTTTCAAGAAACTACCCTCGCTCCAATAAAATGTAGTGGTAAATGGGTAAGCAATAAAGGTTTCGTAGCACAAAGTCCACCATGTGTGCAAATCCATCATAATTTTATCTGTAACAAATATCAACTAAACTATTTATTTAAATAAAAAATTATATACATAAATTTAAAAAAATTATAAAAAAAACACTCGACAGGCAGTGCTACCTCCAGAGACATATAATTACATTACATTACAATTATATGTCTCTGCTACCTCAATTCAATTTTTCAATTCTTTATTCACTTTAAGCAATTAATGCTTATCAGTACAGTACAAATATAAAAGCAGGAAAAAAATATTTGGTATACATCAAGTGAGTAGTATGTAGATAAATTTACAACATTAATTCACTACGTAATTTTGTAGCATGAAACAAGTATTTGCAAAGGTTACATATATCTTTCACATTTTCAGTACTAAAGAGTTGCACAAGTTTAAAAGAGGATGGCCGCAAGTAGTAATAACGTTTGATATACTTTTGTCTCAAATCTCTGTAGCGAGGGCACAGGAGTATAAAGTGGAATTCATCCTCAATGGTGTCCAAGTTACATAACGAACATTTTCTGTCCGATCTATTGGTACCATGGTAACGTCCGGTTTCAACCAATAAATTATGCGATGACATACGAAATTTAGTTAAATATACTCGCATATAAACAGATTTACTAAGATAAAGTTGCAAATTAATGCTTGAAACACAATATTTATAGAGATGACACTTTGGTGAATTATCTAAAGTTTCACTAAGACACTGTCTTGCTTGGTCGAAAATTCTGCATTTCACCACATTAAAAAGTCCATTACATACAACAAGGTTGTCTTGATTGTACCAAAGGTCATTAAAACCCAGGTTAAACAACAAATTTTTTACACTATAAGCCCAGTTCTTTGAGCATTCACTGTTTTGTAATTGGTCTCTGTAACAGAGTTTTAAGATACAGTTTTCAGAAGTTAAAAGCTTACACCAGAATTTTAATATATTGTACATTCTAGAATAGATTAAAGGAAATCTTCCCAACTCGAAATACACCATTACATTTGATGTACACTGTTTGACATGCAATATATTTTTACAAAAATCTAATTGAACCTTTTCGACGTTAGGAGCTTTATAAAAGCCCCATATTTCACTGCCATAGCCTAGAATGCTACAAATGTAAGTATCAAATAAATTTAAATATGTAAATATATTTAAGTATAATGATGAAACATTAGATTTCAAGGCAAACATAGCTTTCTTACCTTGGTCAGAAAGCTGTTTTTGAGCTTTAAAAAATTTACAATTATAGCTCAGTAAAATACCAAGGTAGCAGAACTCATCAACAATATCGATTTTAGTATTGTCAAAATTCCATTTTTCTGACTCTCTTATCCTACCACCATTCCTAAATACGACTATTTTTGTCTTGGTAGTATTAACAGTTAATCCCCATTTTTGTGTATATACTAAAAGAGTGTTTAACATGTTTTGCAGACCGTCAATGCTTTCCGAGAATAAAATCATGTCGTCGGCATACATAAGTAGAAACAAAGTTAAATCGTGAACATCAATTGGTATATTTCCATTGTTTATAAATTCCATTTCAAAATCGTTTACATAAAACGAAAAAAGAATGGGGGAAAGCACTTCCCCTTGCATTAAACCCACAGAGTTACTGAATTGTTCCGAGTAAAAACCATCAATGCGAATACAAGACTTTACATTTTGATACATTGATTTTAGAATCGTTAGTAATTTACCAGTAATACCAATCTTTGATAATTTTAACCATAAGTTAATTCTATCCACACTATCAAAAGCTTGTTTGTAGTCCACGAAGCAACAGTATAAACGTTTTTTATTGCGTAGCGACTTCTGGATCATAGCTACTAAAGCAAAAATTGCATCAACTGTACTGCTGCCTTGACGAAATCCAAATTGTGCATCGCTTAAAATTCCATTGCGTTTAGACCAATCGATCAGCCTCATGTTTAAAATTGAGGTAAATAATTTAGCCATATTACTTACTAAACTGATACCACGATAGTTCATAGGATCAGACGGATCGCCTTTTTTGAACACAGGAACAAGTATAATATGAGACCAAGATGACGGAAAAAATCCTGACGATAACACCGTATTGAAAATACGCTCTAAGAAGGGAACAAGTATATCTTTAAATTCTATAAATATTTCATTTAGGATGCCATCACAGCCATGACTTTTCCCTCGATTTAAATTGGAGATACATGTATTAATCTCATTTTGAGTTACTGCACGGTCCAGTTCTTCAAATACACATGTAGTATCTGTAATATTGACAGTGTCATTACTAGTCGAAGATTTGTTTAAATTGGTGTTGGATGTTAAGCTTTTGAAGTGGTTGAAAAAGTCCATCAATGGAAGATCACAATTACGGTTATTTTTCCTTTTGAACATACCATAGAATTTTTTGGGATTGCTTTTTCGTAAAGACTCCAACATGTCGCCTTCCTGACGCTTATAAAATCTTTTCTGTTTGTTTTCATATGATTTGTATTTGCTTTTAGCGTCAATGAGACGCGTATGGTTACTATGGTTACTATTTGAGTTAAACGTTTTTAACGCGTCAATGTAGATGGATCGCAATTTCCTGCACTCAGAATTGAACCATGGCTTATTACTAAATTCGGTCATTCCATTGACTGGTTTGTACTTTACGCCTTTTTGTGTAATATTTGTTGAATTAAGGAAAGGCGAGACAATATCAACTAGATGTGTTGTGAACGATCGGACGTACTCGTCAATTCCATCCTGTGAAGCCTCCAACCTCCAAGTTGGATCGAGTGGGGAAAGGCCATATTCATTATGGTAGGCGAAAGGCACTGCACAAAATCGATTTCATATAGGACATTAATTATAACTTAGATAGTAATTTAATTATCGACACCAATCAATTTTACCTATGTAAACATACTTTAATTAGGAGAAATCTCTTAAGTTTGATGAGTTTTTGATCGACTAGAAACGTTTCCGGTCAACTTTTCTATACTTTGTCGTTGATCAATTTTTAAAAGTTATATATCATTTTGTAGCTAATGCTAACGGGAACACGAGGCCCTATTCACATTTTGACCGGGTTGTAAGGTCGTTGAGAAATTATAGTTCAAAGTTGAAAGTTTGCACTTTTACTTTTCATATCAGGTATTTTCCGGCGAATTTTTCTATACTTTTCTTTCAGTAATATTTTATAAACTATATATCATTTTGAAGCTAAATGAATAACCTTTATCAAACACTAAGAATTATTTGACCGGGGTGAAGCATTTTGGAGAGATCTGGATTCTAATCTGGAAATTTGATATGTGCAAACTCGCAAAAAAACATTTCCGGTCAACTTTTAGGTACTTTATTAATAATTAATTGCATTAAACTATATATCTCCATAAAGATCTTTTAAATATCTTCCAGAGGCATTTAAATTTTTATTCTATATTAACCCGTTAAAAAGTTATGAACAAAAATATATGTGTTTTTATGTTTCCGGTTTTTCCATTTCCGCGTTTTAGCCCAACCCATCATGCATGGGTTTTTAATAGGTCGGCGTTATTTGTAACGCAGTCCTGCTTTCTAAAAATAGAATCGAGGGAGTCCTCGGACATATCTAATAACCGAAAAGAAAATAATATACCACGACGCAATTTTCACTATAAAAAAATAATGTAAAAAAGGAAAACAGTATGAATATGATAAATATCTATTAAGTTATATGTATAATCAATGATGTGTAATAAAACAATTATCACCAGTCTTTGAATGATGGATCATTGTCTTTTTTTGGAATATACATTGCTAACTGCACATAAGGAATTTTCACAAATGAATGTATTACTGCAGTAGTGATTTCTTTTTTTAATATACGTTGGGTGTTGGGTTTTTTGAGTTGTTAAAGAACTGCAAGGATAAAAAGATTTGCACACCGAAATGATGAAATAATGTATCTCTACATATGCAAAGAAATCTTGGGCATAATTTAACATTCTCCCCGTTGCTTAGAAAATACATATAAATAAACAATAACAACAAACTAATAATTTATGTACTTATGTTTTAGACACACATCACGTTTAAAAAAGTTATTTTATTTTAGGCTCCTTTATTTTCTAGTAAATCTACTCTAAAGTCCATAATAGGTCTATCACCTATTCATGCCCTGTATATCACCTAGTCCTGCTCTATAGACTATTATGCACTCACTAGACCTAGTATATCCACTCTAAGGTCCATAATAGGTCTATCACCTAGTCACACCATGAATATCATCTAGTCCTGCTCTATAGACTAATAAGCACTCGCTAGACCTACTATATCCACTCTGAGGTCCATAATAGGTCTATCACCTAGTCATGCCCTGTATATCACCTAGTCCTGCTCTATAGACTTATAAGCACTCACTAGACCTCTCTAAAGTCCATAATAGGTCTATCACCTAGTCATGCCCTGTATATCACCTAGTCCTGCTCTATAGACTAATAAGCACTTAATAGACCTAGTTTATCCACTCTAAAGTCCATAATAGGTCTATCACCTAGTCACGCCCTGAATATCACCTAGTCCTGCTCTATAGACTAATAAGCACTCACTAGACCTAGTATATCCACTCTAAGGTCCATAATAGGTCTATCACCTAGTCATGCCCTGTATATCACCTAGTCCTGCTCTATAGACTAATAAGCACTTACTAGACCTAGTATATACACTCTAAAGTCCATAATAGTTCTATCACCTAGTCACACCATGAATATCATCTAGTCCTACTCTACAGACTATTAAGCACTTACTAGACCAAGCATATCCATTCTAAGGTCCATAATAGGTCTATCACCTAGTCACACCATGAATATCATCTAGTCCTACTCTACAGACTACAATGCACTCTAGACCTACTATATCCACTCTAAAGTCCATAATAGGTCTATCACCTAGTCATGCCCTGTATATCACCTAGCCCAACTCTACAGACTACAATGAACTTACTAGACCTAGTATATCCACTCTAAAGTCCATAACAGGTCTATCACCTAGTCATGCCATGTATATCACCTAGTCCTACTCTACAGATTATTATGCACTTACTAGACCTAGTATATCCACTCTAAAGTCCATAATAATTCTATCACCTAGTCACAACCTGTATATCACCTAGTCCTACTCTACAGACAACAATGCACTCTAGACCTAGTATATACACTCTAAAGTCCATAATAGGTCTATCACCTAGTCATGCGCTGTATATCACCTAGTCCTACTCTACAGACTATTATGCGCTTACTAGACCTAGTATATACACTCTAAAGTCCATAATAGTTCTATCACCTAGTCACACCATGAATATCATCTAGTCCTACTCTACAGAGTATTAAGCACTTACTAGACCTAGTATATCCACTCTAAAGTCCATAATAGTTCTATCACCTAGTCACAACCTGTATATCACCTAGTCCTACTCTACAGACTATTATGCACTTACTAGACCTAGTATATCCACTCTAAAGTCAATAATAGCTCTATCACCTAGTCATGCCCTGTATATCATCTAGTCCTACTCTAAAGACTATTATGCACTAACTAGACCTAGTATATCCACTCTAAAGTTCATAATAGGTCTATCACCTAGTCACGCCCTGTATATCACCTAGTCCTACTCTACAGACTATTAAGCACTTACTAGACCTAGTATATCCACTCTAAAGTCCATAATAGTTCCATCACCTAGTCACACCATGAATATCATCTAGTCCTACTCTATAGACTAATAAGCACTCATTAGACCTCTCTAAAGTCCATTAAAGGTCTATCACCTAGTCATGCCCTGTATATCACCTAGTCCTACTCTACAGACTATTAAGCACTTACTAGACCTAGTATATCCACTCTAAAGTCCATAATAGTTCTATCACCTAGTCACAACCTGTATATCACCTAGTCCTACTCTACAGACTATTATGCACTCACTAGACCTAGTATATCCACTCTAAAGTTCATAATAGGTCTATCACCTAGTCATGCCCTGTATATCACCTAGTCCTACTCTAAAGACTATTATGCACTAACTAGACCTAGTATATCCACTCTAAAGTTCATAATAGGTCTATCACCTAGTCATGCCCTGTATATCACCTAGTCCTACTCTACAGACTAATATGCACTTAGTAGTCCTATTATATCCACTCTAAAGTCTATAATACTACATTTATCACCGTGTCATGCTCCACAGACTTCTACACACACACTAGACCTTGTATATCCTTTGTGTCGTTTTAAAGTGTTTCTCCTATATTTGTTGGGACCTGGGTGGTCGAATTGTGAAGGTAGTTCATCTACTATTGATCACATGGTCTTTCAACACTTAAGTGCTGGTTTGAGTCTCACTGTGGGCAGGGTCACTCGACTCCAATCTGTATGACAGGATTGCCAGTTTTCCTACTAAAGGTCGGGGGTTTTCTCCTGGCACTCTGGCTTCCTCCCACAATAAAAACTGGACACTGTGATGAAGCTGAAAAATTGCTGAAAGAGGCGTTTTTCTATTGGTTATTTTTAATTTTTTTTCATTCAAATGCCCACTTGGTAATTATCTATTACTCTTAATATAAACCAATCAACAGGATTAACACAAGAACAGACATACGATTTTTCAATAAAGCTGAAAGGACAGATATTATATAAGTATTAATCCATCTGAAATATAGGTAATATAAAGGACAAAAACAGAAATAATTATAATTTATTTAGCTTTCTGCAAGCATGGTAAATTCCTATAAAAAATGAATTAGTATAAAGTGAAGATACAAAAATACTGAAACAAATAATATCAAATGTAACAATTTAAATTACAATATCAAATTACATAAAAAGTATAAATGCAATAGTTATACAAAACAGGTTTTTTGTTTAGAAAATCTAGATTAAGATTAATGTACAGAAAAGTCTGTGATACAAAGTTAAGCTTGTATAAAAGAATGACATGACTTCAAAGTGTTAAAATAGAAATTACAACAAAAAAATGATTGAATACATCAATTTCCAATATTAGAAAAGATAATATTATAGTGTTAGAACACATTTGCAGTACATATAGATCCGTTTCTAAATATAAAAACCAAAATAACATAAATACTGCCTTTGTAAGGTTAATCAATCAACTTACATTTCTGGTGTACACAACAAGCATCTCATATGATGTACATGTATACTATCAATTCTAAACCATAATTAACACTTGAATAAACAATGTCACATTTATGAAAACAGTTAAGAAAGTTGCAATTAAATGTATTCAGGAATGTAGCTTTCATTGTGTTCAATATTATTTTTAAAGGCTGTACTATTTGACACACTTTCTTTTATTTTTTTCATGAGCAACTAACAATACATGTACCTTTTAACAAAATCTATAAGTAAAGCTCTCACAACTAAGAAGACAAACTTTTTATACCCATGATTGATTTCTTACACATACATGACATATGGTAAGAAATCACTAAGTAATAATAATACTACTTAAATAAGAAAGAAATTAAAACAGAAGGGTTCCAGTAGCCTGAGCCGCTCACCTGACTTCAATACCTTCATGTTTAAGCAGTATGGCAAAAACAACTATTTTTAAGATTAAGAGAGCCATAATTTCTATAAGGATCATCTGAAAATTTCAACTAAATGGAGTTTTTTCTTGAGCTCAATATATTGTAATTAAGTTTTTGTCTTGCTTTGAAGGTTTTCATTTTTAATGAGGAAAAACTTTTTAAATGGTCAATTTTTAAATGGGAGTAACTCATATAAGGAATGATCCTATAACTTTCACCATGTATAATATATATTTTGTAGATATTTATGTGCTTAACAATATGCAATATAAACTACTGAAAAATATTAACATAGTTTCTGATATATTAAACTTAAAATAAGTGCAAAGGCAAAGAAAAATCTAAAAAGGGGCATTAACTCCTATATGGAATATCAGATCTCTTCAAAATGTCAGGGTAGGTAGTTCTGGACATTCTGATCACCTTACCTTGTCAGAATTTTGATATATGTGACTGTTTTTGAGTTATTTGCAAAACAAAAAAAAACAGCAGTTCACATCTATTTTCTATTTTTAACCTTGGTGGTCACGTTTTTCTAGGAATCGATAATTCAAACATTAGAAGTGTTTATAAATACAATAGCTGTTGTTCTCTGCGGAGTTTATGTAATGGGTACTTTAAATCTGACAGGAAATAGTCAATCTTTCATTAATTAATTTTGATGTGGAAAAAATTTAACACCCTTATTAAAATATATATGCCAATACTTACTGATGATGCTCATAGTAAGAGCAAGTACCGGTAGTTATTAAAACAATTAATGTAAATGACTTGTGAAGAAAACTTTCTATTATATTTGATGTCCTGTATATGCATAGATTTTTTTGCAATCTTACTTTCTCACTAATACCTTATCTTGAGGGCAGTCATATGTTTTCATTAAAAAAAAATAAATAAATTGGTTTTATACCAACAAAAACAAACCCTTTTCAAATGAATTTTACTGGATACTAGGACAGTTCCCATAGCCTAACTTACCCTCTTTGTTGCCTACTGCATCCTCAAATTTATAAATATGAGAAGCTCCCTCCAGTGGGGGGTGGGTGGTTGGTTGTCCAGAATTAATACAGAAAGCATAACCACAGATCATAAATATATTTATAGAAATACAGTGAAATTTGATGACAAATTTTTTTATCTGTTTCAATCTTGTTATTTAAAAATGTGAAAATTTTTTTAAATAAATTGTAAAATTTTTAAGATTTCCTTAATAAATTGTATAGACAATTGTACAAACAATTTTTCTTCAAATAGCACACTGGGGCCATACTATAAGGAGTTCCTAGTATGGACCCGCAGAGCAGCACAGCAGGTTCTCTTCCTCAATATAACTGAAATACTGCTTGCTGGACGTAAATCAATCAATCAATCAAATGGCACAGATCATGTAATACAGTTCAGTTTATTTTGGTTCATAAGTGCACAACAATTCCTATCTCCAATCAACGTATGTTCATATTTCATCAGTGGTCTTGTTTTTGGAATAGCAAAATTAATCAATGGATGATTGATTTCTACTTGACAAATTTAAAGCTCCTAATATCTTTATAAGTATAATTATGGCATAATAAAGTTATTCATTAGAACTCTATAAAAATACAAAGTTGCAAATATTGATCACCGTTTTCAAATTTGTATACATAATACATTAAAAAAAAAATACTGAAAAATACAAAATTTTGGGTTTCAGTACTGTTTATTTAAAACTCTGGCTTTTCAACTCTCAGATGAGTCTATACTAAACATATTTTAGAAACATATCAAAATTATTTAACTAATGCACATGGTGTTGTTTTTAATTAGTATCATTCATTTCCAAGACTTTTAAGGTAAAAATGGTTCATTTGCAGTCCCCATCTTTCCATTAAGTGAGACTGATAATTTAAATATGAACGCACCTTAAGTTTACTTTTGCTTGATAATTCTATGCTGATTGGGTTTGGGAGCTGATACTAGGTTCTTATCTAAAAGAAATAATATTCTATTAAGTCTATAAAAACATAAAAACTTATCAACTTATATCAACAAAATAGTTAACATACAGTGTATAATTGAGTAATTTTAGTGGGTGAAAATTTCCTGATTTGTAATCAAAAATGTCATATTTATTATTTATTTTCTTGTTCTTTTAATTTTTCAAAGATAATGCAAGGTTTATCTAAATTTATTTAATTAATTTATGGCAATTAAGTTCTATAAAAGGATAAAATAGGATAAGATCACAAATTAGCTCCCTTAATATGGCATAACGAAGTTGGGTATACAAGTAATAAAGTCCGTTTCTAGTAAAATTACATTTGATTCCTTTGAGGTATGGCATTCATCTAAATGCAGGTCAACAACTGGTTGTTCATCATCAGTAATGTCATGGATGGTGATTTGTCTTGACAGATCTAAAGTAAGAAAAGGGCTATCCCTGTAAGCAGATGGGAGACTTTCCCATGTGATGCCATTATTTCCAGCAATGACAGAAAGAAGGTGCTTACAGGGATGATGCCTTTTCCAGTCAAGGAATTGGCAGCTTGGTTGCCTATTCCATACATCAAGGAGAACTTCATATTTGAGGTTTAGATTTGTGGCACTTTGCACAAAAAACTGTCCATCACAGATTTCATCTACACTTAGACCATCCACCTCTGACCATCACTGCATAGTTGAACAAAATGGGTCGGCCGGTTATGTAAAAAGATTGGAATATTCCCAGAATATTCCCTTGCCGAGGAGCTGGCTTTTTTATTTTCCCTCAAGTACCTATAGAAAAAAATCATTGAAAAATGAACAATATATATTATACCCCTGAAGACATAGAAAAGATTATAAAACAGACAATAAATTATGACAATATTTTCATTATGTCTGATGCATTTGAAAATGTCAAATAGTTAGGAAATAATAAATGAGGGGGTGATGTTGTACTCATTTACACATGGGCTGGGCTTTTATATTAAATTATTTTTTACCGAGCATTACCCTTCATTAATTATTTCAATTCTAATATTACAACATTCTGTGTTTTTCTATTTATTCGGCCCTATAGGCCATGACTTTCTGTTATTCATCAAGATAAATTTTTTGGTCCAGAAATCCTTTCACGTTTGCAAAGTACGGTGGACAAAATACACTTTAACAAAACATTTATTGAATATTTTACCATAAAATGCTCTTGATAAGTCTTATTTATTTAAGGATTGTTTTCAATTTGCCGTTAGATTATTGGACATAGACGATTTTGGGTGGGTTTAGGCCAATGTACATCATAAACCCACCAAAAGTCGTCTATATCCAATAATCTAACCAACAATTGAAAACATTTCTTATATTTGAAATTCAATATTATGAAAAGAAAAAACCAAAAACAACATTTAACAAGTAGTCAAATAATATTTGCAATTCACAATTTTTAGTGTCGTCTCTTGCTCTTTGCGGAAGAATTCGTATAGTCAACATCATCAATACATATAATTTATGACTTCAGCAATCAGTGCTAAAAATATAAATTAGGTTATACGAAATGGACAATGTTACTCAGTTGTTGAGTATTTATAGGAAATTAAAATACTGACTTTTATTTTAGTAGGAACTTAAAAAAATTCAGCTGTTACTATTGTTTCGTGGTAAAACCTCTTGTGACATTACGTCGCAATGCATGTTTGCAAATTGGGGATATATCAGTTAATATACATGTATCGGTTGACATTTTAAAGATGTAATATTAGAATTAAAATTAAATTAATGGCATTAACCATAACTTATCTCTTTTCTTCACTTTCAGAAAATATTAAAATATAAATGCATCAATAATTGAAAAACAATGCACTTCTACCAGAAATCGAATACATATCCACCGGATGGCATATTATCCGGCTGCTACAAATACAGACTTTTGATTGGTTGGTTACCTGTCGGTACAAATCCCATGCTTCTGGCTGCATTGCTAGCGTCGCAGGGTGTATTGTTTATGCGTTGCTGTTATGTTCTAGAGTACCAGTGTATGTTATTCCACAAAAGGAATATTTCCCATTCTGTCTTTTATATTTGTATTTTTACTTCATTTCAAACTCTGCTGATGCCCTACACATAAATATGAATGAAATCGGAACTTGATGTCATTGTTTCTTGATGTTATGATAACGTGACTTAAGCCACCAAAATACCAAAAGTAGAAAAAACAATGGAAAACAGAATTAAAACTAATAAAACCCATTCAGTCTGAGGTTTGTACCTTAGGTACCATCCTTGACCTGGTAAAAGGGCATTTTCTGCATGAAAAAAGTATTTTTTGTGAGCAACTGTGATGACATCACATAATAAGCTCATTTCTGAAGACAAAAGAACATATTTTCAGCCTTTTAAACTTATAAGCCGGGGATACATCTGTTACCGACATTATGACCTGGGTGTTTGGAAATAGTAATTTAATGTAAGTAACTGATAGTAAGCTCTGGGATGGGAGATTTCTGAAATGATTAATATACTTGGAGGTCACACAATTTCAAAGTTAAAAGACAAAATATGTTGATACCTTTTATTTAAAATAAAAATAAATTTAGGTCACCAGGCTTGTTTTTGTTAAGTTTAAAGTCTGCCCACATTACAATAGATTATGTAGGAAAGGCCAAATAATAAGCATAAATTATTTCTCAGAAAAAATCCTACCAATAGAATCCTTTTTTTAATTTTATCAAAATTAATACTTTACAATATATTTTGAAATAAAACAAAGAAAATAGAGGGTCACCATCTTTAATTTTTGTCTACATTGAATTTTTAGGTTAAGGTTTGATATTAAGGTATAATAGTAGTAAATCTGTATCAGTAACAGGTTACCAGATTGGATCAGATTGTGTACCTTACATTAAGTACAGAACTGAATACTACGTTGTGTTCTGATTTGGTCAATAGTGGTTAGAATTTTTTGTCAAAGCTCCTGCATAAATTAAGTTTTAAAATGTGGTAACATTTTTCTCAGATCTTGCAAGATAAAATTTTGGTAATTTTTACATTCACTGCATTAGAAATTGCATGTAAAAGTGTTAGCATCTCAGGCATATATTTTTTTAATGGTGAATGACAGTTTATTAATTTCCTAATCCAGGTAAATGCTGAGGAATGTAATAAAGGTTTGCAAATCACAGAAATGTTAGTGTTGTCGAATATAGCTAAAACATTTTTCTACTGTTTTACCTATCAATTATCTCCCTTGTTTAAATCAATTCAATAAATAAATCTATTCATATTTTGTATTGTTTTTATTGACATATTTGAATATATTTTTGCATTTTTAACTGTATAAGGTCACATGACATCTGTCCTCATTAACCTTAATATTAAACAAAAAATTTCTGATTTTAAAGTCTTTCATATGTCTTTTGTAAATTAAGGCAATTAAAGGGTGACCAAGATAATAAGCAACTCAGGTGTTCTAAGCTCAATATTAGCTGCTAACAACAAATTTAGGACAGCATATTTTTTTAACGAATATTACACTTACCCTTTCAAACAATCAGGTAGATATCTTTGGAGAATTATATGAGACAACTGATTTATTGTTTGATTTTTGGTATATCCGATATTCCAAAGATAGCAATGTTTAAGACTGGAATTTTGTCTCTCAATGCCATAGGTGGTATTAATGGCATTAAATCTCTCCTTTCGATACAGCTTTTCACATCTCTGAAAATATAATACAAAAGTAGTACTTAACAAATCTGTCAAAGTAAAAAATGGCCGTAATTTTGTTAAACAGGAAGTAGGTGAGCCACAGACTTGAAATCAAATCCCACGATATATCCCTGTAAATTTATACCACATATAACTTGTAGAGGCCCTATTGTATTGATTTCTCTCAATATTAACCCCATTCAAGCCATTGGTAAACACTCCACTAAGATAGTTATAAATCTATCAAAAAGATGTGTTATCCAGGTGATTTTTGAGTTGAATAAATATTTAAACACAACAGAGTATGAAGTAACACTCGGTCTCCCACAAAAATGACAAAAATTAACAGAAACTTCTAAAGATCAATCATGTCCAAGCTTCTACTATTACCAACAACTTTCTGACGTTTCCTTGAAATTTATCAACAAATAAAAGCACTATCTTACAGGTTATATGTGCTTCTTATGCTATGATAATTAAACTCTTATAAATGAAATATGAGAGGCATGGAAATCCTTCATGTAAATGTACATTTCCATATGATTTCAATCCTTCACACCTTCAAGGTCAATGAATTGGACTAGCTAATCTTCCTTTCACTCACACATGCATAAAGTCTGGGAAAAAAAGCCAGTTATTTGCCTCCCTTAAGTATTTAATATCTGAGATCAAGTAAAGTTATTCATGCACATCTCCTTATGATGTACTTTTATCATTATCATACAAGATATTTGAATACTTGCATTGTCAGTTAGCTTTAATAATTTTGTGAAATACAACCATACCTCATTTTTATCCAAATAATTGGTCTGAAACCATGTCTGGAACCACTTGTTCGTCTTCCACTCTACTGCTCCATCAGGTTCATAATTGACAAAATTCAATTTTTCTTCAAAATAAGATTCTCCGATGGCTTCCATAGCAATAAAGAATTCCGAGAAGACTCAATGCCATGAATCGCAGCAGTAAGCCATCGATTCCATACCTGCAGGCAGTGGAAAAAACAGAGGTAAACAGATGTTCCACAATCTACAAAAAATGCGAGCAATTATTCCATATGAAAAAATATTAAAGCACTGACGATTTTTATTATTGAACTCCCAATTTTTATGCATTTGATGTATCATCATTTTGCTCATATAAAACGAGGAAAACACTGTGAGCCAGCTCAAAAAAGGATCCCCCCAATTCATGTTTGAACTTTACATACTTAAGTCTCCATATGATGTTCTTCCTTCGTGTAAAGTTTCATCAAAATTCATCAAGTGGTTAAGTAGGAGTTGCTATGGAGGTCTCATATTTAACTTAATGTTGTAAAAGTCCAATTATCTCCCCTGAATGATATCTGACATCAATGACATCATTTGCTATTAAGCTGTAGTGTTTTTTATATTTTATGTCTTGTGTGATTTTGTTCTGTTGTCTCATAATGTTGATCATTTCCATCTTTGTCTTATGAGGTTGGAATATTCATATGGTTTAATTGTATCTGCTTTTTGTAAATGTAATCTTAGTCCCAATTTTTAATTATACATCATTGTGGTGTTAATTATTACTGTCTGTAACATGGTCATTTCTTTTTCAGATTCATGAAATCTAAAATATATATCTCCTTTTAAAATTGACAAACATTCAAACAAGTATGTATAGGAGAGTTCGCCATGACATCACAGAATACCTATGGATCTTGTTTGGCTGACAAGAAGACAATATAACTCTTTTGGAAAACATCTTTATATTGTCATAACTTTTTTATTTATTCTGAAAATTTCAGAAAAAAATAGTTTTTGTCATGCATTTTAGAAACATAAATATTCAGTGGTTTATAAGTTCGAAAATTTAATTAATTTAGAAAATTTGATGAAAATTATTATGGTGTACAAACAATTTTAAACAGATATATCAAGTCTGGGAGTGGTATTTTTCCCAAATACCCCTCCCAGACATGATTTATCTGTTTAATTACACCGAAAATCATGATTTCAAAGAGCAGTGATACTTGACCACTTGCGTGCTGTTTATTGACTCTTTACTATCGGAACGTTTCCAATTTTCAAAATCAATTACTCATGTTAGGTTTACTTTCAGGTAAAAGTCAAAACTTCGGAATGAATATTTCCAGGAAAATAATATGCTAGGGTTATTTTTAAGCAAATACCATGGCACAGAGGGTAATTTTTTGCCGAATACCCATGTGATGACGAAATCGATGCAAAATCAGGAAATGTGTGAAAAATACACTGTCTATTGACCAATCAAAAGCCAGCATTTTTATATGAGGTGTAATTATGTACAAAATATATTTTTTAATTCTTATTTTTAAAAGTTATAACAGTAAATTTGATTAAGTTGTCCTGTCAAATAAAAAAGTTATGGTTTTGAAAATATGGGAAATTAGCAATGGATGTTTGTTAATTTCATTCTTTATTGCAACCTAATTTGACACTTAATGAGATGCAAATTAGTGATTATGACTTCACTAATGGCAAACTCTCCTATAACTGATACAACTTTTAATGAGTCACGTATATACAATAACAATGAATAATAAAAAAAAATATTCTGCATATATGTACGTACCCAAATCTCAAAATTGTATCTTTTAATATCTTACCAGAGAATGTACTCTCGATAGCGCCAATTTCCTTCTCACAGTGATCTGTTATGAAGTACTGTGGATTCCGATCACATTCCAACGGAGTATTATGGTAAGGGCTTCCTTGATGGCAGCCAAACTCTCTACTTCGCTCATAAATTAGGCAACAACCATATAGTTGACATTGGTGGGAACAGCCATAAAAAAAGTGGGACAGCATATTTACTTGTCCTATAGGTTGCATCAAGTAGAACAAGTTCCTGCCCATATATGTGTAGAAGATCCTTCTGCCAAGCAGTTTGATGGATATATAAGAAGTGTTTATTCACATTAATGCTTTCTGTGTTATCCATATCCTTCAGCCTGAGGAAGAAGGAGTCCTCTGGTTGAGCAACCCTCCATGACTGAACCATTCTTTCCAGAGCGTTTTGGTCCATAACACTATCCCTGAATGGTGGAAATAAATAAAATTAATATTCTACTGAACAAATCAGGTTATGACTTATGTTTTTAACAATCTAGCATATACTAGGACTTAAATTTGTTTTTATTTTGATCTATAGCTCCTTATTGCAACAGAAGACATCATTTCTAGAAAAATTAAAGAACTTCTCCAGGATTCACCACACATTCTGTGCTATCTCAGAAATGGCATATTCCGCCATAATTTGGAAGGTTCTTAAAAATAAAAAGCAAGGGGTAACGTTTCATTTTCGTGAGAAAATATGGAAAATCAGATTTTTTCTTACACATTTTATACAAATTATCTCCCTTAACAAAAAACGAAATGGGAAATATAAAGATAAAATGACATTACTGTTGGGGTTCAGTTCAATCTTTTTTTTTCTTCATTAATCAGCTACAACTTTAAATCGGTTAAATAGCAATATTTTGCATTTGTGTAAAATTTGAAACATGCTCTGAAAAGACGCCCAATAAAAGACCACTGCCACTGCATGTACTATCTTAATTATGTGAAATACTTAATCATAAAATTGTTAGATTGAATATTATTGTTATTGATACCTTTATTTCATTAATTGCTACCTCTCTTGAAACAATTAGTTTTGTCAATAAACTATACTATTTGACTTGTCAGAAGTTTTGATAGATATGAAACACTACTTTGCTAACCTGCAGTGCATTGCTGCTGAAGCCATGTGGTTCCTTATTTGTTGCAGTGTAGGCCAAAACCGTGTATTTGTTCTTGGTGGTAACCTCAGAGCCTTTTGCTTGAAAGAATTTAATACAAACTCTAAGAGCAAAACCTGCATTTCCTTTGTGCTGAAGATCTGCTTCTATAATACTTTCTGGTGTATGTAGGAGGTAAGCACCTTGTCAATAGGAAGAACTGTACCTGCAATCTAAAAAATAAAATAATATAACGATGAAAAATAACATTTTTAATGTCTACTTTTAATTATCAAACCTTTAGTATATTGTCAAAAAAAATATACTGATGAACATTTATTGTCTCATGGAAAAAAGATGCATAGTTTCACAATTTTGTGATGAGTTTTTGTGACAGGTGAGGTAAACAGATGACACAAACAGATGTAATAAACTACAATTTAAAATGATCGTACATTCTCATTTATTATTACCTTAAAACACAGGTTTAAAAAAGAAGGGATATAGAGTATAACGTTTTCTATAAGTATGAATTCAGAAATCAGTCTTATATTCCTTAAAGCAGTTATTAAAACTAGTAATGATTGTGTTGGGATGCCAACACACAATATCTCCCAAATGAATCCCCATTGCCACTATAATCATCAGCATGTTGAAAACCAAATACAAATTTTTACCAAGATAATGCAATGTCCCATATAATGACCCCCCCCCCCCCATAGCAGCTATTTTGAAAGATCCAGAAATGGATTGCAAAACTTCAGATCACACTTAACATGTTCCCAAAGTTTCAAATTGATTGGACATTTCATCTCAGAGAAATTGTGTGGACAAGATTTAGAGAAAGAAAAGAGAAAGAAGAATTAAACATGATTGTGTTGGGATGCCAACACAGAAGTCGCCCAAATCCCCATGGATAGTATTCCATTCAAATCAGTACATCAAAATACCTCTAGAAATCAAATTTCGTTAAAATCGGACAAAGTTGATGTTTTTGGGGGCAGGTGTGGTAAAACGGCGGCCATTTTAAAATGGCGGCTTTTGCATCAAATTTGTTTTCGCCACACTGCTCAGGATGGTTAACTCTACCAGTGTACCAATTTTCATTAAAATCCATCCACCCATCTCCGAGATCTGAGAGGGGGCCAAAAATCTTTAACGGTGGCCATTTTGAAAATGGCGGCCATTTTGAAAATTTCAAAAGTGGAAGGCACACCTCTGAGTGACCCTCCACCCACCTCAGCAGGTTCAGTACATCAAAATACGTCTAGAAATCAAATTTCGTTGAAATCGGACAAAGTTGACGTTTTTGGGGGGCGGGTGTGGTAAAACGGCGGCCATTTTAAAATGGCGGCGTTCGCATCAAATTTTTTTTCGCCACACTGCTCAGGATGGTTAACTCTACCAGTGTACCAATTTTCATTAAAATCCATTCAGCCATCTCCGAGATCTGAGAGGGGGCCAAAAATCTTTAACGGCGGCCATTTTGAAAATGGCGGCCATTTCGAAAATTTCAAAAGTGGATGGCACCCCTCTGAGTGACCCTCCACCCACCTCAGCAGGTTTTATCTTGATTGGTCAAAGCGTTTTCAAAAAATGTGTCGGACAAGTTCATGATTAAGAAAAATGTGTGGAAAAGAATAATAATAATAATAATAATAATAATAAGAAACGGTGCAAACACAATAAGTCTCCCAAAAAAAATTTTTTTGGGCGACTTAATTAAACATGATTGTGTTGGGATGCCAACACAGAAGTCGCCCAAATCCCCGTGGATAGTATTCCATTCAAATCAGTACATCAAAATACCTCTAGAAATCAAATTTCGTTAAAATCGGACAAAGTTGATGTTTTTGGGGGCAGGTGTGGTAAAACGGCGGCCATTTTAAAATGGCGGCTTTCGCATCAAATTTGTTTTCGCCACACTGCTCAGGATGGTTAACTCTACCAGTGTACCAATTTTCATTAAAATCCATCCACCCATCTCCGAGAGCTGAGAGGGGGCCAAAAATCTTTAACGGCGGCCATTTTGAAAATGGCGGCCATTTTGAAAATTTCAAAAGTGGATGGCACACCTCTGAGTGACCCTCCACCCACCTCAGCAGGTTCAGTACATCAAAATACGTCTAGAAATCAAATTTCGTTGAAATCGGACAAAGTTGACGTTTTTGGGGGGCGGGTGTGGTAAAACGGCGGCCATTTTAAAATGGCGGCGTTCGCATCAAATTTTTTTTCGCCACACTGCTCAGGATGGTTAACTCTACCAGTGTACCAATTTTCATTAGAATCCATTCAGCCATCTCCGAGATCTGAGAGGGGGCCAAAAATCTTTAACGGCGGCCATTTTGAAAATGGCGGCCATTTTGAAAATTTCAAAAGTGGATGGCACCCCTCTGAGTGACCCTCCACCCACCTCAGCAGGTTTTATCTTGATTGGTCAAAGCGTTTTCAAAAAATGTGTCGGACAAGTTCATGATTAAGAAAAATGTGTGGAAAAGAATAATAATAATAATAATAATTAAACATGATTGTGTTGGGATGCCAACACAGAAGTCGCCCAAATCCCCATGGATAATTTCCATTCAAATCAGTACATCAAAATACCTCTAGAAATCAAATTTCGTTAAAATCGGACAAAGTTGATGTTTTTGGGGGCGGGTGTGGTAAAACGGCGGCCATTTTAAAATGGCGGCTTTTGCATCAAATTTGTTTTCGCCATACTGCTCAGGATGGTTAACTCTACCAGTGTACCAATTTTCATTAAAATCCATCCACCCATCTCCGAGATCTGAGAGGGGGCCAAAAATCTTTAACGGCGGCCATTTTGAAAATGGCGGCCATTTTGAAAATTTCAAAAGTGGATGGCACACCTCTGAGTGACCCTCCACCCACCTCAGCAGGTTCAGTACATCAAAATACGTCTAGAAATCAAATTTCGTTGAAATCGGACAAAGTTGACGTTTTTGGGGGGCGGGTGTGGTAAAACGGCGGCCATTTTAAAATGGCGGCGTTCGCATCAAATTTTTTTTCGCCACACTGCTCAGGATGGTTAACTCTACCAGTGTACCAATTTTCATTAAAATCCATTCAGCCATCTCCGAGATCTGAGAGGGGGCCAAAAATCTTTCACGGCGGTCATTTTGAAAATGGCGGCCATTTTGAAAATTTCAAAAGTGGATGGCACCCCTCTGAGTGACCCTCCACCCACCTCAGCAGATTTTATCTTGATTGGTCAAAGCGTTTTCAAAAAATGTGTCGGACAAGTTCATGATTAAGAAAAATGTGTGGAAAAGAATAATAATAATAATAATAATAATAATAAGAAACGGTGCAAACACAATAAGTCTCCCAAAAAAAATTTTTTTGGGCGACTTAATAATAATAAGAAACGGTGCAAACACAATAAGTCTCCCAAAAAAAATTTTTTTGGGCGACTTAATAATAATTAAACATGATTATGATCTTATGGATCATAACTGGCTCCCAAGCGTCCCCCGTGGACCCTTAGTTCAGACATCCAAAACAATATGTCTACCAAACTTTCTTTTGGGAGCCATAATTAAAGATTTTTGTGTTGGGATGCCAACACACAATTTGCCCACAATCCACATGGATAGTATTTCATTGAAATCAGTACATTATTATGTATAATACAAAATGTATTTATTGGAGTCTTGTGTTGTATAATATTTACTCAGCTGTAATTCCATTAATGAATTAGTGAAGCGGTTTAACAGGAACTATACAAGGCTATATGCCATGAGGTGTTTTTGCCAGGTTTTTGAGGTTTGGATAGTGATCGAATTAGATGCACTAACAGTTTAATTCTATAGAAATTCAAGATTATTTTCTTTTGGAACTGTTTTGTAAATTAAATGTTGTTATCAGGTATTTTGGTATATTGTAGATTGAGCCTGATATCAAAGGACCATTTCTTTTCATTTCCATTTTCTTAACTGTATTTAATAAATAAAGCAGTTACTGTGCCTTAAAGTCTGTTAACTTAATTTTTCTTTTATTTGCTTTGTCTAAATGAAATAACTTAATAAAAGCTTGAATTATGTGCATAAATAAGATATTTCAAGCCTTGTAAATGAGTTTCTGAATGTTTTTCAGGCAGCTCAACATGGTATTGATGTTGACCCTGAACTTCTGTTTTCTTCAGATCTTCTTTAATTTTTCTGTAGATTATTTCTATCTCTCTTTTAGTCCCAAAGTGACACTATCAAAAATATATACATGTACTACATATACAAGGTGCACTAGGGATAAATTTACCTTGAAGACTTAATTATGCTTTAAAAGGTCAACTGACTTTTGGTAAATAATATTAAAAAAATATGGCATTTAATGGGACCCCGCCATGTTGCAGTGACTGTGTTTTTAATATTCATGAACACATTTTACTGAATTACAAATCAGTCTATAGGAACAGTTGAGCATGATAACATTCCATCTTGGAATTCAATTTTTATCTTGACCCTGGACCTATAAAAATTATTTCAAATTTCAAAAACTCAAAAAATACAAATAGGATTTGATCTTGATCTTCATTTTATGGTATTTAATAGGTGTGCAAAGTTTAAAATAAAATCTGTTGACACGTTTTCAAGTTATTATCTGGAAACCACCGAGGTATGGAAATTCATATCCATATGGAGGGTATCACATAATACCCCGCCACTTTGTGTGGCAGGGTATAAAAACCAATGTTGTATTGATATACTTCCTTCATATGAAGCTTTATCAAAATCCATTAAGGGCTAAAGCTTTAGGAAAGTATGTTGTGCCTATAATATATTAATTTGGACAAACTTTTATGATACTTGAAGACTAAAACACAGTTTGTAAATATAGTCGTGTTGCGGTGCAGGCAATTAAAGATAGTTAAATATAAGAAAATGAGATGAGGAATAAGTGTACATGGCCTACTCTTAGTGTTTATAAATAATGACTTAAACAATAAATAAGCTTTATATCATCATACTAAATAAATGAATCACAAGAAGAACTTAATGAAACATAAAATAATTGTAACAAACTTTAATTCAACTTTTACCAGTCTCTTTGTAATCTGAGCTCCCATTCCTCAATGAAAAATGGAAAATCATGAAAACGTCACATTACCTTGTAGTCTGGAAATTTAACAATGTGTCTTATTGAGACACTGGCATTACAGTCAACCTTCTTTGTGGTCTGGATTTGTCTCTTCCTTTTTAAAAACTTTTTGCATAGTTTTGACCTTCCTCATCAGTTTTTTTGGAACTTGCCTGAATGATTAATTAAATACAAAACTATGAAAACAAAGGAGTATCAACATGATCAGTCAGGTCCCTGTTTTAAGGTTGATATTGGACATATCATTAAAAATATCACTCATTTTAGTTAAATATTTACAGTTGTTGATGGCAATATAAATAAATTTGGACTGCCCAAGAGTCGTGATATGGACCAAGAAACTGATATGTCCTGAACCCAAGGCGAGGGTCACATCAGTTTCTTGGTCAATATCATGACTAGGGGGCTGTACAAATTTTTGTGATAATTTCATCAACTATTCTGTTTATTGCATTGAAGAATCATAAATCCATTGATAAATTTGTGCATGTAATTTTTTTTGTTTTTCTGTTTTTTTTTTGTGTATAAAAGGTCTGTTTTTCTTCATGTAGTATGTTAAGGGTGATTTTAAGTTTTGCAATCCATTCGTTATTAGTTATTATTCTCATTATATGAAATTGTCTTATATTTGACCAAACAGCAATATGAGATTTAGATTGGAATGTTTGATTTTTTTAATTAATTGTCAAATCTATGTTTTTTAAACTCAAGATGTCTTTACCTTACATCAAGTGTATCTAATTAAGGTTTTCGCTTCTTAAAATTAATTGAACTTTTATTGATTTAATTTTTACTGTGAATTATTTTTGTGTTTTAAGATTATTAATAGGGGAGTGTGCCCCCCAAAAAAATTTCAACAGGCCACAACATAAATATGTCTGTTTGTATTACAGAACTTTCTGTATCAGTTAAAATATACTGCTTTCACTATTTAAACCCATTTCAACAAGGAAAACTGAAAGGGAGCTCACAAAAAATTCCCTCTTTTTCAAATTGAACTCTTTACTGGAAAAAGCGTGATTTGAAATCTGTTCATTCACATTTTCATATGATGCACTTCCTTCATATAAAGCTTCAGAAATAGCCATCAAACAGTTAAGGATTTGTGCTTACAAGATATGAGGACAGGCGGACAAGAGGGACAGACAGACAGGGAGATTCCTATATATATGGGGTATACTGTTTGCTGGGGATAAAAGAAATAGTAAACTTTCTCCATATGGGGTATACTGTTTGCTGGGGATAAAAGAAATAGTAAACTTTCTCCAAGTTATATATGGATTACCATTTTTTCATCTGTCTTCTTTTTGTTAACATAATTTTGGCCCTGATGACAAGTAAGACTCTGTGATCCTTATATAATAAATGGAACACTATCAAACTTCAATGGAGGATGGGTATTGAATTGGGTATCTTCCCATCTAATAGTCAATTTGTCCAGTTGTCTTTAATCTGCCAACGAAAAACATCCATAAATAGTTCACATAATATTCACATAAAAGAGGTTTAGGCCAGTCTTCATGAAACCTGTCTGACCATTAATTCTGACCCCTTCAGACAAAACATGATAAAACAAGTTGTTAATGGAATAAGATCACCAAATACCGGGAACCAGTCCACAGGTTGTACGTATAAGTAGTACTATTCAACAGACCTGTTCACGGTTGCCTCATATAGAATTTGAACCGCACATGAACCAGAATAAATTTGGTATTTTTGGAAAGCTTAATATTCTAGGAAACTTGAAAATAAAGTTTTATTGGTTTTAAATGAACACAAAAATGCTGAGAGTCAATTAGGGACATACACTATTTTTGGACTGAAATAGAAAGTGAAAGTAGATTTTTACACCATGTGGACTTCCGGTTGAGCATTCGTTCTTATATGCAAAGAAACATATTGTGAAATTTTGATAGAATGTTGACCCAGTGCATATTTACATGGGACAAAAGTGTCACTTTATTTGAAATAAAGAAAAAATTTCTAGATAAGTCAAAATCATCATATTTAATATAGCTGAAGAGTCAAAAAACAATGGTGGCACTACACCTAGTCTACAGTCATATCCAAAATAGAGTGATTCATCAAAAATAGAGAGTGATGGATTCATACACTTTCATTGAAATTATTTGAACTAAAGAATTGAGTCATTTTTTAATATTGTAAATAACAACTAGTATCTCTAATGATATGCTTATTGTTCATCATGGTTACAATTTGAATAAAAGTAAAATCATCATTGACCCTTAATCTAAATTATTACCTGGATTTTTGCCCAAATCCTTACTTATCCTTTGCTTTATAAAGAGGGAGTTTGTAGAAAACTCCAAAAGCAATAATTCCAATTCTGAGGTTGAGCCAACATATCCACTGAAATCTCTCTGTGAACAAAGGTATTCATCCAGGACCTACAATACACAAATATAAATATAAAGTGGACATGACAATACAATAAGAATAAGTCCAAAAGAAATCTATCTCTTCATTGCAACGTTTTTTTATGTAATTAACTATGCATAGGGTGTGACTAGGTGATTTACCTTTTAATGACCTTCAGAGTGGATATACAAGTTCAGATGTGTACATATTGGACAGTAGAGCAGGAGTAGGTGATACATAGAGTGTGACTAGGTGATTTACCTTTTAATGACTTTCAGAGTGGATATACAAGTTCAGATGTGTACATAGGAGACAATAGAGCAGGAGTAGGTGATACATAGGGTGTGACTAGGTAATTTACCTATTAGGACCTTCAGAGTGGATATATACAAGGTCAGATGTGAACATAGTGGACAGTAGAGCAGGAGTAGGTGATACATAGGGTGTGACTAGGTGATTTACTTTTAATGACCTTTAGAGTGGATATACAAGGTCAGATGTGTACATAGGAGACAATAGAGCAGGAGTAGGTGATACATAGGGTGTGATAAGGTGTTGTACCTATATGGAGTAGGTGATACATAGGGTGTGACCAGGTGATTTACCTTTTAATGAACTTTAGAGTGGATATACAAGGTCAGATGTGTACATAGGGGACAGTAGAGCAGGAGTAGGTGATACATAGGGTGTGACTAGGTGATTTACCTTTTAATGACCTTCCGAGTGGATATACAAGGTCAGATGTGTACATAGGGGACAGTAGAGCAGGAGTAGGTGATACATAGGGTGTGACCAGGTGATGTACCTATTATGACCTTCAGAGTGGATATACAAGGTCAGATTTGTACATAGGGGACAGTAGAGCAGGAGTAGGTGATACATAGGGTGTGACTAGGTGATGCACCTATTATGACTATCCGAGAGGATATATATAAGGTCAGAGAAGTAAATAGGGGACAGTGGAGCAGGACAAGGTGATGCATAGGGTGTGACTAGGTGATGTACCTATTATGACCATTAGAGTGGATATATACAAAGTGACCTTGTAATGACCTTCAGAGTGGATATACAAGGTCAAATGTGTACATAGGGGACAGTATAGCAGAAGTAGGTGATACTAGTACATAGGGTGTGACCAGGTGATTTACCTTTTAATGACCTTCAGAGTGGATATACAAGGTCAGATGTGTACACAGGGGACAGTAGAGCAGAAGTAGGTGATACATAGTGTGTGACTAGGTAATTTACCTTTTAATGACCTTCAGAGTGGATATACAAGGTCAGATATATACATAGGAGACAATTGAGCAGGAGTAGGTGATACATGGGGTGTGATAAGGTGTTGTACCTATATGGAGTAGGTGATACATAGGGTGTGACCAGGTGATTAACCTTGTAATGACCTTCAGAGTGGATATACAAGGTCAGATGTGTACACAGGGGACAGTAGAGCAGAAGTAGGTGATACATAGTGTGTGACTAGGTGATTTACCTTTTAATGGCCTTCAGAGTGGATATACAAGGTCAGATGTATACATAGGAGACAATAGAGCAGGAGTAGGTGATACATAGGGTGTGACTAGGTAATTTACCTTTTAATGACCTTCAGAGTGGATATACAAGGTCAGATGTGTACATAGGGGACAGTAGAGCAGGAGTAGGTGACACATAGGGTGTGACTAGGTCATGCACCTATTATGACCATCAGAGTGGATATACAAGGTTGATTGATTGATTAATGGTGTTTAACGCCCGAGCAGCAATATTTCAGCTATATTCAGGCGAAATATACAAGGTCAGATGTGTACATAGGGGAGAGTACAGCAGGAGTAGGTGATACATAGGGTGTGACTAAGTGATGTACCTATTATGACCATCAGAGTGGATATATACAAGGTCAGAGAAGTAAATAGGGGACAGTGGAGCAGGAGAAGGTGATGCATAAGGTATGACTAGGTGATTTATCTTTTAATGACCTTCAGAGTGGATATACAAGGTCAGATGTGTACATATGGGACAGAAGAGCAGGAGAAAGTGATACATAGGGTGTGACTAGGTGATTTATCTTTTAATGACCTTCAGAGTGGATATACAAGGGCAGATGTATACATAGGAGACAATTGAGCAGGAGTAGGTGATACATAGGGTGTGACTAGGTGATTTACCTTTTAATGACCTTCCGAGTGGATATACAAGGTCAGATGTGTACATAGGGGACAGTAGAGCAGGAGTAGGTGATACATAGGGTGTGACCAGGTGATGTACCTATTATGACCTTCAGAGTGGATATACAAGGTCAGATTTGTACATAGGGGACAGTAGAGCAGGAGTAGGTGATACATAGTGTGTGATAAGGTGATGTACCTATTATGACCTTCAGAGTGGATATATACAAGGTCAGATGTGAACATAGTGGACAGTAGAGCAGGGGTAGGTGATACATAGGGTGTGACTAGGTGATTTACTTTTAATGACCTTAAGAGTGGATATACAAGGTCAGATGTGTACATAGGGGACAGTAGAGCAGGAGTAGGTGATACATAGGGTGTGACTAGGTGATGCACCTATTATGATTATCCGAGAGGATATATATAAGGTCAGAGAAGTAAATAGGGGACAGTGGAGCAGGACAAGGTGATGCATAGGGTGTGACTAGGTGATGTACCTATTATGACCATTAGAGTGGATATATACAAAGTGACCTTGTAATGACCTTCAGAGTGGATATACAAGGTCAAATGTGTACATAGGGGACAGTATAGCAGAAGTAGGTGATACTAGTACATAGGGTGTGACCAGGTGATTTACCTTTTAATGACCTTCAGAGTGGATATACAAGGTCAGATGTGTACACAGGGGACAGTAGAGCAGAAGTAGGTGATACATAGTGTGTGACTAGGTGATTTACCTTTTAATGGCCTTCAGAGTGGATATACAAGGTCAGATGTATACATAGGAGACAATAGAGCAGGAGTAGGTGATACATAGGGTGTGACTAGGTAATTTACCTTTTAATGACCTTCAGAGTGGATATACAAGGTCAGATGTGTACATAGGGGACAGTAGAGCAGGAGTAGGTGATACATAGGGTGTGACTAGGTGATTTACCTTTTAATGACCTTCCGAGTGGATATACAAGGCCAGATGTGTACATAGGGGACAGTAGAGCAGGAGTAGGTGATACATAGGGTGTGACCAGGTGATGTACCTATTATGACCTTCAGAGTGGATATACAAGGTCAGATTTGTACATAGGGGACAGTAGAGCAGGAGTAGGTGATACATAGTGTGTGATAAGGTGATGTACCTATTATGACCTTCAGAGTGGATATATACAAGGTCAGATGTGAACATAGTGGACAGTAGAGCAGGGGTAGGTGATACATAGGGTGTGACTAGGTGATTTACTTTTAATGACCTTAAGAGTGGATATACAAGGTCAGATGTGTACATAGGGGACAGTAGAGCAGGAGTAGGTGATACATAGGGTGTGACTAGGTGATGCACCTATTATGACTATCCGAGAGGATATATATAAGGTCAGAGAAGTAAATAGGGGACAGTGGAGCAGGACAAGGTGATGCATAGGGTGTGACTAGGTGATGTACCTATTATGACCATTAGAGTGGATATATACAAAGTGACCTTGTAATGACCTTCAGAGTGGATATACAAGGTCAAATGTGTACATAGGGGACAGTATAGCAGAAGTAGGTGATACTAGTACATAGGGTGTGACCAGGTGATTTACCTTTTAATGACCTTCAGAGTGGATATACAAGGTCAGATGTGTACACAGGGGACAGTAGAGCAGAAGTAGGTGATACATAGTGTGTGACTAGGTGATTTACCTTTTAATGGCCTTCAGAGTGGATATACAAGGTCAGATGTATACATAGGAGACAATAGAGCAGGAGTAGGTGATACATAGGGTGTGACTAGGTAATTTACCTTTTAATGACCTTCAGAGTGGATATACAAGGTCAGATGTGTACATAGGGGACAGTAGAGCAGGAGTAGGTGACACATAGGGTGTGACTAGGTCATGCACCTATTATGACCATCAGAGTGGATATACAAGGTTGATTGATTGATTAATGGTGTTTAACGCCCGAGCAGCAATATTTCAGCTATATTCAGGCGAAATATACAAGGTCAGATGTGTACATAGGGGAGAGTACAGCAGGAGTAGGTGATACATAGGGTGTGACTAAGTGATGTACCTATTATGACCATCAGAGTGGATATATACAAGGTCAGAGAAGTAAATAGGGGACAGTGGAGCAGGAGAAGGTGATGCATAAGGTATGACTAGGTGATTTACCTTTTAATGACCTTCAGAGTAGATATACAAGGTCAGATGTGTACATATGGGACAGAAGAGCAGGAGAAAGTGATACATAGGGTGTGACTAGGTGATTTATCTTTTAATGACCTTCAGAGTGGATATACAAGGGCAGATGTATACATAGGAGACAATTGAGCAGGAGTAGGTGATACATAGGGTGTGACTAGGTGATTTACCTTTTAATGACCTTCCGAGTGGATATACAAGGTCAGATGTGTACATAGGGGACAGTAGAGCAGGAGTAGGTGATACATAGGGTGTGACCAGGTGATGTACCTATTATGACCTTCAGAGTGGATATACAAGGTCAGATTTGTACATAGGGGACAGTAGAGCAGGAGTAGGTGATACATAGTGTGTGATAAGGTGATGTACCTATTATGACCTTCAGAGTGGATATATACAAGGTCAGATGTGAACATAGTGGACAGTAGAGCAGGGGTAGGTGATACATAGGGTGTGACTAGGTGATTTACTTTTAATGACCTTAAGAGTGGATATACAAGGTCAGATGTGTACATAGGGGACAGTAGAGCAGGAGTAGGTGATACATAGGGTGTGACTAGGTGATGCACCTATTATGACTATCCGAGAGGATATATATAAGGTCAGAGAAGTAAATAGGGGACAGTGGAGCAGGACAAGGTGATGCATAGGGTGTGACTAGGTGATGTACCTATTATGACCATTAGAGTGGATATATACAAAGTGACCTTGTAATGACCTTCAGAGTGGATATACAAGGTCAAATGTGTACATAGGGGACAGTATAGCAGAAGTAGGTGATACTAGTACATAGGGTGTGACCAGGTGATTTACCTTTTAATGACCTTCAGAGTGGATATACAAGGTCAGATGTGTACACAGGGGACAGTAGAGCAGAAGTAGGTGATACATAGTGTGTGACTAGGTGATTTACCTTTTAATGGCCTTCAGAGTGGATATACAAGGTCAGATGTATACATAGGAGACAATAGAGCAGGAGTAGGTGATACATAGGGTGTGACTAGGTAATTTACCTTTTAATGACCTTCAGAGTAGATATACAAGGTCAGATGTGTACATAGGGGACAGTAGAGCAGGAGTAGGTGATACATAGGGTGTGACTAGGTGATTTACCTTTTAATGACCTTCCGAGTGGATATACAAGGTCAGATGTGTACATAGGGGACAGTAGAGCAGGAGTAGGTGATACATAGGGTGTGACCAGGTGATGTACCTATTATGACCTTCAGAGTGGATATACAAGGTCAGATTTGTACATAGGGGACAGTAGAGCAGGAGTAGGTGATACATAGTGTGTGATAAGGTGATGTACCTATTATGACCTTCAGAGTGGATATATACAAGGTCAGATGTGAACATAGTGGACAGTAGAGCAGGGGTAGGTGATACATAGGGTGTGACTAGGTGATTTACTTTTAATGACCTTAAGAGTGGATATACAAGGTCAGATGTGTACATAGGGGACAGTAGAGCAGGAGTAGGTGATACATAGGGTGTGACTAGGTGATGCACCTATTATGACTATCCGAGAGGATATATATAAGGTCAGAGAAGTAAATAGGGGACAGTGGAGCAGGACAAGGTGATGCATAGGGTGTGACTAGGTGATGTACCTATTATGACCATTAGAGTGGATATATACAAAGTGACCTTGTAATGACCTTCAGAGTGGATATACAAGGTCAAATGTGTACATAGGGGACAGTATAGCAGAAGTAGGTGATACTAGTACATAGGGTGTGACCAGGTGATTTACCTTTTAATGACCTTCAGAGTGGATATACAAGGTCAGATGTGTACACAGGGGACAGTAGAGCAGAAGTAGGTGATACATAGTGTGTGACTAGGTGATTTACCTTTTAATGGCCTTCAGAGTGGATATACAAGGTCAGATGTATACATAGGAGACAATAGAGCAGGAGTAGGTGATACATAGGGTGTGACTAGGTAATTTACCTTTTAATGACCTTCAGAGTGGATATACAAGGTCAGATGTGTACATAGGGGACAGTAGAGCAGGAGTAGGTGACACATAGGGTGTGACTAGGTCATGCACCTATTATGACCATCAGAGTGGATATACAAGGTTGATTGATTGATTAATGGTGTTTAACGCCCGAGCAGCAATATTTCAGCTATATTCAGGCGAAATATACAAGGTCAGATGTGTACATAGGGGAGAGTACAGCAGGAGTAGGTGATACATAGGGTGTGACTAAGTGATGTACCTATTATGACCATCAGAGTGGATATATACAAGGTCAGAGAAGTAAATAGGGGACAGTGGAGCAGGAGAAGGTGATGCATAAGGTATGACTAGGTGATTTACCTTTTAATGACCTTCAGAGTAGATATACAAGGTCAGATGTGTACATATGGGACAGAAGAGCAGGAGAAAGTGATACATAGGGTGTGACTAGGTGATTTATCTTTTAATGACCTTCAGAGTGGATATACAAGGGCAGATGTATACATAGGAGACAATTGAGCAGGAGTAGGTGATACATAGGGTGTGACTAGGTGATTTACCTTTTAATGACCTTCCGAGTGGATATACAAGGTCAGATGTGTACATAGGGGACAGTAGAGCAGGAGTAGGTGATACATAGGGTGTGACCAGGTGATGTACCTATTATGACCTTCAGAGTGGATATACAAGGTCAGATTTGTACATAGGGGACAGTAGAGCAGGAGTAGGTGATACATAGTGTGTGATAAGGTGATGTACCTATTATGACCTTCAGAGTGGATATATACAAGGTCAGATGTGAACATAGTGGACAGTAGAGCAGGGGTAGGTGATACATAGGGTGTGACTAGGTGATTTACTTTTAATGACCTTAAGAGTGGATATACAAGGTCAGATGTGTACATAGGGGACAGTAGAGCAGGAGTAGGTGATACATAGGGTGTGACTAGGTGATGCACCTATTATGACTATCCGAGAGGATATATATAAGGTCAGAGAAGTAAATAGGGGACAGTGGAGCAGGACAAGGTGATGCATAGGGTGTGACTAGGTGATGTACCTATTATGACCATTAGAGTGGATATATACAAAGTGACCTTGTAATGACCTTCAGAGTGGATATACAAGGTCAAATGTGTACATAGGGGACAGTATAGCAGAAGTAGGTGATACTAGTACATAGGGTGTGACCAGGTGATTTACCTTTTAATGACCTTCAGAGTGGATATACAAGGTCAGATGTGTACACAGGGGACAGTAGAGCAGAAGTAGGTGATACATAGTGTGTGACTAGGTGATTTACCTTTTAATGGCCTTCAGAGTGGATATACAAGGTCAGATGTATACATAGGAGACAATAGAGCAGGAGTAGGTGATACATAGGGTGTGACTAGGTAATTTACCTTTTAATGACCTTCAGAGTGGATATACAAGGTCAGATGTGTACATAGGGGACAGTAGAGCAGGAGTAGGTGATACATAGGGTGTGACTAGGTGATTTACCTTTTAATGACCTTCCGAGTGGATATACAAGGTCAGATGTGTACATAGGGGACAGTAGAGCAGGAGTAGGTGATACATAGGGTGTGACCAGGTGATGTACCTATTATGACCTTCAGAGTGGATATACAAGGTCAGATTTGTACATAGGGGACAGTAGAGCAGGAGTAGGTGATACATAGTGTGTGATAAGGTGATGTACCTATTATGACCTTCAGAGTGGATATATACAAGGTCAGATGTGAACATAGTGGACAGTAGAGCAGGGGTAGGTGATACATAGGGTGTGACTAGGTGATTTACTTTTAATGACCTTAAGAGTGGATATACAAGGTCAGATGTGTACATAGGGGACAGTAGAGCAGGAGTAGGTGATACATAGGGTGTGACTAGGTGATGCACCTATTATGACTATCCGAGAGGATATATATAAGGTCAGAGAAGTAAATAGGGGACAGTGGAGCAGGACAAGGTGATGCATAGGGTGTGACTAGGTGATGTACCTATTATGACCATTAGAGTGGATATATACAAAGTGACCTTGTAATGACCTTCAGAGTGGATATACAAGGTCAAATGTGTACATAGGGGACAGTATAGCAGAAGTAGGTGATACTAGTACATAGGGTGTGACCAGGTGATTTACCTTTTAATGACCTTCAGAGTGGATATACAAGGTCAGATGTGTACACAGGGGACAGTAGAGCAGAAGTAGGTGATACATAGTGTGTGACTAGGTGATTTACCTTTTAATGGCCTTCAGAGTGGATATACAAGGTCAGATGTATACATAGGAGACAATAGAGCAGGAGTAGGTGATACATAGGGTGTGACTAGGTAATTTACCTTTTAATGACCTTCAGAGTGGATATACAAGGTCAGATGTGTACATAGGGGACAGTAGAGCAGGAGTAGGTGATACATAGGGTGTGACTAGGTGATTTACCTTTTAATGACCTTCCGAGTGGATATACAAGGTCAGATGTGTACATAGGGGACAGTAGAGCAGGAGTAGGTGATACATAGGGTGTGACCAGGTGATGTACCTATTATGACCTTCAGAGTGGATATACAAGGTCAGATTTGTACATAGGGGACAGTAGAGCAGGAGTAGGTGATACATAGTGTGTGATAAGGTGATGTACCTATTATGACCTTCAGAGTGGATATATACAAGGTCAGATGTGAACATAGTGGACAGTAGAGCAGGGGTAGGTGATACATAGGGTGTGACTAGGTGATTTACTTTTAATGACCTTAAGAGTGGATATACAAGGTCAGATGTGTACATAGGGGACAGTAGAGCAGGAGTAGGTGATACATAGGGTGTGACTAGGTGATGCACCTATTATGACTATCCGAGAGGATATATATAAGGTCAGAGAAGTAAATAGGGGACAGTGGAGCAGGACAAGGTGATGCATAGGGTGTGACTAGGTGATGTACCTATTATGACCATTAGAGTGGATATATACAAAGTGACCTTGTAATGACCTTCAGAGTGGATATACAAGGTCAAATGTGTACATAGGGGACAGTATAGCAGAAGTAGGTGATACTAGTACATAGGGTGTGACCAGGTGATTTACCTTTTAATGACCTTCAGAGTGGATATACAAGGTCAGATGTGTACACAGGGGACAGTAGAGCAGAAGTAGGTGATACATAGTGTGTGACTAGGTGATTTACCTTTTAATGGCCTTCAGAGTGGATATACAAGGTCAGATGTATACATAGGAGACAATAGAGCAGGAGTAGGTGATACATAGGGTGTGACTAGGTAATTTACCTTTTAATGACCTTCAGAGTGGATATACAAGGTCAGATGTGTACATAGGGGACAGTAGAGCAGGAGTAGGTGACACATAGGGTGTGACTAGGTCATGCACCTATTATGACCATCAGAGTGGATATACAAGGTTGATTGATTGATTAATGGTGTTTAACGCCCGAGCAGCAATATTTCAGCTATATTCAGGCGAAATATACAAGGTCAGATGTGTACATAGGGGAGAGTACAGCAGGAGTAGGTGATACATAGGGTGTGACTAAGTGATGTACCTATTATGACCATCAGAGTGGATATATACAAGGTCAGAGAAGTAAATAGGGGACAGTGGAGCAGGAGAAGGTGATGCATAAGGTATGACTAGGTGATTTACCTTTTAATGACCTTCAGAGTAGATATACAAGGTCAGATGTGTACATATGGGACAGAAGAGCAGGAGAAAGTGATACATAGGGTGTGACTAGGTGATTTATCTTTTAATGACCTTCAGAGTGGATATACAAGGGCAGATGTATACATAGGAGACAATTGAGCAGGAGTAGGTGATACATAGGGTGTGACTAGGTGATTTACCTTTTAATGACCTTCCGAGTGGATATACAAGGTCAGATGTGTACATAGGGGACAGTAGAGCAGGAGTAGGTGATACATAGGGTGTGACCAGGTGATGTACCTATTATGACCTTCAGAGTGGATATACAAGGTCAGATTTGTACATAGGGGACAGTAGAGCAGGAGTAGGTGATACATAGTGTGTGATAAGGTGATGTACCTATTATGACCTTCAGAGTGGATATATACAAGGTCAGATGTGAACATAGTGGACAGTAGAGCAGGGGTAGGTGATACATAGGGTGTGACTAGGTGATTTACTTTTAATGACCTTAAGAGTGGATATACAAGGTCAGATGTGTACATAGGGGACAGTAGAGCAGGAGTAGGTGATACATAGGGTGTGACTAGGTGATGCACCTATTATGACTATCCGAGAGGATATATATAAGGTCAGAGAAGTAAATAGGGGACAGTGGAGCAGGACAAGGTGATGCATAGGGTGTGACTAGGTGATGTACCTATTATGACCATTAGAGTGGATATATACAAAGTGACCTTGTAATGACCTTCAGAGTGGATATACAAGGTCAAATGTGTACATAGGGGACAGTATAGCAGAAGTAGGTGATACTAGTACATAGGGTGTGACCAGGTGATTTACCTTTTAATGACCTTCAGAGTGGATATACAAGGTCAGATGTGTACACAGGGGACAGTAGAGCAGAAGTAGGTGATACATAGTGTGTGACTAGGTGATTTACCTTTTAATGGCCTTCAGAGTGGATATACAAGGTCAGATGTATACATAGGAGACAATAGAGCAGGAGTAGGTGATACATAGGGTGTGACTAGGTAATTTACCTTTTAATGACCTTCAGAGTGGATATACAAGGTCAGATGTGTACATAGGGGACAGTAGAGCAGGAGTAGGTGATACATAGGGTGTGACTAGGTGATTTACCTTTTAATGACCTTCCGAGTGGATATACAAGGTCAGATGTGTACATAGGGGACAGTAGAGCAGGAGTAGGTGATACATAGGGTGTGACCAGGTGATGTACCTATTATGACCTTCAGAGTGGATATACAAGGTCAGATTTGTACATAGGGGACAGTAGAGCAGGAGTAGGTGATACATAGTGTGTGATAAGGTGATGTACCTATTATGACCTTCAGAGTGGATATATACAAGGTCAGATGTGAACATAGTGGACAGTAGAGCAGGGGTAGGTGATACATAGGGTGTGACTAGGTGATTTACTTTTAATGACCTTAAGAGTGGATATACAAGGTCAGATGTGTACATAGGGGACAGTAGAGCAGGAGTAGGTGATACATAGGGTGTGACTAGGTGATGCACCTATTATGACTATCCGAGAGGATATATATAAGGTCAGAGAAGTAAATAGGGGACAGTGGAGCAGGACAAGGTGATGCATAGGGTGTGACTAGGTGATGTACCTATTATGACCATTAGAGTGGATATATACAAAGTGACCTTGTAATGACCTTCAGAGTGGATATACAAGGTCAAATGTGTACATAGGGGACAGTATAGCAGAAGTAGGTGATACTAGTACATAGGGTGTGACCAGGTGATTTACCTTTTAATGACCTTCAGAGTGGATATACAAGGTCAGATGTGTACACAGGGGACAGTAGAGCAGAAGTAGGTGATACATAGTGTGTGACTAGGTGATTTACCTTTTAATGGCCTTCAGAGTGGATATACAAGGTCAGATGTATACATAGGAGACAATAGAGCAGGAGTAGGTGATACATAGGGTGTGACTAGGTAATTTACCTTTTAATGACCTTCAGAGTGGATATACAAGGTCAGATGTGTACATAGGGGACAGTAGAGCAGGAGTAGGTGACACATAGGGTGTGACTAGGTCATGCACCTATTATGACCATCAGAGTGGATATACAAGGTTGATTGATTGATTAATGGTGTTTAACGCCCGAGCAGCAATATTTCAGCTATATTCAGGCGAAATATACAAGGTCAGATGTGTACATAGGGGAGAGTACAGCAGGAGTAGGTGATACATAGGGTGTGACTAAGTGATGTACCTATTATGACCATCAGAGTGGATATATACAAGGTCAGAGAAGTAAATAGGGGACAGTGGAGCAGGAGAAGGTGATGCATAAGGTATGACTAGGTGATTTACCTTTTAATGACCTTCAGAGTAGATATACAAGGTCAGATGTGTACATATGGGACAGAAGAGCAGGAGAAAGTGATACATAGGGTGTGACTAGGTGATTTATCTTTTAATGACCTTCAGAGTGGATATACAAGGGCAGATGTATACATAGGAGACAATTGAGCAGGAGTAGGTGATACATAGGGTGTGACTAGGTGATTTACCTTTTAATGACCTTCCGAGTGGATATACAAGGTCAGATGTGTACATAGGGGACAGTAGAGCAGGAGTAGGTGATACATAGGGTGTGACCAGGTGATGTACCTATTATGACCTTCAGAGTGGATATACAAGGTCAGATTTGTACATAGGGGACAGTAGAGCAGGAGTAGGTGATACATAGTGTGTGATAAGGTGATGTACCTATTATGACCTTCAGAGTGGATATATACAAGGTCAGATGTGAACATAGTGGACAGTAGAGCAGGGGTAGGTGATACATAGGGTGTGACTAGGTGATTTACTTTTAATGACCTTAAGAGTGGATATACAAGGTCAGATGTGTACATAGGGGACAGTAGAGCAGGAGTAGGTGATACATAGGGTGTGACTAGGTGATGCACCTATTATGACTATCCGAGAGGATATATATAAGGTCAGAGAAGTAAATAGGGGACAGTGGAGCAGGACAAGGTGATGCATAGGGTGTGACTAGGTGATGTACCTATTATGACCATTAGAGTGGATATATACAAAGTGACCTTGTAATGACCTTCAGAGTGGATATACAAGGTCAAATGTGTACATAGGGGACAGTATAGCAGAAGTAGGTGATACTAGTACATAGGGTGTGACCAGGTGATTTACCTTTTAATGACCTTCAGAGTGGATATACAAGGTCAGATGTGTACACAGGGGACAGTAGAGCAGAAGTAGGTGATACATAGTGTGTGACTAGGTGATTTACCTTTTAATGGCCTTCAGAGTGGATATACAAGGTCAGATGTATACATAGGAGACAATAGAGCAGGAGTAGGTGATACATAGGGTGTGACTAGGTAATTTACCTTTTAATGACCTTCAGAGTGGATATACAAGGTCAGATGTGTACATAGGGGACAGTAGAGCAGGAGTAGGTGACACATAGGGTGTGACTAGGTCATGCACCTATTATGACCATCAGAGTGGATATACAAGGTTGATTGATTGATTAATGGTGTTTAACGCCCGAGCAGCAATATTTCAGCTATATTCAGGCGAAATATACAAGGTCAGATGTGTACATAGGGGAGAGTACAGCAGGAGTAGGTGATACATAGGGTGTGACTAAGTGATGTACCTATTATGACCATCAGAGTGGATATATACAAGGTCAGAGAAGTAAATAGGGGACAGTGGAGCAGGAGAAGGTGATGCATAAGGTATGACTAGGTGATTTACCTTTTAATGACCTTCAGAGTAGATATACAAGGTCAGATGTGTACATATGGGACAGAAGAGCAGGAGAAAGTGATACATAGGGTGTGACTAGGTGATTTATCTTTTAATGACCTTCAGAGTGGATATACAAGGGCAGATGTATACATAGGAGACAATTGAGCAGGAGTAGGTGATACATAGGGTGTGACTAGGTGATTTACCTTTTAATGACCTTCCGAGTGGATATACAAGGTCAGATGTGTACATAGGGGACAGTAGAGCAGGAGTAGGTGATACATAGGGTGTGACCAGGTGATGTACCTATTATGACCTTCAGAGTGGATATACAAGGTCAGATTTGTACATAGGGGACAGTAGAGCAGGAGTAGGTGATACATAGTGTGTGATAAGGTGATGTACCTATTATGACCTTCAGAGTGGATATATACAAGGTCAGATGTGAACATAGTGGACAGTAGAGCAGGGGTAGGTGATACATAGGGTGTGACTAGGTGATTTACTTTTAATGACCTTAAGAGTGGATATACAAGGTCAGATGTGTACATAGGGGACAGTAGAGCAGGAGTAGGTGATACATAGGGTGTGACTAGGTGATGCACCTATTATGACTATCCGAGAGGATATATATAAGGTCAGAGAAGTAAATAGGGGACAGTGGAGCAGGACAAGGTGATGCATAGGGTGTGACTAGGTGATGTACCTATTATGACCATTAGAGTGGATATATACAAAGTGACCTTGTAATGACCTTCAGAGTGGATATACAAGGTCAAATGTGTACATAGGGGACAGTATAGCAGAAGTAGGTGATACTAGTACATAGGGTGTGACCAGGTGATTTACCTTTTAATGACCTTCAGAGTGGATATACAAGGTCAGATGTGTACACAGGGGACAGTAGAGCAGAAGTAGGTGATACATAGTGTGTGACTAGGTGATTTACCTTTTAATGGCCTTCAGAGTGGATATACAAGGTCAGATGTATACATAGGAGACAATAGAGCAGGAGTAGGTGATACATAGGGTGTGACTAGGTAATTTACCTTTTAATGACCTTCAGAGTGGATATACAAGGTCAGATGTGTACATAGGGGACAGTAGAGCAGGAGTAGGTGACACATAGGGTGTGACTAGGTCATGCACCTATTATGACCATCAGAGTGGATATACAAGGTTGATTGATTGATTAATGGTGTTTAACGCCCGAGCAGCAATATTTCAGCTATATTCAGGCGAAATATACAAGGTCAGATGTGTACATAGGGGAGAGTACAGCAGGAGTAGGTGATACATAGGGTGTGACTAAGTGATGTACCTATTATGACCATCAGAGTGGATATATACAAGGTCAGAGAAGTAAATAGGGGACAGTGGAGCAGGAGAAGGTGATGCATAAGGTATGACTAGGTGATTTACCTTTTAATGACCTTCAGAGTAGATATACAAGGTCAGATGTGTACATATGGGACAGAAGAGCAGGAGAAAGTGATACATAGGGTGTGACTAGGTGATTTATCTTTTAATGACCTTCAGAGTGGATATACAAGGGCAGATGTATACATAGGAGACAATTGAGCAGGAGTAGGTGATACATAGGGTGTGACTAGGTGATTTACCTTTTAATGACCTTCCGAGTGGATATACAAGGTCAGATGTGTACATAGGGGACAGTAGAGCAGGAGTAGGTGATACATAGGGTGTGACCAGGTGATGTACCTATTATGACCTTCAGAGTGGATATACAAGGTCAGATTTGTACATAGGGGACAGTAGAGCAGGAGTAGGTGATACATAGTGTGTGATAAGGTGATGTACCTATTATGACCTTCAGAGTGGATATATACAAGGTCAGATGTGAACATAGTGGACAGTAGAGCAGGGGTAGGTGATACATAGGGTGTGACTAGGTGATTTACTTTTAATGACCTTAAGAGTGGATATACAAGGTCAGATGTGTACATAGGGGACAGTAGAGCAGGAGTAGGTGATACATAGGGTGTGACTAGGTGATGCACCTATTATGACTATCCGAGAGGATATATATAAGGTCAGAGAAGTAAATAGGGGACAGTGGAGCAGGACAAGGTGATGCATAGGGTGTGACTAGGTGATGTACCTATTATGACCATTAGAGTGGATATATACAAAGTGACCTTGTAATGACCTTCAGAGTGGATATACAAGGTCAAATGTGTACATAGGGGACAGTATAGCAGAAGTAGGTGATACTAGTACATAGGGTGTGACCAGGTGATTTACCTTTTAATGACCTTCAGAGTGGATATACAAGGTCAGATGTGTACACAGGGGACAGTAGAGCAGAAGTAGGTGATACATAGTGTGTGACTAGGTGATTTACCTTTTAATGGCCTTCAGAGTGGATATACAAGGTCAGATGTATACATAGGAGACAATAGAGCAGGAGTAGGTGATACATAGGGTGTGACTAGGTGATTTACCTTTTAATGACCTTCAGAGTGGATATACAAGGTCAGATGTGTACATAGGGGACAGTAGAGCAGGAGTAGGTGATACATAGGGTGTGACTAGGTGATTTACCTTTTAATGACCTTCCGAGTGGATATACAAGGTCAGATGTGTACATAGGGGACAGTAGAGCAGGAGTAGGTGATACATAGGGTGTGACCAGGTGATGTACCTATTATGACCTTCAGAGTGGATATACAAGGTCAGATTTGTACATAGGGGACAGTAGAGCAGGAGTAGGTGATACATAGTGTGTGATAAGGTGATGTACCTATTATGACCTTCAGAGTGGATATATACAAGGTCAGATGTGAACATAGTGGACAGTAGAGCAGGGGTAGGTGATACATAGGGTGTGACTAGGTGATTTACTTTTAATGACCTTAAGAGTGGATATACAAGGTCAGATGTGTACATAGGGGACAGTAGAGCAGGAGTAGGTGATACATAGGGTGTGACTAGGTGATGCACCTATTATGACTATCCGAGAGGATATATATAAGGTCAGAGAAGTAAATAGGGGACAGTGGAGCAGGACAAGGTGATGCATAGGGTGTGACTAGGTGATGTACCTATTATGACCATTAGAGTGGATATATACAAAGTGACCTTGTAATGACCTTCAGAGTGGATATACAAGGTCAAATGTGTACATAGGGGACAGTATAGCAGAAGTAGGTGATACTAGTACATAGGGTGTGACCAGGTGATTTACCTTTTAATGACCTTCAGAGTGGATATACAAGGTCAGATGTGTACACAGGGGACAGTAGAGCAGAAGTAGGTGATACATAGTGTGTGACTAGGTGATTTACCTTTTAATGGCCTTCAGAGTGGATATACAAGGTCAGATGTATACATAGGAGACAATAGAGCAGGAGTAGGTGATACATAGGGTGTGACTAGGTAATTTACCTTTTAATGACCTTCAGAGTGGATATACAAGGTCAGATGTGTACATAGGGGACAGTAGAGCAGGAGTAGGTGACACATAGGGTGTGACTAGGTCATGCACCTATTATGACCATCAGAGTGGATATACAAGGTTGATTGATTGATTAATGGTGTTTAACGCCCGAGCAGCAATATTTCAGCTATATTCAGGCGAAATATACAAGGTCAGATGTGTACATAGGGGAGAGTACAGCAGGAGTAGGTGATACATATGGTGTGACAAAGTGATGTACCTATTATGACCATCAGAGTGGATATATACAAGGTCAGAGAAGTAAATAGGGGACAGTGGAGCAGGAGAAGGTGATGCATAAGGTATGACTAGGTGATTTACCTTTTAATGACCTTCAGAGTAGATATACAAGGTCAGATGTGTACATATGGGACAGTCAGAGTGGATATATACAAGGTCAGATGTGTACATGGTGGACAGTAGAGCAGGAGAAAGTGGTACATAGGGTGTAACTAGGTAATTTATCTTTTAATGACCTTCAGAGTGGATATACAAGGTCAGATGTGTATATACGGGACAGTAGAGCAGGAGAAAGTGATACATAGGGTGTGACTAGGTGATGTACCTATTATGACCATCAGAGTGGATATATACAAGGTCAGATGTGTACATGGTGGACAGTAGAGCAGGAGTAGGTGATACATAGTGTGTAACTAGGTGATTTACCTTTTAATGACCTTCAGAATAGATATGCAATGTCAGATTTGTACATAGGGGACAGTAGAGCAGGAGTAGGTGATACATAGTGTGTGACTAGGTGATTTACCTTTTAATGACCTTCAGAGTGGATATACAAGGTCAGATGTATACATAGGAGACAATAGAGCAGGAGTAGGTGATACATAGGGTGTGACTAGGTGATTTACCTCTTAGGACCTTTAGGGTGGATATACAAGGTCAGATATATACATAGGAGACAATTGAGCAGGAGTAGGTGATACATGGGGTGTGATAAGGTGTTGTACCTATATGGAGTAGGTGATACATAGGGTGTGACCAGGTGATTAACCTTGTAATGACCTTCAGAGTGGATATACAAGGTCAGATGTGTACACAGGGGACAGTAGAGCAGAAGTAGGTGATACATAGTGTGTGACTAGGTGATTTACCTTTTAATGACCTTCAGAGTGGATATACAAGGTCAGATGTATACATAGGAGACAATAGAGCAGGAGTAGGTGATACATAGGGTGTGACTAGGTGATTTACCTCTTAGGACCTTTAGGGTGGATATACAAGGTCAGATATATACATAGGAGACAATTGAGCAGGAGTAGGTGATACATAGGGTGTGATAAGGTGTTGTACCTATATGGAGTAGGTGATACATAGGGTGTGACCAGGTGATTTACCTTTTAATGACCTTCAGAGTGGATATACAAGGTCAGATGTGTACACAGGGGACAGTAGAGCAGGAGTATACATAGGGTGTGACTAGGTGATTTACCTTTTAATGACCTTCAAAGTGGATATACAAGGTCAGATTTGTACATAGGGGACAGTAGAGCAGGAGTAGGTGATACATAGGGTGTGACTAGGTGATTTACCTTTTAATGACCTTCAAAGTGGATATACAAGGTCAGATTTGTACATAGGGGACAGTAGAGCAGGAGTAGGTGATACATAGGGTGTGACTAGGTGATTTACCTTTTAATGACCTTCAAAGTGGATATACAAGGTCAGATTTGTACATAGGGGACAGTAGAGCAGGAGTAGGTGATACATAATGTGTGATAAGGTGATGTACCTATATGGAGTAGGTGATACATAGGGTGTGACAATGTGATGGACCTCTTATGACCTATAGGTGTGAATATAGTACTGACTTGGATGATATTTTTGCAGAACTTTTCATTTTGTTAAAGTAATACATGCAAAAATTTAGCCTATATACTTTATTGTATACATTGTGAAAAAGTATGCTGTGTAAAAGTATAAACAGAGTTGTATTTCCAGGTTTTAAATTTATATGATTTATTTATTTGAATAACAAGTTTTCCCACATAATCTTTCATTGTTGTCAGAACTAGACTATGCTAGAGGGGAAATTGCCATTTTATAATTTTTTGGTTTCTTCTTATTAAATACAACTGTAACCAGTTTTAACTCTCACATTCTCATTTTATTTTAATTGTCAGATGAAACTTTGCAGATTCTGAATGTTAAATGTTTAATAAACTGCATGATAACAAGAGTAAAATACTAAAACTTTTTCATTAACTTTTATATTTAATTGAATATCTTTCATTAAGATTGATTTGGATTTACATAATTGTTTAATCGTCTTATTGTTTAATCACAAAAAATATTATTTTACATTTTAGATTACTTGCTTGCTATCTGGAATTTAACGCATAGATTTGCTTTTATTTGTTTTAAAATTTATCTGAATGCTATTGAAATAAAATTAAATAAAGCAATATTTCAAATCCCTTTGTATGGAACACCAAATTAACATATATTCAATTAATTGTACCTATCTTCAAATAATTGAAGATATCTTCAATCATTTGAAGATATCTTCAAATAAATTGAAGATAGGTACAATTCAATTGTACCTATCTTCAAATAATTAAAGATATCTTCATATCAATTGAACCTATCTTCAAATGAATTATACCTAGGTGCAATTTAATTGTACCTATCTTCAATTGAATTGAAGATATCTTTAATTCACTTGAAGATAGGTCTAATTCCAACATCTCCATAATTCATTTGGAGATATCTCCAATTCATTTGAAGATATCTTCAATTCATTTGAAGATATCTTCAATTGAATTGGAGATATCTTCAATTCAATTATAGATATCTTCAATTCAATTATACAAATGAGTAAAATTCATTTGAAGATAGGTATAATTCAATTGAAGATAGGTTCAATTCGATTGAAGATAGGTTCAATTCAATTGAAGATAGGTGTAATTGAATTGAAGATAGGTACAATTGAATTGAAGATATCTTTAATTGTGCTGAATTGTACCTAGGTACAATTGAATTGTACCTAGGTACAATTGAATTGTACCTAGGTACAATTGAATTGAAGATATCTATAATTGAATTGAAGATAGGTATAATTCAATTGAAGATATCTTCAATTATTTGAAGATAGGTACAATTAATTGAATATATGTTAATTTGGCGTTCCATACCTTTGTGCCTGAATCATTAAATTCTGTTCCTTAATGTAATGGGCTTTAAATAATTATTTTTTGTTTAAATAATTGACTTAACATTGGGTAGAAATTCAGTACATGTGTATTTGCAAACTTTTTATCAACACTTGGTATTATGGGCCTCGGTGGCCGAGTGGTCAAGGTAGTTCGTCTACTATTGATCATGTGGTCTGTCAACACTGAGATTGCGGGTTCGATTCTCACTGCAGGCAGGGGGTACTCGACTCCAATCTTAATTGACACGGATTGCCAGTTTTCCTACCGCAGGTCGGGGTTTTCTCCTGGTACTCCGGCTTCCTCCCCCAATAAAAACTGGATGCCATGATATAGCTGAAATATTGCTGAAAGTGGCGTTAAACACCACCAAACAAACAAAAACCACTTGGTATTATTATTTATATTCTTTGTGACTAAAGACGCGATTACATACATGTAATGAGTGCAATTTTTTGTGTGTAACCTTAATTAAGCCATTGTGGTTCATGCATAAAAAATGCTAAAACTTATTTTGATATTAGAAAAGACATTTAAGTTTTTTTAATAGGGCATTTAGCGAATTTAGAGGAGATCAGAGGGGGCTGCCCTCCCTCACCTGCCTTATGAAATAAATCTCTTGTTGAATATATAGGAAATCACCCTTCGAGGCGTCGATCCCCCGATCAAAATATTTCCGATTGATCCGCCGATGAGTAGGGCTTGACTTTAACTCTGCAATGTTTGATTTACACTTCCTTAATTTCCCGTTGACATCGGCATTCGTGAGACTTTTAATAAAAGTTGTATGGGCTACAAACAAATTATAAACACAAGCGAACTACATATCATGTATATCATGCTTTCGCGCTACAAAGGTTATGAATGTATTGTTTCAACCTATCAACACTGTAATCTTCCTCAAACTCAGCTGCTAACTCTTCCATATTTTCTATCAAGCTATGGTAGCTTACTATATAATAGCTAGCTGTCAACTCTTCAAGTTGGAGGGAAATTTAATATTTTTACGTCGGTGTCGATATTTTAGTGTTTGGGTTACCAGATATATCCGAGGAGTCCCCAAATCTATTTTTAGAAAGCAGGACCGCGTTACAAATAACGCCGACCTTTTTAATAACCTGGTCTCCTGGTGCAATATTTTTCATTGACGCAAGCTTCACTTCAAATATAACCGAAGGCCGCTTAGGCTAATGAGGATATCATCGTCAGGGTACCAGAATAGGGTTTTTAATTTTGAACATTGAATTTTTAAGTCAAACAAATTCCCCCCAAAACAGTCTTCTATAGACAAGTATCAAATATTTAAGCTATAAGTCTATGCCGCAAACAACACTACAGAGAACTACTATATTGAACAAATTATCGATCATATTTCCCGCGTACATGTCAAAATGTAGGTCAATCTTCAGCATCTGTTTTACTTCCGGTTGCAGTGATTGGAAAACAAATGTCGATTAATATGATCTCTCCAGGACAAGTGTGTATACTATTCTTTACAGGTGACCCTATATAGTGTACAAAATGGGGAAACTTAAATGCTTTGAGATCATTTTGACGGGAAACAAATCCGTTTTCCACCCCGGAGAAAAAGTGACTGGCAAAGTTGTTGTGGATTTAAAAGGCGATATGAAAATGAGATCACTTCGTATCTTTATGAGAGGGGTAGCCAAAGTACATTGGACGGAATCTCGAAGTACGGGCAGTAGACTTGGTTCTTACACCGAACATTACAACGCAGAAGTGGAATACTTTTTTAAGAGACTGGTTCTCTTTGGTGGAGGTAACCATTTATTTAGACGATGTACAACTTAATACATGTATATTATAAGGGATGGTATTATAAAATGGTTTTTGATATTAATGCAGTATTGTGTTAGAGTACACTGGTATTGAGTCGAGAACAGGTATATTTGACCCTAGTATAGGCAAAATTATTGTTACAGTCACAGCAGTACTGACTTAATAATTATATAATCATTTATCTATAATTTATACATAAATACATGTTTGTGGTACAATTTTATACACAACAATAGTTTTTTTTAAATAATTGAATCATGCTGCAGGGAATTATTATTTCTAGTGGTTGGTTCCTAATATTAAATAATAATAATGTTATATAATATCATTATATAATATCAGAGACATACAGTATGTACAGGTCTCTGATAATATGGATAAGCATTACTAGTATATTCCTGAATATTTCAATTCGCTAATGCTTGTGGCAAAATATTCATGAATATAATGCCTATCCATATTTAAATAATCCATAAAACTGGAGCAGCCATGAATTATTTCTTAAATCATCAGTGACATTTACATCTACTAGTACATGTTCTTATCTCAGAGAATGCTGAATAAAAACAAAGATCTAGCTATATATAGATTGGGAGTATTTGGCCACAGCTTTATTATACAAGTACAACAATATATCATATATATATATATATATATATATATATATATATATATATTTGAAATATAAGATAAGATTATTTAAAGTTCAAGTCTATATATTGGTCGGTGCAGTGAAAAATCTGCCTTATTGTCCGAAACCACCATTTGCACGCTTCTCACACTCCACGACGCTACCAAGACTGTGCTTTTTCCTTGCAAGGCTCCTCAATCCTCAAGCTCCAAGCTGTCCCAATACCAGAAAATGTTCAAGAAAAGGAAGCAAAGTACCATTTCATTAACAAGATGATTAGCAAAATATATTACAAAATGTATTAACTTTGTGCCTGTTATGTAATGGAGGTGGGTGGGAGGGTTTAAAAAATTTAGATTGCCAAACCGACATTTTTCCTGTCACCTCTTTGCAGATGATTTTCAAGAAGACCGAACCTCGATTGGTTTTTCTATTTTAGGACAGGTTTAACCAATCACCAATCATTTGTTTAAGGAATACTAGAGCGAAAGCAACAACAGCCAACAACTATACTAGTCAGTCTTCCTTTGATAAAGGAATTTAATGCTGAATACAATACTTTCACATATACTAAAAAGAGGCCAGTTAACATCAAATAACCTCCAAATTCTCCAGCCAAAAATACTATTTCATGACCCAATTACTGTGCGATTGGAATCCAATTACATAAAAACAATAGACCGACATCAGTTTGATTAAATGAATGTTATCCAGGACAAGCACTTAACTATACATAAATATTAAGGATCACTATTCTACTAATGTGTACACTGTACAAACGCTTAAACTTCTAAAGCCTTAATTTTCTTTAAAACCTTAATTTCTGCTTATTTCCGTTATTTTTGTAATGGAAGCAAGTGAAATTTAGTTTGAGGAAATTTAGGTTGTTATGAGTAAATTAAGGTTTTTTTTATAAGGAAATTAATGTTGGTTGTTACTTGCACCCCTCAGTTGATTTTATGCCCTCAAGTCCATGGCTGATGATCATTTAATCCTGTTTGTTTGCTGCGACCAATAACAAAAAGGGGGGAGCAAGTGAAAGATTTAATTTTAATTAGATTGTATTGCATGGCATCCAGTTTTATTCAGAGTACCAGAGTAATTGTTAAAACGTCAATAAAAAAAATTGTTCAAAAAAATTCTCTGGTGCTTGAGGTGATCACAGGAGATCTCCACTTGGATATCGGGCTTCTGTCTTTGAGGTCAGACCGTGGTTTTTGATTCTTTCTCCAATGTCCTACGCTACAATTTTGGGTACCCTGCAGTTCTTCTTTTGCGGGTCCATTGAAAGTAGTTTCCATCTCATCAGCATATACTAGTATAGAGTAGCCTCAGTAGGTACATCATGTACATGTACTACATATAGTAATTTGGTTATGACAATAAGTATTTTACTTTAATTTGAGTTTTAGTCCATGGTCAAATTGTAAGTCAAAATTCATGGATACCATACTTTATTGTCGTTTTAACATGGGTGGGCATTATATTCTTGAATATTTTGCCCCGAGTGATAGCAAGGCGTAAAATATCATGAATATAATGCCCACCCATGTTAAAAGGACAATAAAGAATGGTATCACTGAATTATTTCGATTCTGATTATGACAAATACAATAATCTGTACAGTTAAGCGGCATATAAATGTGGGCTAGTGAATGGCTGTTCCACGTACCTCCTGTGTGTCATAATGTAGAGTGACGTGGTGGAAACATAATTTAATGGCTTGCAAATCACAGAATTCAGACTTAAAATAACAACTTTATTAACAGTAACGATGATTATGGTTTAAAAGTTGAGTTTTTTAATAAAATTTTAACGACTGCAACCAAAATTAACTTGCGCTTTTGCGAACAATATTTATTGGAATTTTAACATGGCTTCGTTTACATAGCAAAAGCAGGACTCATATTAGAATTAAAGACAAACATGTGGTTGATATATAATCATTGCTATTTTGCAGTATTTTCCTTTGATCTTTGTGTATGGTATTATTCCATCGCACACTACTATCGTGAGATGGGCCTATCTCAGCTCCCTGTCAAGAGGTTGCTAAGTAAACACTGTAATGTCACAAAATAGCGATAAACACAGATTATTTATGTTTTATGAAACTCGATTCATTTTTTCGTCATTTTAAGGCTGTCACCCTTCAATGACATTTGGACGAAAAAACACATCTTGTTTCGAAAAACGTAAATAATCTGTAAGGATTAATGACTTTTGGAATGATGTTATTGGTAACTCATACTAGTGCATGTAAATTGATGGTACTAGTAGCTACAGGTGTTGGTATACCAGTAGAGCATTCAAAAAGTTGTGGGTGTCAAGATGTACAATATACTAGTATTCAAACAGTTTCAGCTAAATCACATTTATTTTTCAGAGATTTCAGATGGAAGGGACACATTAACAGAGGGCAGACATGAGTTCTTATTTTCGTTTGATTTACAAATGGGGTAAGGTTATAAATTGTATTTCTTAATTTAAGTTAATTAAACAGAAATATTTCAGAAAAGTGCATGGATGCTTTTCTGCACAAAAAATGAAGGACTTGCGCTACATGTAGATCTATTGACTGAAGATACATGTACATGTACATTAGTTTTTTTTGTTTGAGGAGTGTTTAATGCTACTTTTAGCAATTTTTCAACTATTATATAATTGTATCCAGTTTTTATTGAAGGAGAAAGTCTAAATACCAGGAGAAAATCCCTGACCTTGGAGGAAAAGTGACACTTAAATCAAGCACACCCTGCCCGCAGTGAGACTTGATTCCGCAACCTCAGTGTCCCCATGGACATGTTCAATAAATTGTAGATAAGCTATCTTAACCACACGTCCACCATGGACCCCATGTAACTTAAGCATGTTAAGTAAACATAGCTCTTTATGAAGATTTTAATTTGATTTCAGGGGCATTGCTACATCATTTGAAGGAAAACATGGCAGCATTAGATATTGGTTGAAGGCAGAGATGGATAAACCTTGGTCATTTAATCACAAAACTAAAAAAGCCTTTACAGTCATTAGTCCTATAGACATCAACAAACCAGAATATCAGGTATGGCCTCCTCTTCAAAATTTACTATTGTTGGGCAATAATCTATTAATAGTAATGATTTGGCTTTTAGTTTTTCCTCATTTAATGAAGTTAACATATCATAGATAATGATTATATGTTTGCCACTGTCATGCAATTTTCAGTTTATGGTAATTATTTTCCACTCCCCCAATACACATACAAGACACACACACACTGTTGACAATGTCAGTGTTGTAACTGCAGCTGTTATGATAAAAATAGTTGATTGCAAAATTACACCCAGAAGGGTCAAGACAATATTTACATAAACACACAACTTGAAAACATAATACAGAATGAAACTGAGTAAATATATGAAATATTGTAAAGATAATAAGTATACATGTATCAAATGTAGTTGTGGTAGTGGCACTAAGCATTAACTGACATTTAACCTAATGATTGTTGTATAAAGTTGCATAAATCAGTCAAAAACTCATTTTGTGTGTTGAGCAGATACTTCATTTTGTCAACTGGTAGTAAATTTAAAATAGTTGATGATGATTTGTTTTAATTTTATCAACAACAAAAAATTCTTAAGTTATGATTGTACGAACAGTTATGTTTGTATTCTTTGTGATAATAACTTTTATGCAAATTTACATATTACTTAAACATTTACATATTACTTAAACAATGTCTTATGATTGTTCTTATTGTAGCTATGTGTAGAAAGCAGTATAGAAAAGACACTATGTTGTTGGCTGTGTACATCTGGACCAATCAGTATGACAGCAAGGTCAGACCGCAGAGGTTATTGTCCTGGTAAGCTTGTACTTATATATGTCATTTTGCAGAGTGGTTAAGGTAGATGCATTGGTCTACTATTTATCATGTGGTCTGTCAACACTGAGACTGCAGGTTCGATTCTTACTGCAGGCAGGGTGTACTCGACTCCAAGGAAAATTGACAAGGATTGCCAGTTTTCCTACCACAGGTCGCTGGTTTTCCCCCGGTTACTCCGACTTCCTCCCCAATAAAAACGGGACGCCTTGATGTAGCTGAAAAATTGCTGAAAGTGGCGTAAAACACCATTAAACAAACAACAAACATATGGCATTTTATTTGTTTGGGTAGCTTGAAGGCAGCTTTTTTTAATGCTAATATTCTACTTGGAACAACTTATTTATCATTGAATCAATCTCTTCCAGACTAAACTTGGTGCTCACATCCTAAAATAGTCTGTTGATCTTCTTTTCATTAAATCAACCTTAACAACACATCACAAGATAAGTGGCTACACCCTAATAAATGCTTTAATTTACAGACTCTTAAATCAACTAGGAATCACAAACATTATGTTTAATTCAGTCTTCATTTTGAAATCTACACTCATTTCGTCCCCTCCACTTTGTGGCAGATGCCCTATAGTGATCAGTCTGTCCGTCCGAAGCTAATTATGTCCGAGCTGTAACTTTTTTATCTTTTGAGGTAGACTTTTGATATTGGGTATGTGGGTAAATAATATCAAAGCAGTTTTTCGCATACCATGGTTATTGACCCTTGAACCTTGACCTGAAGGTTGGCGGGGCCCACAGAGATGGATACCATCTCACTGATATCTAGTTAAGTGTTAACATGCTTATGGGTATACTTAACAAAACATACAAATACTATGGGCTCCGACAGCAAACATTAATTTCAGGAAAAGACAAAGTGAAATTTCATTTGCAACTGGTAATATATTTTCAACTTATCTTTTAAGCTAGTGACTAAATGTAGCTCCCTATTGATTGGCCATTCCTATAAGACAACCCACTTCCCAATTATGCTAAATTTCAAAATCTTGTAAAGTTTCTGTTACATACCTTGTTTGACATGGTTAATATAAAATGCATTGATAATATTAGAATATTATTAATCTGTCTTATTGATTACTTGTTTTTACTCTGTAAATAAGTTACTTCTTTATTCAGGAGAGTCGATTGCCATCTCTGCAGAGTTTGAGAACCATTCATCACGTACTGTTATACCTATGGCTACCCTCTATCAGACACAAGCATTTTTCGCTAATGGAAAATCTCGGGTCAGAAGAGCAAAGTTCACAGTTTTGACAGGTAATTTTAGAAATTTTTATCGTTAAGGTGTACTTGTTAGTAAACATTTGGCAATTTTAATAGGTAAAAAAACCCCAGAAAAGTTGTTTATAGGCAACTATATATTTCATTGGATAAGTTTCTAAATATATTCTGAAGATTATTGGTATTTCATTAAAGTGGACTTGTGTTAACTGTATTTTTCAGCTGAAATGTCATAATAAATGTTTGCATTATCTTCACTAAGAAAAAAATCGTGTAAATGTACTTTACATGGTTTCGTATACATTGTGTTTTTTGTGTTTAACACCACTACTTTAACCAGCTAGGTAATGGTGTCAGTACTTTCATTTTGAACATGTGGACATTTATGTTAGGTATTAAGTACAGTGCATTTATTCTTGGATTAAATTTTGGATTTCATATTTTGGCAGAGATGGACAAACTGGACAGGACAGCTGGGTGTACAATTTGTCATCAGATTCAATAATATACTGATTAAAAATTTGCCTGTGAACAAACAGTGTTTGTAATGTGTAATAAAACTTGGTAGAATTTGGTATTAATTATATGTATGAGGGTGTAAATGAGATAGTTCTGGCTTTGATTTGTAGGTTTACCAGTAGTTGCAAGGTCAAGTGGAAACTGGGAATCCCAGTTGTTAAAGATACCTGCAGTGTCACCATCTATCATCAATTGTTGTGTGATGAAGGTAGATTACTACATAAAGGTAAGAAATGTTATTGGCAGGGTTCACCACAGAAAAAAATTCAAGGGTGGAGGAACTGTAATCGTCAGACATGTCCATTCCCTAATACCACTTGAAAAAATTTTTTTTATAAATATTCACCATATGTTTTTAATCTTTTTTTATCCAGCATATGCATCCCTAGATGGTGAATGTTCAACATATATTATTCAAAAAATTAATTTCTTTCCATATTTGTAAATAGATTAATTAATTGAAGAGCTTACAAAACTTGCCCTAAACCTTATCATAGTCTTCCTTTTGGTTGATAAAATACAATTTTTTGTTTCCTTGCAGTGTAATTTGGGATTGGATATGGGTAATTATCTTTTACATGATGAAAACCCTCTATCCTTGACACTTTTAATATTTTCTAAAGAAGTACTAGTATTTGATTTCTATGTCCATAATAATTGTCTTGTAAAAAGAAAATTTCAGTACTTCCATAAAAAAAAGTGCATCCAGATACATCCAATTATATGTCTCTGGTGCAACTGTGTTTGGATTACTGAAATTAACATAACAGAAGCTGTTGTTATTATTTTGTGACTGAATTGATCTCATAAAAATGTCAATTAAATGTCACAAATTCAATAAAATGTTCACATGTGATATTTTTAGTTTGTTCTTGTTTATATCCGTTTTTATTATGATGTAGACTCAGGGATCCATGTAACGCTTCTAGATGCATATTGTACGCATGTTTTCAGCTCTTGCCGCACCATTTCAACATCAAACACATCCTTGATTGCGTAGGTTAAAGCTATCGTATGCACACTGATTTCTGTCTAGTTTGCTCCGTCTCCGATGCGTTATAAAATATTCTCACAAATGGTGATCGATTTGTTTCATGTGTTTTCTTCATCCCATTCTCGATTAACAATCACTCAGGTGGAAAATATGCTTAATTAGGATGTTTATTTAACAATAAACGTGTCACGGCTGAAGGTTACCCTCTATAGTTTAAAATTAAGAGATGGTCATACACTCGTGGTCTAAAAAATGAAACCGGGAATTATTGTATCTGATGTATGTTAATTCAGTCATGGCGTACATGGATTTTAAAATGGCGCTTGGAAATGAAGCGTGGTGGGAAAAAATCAAGTGTGGAGGCTCTCCATACTAAAACAGCCTGTGGTGAACCCTGATTGGTTTGGCTTACCTACAAATTAGATTATAAATGTGTTTTTTAACTTGTTAATGTTCTACTACATGAAACATTGGAGCTTAAACCAAATTTGATGAATTAATATGACAGCTTATACTTTATATCCAAACTTTACTGCACACCTTACTGGAGCAGGACATAGAGCAGTACTCTGCTTAACACAGCCAGACATGTGGTGGTTACTCTTCTTACCTCAGCAGGACATGAGCTCATTCACCATTTCTATGATTATATTGGCAGGACATAAGCTGTCTCCCCATTACTATGCTTACCTCAGCAGGACATGTGCTTTTTCACCAGTACCCTGCCTACCTCAGCAGGACATAGCTGTTTCACCTTTAATATGCTAACCAGAGCAGAACATGTGCTGTTTCACCATTGCTATGCTTACCTCAGCAGGATATGTGCTGTTTCACCATTACTATGAAAGCCTCAGCAGGACATGTGCTGTTTCACCATTACTCTGCTTACATCAGCTGGACGGACATAAACTGTTTCACCCTTACTCTGCTTACCAGAGCAGAACGTGTGCTGTTTCACCATTACCCTGCTTACCTCAGGCAGACATGTACTGGTTACTCTGCTTACCTTAGCAGGACATGAGCTGGCTCATTATTACTTTGCTTAATTCAGCAGGACATTAGCTGTTCTGCTTTCTCAGCAGAAAAGGACAAAGCCTACAAATCATTTAATTTTTCAGAAAATGTCTGATGGCACCTTCTATGAGTTCTAGTACTTCTAATTCTTAAAACTTTTGAAGAAATGTTTAGTTTTTGCCTAGTGACTTTAAAGCTGTAACAACTACGTTCACTGATGTGTTAGAGGTAAAGGTCGCCAAATCCGCCATGGGCAAATGATTGTCTTATGTGGCTATTTAAAAACAGCTACTGTAGAAATAAAACATTCAAAAGACGGGACTTTGGTTAAAAGTTGCCTTTTCGTGGTCCCACATCTCCTTGTTCATCTTCATAAATGAAGTTGCAGTTGCCCTATATCGCCATTCTTTTTAGCTCACCTTACCCGAAGGGTCATGTAAGCTATTGCCGTCACTTGGCGTCCGTCGTCTGTCCGTTCAACTTTTCAAAAATCTTCTTCTCTGAAACCACTTGACAGAATGCAACCAAACTTGGTATGGTTGTTGCTTAGCATGTCCTTTACCAAACTATCGTTTGGATTTTTGATTCGTAAAAAAACATGGTCGCCATGGCTAAAAATAGAACAGGGGGGTCAAAATACAGTTTTTGGCTTATAGTTCAAAAAGTATTACAGATGCAGGAAAACCGAAAGACCTTCCATCTTCAGCATCAAAAGCTCTACAAAACACTCTATTGGGTCAAAGTCGTTTGAGGACTCCTTGCAGGAGTTATTGCACTTTAATTGTTAAAATTGATGATTTTTGCCATTTTTGCCTCAAAATCTTGAAAATTATTAGAACTAGAGAAAAAGTTAGCATTGTTTAATTGTTCTGCTCTATGAGAGCTACAAAAATGTCTTTAGGGTCAAGATTGTCTGATAAACCGTTTAAGAGTTATTCCACTTGAACTGTTTTTTTTAATCGGTTTTAATTGATTTTAAAAAATCTTCTCCTCTGAAACCACTGAAAGTACCGCTTTGAAACTTTGTACACATTATCCGTCAAATGTCTTCAACCAAGTTTGCACAAACCATGGCCGCAGATTAACCAACATGGCTGACATGGCTAAAAATAGAAGGGGGGGGGGGGGGGGGGGTCAAAATACAGTTTTTGGCTTATAGTTCGAAAAGTATGACAGATACAGGAAAACTGAAGAGATCAGCCTTCATCAGCATCGAAAGCTCTACAAAACACTCCATTGTGTCGAAGTTGTATGATGACTCCTTGTAGGAGTTATTGCCCTTTAATTGTCGAAATTGATTGTTTTTGCTATTTTTGCCACAAAATCTTTAAATTTTGAGAACTTGAGAAAAAGTAAGCATTGCTTAATTATTCTGCTCTATGAGGGCTACAAAAATGACTTTAGGGTCAAGATTGTCTGATTAACCGTTTAGGAATTATTCTCTTAGAACATTTTTTTTAATGAATTTTAATTGATTTTAAAAATTCTTCTCCTCTAACTAATGAAAGGACTGCTTTGAAACATTGCACACATCATCTTTAGGATGTCCTCTACCAAAATTTTGCAAATCATTACAGCTGACTACCTACAGAGCTACGTTGGCTTAAAATAGAAAGGGGAGGTGGGTCAAGGGAGTTTTTGGCTGATAGTTAAAAAAGTATAACAGGTACAGCAAATTTCAAGTGAACCTCCCTCCTAAGCATCAAAAGCTCCTCCTTATAGGAGTTATTTCCCTTAAAAGGTCAAAATTAATGACTTTTGCAGAAGTGTTGGTCAATTCCTTATAGGAACGAAATTCTATATAAAAAGGGTTGTTTGATTTCAGGTTCAGGTGAGCGATACAGGCTCCTGGGAGCCTCTAGTTTATTCTCATTTGGTTAAGAAATCATCATATTTTTGTCAACCCGTCCTGAACATAGCTGAAATACTGCTCACTGGATGTAAAGCAGATATCCAATCAATCAATCAATTTTTTTGTCAATGCCTCTTGTTTATATTTTTTTTATTTCCTGGAGAGGATATGAGCTTGGTACCAGAGATTGAAAATACGATGCTGCTTGTTTTTTAATTACTGTTGCAAAGATATAAACATAATAAAAATTGTGTAACACTAAATAAACATATATTTTATTGTACAGTATTGTAGCAGTTAACTCTTTTTCATTGTAATGTTTAATATTTATAAAATTTTGTGATATACATGTATTTATGCAGAAGATTCAATAAAATAAAACGGTTCTGGTCTCATTGATATCCTCAATAATTTAATCTGCTTAAAATAATCTCATATAAAGATTAAAATGCAATAAAACCTACACATAACAACACTGAATAAAGAAAAACAGAACATTAGAATGTTTTAACTGCATAAGATGTAATTTACATGTATCTGTTTTCCACCTTTTATTATGTTCTATCCCCACTGTTGGCCTAAAAAAAACCCCCAAATTGTTCACTTCAATTCTGACCCAGTGTGATGTCTGCTAGAGTATGTATCAGTTTTAGTGGCTTATTAGATCCAAATGTGACTAGGGGGTATTGCAAAATTTTGTCTACTGCTAAAACAGGACAGAATCAGTAAATTGCAAAAATTGAAGTAGTTTGTGTTAATGTTCCAGGTGAGCGATTACAGGCTCCTTGGAGCCTCTTAAGTTTAGTACATGTTGTTATTGGTTTAAAGTTTGTAGTGAGGTGTTGTATTTGGTGTTGCCCTTTTTATTGATGGGTAATTGCAAAAATATGTTGTTTGAAGTCTTGGCTTATCATAAATAAAAAAAATTAACAATTGAATCAGTGTTAAAAATACAAGAGATATCATCTTGAAAAATTCTAATTATTATATATTCTTTACATAAATAAAAGAAAAAAGTATGTAATGACTGCATAATTATTTTTATGGTCTTCCTCCCTCTCCTACCATGTTTGTTTTCCAGTGAAGGTAAATTCTCTCTACTTTTTTTGAGTATGGTAGGCTTCATAGTGAGTGTTGTTTTTTATGTTTTTTATGTTTTTTTTTTGTCAATGTCTGTAAACTGCAAACACTAAATTATGTATATATCCATTAATAGACTGTAACCAGATCTGTATATTTTGCTTGTAATGTATTTTTTTCCTAGGTGGCATTGCACATCCCTGGTGCTCACAACTTAACACTTCATTTACCAATAGTTATTGGAACAGTTCCCTTTCGACAAGGACCAACTCGATTCACAAGTACACGCTTTTTTGGAGAAAATGTCCTAGACTACCAGAACATGACAAACCTACCAGTACCACCGCCATACAGAGAAACCATCACACCCCCACCCCCATTTGATGGTAATCTTCAACTATTATTTTTAAATGCATTTTATTAATCGTGTGTCTGTTTGACATACAAGGCAAAAGGCCTTAGGAGTAAGTAGGTCAGAGGTTATGTTCAATGCTTCTATAAATATAATGCTTGGTTTTGGGTGGTGGAGTTGTGCCAAACAGAATTGTTGCAAGGGCAATCCTTGTTTCTGATTGGATAATATTCTAAAAATGTTTTCTTCTAAAAATAACTTCTGTGATGTCTTTTTAAAAGATTTGTAATATTAATTCTGTCTTGATTAGGTTAAAAAGGGTCAATTCTTTCGTTGCTATTTTGCAAAGTTAAAAAAAATTTCTTTATTGAGTACAAATATTTTGACACTAATATTAAAGAAATGCTTCTCATATTGTACTTTACTAATTTAATTTTCCAGCAATGTTCAGTTCAAAATAAAGTTTGATTTTGATACATCAAGTGAGAGATACATTTTTTTTAAAGCCTACATGTAATGATTTATTATCATTAAATACCTTTTCAGATCCACCGACATACCATGAGAGCATTGGTGGTGCTGTAAGACTAGATGATGAAGATGATGATGACGATGATGATACATGCAATATGGGAGATCTGACCTATACACCAATGTATAACTATGTGTACAACTACAGACCCCCACCAACGTATACAGAGGTAGAATATGACTGGGTTTGTAATCTTGAAGAAATTTAGAGGTGTTAAAATTTATCTTTATACTTCAGTAATCCAATGAAAGCTATACCATTAACAAAAATGTAAAATAACAGAAAAGTTCAACAGTTTTCCCTAAAACCACTGAAAAAGAGTAGTAGTTGGTTTGAACTACAAAAGTTAGACTGATACACAGTAGAAGTCTATTTCAAGGGCCACAATTTTAGCAAATTATACAAAATAGTAGTCTATTTTAATAACTTACAAGTTATTATTACGGCCCTGCTAAGAAAAGTCTGCCAGTGTGTGTATAACAAAGAATGTCTAGGCTTACACTTTTTTCTCTTTTGATGTAGGCTTTTGATATTTGTCATTTTGGTAAATTTCAAGGTGACACAAACCCTGTTTAGTGATCTTTGACATTAAGGTATCATTGCTTTCTGAATTACGAGTTAGTGTCTGGGCTTTGTTCTCTTTTGAGGTAGGCTTTTGACATTTGGCATGTATAGCATTTCCAGGTGACATGTAGTGTACCATGAATATTGACCTTATTGACACAAGGACAAATGACTGCTATGGGAATGACAAATTGTTGTCTGGGCTTTAACTTTTTTCTTTTTTTGAGGTAAGCTTTTGACATTTGGCATTTGGGTAGATCATTTCAAGGCCACATATACCATTATTTCACATTAGTGCTGTCTGAATGACAAATTGATGTCTACGTCTTCTCTTTTCTTAGGGCTTTAATATTATGCATGCAGATTAATAGATTTCATGGCAACGTGTCATGTACCATGATTGTTGACCTTGACTTGACTTCAAGGTTACATTTTCCTCTCTGAATGACAAATTCATGTCTGGGCTTTAACATTTTATCATTTGAGGTAGGCTTTTTAATTTGACATGTGGATGGATCATTTCAAGGTGATATGTACTGTACCTGAAGGTCAGATTACTGCTTTCTTAATGACAAATTGTTGTCTGTCTGCACTTTAACTTTTTTCTTTTTGTAGTTAGCATAAAATATTTGATGTGTCATTTCACGATGACAAATCCCAAATCAAATGAAACACCAGTGAAGACCTTATGTTTTTATCCACTAAAACAATTTGAACAGTTACTTCTGTTTGCAAGCACTTACAGCCAAGCATGTTACTGTTTTATGTAGCATTCTTTAGTTTTCACTGTGTGCTTTATTTGGGCCCCCCATATAGTGATCATTCTGTCCGTCTGTCTGTCCAAACCTAATCATGTCTGGGCTGTAACTTTTTTATACCCCCGCTCGACAGAGTCGGGGGTATATAGTGGTCCTCATGTCCGTCCGTCCGTCTGTCCGTCCACATTTGGTTTCCGGATGATAATTCAAAAAGTTTACATCCGATTTAAATGAAACTTTGGGATATTGTTATATATCAGGTTGGTAAGAAGCCTATCGATTTTGGGGGAAATCCGTCGAATTTCAAGGTCACAGTCCACGAAAAATGTTAGAAATTTTAACAAAAAAGTTGTTTCCGGACAATAACTCAAAAAGTTTACATCCGATTTGAATGAAACTTTGGGATATTGTCATATATCAGGTTGGTAAGAAGCCTATCGATTTTGGGGGAAATCCGTCAAATTTCAAGGTCACAGTCCACGAAAAACGTTAGAAATTTTAACATAAAAGTTGTTTCCGGACAATAACTCAAAAAGTTTGCATCTGATTTGAATGAAACTTTGGGATATTGTTATATATCAGGTTGGTAAAAAGCCTTTTGATTTTGGGGGAAATCCATCAAATTTCAAGGTCGCAGTCCACGAAAAACGTTAGAAATTTTAACAAAAAAGTTGTTTCCGGATGATAACTCAAAAGTTTGCATGTGATTTGAATGAAACTTTGGGATATTGTTATATATAAGGTTGGTAAGAAGCCTATTGATTTTGGGGCAAATCTGTCAAATTTCAAGGTCACAGTCCACGAAAAATGTTTTACAAAAAGTTGTTTCCGGAAAATAACTCAAAAAGTTTTCATCCGATTTTAATGAAACTGTAAAGTATTCTTATATATTTTGTTGGTAAGAAGCCTATTGATTTTGGTGGAAATCCATCCAATTTCAAGGTCACAATCCACGAAAAGCGTTAGAAATTTTCACAAAAGCGGGGGTATCAGCGATCGCTAGATCGACTTTGTCTAGTTATCTTTTGAGGTAGGCTTTTGATATTTGGAATGTGGGCAAATAATACCTAGGCAATGTCTCCCATACTGTGGTTGTTGACATTTGACCTTGAACTTTTACCTTAAGGTCACATTATTGCTTTCTGAATGACAAATTCAAGTCTGGCTGTAACTTGTTTTTCTTTTGAGGTAGGCTTTTGATTTTTGGCCTCAAGGTCAGCGGGCCCACAAAGATGGGTACCATCAAACTGATATCTAGTTTGGCTTAAACCAAACACACTCAGATAATCTTACAGAAGAACTTTAATTGGTAATGCATAATATATATGAAGATATCTGTTGTATTTTTTAGGAGGACCCACATCCAATTGCATTATGTGATGTACCCAGAAGAATATCTCGGAATATTGAGCGATGATTATAATTTAAAATCAACCACTTGTGCCTGGTGCGGGATTTCAATAATTGACAGAAACCAATGAAAGTGTAGAAAGAGAAAGTCAAAAGTTCATGTCAGGGATATTTTTGTATGATATTAAAAAAACCCCTTATGTTGTTGTATAATGTTTTACCCCATGAACTTTTTGGATGTTGTACATGTATACAGATTTGGTATCTGTTGATGGCATAAGATACATTTGATACTGTTTTGGTATCTGTTGAAAGTATATGTCGCATTAAGTACAGATTTGGTCTGTTAATATTAGATGGCACATTAAGATTTGGTATCTGTTGATGGTATTAGATACATTTGATGATTTGGTATCTGTTGAAAATATGTGCTACATTTAATACAGATTGGATGTCTGTTCATAGTATATGCAACATTTAGTAAAGATACCTGGTATCTGTTGATAGCATAAGGCACATCTGTTATCTGTACTTAATACCTTTTGTATGCTATATTAAATACAGAATCTGTTCTTAGTATATGCCATAGGTGATATATACAAAACTGATATAGTATGTCTATCTTTGTTGATGTATGTACACAAATTTTTAATTGGAAATTTTTTTTTGACAATTAAAAAATATTTAGGAATATGAAAGATACCTCTTAGTTTTTGAGAACATTAAGAGTTAAGTTTAGTTATTTTGTATTAACCTTGTCCTGTTATGCTTTGTAATCTATCAGATATGTGTAGAGACCAAAATATAGACTGCATGCTGTATAACCAGTCTTTGTCATCCACTGGACCAGATCCAGTAGAGACCAAAATATAGACTGCATGCTGTATAACCAGTCTTTGTCATCCACTGGACCAGATCCAGTAGATTTTTAGAAGGTTGAACATCTTTGACTGAACAATTATTCAGGCAAGTAAGTTTTTGTCATCGTGCACATTTTGAGAATACTGCATCAGATCTCTGTAATTCATTTAAATATTAGTACATACAAATTTGCATAAAAATATTAATTAATAATTATAGCCTTTACGGTCGATATGTTCTCATGTCAATATTTTTTCATATCAACCTAATTAAAAGGCTATATTGTATAATGTCATGTTTGAAGATTATCAGGTGCTGCTGTACAATATAAACAGTATTGAATGACACTGTAAATTCCTTAACTTATCATGTGCCATGTTTAACCACCGTAAAGTTTAAATATCTCATCATATACTCAGCTATTTTTTTATAAATGCATGTTTCAAAAGATTCATCAAGGTATTTTTAGTATGGATTTTTTTATAATTTTTAAAAATATTTTTCCTATAGACATCAATTTATAATTTTAAAGTGTTAGCTACTTGTATATTTATATTTAGTAAAAAAAAGCTCTTTGCATGTCAATTTTTAATTTCAGTTTTTATCCTAGATTCTAGTGAATTTGTTTTTTTTTATTATAAAAACCTGAATCTCAAGTGATGAAATGTTACAATTTTACTGTCAAAAAACAAATCATAAAAAGTTATTCAAATACCTGTATTTTATTTTAATTAAAAAAAAATTACAAAAGAACTGGAGAATAAATTTAGTTATGAATTTTAAACAAACTGTCAGAAATTATTTTTACAATGTGTATAGTGGTGTTGTATATAATGAGGCCTTTATTAATGTCTACTTAATGTAGATGATGCTGTTTATTCTGTAATGATCTCTACATTTGATATATAATGTTGATTACATTTTTATGTCCTGTTTATATGCCAAATTGTGTTTTCTTGTTTCCTTTAACTTTAAAGAGGAATATATGTTGTATTTAATAATAGAAAATGATAGTCTTGCCATGCAAAACTTACAATATATTTATGGTTGAAATTGCAGCTTTCATAGTGAAAGCTATTTAGATATTGTATTATAATAATGTGTTGTGTTCATGTATATATAGCTTGACTGTGTTAAAGGCCCCTAGGGTGAGCAGTTGCAATAATTGTACTGTTTATTGGATTTTCTGTCAATATAGAAATAAAATGTCGTCAAAGATACCAAGGTTAATAAAAAAAAATTTCTTCGCCAGACGCGCGTTTCGTCTAATCAAGACTCATCAGTGGCGCTCAAACCCAAACAATATGTAAAAATCCAAATGATTAAGATGTTGTAGAGCTTTTATAACCAAAATTCCAAAACGTTATATCAAATACGGCTAAGGCTATCTACACCTTGAAATAGAAAAAACCTTAGAATTAAAATATTTTGTGAAATTTCTAGTCAGGAAATTTAGACAATGACTTTATCACTGTTAGAAGCAATGATTTTCATGTAAGCACCGAAGTGTGACTACTGGGCTGGTGATACCCTCGGGGACTAACAGTCCACCAGCAGAGGCATCGACCCAAATTCTTCAAATATTCTCTTCTAAACCCACAGCTAATTCCAAGCATGATATGATTACCACTGGTTCATTCTTATTCAAAACAGTGATTGGTAGCACTGCCTAAACATCAGTAATATTTGATGTTGACAAAAATTGTATTTTAAATGGCTGAAAATTCTGTCAACTTTTGTAAAAAAAAATAGGTCCAGATTATGCCTAGGATCCTAGATATAAGATATAAAAACCTTTTTTTTCAGAACTTAATTTTGCAGATTGTTTAATTTCTTTAAACTGTATCTAAAACTGTTACTTCACTATTAGAATGGTCCTTTGCGTTAAATTTTTACTTTTCGTCTTTTAATCGTTCTCATCTTAAAATTTTATGTAGGAATCTACAATGGGCTTTCTACTGATAGTAGGTCTAAATTCCTGAAACTTAATTATTTATATTAAACTGCCAGTATTTATAGTTTTTGTTGATTGGACTTTTTAGAAACATAATTTTAACAATGTCCCAATTTAGTATGTGTATTACATTTATTAGTTTTATAAGTAAGACAATACTATCACCCAGCCAAACATAGTGCTTTAAAAGTGACATTGTAAACCAATTAAATTTCATATGACATAAAATTTTGCAGTTTTCACGAGTAAGCTACAATCAAGAAAGTTTATATTTGCAAAAAGATGGGATAAAATTGAATGATCATTTCACACAAATTTGTATCCATGAATCAGTCCATTGATTTAAAACACAAAAGTTAGCTTAAGTGAATATTAATTGGTTTACAATATTTAGTAGTCTGTAGAAATAGATTAATTCCTTGTACAATTTTGTGTACAGTATAAGCAGTTTCTGTCAAGTAGTTGTAGATATGTATTATGTGTCAACAATATGCCTTGTGATTTTTGTTAAAATGTTATTTCAAGATATATTTTAATTTGTCATTGGTAAACCAAATAAGTACATTAACGGTGACAGTCACAATTGGTTAAATTTATATTGATATCTAGCCTATTAATGTTATCAAAGGCTACTGTCATGATATGTTGTCTGTGATTAATTAAAGTATCATAATTGGTCAATGTATGGTCACATGATTTTACATTTAAATTTAAATTAAAAGTTGAGGGGTGTGAGTGAACAACAACTACAGCTTACTGTATCTGTATAACATAAATTCTGCCACTAAAGGCACACCTCCGGTAGGAGTAGAATGTTAATAAACACTGGTCAATTTTAAAAAGTAAAACCAAGGAATGTTCTATTTACACACGGTAGTTTGATATATACAGTCTATCCTTATTTTACGAACACAATTATGTTTAAAAATTAAAAATTAATTGACGTGATCCACACACAACCAACCCTCCAACTGGAATTTTTCCTCATTTACAATACACTTGGAAGACCATTCATGTGAATTGAAATAAAAGCAATTTTTATTTTTATAAGATAGTGAATTCGATTGATTATGCAAGATCAAAATCAACACAGGTGTTTATTTGTATGTTTTGCAAGTATTATGCATGTAACATACTTAAAAACTATTATCATGTAGATTCACCACAGCTTACAACATGTATAAAAACATTAACCTTCATGTAACTGACAAAAAATAATATCTCAAGGACATTCAAGGTTATATCTTTAAATAATGTATTTCATTGCCTTCTTTAAAATAAAAATGCGTAATACAAAAAATACTTGTTTTATAGTACATTGTTGGTTTCTCCCAATTGAACAATAAGTAAACATATGATTCATGCAGACAAGAAAACAAAAGATGATTTATTTTTCATATATATTAGAGATTATTTTAAATAAATTGTAATAATATTATATACTTTACATATGTTACATTTTAACCTTTAACCTCATATTAGTATTTATTAAAATTTAACTGCATCGTTTAATATATTGCATTACCTTATTTATTTTTTCAGGTTGGGGGTTTTCTCCGGGTACTCCGGCTTCCTCCTCCAATAAAAACTGGACGCCATGATGTAGCTGAAAAATTGCTGAAAGTGGCATTAAACACCATCAAACAAACAAACAAACATAATTATTTTTTGCTGATTTTAGAGAGAAAAAAGAAATGTTCCTAATATATCTCTCCCTTTGTTAATTCTTTTTTTTTATTTCAATGTTGTCCTTAAAATGTAGTAATATTACAAAATCAATATTATACACACAGCCTTTGAAACTGAAAGCTTTCTGCAATTTTGAAAGTAAAAGATTGAAATGTGTCCAGTCTTAGATATTTAAACTAAATTCTTATTTTATAACTCGTGTAAATTGTTATTAGTGTTTGTTTAAAAATTTTTTTTTTTAAATTGGTATAATAATAAACTTCATGTTTCATTTGATTGTCCAATTTATTTGTAGACCTTTCAAGAATTATGTCAATTATTTTATAATGTGGAGTTTGTGGTAATTAGACATTGTTAGAAAGATAACCAATGTAATAGAGATCGTTAGGTTTATTGTGCAGTTATTTAATTTTCCTTTAGTATATTTTAAGAATTCTACTTGTCCATTATAGTGGCTAATTACACAAATAATTGCATTTCAGAATCCCTTTAAATGCAGGACTTTTACTCAGTAAGCATGTAAACTAAATTCACATGCAATAAAAACCTTGTGACCAGTAAAATATAGTTGACAGTGCTGATGCTTGCCCAAACCCCATTCATAACAGTCTCCATATGATCACCAAACAAGGTGGTTTGATTGCAATAAAGGAGATTTCAACAATTTGAAATAAGAAGTACACTTTGTTATTTAAATGATAACATGGACCAACACTGTCTTGCTAAGTTTACCCCCACTCGACCATTTTTCGGCTTGGATAACAGGAAATAGATAACTAACTGACCTGGAAAGGGGGGGGGGCACGGTACAACTCATCATGTTAATGCTGTGCACCAAATTTGAAATCAATCCCTTTAGTAGAAGCCGAGAAATTTTTGCAACAGACAGACGGACAAGGTGATTGCAATATAGCATCTCTTACCAGTGGGGGTATAATTAAAAGCCATTACTGTATATATATTTTCCTTACTGGTGGTGTGGCAAAACCTTTATTTTACCCAGCTTCGAATAAGAGGGGGGTATACTGGTTTAACCCCTTCCGGTCTGTCGCATATCTAATTTCTGTTTACCGGCTTAGTCAATTCAATCATGTGACTAGCGGGGGTATACTGAGTGAGCAGTAGCTCACATGTTACTGGTTTTCAATGATACCATTACAAATTTCATATAACCAATATATGGATAAAAAATCAAACCTCCCATTGAAAGCCAAAAGATTACAACACTAGTTTAAAAATGGAATATCTGTACACATATAAATGAAAATTATACAGTGATATTTTTACTTATCTGTTCCTTTAATATGTTTGATTTTTTTTTGCTTTTTAATGTTGTTTAATTCCACTTTCAGCAATCAATTTTTCAGATATAACATGGCATCCAGTTTTTATTTGGAAGGAAGTAGAAATTCCCGAAAAAACGCTCCTTCGGTAGGCAAACTGGCAATCTTTATCAATTATGATTTGAGTCTAGTACAACCTGCCCACAGTGAGACTTGTTAAATTTTCCTATGACATTGTGAACTCGGGTCAAATTTCTTTCCAGACCTAACACTCTGATTTGACCATTACTACTAGAAATAAATGGGGTTTTAACCACTTTCAGCATCGTTCACCTACATTATCAAACATACAGACATATACAAACAGTAAAAGATTCATACAAATGGTCATTTTTCCCACACACAATAGTACAATGGAATGCTTTACCACAAAACATACAGTTTACAACAGTTGACAGTTTTAGGGAACAGCCTAATACAGCTGTTTTCTATCCTATCCTCATTTAAATTTTGACATGCTCATTTTTAATCACGTTTTTATAGTAGCACTACCAAAATTATATGATTTTGTAAATATTTTGATTAGTTATTATCTTTCATACACTTTTTCGTTTTGACTACATGCTTATAAATTTTTTTAGTCACGCATGCGTAAGACACCTTTTAAAGTAATCTTCACTTACCTGAAGTTGAAGAAGAAGATCATGGCATTTGGGGTTTGGGAGAGATTTGCCAGTGAAACCCTTTAAATTTTGGCACAGGGAACTGGCAATCCTTGTAAATTAAAGTAGGAGTTAAGCAAACGATACTAGAAAATGTACTGAAATTTATATTCAGGACCAAACTTTCAAAAGGACACAAAAGGATAAAATATAGCCTTATATAGAGATTAAGATATAGTATCAGTATAGGTTTTACAAAAACTGCTTTTCCTAAAAGCAAACAGACTTTTGATAGAATTGTTTAAAAGTCTACTGAAAAATTAAAATAAACTTGGACAGATGATCATTGGAAGGTCAACTAATAAATTACATGACCCCCATCCTCCCAAAATAGCCAATATTGCTATGCATAGAAAAACCTTTAAATAACTTGAATTTTCCAAGCAAAACCATCTCTTTTTGTAGTCCAGTGAGTGTATTTTTATCAAAAAATAATTTATTATCTTTCCATTTGAATTAAGCCAATCGGTCAATTAGTCCAAATCCTGTATAGTAATTCTTTTATATTTAGCAACCAAGTTATATTTGTTATCCATGCCATCCAACAAGATGGCAAACTATGGTATAACTAGACAAATATTTAGCTACAATAATGTAGCTCTTTTTTTTAAGGATGGAACAAAAAATAGCTACATTATTGTAGCTAAGGGTTATTATACTAACTGATTTCACGATATTTATGAGCTTAGTTTGTTCAAATTTTAGCCGTAGATTTTTTAATACAACGTTGTTACTGTTTTCCTTTTGAAATTTTGCAGTTTGATTTGGGGATGTATTTCAAAGAGAATCTTAAAAAATAACACAAAAACACTTGGAAATTAGAGACAAAGACATGAAAAGAACAAATCAAAACCAAAGATGAGTAATCTGAATTCAATAATACAATCTATAGTTGCATTCATTTACTCCAGACAAGTAAAAAGAGTGCCAGTTAGAAACAAAAATGGTTATTTATCATCATGTCCAGGAAAAATAATTCAAACACTAGAGGCTCCCGGGAGCCTGTAATCGCTCACATGGAACCCAAATGACTTCAACTATATTTAAATTTATGAAATTAACAGTTTCAGTCTAGTTGTTATAGCTTTAAAGTTACTGTGCAAAACTGAACATTTCTTCGAAAATTTTAGTTAAGTACAATACCTCCTATAAGGTGCCATCAGATAATTTCTGAAAATTAAATGGTTTGCAGGCCTTGTCCTTTGGTGGAAATTCAGAAATTTACAGTTGTACTCTAGGTGTATTATAGACTAATTTATAATACAAAAACTGTTCATTTGTCCAAATTCATAATTAAAGAGCAATAACTCCTATAAAGATTCATCTTGCAATTTTGGACTAAGCAATCATTTGTAGGGCTTCTATTGCTGATCATTTGTGCAATTTACAGTTTCAATCTAGCTGCTATAGTTTTCAACTTACAGGACGAAAATGGAAAATTTCATAAAAAAATTGTCATTTAAGGGCAATAATCCCTATAAGTAGTCATCTGACAATTTCAGACCACGTAAGTGAATTGTAGGGCTTTTATTGCTGAGCATTTTTGCTATGTATAATTTTACTCTAGCTGTTATGGGTTTTAAGTTACAGGACAAAAACGGAAAATTTTATAAAAAATTGCAATTTAAGGGCAATAACTCATATAAGGAGTCATTTGACAATTTCAGACTTAAATGGTGAATTGTAGGGCTTGTATTGCTGATCATTTTTGCTTTTAACAGTTTCACTCTAGCTGTTACAGTTTTTAAGTTACAGGACAAAAACGTAAAATTTCATAAAGAAGTAACGGTTTTCTCTAAAGCTATTATAATTTTTGAGATAATGATCAAAAGCTTGTGTTGACACCCATGTTCTATTTTTAGTAACAGCGGCCATCTTTGTCTGTTGATCAACACCTTGAATAAAAACTTGAGACTAGGTCCAGGTGAGCTAAAAAAGCTATTGATCAGTGAAAGTGTCCGATTTTGACTGACAGATTTTCCATAATGACTTAAAAAATCTGGCATACTACTTTGTAAGAGAAAACATCAATCTAGGTGGCTAATTAATCAACAGGATTTTCTGGTCTAAATTAGAATAAATGGTAAAAAAAATCTGTTACGATGTTGCTATCAATAAACAGGCAATTGAATTATCACGTTTGTTATAGAGTTTAATTGTAGTTCCCCCAGTAATAGCTAATATTTAGTTTTCACAAGTTCATGCTCAGCGTATCTTCTGTATTTCTCAGTAGGCCTTCAAAGAACTTCAAAGTCACGTGTGAGTATAACACACCAAAGAACCAATGTGAGATGGGATTTGGAAAGTACAACGCTCTTTGCAGGATAAAGACCCCTTGTGTACTTTTCATGAGGCTGTCAAAAATTGTGTCTTTCGTTCATGTCATTTCATGAATAGAATCATTGTTTGTAAATTTGTCCCAAACCTACTGCTTGCTTGACCTTGAACAACCATTCAACTATATATCAGTGAGATGGTACCCATCTCTGTAGGCCCCGCCCACCTTGAGGTCAAGGTCATAGGTCAAAAAACCATGATATGCCACACATCGCTTTGATATTATCTACCCACACATCAAATATCAAACCCACACATCAAATATCAAAAGCATACCTTAAAAGATAGCGAGAGGCTCTTAAGAGCCTGTATCGGTCATCTGACTAAAAAAAACTTTTTAACAGACAAGACTTTTCTTGCAAATTTTGATATTAAATGCTTAAGAGTTTATGTTTCAGCAGCAATTTGTAGGACAGTTTCTGAGAAGAAGCAGTTTTTGTGTTTTTTCATATGTTAGTGATGTTCCATGGTGGCAGCAATCTTGTATTTTGGATCGAAACAAAAAACTTAAAATTGGGAGAGGACCATACAATCTTTCTGCCAAGCAGTTAGTAAGAAAACAAATTTTGAAATTTCAGCCAATCAGAACGTATTTGCAGCCATGTTGAATTTACTATTGGCTTGACAAATTTAAAAATAGTAAGATTACTTTCTAAGATTCACTTCTGCATTATTTGGTTTAATTGTGATAAACAGTTTCAGAGCTGTTTGTATGGTTTTCCAATTTCAGCCAATTAGAATGCACTAATGGCCCTGGCAGACATGTTTCAAATTTGATCAGCACCAAAAACTCAAACTTTGTTAAGAACCACACAATAAACATTCCTGCCACAAAGTGGCAGAGCCCTTATAAAGCAATCAAAGTTACAGTTAAGCTTTCAATTTACTGCCTCTCTATATAACATTGTACATGAAAATGAGGTGGCATATACTGTTCACTAATGAAACTTTTAACATGTCTAATCAAACCAATAGCTCTATTTCTAAATACTTTATTTAATGAATTATCACATATAATACAAATATACACAAGTTTAATCTAGGGATATACATGGTACACATTGTGCAGGCGAATGGGTGCTACATTGTGTCAAAAGTGCAAGTTTGAATCCTGAGGGTAAGCATACATCAATCGTTTAATGAAGCCATATTTCAATATAGTGAATTGGGCTCCAAGACTTAGTTTGTAATACCATAATAGCCATATATTTATTGACTTTATACATGTATATGCACATAATTTTCAATATATGCACACTCTAATTAAAATTAAATCGCTCAATTGCCCCCTCCCCTTTCTAGTTACTGTCACTTAATAACATTCAGCAACAATGACAAAAAGGGGGAGCAAAAGAAAGATTTAATTTTAAATAGATTGTCATGATAGTTTTTCTATGTAAATACATACTTATCTATATAATTTGGCGCCTTGGTGGCCTAGTAGTTGAAGTAGCTCATCTACTTTTGATCACGTTATCTGTCAACACTAAGATTGAAGGTTTGAGTGTCACCGTGGGCAGTTTGTACTCAAGTGCAATCTTAATTGATTGCAAGTTTTCCTACGAAAGGTTAGGGGTTATCTCCCCAAACCCCATCCTCACAAGTCAGGGTTTCTGTATCCACATGTGTCCACGAACCCCTGACAAACTTAGCTAGGAAATTCCCGGGCTCATAGTCACTATTTTGATTGGCTACATCATATTTTGATGTAGCCAATCAAAAGCTCGCTTTTGTCACACTTCGTTGCTGACAGGAAAATCATTGATTCTAACAGTGATTAAGTCATTTTCTAAATTTACTGACTAGAAATTTCAGAAAATATTTTAATTCTAAGGTTTTTTCTATTTCAAGGTGTAGATAGCCTTAGCCGGATTTGATATAACGTTTTGGAATTTTGGTGATATAAGCTCTACTACATCTTAATCATTTGGATTTTTTACATATTGTTTGGGTTTGAGCGCCACTGATGAGTCTTGATTAGACGAAACGCGCGTCTGGCGAAGAAAAAGTTTTTGTTAACCTTGGTATCTTTGACGACATTTTATTTCATTCGCTGCTTGGTTAAGGGATATCCCGATGTCGATTTTAAATAAACCAAACGGATGTGTTGCATAGACCATGTGATAGTCAGTGTATTTGTACAGTAGTGTTAATAGTTTGTTTTTACCACGCTATTTATTAGTTGCGTTACGTTTGCTTCCCACTCAAGAATAAGTAAGAATGACTAATGCCAAACACTTGCTTCTTTCAAGCAATTTCATTGGTTGATATTTTGAAGGATTGACGTCATACGAAAATCTTCTAGCCCGGGAATTTCCTAGCTAAGTTTGTCAGAGGTTTCGTGGACACATGTGGACACAAAAACCCTGACTTGTGAGGATGCCCAACCCCCCCCCCCCCCCCAAAAAAAAAAAAAAATCAAAAAGTTTTCTATATATGCAATACTCTGTTCGTTTTCAGCAGGTTGCCCTACATATCAAAGAGGAAGTAATTGAAGTAATTTCCAAACTTTTCGATGATTTCCTAGAAGATGTTTTTTCATTCTAATGACAGAAATTTATAATTTTTAAACTGAAATTAAAATGTCAACCGGACAAGCCTCCAAATTGCTTTCCCGCTACAACAATGCCAAGCAACGCAACCGCTCAATGTCCAAGTTCATTGTAACTGCACGAATGTCTTATTTATAACCTTTATTAAGATTCACACAACTCAGAGGTACAATATTTGATATTAATTATAATGGATTGTCTTTTTTATTACACACATGTGGATTACATTTATGTTCTTACAATAATTCCACAATCTCTGTATGACCACCTTCTGAAGCTACATACAAAGGTGACTGATTGTCTTCATTACACAGATCAGGATTACATTTCTGTTCTAACAATAATTTTACAATCTTATTATGACCTCTGCATGAAGCTACATACAGAGGTGACTGATTATCTTTATCACACAGATCAGGATTACATTTATGTTCTATCAATAATTAACAATCTCTGTATGACCACGTCATGAAGCTACACACAGAGGTGACACATTGTCTTTATTACACACATCAGGATTACATTTATGTTCTAACAATAATTTTACAATCTTATTATTACCTATCCATGAAGCTACATACAGAGGTGACTGATTGTCTTTGTTACACAGATCAGGATTACATTTATGTTCTAACAATAATTAACAATCTCTGTATGACCACGTCATGAAGCTACACACAGAGATGACACATTGTCTTTATTACACAGATCAGGATTACATTTATGTTTTAACAATAATTTTACAATCTTATTATGACCACCTCTTGACGCCACATACAAAGGTGACTGATTGTCTTTATCACACACATGTGGATTACATTTATGTTCTAACAATAATTCAACAATCTCTGTATGACCACCTTCTGAAGCTACATACAAAGGTGACTGATTGTCTTTATTACACAGATCAGGATTGCATTTATGTTCTAACAATAATTTTACAATCTTATTATGACCAAATTCTGAAGCTACATACAAAGGTGACTGATTGTTTTTATTACACAGATCAGGATTACATTTATGTTCTAACAATAATTCAACAATCTCTGTATGACCACCTTCTGAAGCTACATACAAAGGTGACTGATTGTCTTTATTACACAGATCAGGATTACATTTATGTTCTAACAATAATTTTACAATCTTATTATGACCAAATTCTGAAGCTACATACAAAGGTGACTGATTGTTTTTATTACACAGATCAGGATTACATTTATGTTCTAACAATAATTCAACAATCTCTGTATGACCAAATTCTGAAGCTACATACAAAGGTGACTGATTGTTTTTATTACACAGAGCAGGATTACATTTATGTTCTAACAATAATTTTACAATCTTATTATGACCTCTAAATGAAGCTACATACAGAGGTGACAGATTGTCTTTATTACACAGATCAGGATTACATTTATGTTCTAACAATAATTCAACAATCTCTGTATGACCAAAGTCTGAAGCTACATACAAAGGTGACTGATTGTCTTCATTACACAGATCAGGATTACATTTATGTTCTAACAATAATTTAACAATCTCTGTATGGCCTTTCATTGAAGCTACAAACAGAGGTGACCAAATGTATTTATTACACAGATCAGGATTACCTTTATGTTCTAACAATAATTTAACAACCTCTGTATGGCCACCTTTTGAAGCTACATACAGATGTGACTCATTGTCTTTATTACACAAATCAGGATTACATTTCTGTTCTAACAATAATTTAACCATCTCTGTATGGCCTTTCATTGAAGCTACATAGAGAGGCGACTCACTGTATTTATTACACAGATCAGGATTACATTTCTGTTCTAACAATAATTTAACAACCTCCAAATGGCCTTCCACTGAAGCTACATAGAGAGGCGACTCATTGTATTTATTACACAGATCAGGATTACATTTCTGTTCTAACAATAATTTTACAATCACTGTATGGCCTTCCATTGAAGCTACATAGAGAGGCGACTCATTGTATTTATTACACAGATCAGGATTACATTTATGTTCTAACAATAATTTAACAATCTCTGTATGGCCTTCCATTGAAGCTACTAACAGAGGTGACCGATTGTATTTATTACACAGATCAGGATTACATTTATGTTCTAACAATAATTTAACAACCTTTGTATGGCCTTTCATTGAAGCTACATACAAAGGTGACTGATTATCTTTATTACACAGATCAGGAATACATTTCTGTTCTAACAATTGTTTTACAATCTCTGTATGGCCACCTCTTGAAGCTAAATACAGAGGTGACTGATTGTCTTTATTACACAGATCAGGATTACATTTCTGTTCTAACAATAATTTTACAATCTCTGTATGGCCACCTCCTGAAGCTACATACAGAGGTGACTGATTGTCTTTATCACACAGATCAGGATTACATTTCTGTTCTAACAATAATTTTACAATCTCTGTATGGCCACCTTTTGAAGCTACATACAAAGGTGACTGATTGTCTTTATTACACAGATGTGGATTACATTTCTGTTCTAACAATAATTTTACAATCTCTGTATGGCCACCTTTTGAAGCTACATACAAAGGTGACTGATTGTCTTTATTACACAGATGTGGATTACATTTCTGTTCTAACAATAATTTAACAATCTCTGTATGGCCACCTCCTGAAGCTACATACAGATGTGACTGATTGTCTTTATTGCACAGATTAGGATTACATTTCTGTTCTAACAATATTTTTACAACCTCTGTATGGCCACCTTTTGAAGCTACATACAAAGGTGACTGATTGTCTTTATTACAAAGATCAGGATTACATTTCTGTTCTAACAATAATTTAACAATCTCTGTATGGCCACTTTCTGAAGCTACATACAGAGATGAATGATTGTCTTTATTGCACAGATCAGGATTACATTTATGTTCTAACAATAATTTAACAATTTCTGAATGGCCTCTAGATGAAGCTACAAATAGAGGTGAATGATTGTCTTTATTGCACAGGTTAGGATTACATTTCTGTTCTAACAATAATTTTACAACCTCTGTATGGCCACCTTTTGAAGCTACATACAAAGGTGACTGATTGTCTTTATTACACAGATCAGGATTACATTTCTGTTCTAACAATAATTTAACAATTTCTGAATGGCCTCTAGATGAAGCTACAAATAGAGGTGAATGATTGTATTTATCACACATATGAGGATTAAATTTTTGTTTTAATAATAATTTAACAATCTCTGTATGGCCTTCCAATGAAGCTACAAACAGAGGTGACCGATTGTACTGATCACACAGATCAGGATTCCATTTCTGTTCTAACAATAATTTAACAATTTCTGTATGGCCTTCTAATGAAGCTACAAACAGAGGTGACGTATTGTCATCATCAAACAGATTAGGATTACATTTATGTTCTAACAATAATTTTACAATCTTATTATGACCTCTCCATGAAGCTACATACAGAGGTGACTGATTGTCTTTGTTACACAGATCAGGATTCAATTTCTGTACTAACAATAATTTAACAATTTCTGTATGGCCTTCTAATGAAGCTACAAACAGAGGTGACCTTTTGTCATCATCAAACAGATTAGGATTACATTTATGTTCTAACAATAATTTTACAATCTTATTATGACCTCTCCATGAAGCTACATACAGAGGTGACTGATTGTCCTCATTACACAGATCAGGATTACATTTATGTTCTAACAATAATTTTACAATCTCTGTATAACCTTCCCATGAAGCTATATACAGAGGTGACTGATGATTTTTATTACACAGATCAGGATTACATTTATGTTCCAATAAGAATTTTACAATCTGTGTGTGACCCATTTTTGAAGCTACAAATAAGCTTGTTTCCTTATCAATATTATACAAATCAATCATGTTTTCTATTTTAATATTTGAATCCCTAATATAAGTTTCAACATAACCCAGCCTACATGCTGAAATAAAGGGGAACCATTTGGGTTCATTAGACAATAATTCTATAATTGGTTTGTGAGTGTCTTCATAATGACAATATAATTCGAAATAGTCACTGCTATGAGCGTGTGGATCGTATTGAAACTCAGTTGACTGATTAAAAATTATGTACTGGTTTAATACAAATCTTGACATTTTTGCTGAACCCCAGTCACTAACCTTGTCAATATCTTGGACATTACTGCAAATTAAATCTTCATGGAAATGGTATTGCAGCAACACATGAACAATTTCTACTTTGTCAGATTGCAGAGCTTGATTCAATAGTGCTGTTTTATAGGATTGTAGTGGAAAGCAATTATGAGCTAATAGTACTTTCACAACTTCAATTTCATTTCTTGTTATTGCAGCCTGCAAGGATGATGCTGCGTGCATGTATATATCATCCAACTTAGAATGTTCTAAGATCTTTTTTAGTAAGTCTGTGTATCCTCTTTTTGCTGATACATAGAAAGATGGTTCCTTCTTTCTATTTAGGATGCAAGAATTAAAACTGTGTTGTAACAACATTTCTGCAATGTTCAAGTGACCGTGTGATAAGGCTACATGTAATGGAGGGTCAGTGTTTTCACCGTGTAAATCAGGATTACATTTGTGGTTTAATAAATCCTGTACAATTTTGTCATTTCCCCAAGAGGAAGCCACCATCAAAGAGGTATTGCCTTCAGAATCAATTAGATCAGGATTGCCCCTATAGTCTAATAAAAGTTTGACCAAGTCTTCATAATTTTCACTTGACGCTAATAAAAGTGGAAATCTCCCATTAGAATCACATATGTTTGGGTTGGCATCATATTTCAGTAAAAGTTTTACACATTCAATAAAATCTTGACATGAAGCTTCATATAGAGGTCCCAAGTTATCCTTGGTACATATTTTTATGTCAGTGTTGTCCTCTAAATGAAGTAGGGCTTTTATAGTTGCTAACATCAAAGGTGTTCTTCCTTTCTCATCTTGGACATTTACATCAAGAGATAAACTTATGAGAAGGTCAGTAATATCACTGTACCCCAATGCTGCTACTGTTAACAGTGGAGATTGTGTCTTATCTACTGATTGTAAAATCTTGTGAACATTTTCTGTTCTTTTAATGTGTTTAATGAATTTTTCTCTGTAGGAGACATGCTTTAGTTGCCTGTTTGTAAAGACATTACTAATATGACCATCTTTGATGTCTTTACATAAACGATTGAAGTAGACTTGTTCTTTATCAGATGAAACCTTGATAATGCCGTTATTATCATCCTCTGTAACCGACTTAAACTGAAATCTATCCCGTATTATATCAGAGTGGCAATGGTCAAGTACAATGTCAAACATATGAATACCATAAAATTCTATGACAATATCAAATATTTTATCATGAATAATAGAGTACTTGTTTTCTATTTTCTTGACATAACATCCATTTAGACTTTCAATATGACGTTTCAAGACCTGCCCAGAGAAAACATGAGGCATTTTGCAAACGTCTGCGATTTCCTCACGGGCATGTTTTGTTTCTGATCCCTTGCTCAGCATACTATCTGGTATACAGTTATTGTAAATGACGAAAAAAGCTAATGAAGCATAAGTAGTTTGATCATCTCTTTTCATCAGTCCAGATAACTCTTCTTTTATTACTTGTACTGGGCAGGTAAAGAACCTCCTTATGTCGACAGTTTTATTCCTTGAATAATATTCACACAGGATCGGAAAGAAATCATATAATTTATACAGATCAAGACGTTTTATTTCTGCCACTTCATCAACAGTAAGATATAATGCAGCTATCTGTTCTCTTTCAGAAGGTGTGAGAGAGTATTTGCAAGATAAAAGATCACATGTTGTTGAGGTCAATATACCCATTGTTTGAAATGTACTATCCTGAAAAATATTTGTTCTACATGAACATAATATTTTTACAAATTTGGAATTTAAAATCAACCTAACGTCCTCTGAATACCTTTCCCATTCATTTACTACTTGTAAATCTATTGTGTAATTACCGCATACATCATTACAAACAAAAACCTGTTTACATTCTGCATAAAAATATTCTTTAATTTCCTTAGGAGAACGAACTGGTACAATTCTGTAACCCTGGCTCTGTAATTTTAGAGCTGTGTGTTGTACTGTTACAGTCTTTCCACATCCAGAAGAACCAATCACGGTAACAACATCATTTTCTTGAATAAGTTCCCAGACATACTGTATGCCTCTCGTTTGAACCACTTTAAAATCCTGTTTTTTCCACTCCTCTACTAAAGGTTCCATTAATATATCTACAAATATTAAGATCACAAATTATTTTATTGATTTATTTTCAAACGATGTACCCATTGTTTTATCTAAAAAATATGATAACTGAAATGATTACAACGAGACATGTGAGCTAAGGTTAATCATGGTTAATACCACTTATAGCAATTTTTCAGATATATTTTTAAATCATCGGATTCAGATTTAATTGGGGAGTATGCTTGAGTACCCATTAAAAATCTGGAAAGAAAACTGGCAATCTTTGTCAATCAAATGCAAGAATCAAGCTCACCCAGTAGTCAGTAAGGCTCCAACCCGCATACATCAGTGGTAAAATGTCAGTGGTCAACTGTAAATGACAAACTATCTTAACCACTTAGTCAATGTTGTCCCGTACATATACCTGAATTGTCCAGTGAACTTGCGAAAACTGTAACTTGCATACAACTTTCTCCGTCAAAAGGCCACATCTTTTGCAAAATTCACTTAACCACAATGAAACTCAAAATTGGTCTATAACATTTAATCCAAATAGCTGATCAACTGATTCATGCATTACAGAACATTTACAGCCAAAACTTTTAACAAAACCTAGTCGCATTTAGCTTCAAAGGTATAGTGAAGATTCAAAAACAACTCATAGAAGTTAGATGTCAGCTCTACACATTTTGCATTGAATCCATTCTTAATCTTAATCTTAAATTTTTATGACACTTTTTAGAGAAGCATCTTATGAATATTTGGGATGTGTGTTTTCTTTCTATTCGTTCAACTGTATCCTAGAACGAAGCCTTATAAACAGTTTGTATCATAGGTTTCCGTGTTGAGTCTGACAGGATCAAAACATCAATTTTTTTGAGGACCAATGAATGTAGATTCATAAACAATAAGCAGCACGGTAGGTTTAATATAACATGAACCATAATTAAATTATGAAGTTCTGATTAGACAACTGCAATAGCATATGCCCATTCAGGAATTTGTCATTAAAAAACTGGATGTTCAAGGTCAAAGGTCACCAAACATGGTACATGACACGTACCTTTAAAATGATCGACAAGCCAAATATCAAAAGCCTGCCTCAAAAGAGAAATAAGTCCAGACACGAATTTGTCATTCAGAAAGTAATGTGACCCTGAGGACAAATTTCAAGGTCAAAGATCACCAAATATGGTATGGGGCACCGATCCTTGTAATGATCTACCAAATATAAAATGCTGACTTCAAAAGAGAAATGCGTAGAAAGCAATAATGTGACCTGGAGGTCAAAGTTCATCAACCATGTATGTGACTCATCGCCTTGAAATTATCTACCTACATGTATATACTTAATATCAAAAGCTTAACTCAAAAGACAAAAAAGTTAAAACAAGGATATGATTAGCACAAACAGACGGACAGGCCGACCAATATAGGGCGTCCTAAATGTATGTAATACGTTTATCTGAAATTAGGTTGTATAAAAAGGGCAAAACAAAACTGAATGTTTAAAATATAAAAATCTAACATTCAACGAAGCATTTGTTTACAAAATAAAGTCCCTAACGTCACACGTATTATGACGTCATATTTCATTCACTGTGACGTCAATAAGTAGTTCCGACAAAAGTACATCTTGTATCACCTGTATAGATGATACAAGGTTTTGTATCACACAGATTGTAGCAATCGCGAATTTTTCACATTTTGACAAAATACATACTTAATTTTAGATAACATGTTTATTAAACTATCGTATGTATTTCTTGTGAAAATTTTCGTAAGATAACATATCCTACCATTTAACCTTGCTGTCGATGATTTATTTATCACCTCTTTATAGGTAAATATTAAAATTTTAAAATGATAAAACCCTAACATTTTACACTCTGAGAGTGTGGATAAAATTAGTAGGTTACTGTTGTAGTCTGTGTTCTTGTGGCAATAATAAGGTAATCATCACAAGTTGGTCCATCATAACACCATTTCCACAGCCAAGAGAAATAATGATTGGCGATGTGAGCAATGTTTTTACTTGCTCCAATAAGGGTCCTTACACACCTATTAGTTTTAAGCAACAAAGCTTTTAGACTTGTCCTTCAAAGATTTTAAATTAAATGTGTCAACCAATACAAACAAGGATAACAATAACTCAAGAGACAGTCAAGTGAGCTAAAAATAAATTTTCTAATTGGAGATAACAACTTACTAGACACTCTAGAGAAAGGATCATTACATCTGTCTACATTCCTCAGTACTATGATAATTTCTCTGTCGTTGCTGTCCAGTTTGCTGACTTTTAAATCATCACATTTGTGTTGATAGGTGGAGCCACCAAGTCTTATGATGGCCTGTCAATAATACAACTAAAAATTTCAGTGCAATTAAATGCAAAGGGAGCTGCTTCACAGTTCAAACAGTTCATACAAATTTGGACACAGTAAATGTCTCGCATGGATTCCGCATCATGAAAGAACGGGTTGCGGATGGTAAAGGTAATATAGAGAAGTTTCAAGTTCAGTTAAAGTGAGAAATTTCAAGATCAATATTTTACGACTTGTTGACGTCATTTATTTATATTGATACTCAATGAATAAGGTCATTCGTTGATCAATCTATGTCTATAATTTTGAAAAAAACACCGTCATTTGTATCGTTGCATAATCTTCTAGACTTGTATATTATTTTTGTTTATGCTGTATAGTCATGTTTGTAGATCTGATACTCAGTTAATATATGTACTGCTTTCTTATGCCCCTTTATATAATATTTTGAACTACCTGTATTGTGTATTTACACTATCCCAGTGGACTTATATTATTCAATCTCTCAATCATGTCATATGAAAAATACCTTAAGCATTTAGAGTTAAACGCCACTGATGAGTCTTGAATTAACGAAACATAGTAATTTTGATAATATTTTATTGGAGTATTTGAACAAAGCCACGCGAAAGCTCACCATCGGTAAAGGCAATACAGGAGTTTCAATTTCAGTTAAAGTGAGAAACTTCAAGATCAATATTTTGACTTGTTGAGGTTATTTATTTATATTGACACTCAATGACAAAGACCATTGCATCGTAGGAAGGGGTGTCGTATGAAAAATTAATTCCATTTATGAAATTTTTACTATGGAATTTTTATTGTAGTATGCAAAGTAGGAAAGATATACTACGTAGTTACCACAAGAAAGAATGATAATGTTGTGAACGGAAATTGTTAACCTGATTTATGACGAGATAGTAAACAGAAAAAATAAAGTGTAGCAGCTGGGATTTTCAAGAAAAGAGGTCTTTGCATTTATTCCAAAGCTGCCAAAAACTATCCATATATGGTAAAATTCCAAGGTTAATCGTATCATGGATGCAACAAACAATAATTTGTTAGGTAAAAAGGAATTAATGTTTACAGCTTTTTCGCAATGTGAGATGCTACAATAATTAAATGAGATGTACTTCCTATTTAATTTTGTTTATAAATAATTCGATTTATTTTATTTGCAACATTACAAGTATAGGGGCTCAATGCTGCCATTAATCCGACAGATCACATAATTAACATCAGATTATTATGTTAGTAAAATTACTTACAATACTTTAACATGGATTTGCAAGGCCAAATTGCCAGAAAAGGAAAATAACTAATGTTTTAAACAATGAATCATTTCTAAGTATTGTCTATTATTTTTGCTATTTAAATTTGTACTTAAGATGTTATAGTTTTTAATTTATAATACAAAAACTCATAATTTTGCCTAAAATAGTCATCAAAAATGGCAATAACTTCTATGAGGAATATCTGATAATTTTGCACCAATTGTAGGACGTTTCTTGCTGATAATCTATGCAATTAACAGTTTTAATCTATCAGAAATTGCTTATGTTACAAGTCATAAACTTAACATACTTTTAAGGGAAATAACTTCTATAACGAGTGGTGAGTCAATTTTAGACCGTTTGATTCGTATATATAGGCATTGCCTTAATGACCATTTGTCAACAAGATATATTTGGCTCTTTAAGTTTCATTGCAAAAACTGAAAACTGTGTCAACAATCATAATTAAGGGGCAATAACTCCTACAAGACGTAATCCAACATCTCCTACACAACTTCGGACTAATTGAGAAATATGTTGAGTTTGGTGTTTTTATCCATTTAAGGAATAGTTGTTCTTTATCTTTTATAATTTGTTAGATAGTGGAAAAAACATGTGTTGACCTGTGTGTGTTATTTTTAATCACAACGACAATATTTGTCCAATCACCAACATCACAGATACAAATTTAAAAGAAGATACAATAAGGATAAGCATGAGGAATTGTGTAAAAAAATGACAATTTGGTTTCAGAGAAGAATTTTTTTTAAAGTAAACAACAGATAGACATCAAGTGATAACAAACTTGTGTAAACTTCCAGGTTAACTGAATTGATGGTTGATCTGTTGAAAATTATTCAACCAACAGAAAGTCTTTCTCAATAAACCCTGAGTTATACCTGACTATACCTGACTTATATCTGTCCAATACTGCTGAAAATCTACATCTGTCAATGTCCCATCATCACAATGTGAAATCTTATTCCTGTAGTACTTTATCCTGGACAAATCGGCCCCTACACTAGTATCTGTATGAGGTGGTAGCTGGTCTGCAATAGGTATTGATGCTAGATTTCTAAGTAAACATATCATTAATGTCAAATCAAAGTTCTCAGAGGATACAGTTCCTGAAATAGAAAGGTCCAAAAAGTACTGAAAGTATGCAAATGTTCAAACGTCCAACTAATCAATATCAAAGTCATTGTCTCAATTTACTGCCCTGAAATTTCAAAAATGATTGAAATTCTGACGTTTTTCTGTTTGCAAGATGTATATGGTCTTATCCGGATTTCGTATAACATTTTGAAATGTTTATAACAAAAGCGCTACAAAATTTTAATTACTTGGACTTTAAATACATTTCAAGTGGTTTGGGCACCACTGATAACGCTTAATACAAAAGCGTTCAATTTTCAAAACATAATTCTGTTAAAATGATTCAACATTCTAGTATTTAACTTTGATTCGGGTTTGTCATTTTCGGTTTCCTAGCAAACCTATAAATGTATAAAAAACAGCCAGATAATAAGTTAAACTGTGGGCCCCGCCGACCTTTAGGTCAAGGTCAAAGGTCATCAACCATGGTATGCGACACATCGCCTCAATATTATCTACCCACATTCCAAATATCAAAAGCCTATCTCAAAAGTTACAACTCGGACATAAATTTGTCATTCAGAAAGCATTATTGTGACCTTAAGGTCAAAGTTCAAGGTCACATGTCAACAACCACTGTATGCGACACATTGCCTTTATATTATCTACTAGCATTCCAAATATCAAAAGCATACCTCAAAAGATAAAAAATGTACAGCCCGGACATGAATTTGTCATTCAGAAAGCAATAATGTCACCTTATGGTCAAAGTACAATGTCAAAGGTAAACAATCACGGTATGGGACACATTGTTTTGATATTATCTACCTACATTCCAAATATCAAAGCCTACCTCAAAAGATAAAAAAGTTACAACCCGGACATGAATTTGTCATTCAGAAAGCAATAATGTGACCGACCTTAAGGTCAAAGTACAAGATCAAAGGTCAACAACCTCAGTATGGGACACATTGCTTTGATATTAATTACCTACATTCCAAATATCAAAAGCATATCTCAAAAGATAAAAAAGTTACAGACCGGACATAAATGTGTCATACAGAAAGCAATAATGTGACCTTAAGGTCAAAGTTCAAGGTCAAAGGTCATCAGCCACGGTATGCGACACATCACCTTGATATTATCTACCCACATTCCAAATATCAAAAGCCTCAAAAGATAAAAAGTTACAGCCCGAACACGATTAGATCGGACGGACGGATGGACGCACGGACGGACAGACTGATCACTATAGGGCGTCCGCCACAAAGTAGCGGGGCCCTAAAAAATCTGTGTTAATTAGGTTAAGAAGTTTAAAAAATCTTATATTTATTAAGGATTAACTACAAAAAATATTTTCTTCATTGAGAGATAACAAAATATCCAATTGCATGTAGCGGATTATATTATATATTAAATGTCCACAACAGAAATTTTGTAATCCTTTGATAGAGAAAATATTTTTCGTAGTTAATAGTATAATAAATTCAAACATTCAAATAAACTGAACAATATAAGTTGTGTAGATCATTACAAAATATTTTTTAACAATCAAAAGTCAGCATTCCAGTACAAATTATTAATCTCAATAAAACACATATTTAACTTTCAATTTTCCATAAAAACTAACTACTAGTATGTCAAATTAGATCAGTCTTCATATATAGTGTGTTTGGAGAAAAATGCAGTTTAGAACAAAGAATGAATATGTTTCCTCATTTTCCTTAAAATTACATTTTGTTCTTCAAAACAATCAAATATATTTTTTAAATGACAAATACATGTAGCTTCACCATGTACATGTAGATGCATCCCAGTGGTGCACTGGGATGTTGTATTGAATTTAGGTTACTCGTTTTCTGTTTTGTGTTTTTGGATTTGTAACTGTCCCTTGACTTTTTGCTCTTTGTTGTTCGGTGGGTTTTCTTTGCTTTTTTGGATATTTCCTTACAATTTTAACAACACAGAAGTTGTGAACACCGACGATGCAGACACAAAATCACAGATTCCTATCTGCAGAATAAGGACACAAAAACCTTACAGTTCAAGGTATTCAACTTTGAAGGATAAAACCAAAGAGTGTTTCTGCAAATGAAGACATATATCGAATGCAAACATAATGCCTTCTGAAAAAATAAAGTGCAGAACAGTTAAATGTCATCAAAATAATAAAGAAAAGTTGAGCTCAGTTTCAAGTATAGTCTTTAAGAGTAAATAACATGTGGTTGTGCAAACGGAAGTGCGGAAACTTAATACAAGAGTGTTGGTCGACAATTCAATACTATATTACTACTGGGACTAGCAGAACCAATTTAGTTTCCTTATTACTGCAAGTCAATAATAGTTTAATACATTGCTTGCCAATTTATTCCATCTTACATAACAAAACAGCTGCCCTTCAGCAAAAATATTTCAAAAGGAGGCAATATGTTGATTTACTCTTGATAGAGAATTAATTATATAAGTCTTTTTGCCATTTTTATCACTAATATCTTTAAAAGTGTACAATATCTTTGACACACTATACCAGAAGCTCATTCGATAAGAAATGTGATAAACAAGTGTGAACACCCACAAATATCTCGCCTGCATTACGTAACAGTAACGAAAAATTTACATCAGGAGCAAAACGTAAGTAAAATAAAATTGTAATTACATGTATTTAAAATATAAAATGCATGGTTACAGAGAGATTGACCTACTACAAAATCTTTAACGTAGCCACTGACCGTGAGGTCATGGTCAGGTGACACTTACCAGACATTCATGTACTATTCACCAGCAGCCTATATACCAAATATTGTCATCCTACCATGAATGGTTAAAGAGGAACTGTCCAAATACAAAAAAACTTTAATGTAGTCTTTGGACCGTGAAATTGAGGTCAAAACTCAAAGTCAGGTGACTGGTGGCTGACTGGCAAGTACTTATTATAAGCTATCACTGGACGTAGGGCTTAAGCTTACAAAGATATAAAGCAAAATTGTCAAGTGCTTCATCCTCACAAGTCAGGGCTTCTGTGTCCACATGTATCCACGAAACCCCTGAAAAACTTCGCTAGTAAATTCCCGGGCTAGAAGATTTTCATATGACGTCCAACCTTCAAATATCAACCAAAGAAATAACTTGAAAGAAGCAAGTGTTTGGCAGTAATCATTCTTATTAATTCTTGAATGGAAGAAAACGTAACACAACTATTAAATAACGCGGTAATAACAAACTATTAACACTACTGTACAAAATACACTGGTTTCACATGGTCTATGCAACACATCCGTTTTGTTTATATACAATCGACATCGGGATATCCCCTAACCAAGTCGTGAATAAAAGCGAGCTTTTGATTGGCTATATTCAGTTATGATGTAGCCAATCAAAACAGTGACTTCCAGCCCGGGAATTTCCTAGCTTGTCAGGGTTTCGTGGACAGATGTGGACACAGGATGCAAGTGCTTGTGCCGCCGCCACCGACAGATTCCCATATATATGTCTTGCCTCCAGCGACGATCGTCGTCGCAGGCGATACAAAAATGACATCAAATCAGTTTTAAGATAATATATTGACATAAATGGTCAAATAAAAAATTCAACCAATTACGACCCTTTAATTTACATTTTGATTTAGTAGACCTGTTGTTTTTATATTTTACCTACTTGTAAAGGGACCCTGGGATTTGGAATTGATAATGGGTAATATGGCCTCAACCTTATATTGACGAATCAGCCCAAATAAGCTGTCATTATATAAATATAGATTTTTAACCCCATAAAACTTATTCAGATTTAAACTAATATCTCTAACACCTCACGCAATACATATTTCACACATATTGAATTTGACTGCACAACTACTAATAATTAATCTTAAAAGATTGTTTGAGTTTTTTTCACTATTTTCCCCCAAAATAGATATCTTAGTAATTTTTCTGCTGATTTTTTAAATGATGGTACCTATTTTGTGTTATCAATTTCAACCCTGACCCCACAAATGTCGCAGAAATATTGCACACATATTGACGTTATTCACCTGCTATTACGGACCAGATTGAAGAATTTTTCTAGTTTATACAGAAGGCTAATATTTTATGGATTTGTTTTAGCTTTTGAAATCAAAAGGACGAGTTTTACCTATGTATGAAAATTTTTTTCTTTAATACATTTTACTAGATGCTGCATTGAGTGAGCATATGTATGTTGACTGATTTGTTATTTTTAGAAAATGGGGGATGATAACCAGCTGTTTCCTTTCACTATTTACTAGTAGCTAGATAAATAATATCAGATTTTAAGTTTTAATATTTCATTTTATTCCTTGTTTTATTAGCCTTCAGAAACGTGATTTTTCCTATCTTTTACATCTTTTACGGCCTCCTACAGAGAGACTCTTACCATAATATGAATGCAACAAGTTTTTGTCATATGACATCAGTAAGATGGTCTATACGTGTTTCATTGAATGCAAACATTAAATTTAGAAAATCACCGAAAAATCCATCCAACTAACGTTCTCATGCATAATGTAATTGTAATGATATATTACTGAAGGGCATAACATCGACTCTGTTTAACGTATTGTCTTTTCAAAATAAATTCTGAAAATAAAAATTTTGATAAGATGCTTACCTTTAAAATATGTTTAGATTGAACATATTTTATTTGTAAATAACAAATTGGATTGGACACAAGTAAATCATACAAAATACAATATTTACATGTAAAATTTATACGAAAATATGAAGAATACAAACACCTTGCTTACATAAAAGTTTTAACTTGAAAACTGTAGGAGCAATTAGAAAGACAACTAATGATGGAGGACAGAAGAACACGAGTTAAACAATATGGCCCTTGCCTTTTTGTCATCCGAGTGGATAACAATTTGTCGAATTCTTGTGATTTATTTAGGAATGGAATTGTAAGGATGCAAGGACAGTGAAAGATTATATCCCAACCCAACTAAACAGTATATGCACAGTAATATGCTTTATAAAAAATACTGTGTTAGTGTGGTCTAACTGCTTTGAAATGGGGACCTGTCTGTCAAAGATTAAATATATTCAAATATAAAAAACAATCGGTGCACAAAACTGATTTGTAATAAAAATACATGGCTATTTTCGTCGAACTTATGTGAACTGCTGAGGAATTGTTGATAGAAGACAAGTTAAAATGTTAACTTCATTTTTAATATGCTTTGGAGAAGATGCAGTTTTAGACTCGTGTAATAATTGCAAAGGCAAAATCAAAACTAAAAAACAGCTGGCACACATTAGAGATTCAACAATTCAATATTTCCGTTTGGTTTGAAATTCAAACTGTTCAGTAGAATTTGGTGAAAGGAGAATCCAAACCTATTCAATTTATTGTCATACTGTGGCTTCGTTTTTATTCGCTGGATATCAATTTTCGTGGTTTTCGTTTGCACTATCTACTAACAAATTCGAGAATTCATAGAAGTATATCACTGTGTGTTTAATTTACCCGTAGCGCATGAACATGGTATGAAACAAAAATGTAATCTTTAATTAAACTTTAAACACATTATCATGTTATACTAAAGATTGAACAGCACTCGGATTTTTATGTCGATAAGAAGGAAACAAGCCATCACTCTCCACCACAGAGAACATAACTGTTTCCAGAAATAACCTCTACCACACGTCATTTCCCATTTACTGTGTTACATATTTCCCGCCTGCAAATGATATTTGTAAACAAAGACCGATGTTGGTAAAAAATACACGCGATCTTATTTATTTTTATTTAGTCTATTTATCCACTTTTTAAAACGGTTTTACTTAAAAAATACTGTGGTTCATTCTGGTACCCTGACTATGATTTCATCATTAGCCAAAGCGGCCTTCAGATATGACGTTAGTTAAGGAGCATTGGATTTCAACGGTGACAGCGTTAAAATTTGACGTTCGGGAATACAGTGTATGAACGCATGCAAAATCACCTATTGTGTATTTTGAATATCAAACAAGATGTTGTACCTTGTACCAATACGTTTCAACCAATAGTACCATAATATCGATGACTTTAAAATAATTGGAATTGAGAAAATTAACAAACCATGGATATATCGTAAAGAAAAAGAAAAATTTTGGATGAAGAAAATTGTAACTTTAAATGAACAAGCACTGAACAAAAAAGGATAACACTGTTATAAATATACTACATTATATACAGTCCGCCATAAGTTAAGCATCACCTACTTTTCCGGATCTAATGTTTTTTCAATAACATAAACAAATGAGAAAATGCATAATTTGTATGAAAATGTATATATCATTAGGAATTTTGAACCTGTAAAATTCTGTATTTAAATCCTCAAATTGTAAAATTAAATTCTAGTGGTCTAATAATGATAACAAAAAATAGGCCAAAAAACAACAAAACAATAGGTGATTTTAAGTTAAAGTTTGACAGAAAAAATTTTATTGTTTACAAAATTACAGTCATTCAACAAGTCATGAGGTGAAAGAGTAATAAATGGACTGTCGTTTGGCATATTTTCCATCAACATCGGGTATATACTCCACTCTTCCGGTGTAAATGTTCAACACGCCGCCTCATTCCAGCAACCAAACGCCAATGTCTGTACTGCGGAAATCTCTGCCATTCTTCCACAAGGGCGACTTCTAATTCTCGAACATTTTGGCATCTTAGGTTCCGTTGATTGACTGTTCGCCCGATAAAGTCCCACACATGCTCAATCGGATTAATGTCAGGTGACATGGCTGGCTATGGCTTCTGTTTCAATAAGTCCATCACAACACGGGCTCGATGGGGTCGAGCGTTGTCGTCTTGAAACATTGGTCTGTCTGCAAGAGCATGGTTGTCAATATGTGGCCTAACGTGACCCTCCAAGATGTCATCGCGGTATTTCAGACCATTCAATGTACCGTTGAGAATCTGTAAAGGGGGCTTGCAGTCATGTGAAAAGCATCCCCATACGGTAACGCCGCCACCACCGAATGCTGTTGTTTCTACAATATGGCTTCTATCCAAAGCTGTATTTCGTTGCCGCCAAACACGTATCCGACCGTCAAAAGGCTTCAACCGAAAGCGGCTTTCATCTGACAAATGAATACGTCTCCAGCTTCCAGATTCCAGTGACAATGATATCTTGCCCACTCCATTCGTGCTTGGCGGTAGCTTCTTGTCAGTTCTGGTCGTTTTAAAGGCCTCCGGGTACGTAAACGAGATCTACGAAGCCTCCAAATAACTGTTCTGTCACTGACCACCAGTAGACCACATTCCTCGTAACTGGCATGCTGTTGAAAAGGGGTGCAATCTGGCTTGACGAGCAAGGAAGCGGTCCTATCTAGGGGGTTGTTTTACTGGGTGTTCCAGATCTTGGGTGGTCCTCGATTGACCCTGTCTGTCTATGCCCCGCACCAAGTCTGCTGATAACATAGTTGTTCACCCCAAAATTGGCTGCTATTTGGCGGTTACTCATTCCTGCATTTTTCATTCCATTTGCTTGCCAGCGTTCGGCGATACTTAATTTTAGTCTTACCATGTTGAAAAGTCTTTAAAAGATAATAACTATCCAGAATATTCACGTGCAATCGGACAAGACTATTTGATTCAGTCAGTCTGTTAATTTGAAGCTAGATAAGTTTTTGAAACCGGCTTTTACACTTTAAAACTCTAATTATTGACATCTTACCTGTATGTTTTATAAAGGTATTGTTTGAAATCATTGCATAAATGCATCAGATGCTAAACGAATCGTTTTGTAATAAAATTATTTAAGAAAATATTTAGGTGATTCTTAACTTTTGGCGGACTGTATATGTAAAGCTATGTTGACATTCTATTACCCATTAAGACGACATTGTATTGTAACGTTCGTTTTGTACCCCCTCCCCCCGCCATTTCTACTGTTTATATTACTGCCAAATTTCACTTGTACTTTACCCGTTTATGACGTCATTGTATTATAAAGTTGTTGTTGTTGTTGACGTTAAAAATACATATTCTTGTCATTTGTATATATGCCTTGAATAAAGACAGCAGTGGTCGTCGAAACATCGGCAAAATATGGAGTTTTTGTATATAATTAAGAAATAATTCACTGAGGCTGTGGTTTATCATTGTTTTACCACGGGGTTACCATTTATGTCGTATTATTTTATCCTTGGCGATAGCGAGGGATAAAATAACCACATAAATGGTCATTCCGTGGTAAAACAATGATAAATCACAGCCTCTGTGAATTATTTCTATTCTAATAAGACAATTAGAGTACATTTATAATATTTTCGTACCTATAGAAAACATCATTTCCGCCATAAACTGGCTGTTCCGTCAATGTAACACACAATATATTGCAAAGGATAATTATAGCGTGTGTCGCTATTTATAAGATTTGTACGTCATATGCAACAGCTTTCCGGTGGGAGTTACAGTTTTGTAATTGGAACAGCCATTTAAAACACGCCCTTGTCAGCGCGTGTTGCTCATAGATAAATCATTTTTTTACCACAGTTGTGGTCTCAAAGCCTTAAAAGCACGTCATATTAGAATTTATATTTAAATTTTATGAACAAAAGGTATTCCCATGCTTATAACATTGACATGTGCATGCGATATTAAATTGCGTCATATTATTAACCAATGAAAATCGGAGGTCGTGACCTCACTTTAAGACAAAGCAAAGCGATTCGGTAACAATTGGATTCACTCACATAATAATTCTTTCTTTAAACAAAAAAATGTACAGTAATTTCAAAAAATTCCGATTTTAACCATTAGTGTACATTTGATCTGGCGATTCACAAATTTATGTATCTAACGAAATGGATTTGTTTCTCAATCCACTAAAATTGATACCAACGAATAATAATGAAACCACAGCTATAGACATGGTGATTTTTCAGTTAAAATTTTTCAAGAGAACACAAAGAGCTAGTCAAGTACACATCAGAAGTTCATAATAATGAATCTGTGTGCAAGATTGGCATAATTCCTTACAACAGGTACATGTATGGAGGCGTTCCTATATCTTTCCATTCGTGGATCACAGCCGCCGGCAAACGTATACTGGTATGCTATATTTAATTCTCTTTACTACTGGAAAATTTCGAGTTTTCTAAATTGATTTATCATGCTACATTATTTTGTGGTCAAAGTCAAACAATTCTATGTAAATTTTGTGGGAGAAAGCTTGCGATGGTAAAACAGGCATATATGTTTTAGCAAATACCATGGCACAGAGGGCCAAAGGGACAGAATGGAATATTTAAGGATATACACGAATGGTGTGAAAATGACCTAATGCATTAAAATACTTTTAAAATACACATGCTATCAACCAATCAAATTTAGGATTATTATATAAGGTGCAATATTATTTATATAACAAACATTACTGTTTTTAAATGTAGTTTTTCCATCTAAAAAAATTAATAATATACTTAAAAAATAAATAGCTAGTGCACATCAATGGGGAAGTTTAATAATAACGCTATGATCATAAATATGTTAAAATCCATTTTGGAAAGCCTATCGATTGATCTGACACAATTAAATTATTTTGCTGAAAAATCAAATTATCTCGAAAACAGCCGGTGTACATCAATAATTGTGTTAAAGCGAACTATACACGGGCGTGTGTACAATCAAAGTTAAAAATTCAAAGGGGTACACGTACATCAACAAATAGGTTATTATAAAGTACTAATGATTTTGTCGTGAAATATAGAGGTCAATGTACAAACAATTTCTTAGTTTATATGATCACTCTCTGCAACCCAACAAACTAAACGCAAATAAATATAATTATTCAGAAAAAAATGTATTTAGCATCTATTTATATATAAATGGATGTCAACATTATGTCGGAAAACAATTCCAAACACCTGCATTACTTTATCTGAAAGTTGGCTAAATGATCATGTAAGAAATATAAAAAAAGTACTTACTTCTATGACAATTTCACAGTGTAAACTATGGATCTACGTAACTTTAATCCCATTTAATCTTTTGCAACTTACCTGATTTGGGAAATAATAAATCAAACTGGTTCTGATTTATAACTCGCTTGGTGTTCTTCAAGTCTTCTATTTGGCGATGAGCCTTGATTAAAGTTGAAGCCAACACACCCGGATTAAACTCAAAGTCAAATTTTACTCTAACAGCAGGGGATGCTACTCTGAGGAGGAGATTTGCTATCCGCAAGTAATTTGTTTCTTCTGATGTAATAACATTTTGTCTGTCATTTTCTGCTTCATTGTTCATATTTGGGGATGCCATTTACAAGCTGAAAAGATACTAAATATGAAACAATTATTATATATACCACGTCTTTTACCATTTAACGTATTTAAACTATGAGACGCTTGCGTCGAATAATTTAAATACGTTAAATGATAAAAGGCGGGGTATATATGTTTTGTAACATCATTCAATCAATAGAGTGGATGTCACTTCGATCACGTGCTAGACGGTCAGTCTAGACGATCAATATAGTTCATTTGGTATTTTGAATGACGGTAAGAGGTGAGGCTAGCACTATGGAATAACTAAAAAAAATTGTTGATTATATCATAGCTAAGCCCCGCGTACTTCAATTGTATTTTAACCAGGAATTTTATCAGGGTCAAGAACCGTTGTTTAAAAAGAAATTACATACTTTACCATAATAAATGCAATTACACTACAATGCTTAAATCCAGTTTGCCATTTCCACAACATAATATATACCTTATATATGCCTGCATAGCAATTAATAAGGAAATTTTGTCAAGTGCATATCTAATACTTTCTCATATATTCATGTTAACATAACTCAAAGATCGGCAAGAAAAATGTGCTAAAGTACTTTGGGTCAGGTAAGCTAAAAATGTATATGAAACTAAACAGACACCTGAGCCTAAAACGGCTCGCAAATATCAATATTTAAACAAAAGATGGTGACCTTTTTCTGCACGTGAAAGAACTTGAAGACAAGTTTGACAATTATGAAAATCTTGCATTGATTCATAACAAACTGCACTCAGTGTTTAGGAAATAATACTTATTGACCGAGATCACTCCAAAATAAGCATGGACTTCAATTTTGAACAGATATTAACATTTGAAATGCATTATGGTAAACAATGCCATATATTTAGCATTAGCATCGGAGAAACAGCAGTTCATTTGAGAATTGCGTTTATGATTTTATTGTCAAGATTCTTTTCATAATGAAAGACCATTTTTAAATCGGATCTGCATTTTCAGTATACTTATAAATGATTTAGTATTTCTGTAATTTATGGAAAATTACATTATTGTTCATACAATATGATGGAAGATAGTTTTATATTTTCTTCCAAGGGAGACCGTCGTCGTATATGAACGTATATTGATTGAAGCACGATAGTGTGAATAATAATAATTGCTTATTAAAGGACGACGCAGATGACTACATGATTATTTGACCACGTTTTCGATTGATTTCAAAGAATTGTTCATTCCATATGCCTTGTAGAATCGTAGTTGTAATGTAATGCATAGTTATGACTAGAACAACACTGGGTACCAAATGTTGAAAAAATGTTAAGGTACACTTACAACATGTTTAACTGTAAACTCAACTCATATATCTGCATCCCTCATCATAGATACCACATTGTTTCATATCCATGTAATATTAATAGGTTTGAGTGGTTAAACCATCTACTATTGATCAGGTGACAATGGGAAGCCATATACATGCAGAGTGTGCTCTATTCCAACCTAATGGATTACTCCTTCAGGTCTGGGGGTTTTACTTGTAATTTTTACTTCTTCGATATTAAAGGTAATCTATTTCCTCACACTAAAATTAAGTTGCTTTGTAAATAGGTTTGTAAACGATTTTTGGTCAATTCAGATCAACTCTGTTACTTTCGCCTACAATCGGAAAGTAATCTTGGGGGGGGGGGGTGAGTATTATTCTGTTTCCTGCTTGTGGTTGAAGTAGGAAAACCAGAATCCTTTGCGTGGAGAATGCAGCAATGAATCCTGTCAATTTTTGACCGGTTTGCAACAATTATATGTGAATTCGTAATTATTCTAAAGAACTATCAAAATTTCATCTGTTACAACCACCTTGCCTCACTAGAACTGTATGTAGACATTAGGTTACAACAAGACGTTTTTTTTACTAAAGAACTTAAAGTTAAATTATGATTCAGCGAGGAGCAGGTTTATAATATTATAAATTTTCTGATCGAGAACATATTTATAACTTTTGGAGGATGTGTTTTTCAGCAAGCAATCTGAATTCAAATCGTACAACTGTGTCCTACTCATTGCCGATTTGTTCCTGTATTCTTATTAAATTGAATTTATTCAACGTCTTGTTTAAGACAAGAAGATATCAGAAGCTAGGTCCTTTAATTTCACATATAGATATTTTGATGTTTTACTTTTGATTAACAACCATTTATTTGCTATTTTATTATATCCTTCATAACTGGAAATTAAAGAAAATACAGAAACAGGGTCATCATTTTAGAGTTAACTATGACACCAGCACAAAAATATTACGACCAAGAGACGATTTTAATTTCAAATTTATACATTTTCTTCACTTATGCTGTAATATTCCATCTTCTCCTGCGTACGGTTTCTATATTTCTCAATTTATCAGGTATGCAAGGGCTTGCAGAGAGTATATTGATTTTATAGGCCGAGTGGGTAAGGAAGTTCGTCTACTATTTATCACGTGGTCTGTCAACACTGAGATTGCGGGTTCGAGCCTCACTGCGGGAAGGTGCGTTCGACTCCAATCTGAATTGACAAGAATTGCCAATTTTCCTACCGAAGGCCGGGGGGTTTTCTCTGGGTATTCCGGCTTCCTCCCCCAATAAAAACTGGACGCCTTGATATATCTGAAAAATTGCTGAAAGTGGCGTTTAACAAACAAACAAACAGCAAACTTATAAAACTAAGGTTACTGCGCTTTTAATAAGTTTTACTATAGATGTCATTTCTTGGTTAAAAAATATAATACCTCGTTTTAAAAATATGATTGCAGATAATTTTTGAATTCAGTACACAGTGATTGTGCTGCGATGATTATTGGATACACCTATTAGTGACTATTGGTATATGATACCCATCCTTTTTCTTTAACAAACCAACTCACATACTACAGTAATAGAAGCGAGAGGTTTGGCATGCCATAAGACGTGGTTTAACTCGCAATTTCCGTTTAAATGCATGTACCAAGTAAGGACCATTGCTGTAGTTGCTACAATTTCGGTTGTTGGTTCTAAAGTTTGCCGGGACTTTGATTTGTCGATATTTTTTCCTCTGTTCGGTATTTTGTTATTATCTTTATTTCTTATATACATTTTTTTTAACTTTAACCGAAAGTTCCTCTTTGGACATTCATTTTAATTTTCGTCATTCATTTTCCATTTCGACATTGTTCTATTTAATACGCATTTCCCAGTCATTATTCGAACGGAACGGAAAATAAATTTGTAACCGGGAAACGGTCCAGCGTTTTATTCAAATAGCAAATAAATAAGCAACAAACAAAATTAAACGAAAACGAATGCCCAAAATAAAAATAGTACAGTTTGCTTTTCGAATAGGCAATAGGAAAATGTAAATGAATTCCAAACAGACGAAAGTCTGATTGTCTTATTCCAAGTTATCAACTTTTATTTATTGCATCTGATCACAGTTGGCATACTCAAAAACTGCTGAAGCAAAAATTAGGTTTTTATCGAAAAAAAACATTTCTCAATTTTTTCAAATTTACGCTCACGCATAGCGTTCATTGCCGGAAGATAAAATACCTAAAAAAATCTCCCTTTATTATTAACTTTTGTACAAAACCAAAATAGCATTATTGCAGTTTTTACTTCATATTGTTTTTGATTTGTCTAATTTCTCTCTTACGTCCTGCATATAGCTGAAATATTGCTTGCTGGACGTTAAACATCAATCAATCAATCAATCAATCAATCAATCAATCAATCAATCAATCAATCAATCAACCTGATCGATTGACATTTAATGGTAACTAAGTATACATGAAAATACCCATTCTTAGCCACAAAAGTGATAATATTTCATATTTAGAAAAATATAATCCTTAAAATACAAATATTTTACTATTAGGGTATTTATTAGTCGGGGTGTTAAAGGGGCGATTGTGCTCAAGCAGTAGTGGTTTTTTGAAAGGTCGATTTCAGTAAATCAGACGATTTTGCTAAAGGTAGGGGCTTTTTAAGCGGCGATTTTTCCTTGCATGGGGCAATTTTATCTGTTCACCCATTATTGTTTACAGTTGGCCGCGGTCACTAGACTTCAAGTCATTACGTGACATTCATGTAAATCTGTTTTCTATTAGGGTAATGTTACCGTGTTTACATGTTTTACTAGACGTTTTTAACATTTTCCTCCGTGTCCGATTGTATTTTAAATAAATGACGAATAGCTGCCATTTATAATACATGTTATTCAACCAACACAATAATTATGATCATATAATATTTAAAAACCGGCAACTGATTGATTATAATGACGACACGATAACTCTTACAAAATAAAGGCTTTTTAAAAGATGTGTTTAAATTAAAGATTATCCACTGAGAAGTAATAACAGTTTTATCGTGTACTGTTTAACTAATTGTTTGGACTGAACATCCAGAACGACATCTATAACAAAGTATTTATACTGTATGCCTTGTGTATTTTGCAATAAGGGGTATGTTTACAGAAGACAGTGCGTGGTTTCAAAGTTGAATCCAATCAACAAAACACAACGCTTAAAGCTAACATAACGCATAAATGACAACAGTTCAATTCGTTTAATCTTGAGCTCGATCTCCACGTCTCACTTTAGTACTTATGAACGATGAACTCAAAATATTGTCAAAATTAATTGTGAGGGAAGCACGCCGGAATGAGTTCAGTTATAAAGAAACGCACAAACGAGATATTCTTTACGACTGCTTTTATTTAACGAGATAATCATAATAGCCGGTGTTATATTAAACCCGCAATTGATCGTATCCGTCATTTAATTAACGATATCTTTACAAAATAAATACTATAGAATTCATAAGACCTGCATAGATCAAAGAATATCTATGTGGTGTAATAATATGAGGTTTTATTTCCGTACTTTATACTTGTTTTAACTAAAATTTTACAACGTCATCTTAAAATATGACTTTTTAAATATCCGAACTATTTATGATTTTTCTTCAGAAAAAGGGATGCATAGACAGCTGTAAATGGATTATGATTTGGACTCATTGGGTGGGGGTGTTAATAATTTTTAAATCGCATCTTGGTCGTGCACCTATCCCTGAAAACTAACATAACGAATTATGCATCGGGACAATTCAATTACGACACTACTAGGTGCTCGATACGCAATGTTCACTTTTATTTTTAAACTATTTTTATAATGAAAACCTGAACTGGTTGACCGTGAAATAAATACATTAAATGTTATTGTTAATGTTTTGAGTTAATGCTAAAATGAAGCATAAACTGTAACCTTTCATTTTGTTGTATATGAATATGAAAATATAAACATGTTTAAATTCTTTCGTTTTCGTGACTAAGGTAAATTACGGTAAGCATGCTTAACTGTATTTTTTATTTAAAAAAATGTTTAAATAATCAACATATTCGTAATATTTAATGTTCATTTCATATTTTCCATCTTATAAATTTATGTCGTAATCTAAAATATTGTATAAATTGGGTTTTTGTATAAATATCAATATTTCAGTAAGAAGTTCATTTCCTTTGAATTCTTCCGGACTAGCATTAATTCAGACGCCTCATTTTTTTATTTATGAAATATAGAACTGAAAATGTCAAAATTCGTTGAAGTGGCAAACGCAAAAACGCGAGATACCTTGACTGCAACTTTAATTAAAATAGACATTAATAATGGTCAATGTTATATTTAACTCGTATTTTATCGTATCTGATTTTTTAAATATCCGGTTATGTCATCTATTTTGCAGAAAAGGGAGATGCATAAACAACTGAATGTAAATGGATTATGAGTTGAACCGAACTCATTGGGGTGTTAACATTTTCTAGTTTGCATCACGGCCATGCATGTATGCAAGTTGATGCACGACCATATTCTTCTGTCTCTATTTTGAAACTTTTTTTACGATTCTCGTTTTCATTTCAAATTTTGACTTTTATTTAATTGCCCAATAGATCATATTTGAAACTTCTCTTGTCATTTTCAATTTTGAGACTTTTTCATACCCCATAGATTTATAAGGCAACCAAAACATAATTCTAAATTGTAACAGTAAACAAGAATTGTAAAATATTTGAACCAAAAGTCAGAAAAATTCGGTCTAAAAATTAACATAGCGAATAATTAGTCAATGACCGTATAAAGATGGTGCCTGATTTATTTAATCAGACAACTATATTTTCACTTATTGAGAACTTCAAAGGGTATATCTCTTAAATAGATACAGGACACAATCCCCCATTTTAATCTTGAAAATCTTGGATAGCTTTCAGATTATTGGTCGAATTGATATAATTTCTTTTATTATTTACACTTAAAACCACAAGTCATACCGCTAAAGGTCCTATTTTTGATTTTAAACATAGGTAAATGTTAAGGCACAAGTCTGAAGAAACTTTTTTGACATATAACTTTAGTGTATGTATGTGTCCTACACCCTGTTTTCGACTTGAAAGCCAATTAGTGCAAGCCTGTGGAATTGTATTTTCTATTTTAAAAGTGTGCAAATACGTACCAAATTTATATTATTAAGATGTTCATTTGAGATTTAGCATCCAGACAAGTCGTATGAAAAAATGATAAAAGTATGTGGCGAAATAGTTACAGTTGTCCTGTATAAAATGTTGTTCAGCATCTTTTTAAACGCTGCTTTAAAAAACGGGAGGACACGATTTAAATACCAGGTAAATAGCAATGACAGAACTTACCTCGTAAGCAATGACTCTAAATCAAATAATAAATATACTGAAGACCAAATCTGTCAAATGTTAGATTTTCTTATTACAACATATTTGTCATGTTTGGAAGACATGTTTTTCAACAGATTGTGATTATTCCAATAGGTAATAATGGGTGCTCCTCTCCTACCTGTTTTTATACTCATGCGGCTGAGTTCCTAGAAGGCCTTCTGAAGAGAAAGAAAAGACACTGTCCCAGACCTTTAACTTCATATTCCGCTATATTGATGATGTTTTGTACCTCAACAATGCTAAATTTGGTAACTATGCTTTCAATTTACCAGCTCGAGCGTATGGTGTGTACATGTCACAAAATAAACGTCACAACTTATACGTTATTCTAGACCGCTCACTGCTGTTTACTCAAACAAAGGTTTGTTGTACCTAGGTTGATGTTATCTCTCCAGAAGTTCTATGGTCGTCACCATGACTTAATTGATCGTTATGTGAAATCAATCTCTCGGGTTACTCTCTTTCTGTGTTTTTGTGTGTTTGATGTATATGTTTGTCTAAATACTGATTTGTTATTGTCCCGTGATTGTCGGCTCTTGTTGTTCGGTCGGTTTTCTTCGTTTTTTTTTCAAACAAATGGTCAAATTACTGTTATGACTGGCATTTAACAGTTAATAATATGAAAACAATGTGAAAATAACTATCTTCCGCGTTTTTGTGCACATGTAATGTTTTGCCATATAATAAATTCCAGATATACTTTAATTAGAAACTAATATTTACGAGGTTCAATTTATCAACATATTGCTATGGCATCTAAGTAGCAATACATAAAGTTTTTATCTAAAAACTTTTTTCTCTATTTTTCATCACCGAAAAATAAAGCACCAGCAAAATGGTCTCCCTCTATTATTAACTTCTGTGAATATAACACCAAACCAAAAGCATAATTGCAGTTTTACTTAATATTTTTCTTGATTTTTAATATTCCTGTCAACCTAATCGATTGACATTCATGTTGCAAAAATCTGTTCCTTTAATGGTAACTCATTCTAAGCCACAGGAGTGATAATTAATTACTTAATATTTAGAAAAATATAATCCTTAAAATATAAATTTAATATTTATTAGTCGGGGTGCCAAGGGTGATCGGTAAATCATACGATTTTGCTAAAGGTGGGTTTTTTCTGATTTGGCGACTTTTCCGTAAGGCTATATTATCTGTTCCCCAGCATTTATTACAGTAGGCCGCGGTCACTAGACTTCAAGTCATTACGTACATGTCAATCTGTTTCTAATGGTAATTTTATTAAAGACTTTTTACACAAATCTATTTAAATTAAAGATTATTCACTGAGATGTCATAAAAGTTTTTATTAGTGCACTGTTTGTTTGGACTCAACATTCAGAACGACATCTATTGTCATCTACCGTATGCCTTGTGTATTTTGCAGAAAGGGGGTATGTTAACAAAACAATAATGCAAAGCAAACACAAATCTTAAAGATACCTTAACATAATACATTGTCTTTTTAAATTCTTGTTCGTCGTTCCTGACGTAAATTTGGACAAGCATCTGTAACTTGTAACATAATAGTCAGTGTTATACTAAACCCGCAATTGATCATATCTGTCATTTAACTAACAAAATCCTCACAAAATAAATACTATAGAATTCAAAAGAAGTTACAAGATCAAAGATTATCTCATATTGTGTGACATTATGAGGCTTTGTTTGCAAACCTAATAATTGTTTTAACTAAGATTGTACAACGTCATCATAAAGATCATAAAGATATGATTTTTGAAATACATTGGATTAGGTTCCCTTAAACATACAAAAGACAAATTTGAAAATATAAAATGGACAATAAACCCAATAAAGTCATTGGGATATTACAGTGAAAATGACACAAAATTATGTCAACAACTTAATACTGAAAAGCAACTAGAAAAATGTGAAATTGTTTTTAGACAATTGGAATAAAAGGAAATTTACTTTGATTGGGAAAATAACAAAAATTTAATCTCTTATCATACCAAACCTTATTAACATTGCCTCAAACATGGTAATTCCAAATGATATATTTCAACAATTTAAAAGTATTATTTACACATTTATTTCGAATGGGAAAAAAGATAGAATAAAACGATCAGTTTTATGCAGTGACATACTAAATGGGGGCTTAAATATGATAGACATTGATAAATATATAGAAGCAATAAAAATTAAATGGATACTAAGACTAAAGGAAAGCAAAGTTGAAAAGGATAACTGGTCTATAATATTAATATTTAAAATGAACATAAAATCTATACAGATATTAGAAAAAATACATTTAATATAATAATCCTGTTTTATAAAAATCTAATAAAAAACATGGGTTTCTGTGAAAGGAGGTCAATAAAAAAATCCAACTGACTTTCTTAATATAAGAAAAGAACTAATCTGGGGAAATCAAAACATTCAAGTAAATAATAAATGCTTGTTCTTTAATAACTGGATTAAAAGTGATATTCAATATGTAAATGACATCACTCACGAAAACAGAGAAATTTCAGAACAAATAATTCTTCATAAACTAAAAAATAAACAAAACTGGATAAGTGAATTTCATACAATTTGCACAGAAATTCCAAAACATTGGAAAAACATTCTATCAGAAAAATCACCTTTTAAAAAAAATGTAAACATAAACAGAAAACAAAATATAAGAATATTCTATACATGTTACCTAACTAGCGATATGTGTAACAAAGATATATATATAATATTATGCATTTATAGGAACAAAGATAAACCATTAGGCCTCTTATTATGGAATAAGATTTTTTCAGAAAAATGATCGAACTAGATACTTTAAATTTATAAAACAATATGTAGAATTACATAAGTATAAAATGTTTAGATGGAATCTACTACACTTTATACTACCACGTACCTACCTCTTGTGGCAATGACAAATAAAACCTAATAATCAATGTATACTATACAAGTGGATGATTATCAACATTTCTTTATGTGATGTAATTTGGTTCACAAGTTTTGGACCCAGATTAAAGAAATTTTTTTATATTTCAACAAAAAAAACCACCTACTGCTAAAATTATTCAACAATTTCAAAAGTAGTTACTTAAGCTATGATGTTTGAAAGTTTATCATTATAATTGTACATCATTTTCTTTGTTTATCGAATCAAAATGATTATATACTTACAAAAAAATCTCCAATGCTAAGTCATATCATTCGCTCGATTAATCGATGTCATAACAAGAAAAGATATGGGTTAAACCCATATCCAGAGATGTTCTATTTATATGTTATAGGTGTATCCGATTTGGTTTCATAGTTTTTTCAATTTGTTTTATTTAAAATTTCATCATATGCTGTAAAGTGTTGCAAATATAGACGATTGTGGAAGGCAAGAAATAATCATCTTGATTATAATATCTCAACTTTGAGAAGAGTACAGTAATAAAAAAAGCAAAGTTTTGGAAAGATAATTGTTGACCAATAAAAATACATTAATCATAGTTACGTGGTTCTGTGGGTGGAAAATGTGAATGTAAGATCGGCAGTTATCGTGTCCTCGGAAAATCAAAGAAAACATACCGACAAGTTACAATTTCTATTGATTTAATTGGTCCTGGTTTGCCCACATTTAATTAGCTGTATAATTAATTAAGTTAAATAAACAAAAAAGACCATGGGTTTACTGACCATGAAGATCTCAAGTCTGTTCTATTTTTATAGGTACAAAATGTATAGAAAGTATATAGTTTTAAAATATTTCTCTGTGCAGAAAGAAAAGTGATAATAGTGTTATATATATTTTTTAAATGTTTTAAGGGGTTGTTTTCTTTTCTTCACTTTATATATTTGTGCTGAAATAGGAAATATGATTTTTGTGTTGAAAATTAAATATGTTCTATCTTAAATTATAAAAAACCTTAATTTTGATTTTTAAAATACCAATGAATTTTATCGTATATGCCACTCTTTAATCATTTTAATGGTATAAAATACAGGTGAAACATCAGACTATAATTTTCAAGAAATGAACTATAATTGCTAAAACAACAATACACCTTATGTTTATATATACCCCTAATTAAAAGTGGGCAAACAAGGATGACACCGATTTAATTTTACTGTAATTAAAATTGTTTCAAAAGATTTGCAATGAAATGTATCTCAAACGTCAAACTAGCCTTCATGTGCATAAAAATTGCTAAGAACTTTATAAAATTTTCAGAATTTAAATTAAAAAAAAACAATAATAAGAGTCTTCTTTGCAAAACAATTTATGAGATTATTAACTTCTACAACTATTTTCAACAATATAAACTGTTGATGACCTTTATTCGAACGTAACTGAATTTTTTTCTATATATAACTTGCTTCGTTAAAATAGCTTAACAACAACATTTTTAAATCTTGAATTAAATAAAAATCTATATGTTTTGTGCTTTTTTATTATTTAGAAATTTCTTCCTACTAATTTCTACGACATTTTTCACTGATTCAGACATCATTTTTTTTAAATAACATACGTGTTTGAAAATCTAATTTTTGTTTAAAATTCAGTCTTAGTTAGCATTTTAGCGGCTTATAATGCGAGTCTAATTGGTCGTTCATTTTGACCTTTCATCAAAGTTCAGTGTCATGTAATAAATAAGCAATAAGCAAATAAACAAGGCACATATAATATACAATTACATCACAGAAATATCTCTGCCCCCACCCCCCCCCCCCCTAAAACCACCACTACCACACACGAATCGTTCACTAGAGTTTGGGATTTCGAAACCGTCAATAAACAAAACCCAGGGAAATTAAATTTAATGTTCAAGATTGACTAATTTTCTACGTAAAGGTTCCATTTTCTACCTTATAAATTATGAAATAATCCAGAAATAAGATCAAGGTTTTCTGGATGAGTGGTCACAAGCGCATTAAACAAAATCTAAAAATGCACTTCTATTATCAAATTATCTAAGTAACTAATAAAAGAAAGATAAAAAAACCACATTTTATCATGTTAAAATAAGAATACATAAAAAACATTACGAAGCATACCATATAAATCATGAAATAATCCAAGAAATACAATTGAAGCGATGAAATACATTACGTAATATAACATAACAAAATTTTAAAATGCTTTTTTCTTATCAAATTAAATAACTATTTAATAAAAGAAACGCAAATATATACATTTTATTATGTCAAGAATAGAATGCATTAATAAAAATACAAGGCTTACCCTATAGATAGTAAAATAATCAAAAAATAAAAATTGAAGCGGTCTATTCATACTCGATATAGACACTGGTAAAGCGCGCATTAATATGCAATTTTGTACATCTTTACTTCTTCTTATTAGATCAGGACAAAAATGTATTTTAAAGCTTGAAGGATTTAACAAATACGAAAAAATGTTAATGAAATATTTTCTTGGAAATAATGCTTCACTGAACCTGTGTTGTTACTTTACAGTAAAACAACCATTATACTGATCTATGTATGTAATTTTTCCATTGATAGGTATTTCACTGAACTTTTTCGTTATTTACAGTAGAGCAATCTATGTATATTTAAAGATAATATATTTTTTTCATTGATAGGTATTTTCTTGGATACCCCATAGATGTAACATAAAGGGTATCTGGGAGAATTTGTTAACAGCAATGTGATAATAAAAGTTATTTGGTTGGGAAAAATAAGATTTTTGAAATATTCAGACTATTTTTCATTATTCTGAATTGAACTCATTGGGTGGGGGTGTTATCATTTTTTAGTTCGTATCATTACCATTCGCTTTCCATTAAAAGTAACAAAACGAATAATGGACCAATGTTTATATAAAGCTGGGTGCTTAAATTTTGTTAAATATGTCTAGAAATTACTGAGTGTGAGGTTTAGCGTCGAGACAATTCAAGTAACAAAATGGAGAAAAGTATATGGCAAAACTTAGAGATGAATTATAGTTGTCATGTATATATATATTGTTTTGTATTTTAAAGCCTTCAAATTCTTTAGTCTAGTGAATGTAAATGGCGACTTTGAACAAACTGCTACAGGTTTTATGACACTAGCAGGTGCATGATCCGCAATGTTCACGTTTATTTATAAAATATTTTTTATAATGCAAACCTGAATTCAAAACATACAAACAATAATATTTTTATGTTTTTATATAACGGCCAAGCAACGCTTAATGTTAAAATAACGCATAAACGACAGTTGAATCTGGGTAGAAATCATTTACATGAAAATATAGACATTTTAAAATTCTTTCGTTTTCGTCCCTGAAGTTAATTAAGATAAGCACGCTTAACTGTTTTTTTAATGTGTAAATAATCAACATATTCGTAATATTTAGTGTTCATTTGAGATTTTGCATCTTCTAAATTTGATTTCGTAACCTAAAATAATGTATAAATTGGCTATGGTTTTTTTATTTATAAATATCAATATTTTAGTCAGAATTTCATTTCCTCAGAACTTTTCCGGACTAGCATTAATTCACACACCTCATTTTTTTATTTATGAAATATACTTCTAAAAATGTCAAAATTCGTTGAACTGGCAAATAAATGAAAAAAACCGCGAAATTCATTGACTACAACTTTAATTTGAATAGACGATAATAATGTTTGATGTTATATGTAACTAGTATTTGATCGTATCTGTCATTTATTGTATGATCAGACGGCAAGGAAGTCCTTACAAATTAAAATACTAAATAAATTCATTAACTGTTCAGAATTCAAAGACCTACGTCAATTAAAGATGTGGTATTGCACCATGTGGCTTTGTTTGTTTGTTTTGACTGAGATGATTTTTCAAATATCCGGTTATGTCATCTATTTTGCAGAAAAGCGGGATGCAGAAACAGCTGAATGTAAATGGATAATGAGTTGAACCGCACTCATTGGTGGTGTTGACATTTTCTACTTTGCATCACAGCCATGAATGTATGCAAGAACGCGCTTAAAGTTGATGCACGACCATATTCTTCTGTCTCAATGGTACAAATATATCACGATTCACGATTCCTTTTATTTTAATGCCCCATAAATCATATTAAAAAATTCTCTTGTCATTTTCAATTTTGAGACTTTTTTATACCCCATAGATTTATGAAACAACAAAAAATAATTCTAAATTGTAACAGAAAACAAGAATTGTAAAATATTTGCATAAAAAAAACCATAACGAATAACGGGCCAATGACCGTACTAAGATGGTGCATGATTTTTTAATCAAACAACTATATTTTCACTTTTTAAGAACTTCAAAGGGTATATCTCTTAAATGGATACAGGACACAATCCCCCATTTTAATGAAAATCTTGGATAGCTCTCAGATTATTGATCAAATTAATATGATTTCTTTTATTATTTACGCTTATTATTTACGCTTAAATTCCACAAGTTCTATTTTTTTATTTTAAACATGATTATTTTTATAAAATACAAGGTAAATGTTAAGATACAAGTTTGAAGAAACTTTTTGACATATAACTTTAGTGTATGCATGTGTCCTACACCCTGTTTTCGACTTGGAAGCCAATAAGTGCAAGCATGTGGAATTTTATTTTCTATTTTAAAAGTGCGCAAAATACGTACCAAATTCATATTATTAAGATATTCATTTGAGATTTAGCATCCAGACGAGTCGTTTGAAAAAATGATAAAAGTATGTGGCAAAATAGTTACAGTTGTCCTGTATAAAATGTTGCTTAGCATCTTATTAAAAGCTGCTTGTTCAAAAAAAGGAAGGAGACGATATAAATACCAAGTAATTAGCCATGACAGAACTTCGTGAGCAATGACTCTAAATCAAGTAATAAATATACTGAAGACCAAATCTGTCAAATGTTAGATTTTCTTATTACAACATATTCGTCATGTTTGGAAGACATGTTTTTCAACAGACTGTTGGTATTCCAATGGGTACTAATTGTGCTTCTCTCCGACCTGTTTTATATTCATGCGGCTGAGTTCCTAGAAGGCCTTCTGAAGAAGAAAGAAAAGACACTGGCCCAGACCTTTAACTTCACCTTCCTAATGTTTTGTCCCTAAACAATGCTAAATTTGGTAACTATTTGCATTCAATTTACCATAGCGAGCTTGAAATTAATGACACCACCAATACATTCATGTCAGCCTCTTGCTTAGACCTACTTTTAGCAATAGACTCGGGAAAAGTACAAACTAGACGCTACGACAAACGAGATGACTTTAACTTTCCAACTGTCAACTTCCCGTTCATCGACAGCAACATTTCAGCAGCTCCAGCGTATGGTGTGTACATGTCACAAAATATAAAAACAAAACGTCACAACTTATACGTTATTCTATATCCTACGATCGGTATTCCAATTTTCTAGACCGCTCACTGCTGTTGAATACTCAAACAAGGGTTTGTTATACCTAGGTTGGTGTTATCTCTCCAGAAGTTCTATGGTCGTCACCATGACTTAAATGATCGTTATGGAAAATCAATCTCTCGGGTTTTACTCTTTCTGTGTGTTTGTGTTTTTGCTGTATATGTTTGTCTATATACGGATTTGTAATTGTCCCGTGATTGTCGGCTCTTGTTTTTCGGTCGGTTTTCTTCGTTTTTTTCTTCGAACAAATTATCAAATTACTGTTATAACTGGCATTTAACAGTTAATAACATGAAAACAAAGTCCGTGATTTTACAAAAAAAGAAAATCATAAAGAAAGACAATCATTTTTAAAATATTAAATAATTATTTAATAGAAAATGTTGCGGACTACAAATTTCTGGATTTTAGCGTAAAATCCCATGGAATTTGCACTTGTAGTATTATTGATTTGACCAAAAAAGCAAAAAAGTACAATTTACTCTGAATTATAGATTTGTATCAATGGGAACTGTTCCAGTACAATTGGAATAAAACATGGTCGATGCACTTTTTAAACCAATTTTACAATATAATGTTGCTGTTTCCATGATGAACCAAGATCTTTCATTTTTCAGAAACTTCTTTCAATAAGGAAGGAAAAATAGCCCTGGTGACCCACTTGCTTTTATTGACAAATCCTTTTCGACAAAGTTCATTGTTCATTTATCTTTTTTAAATATATACTTGGAGTCAAAAGATCTACATCTAATCTTCCTACTTGTCTACAATTGGTGAGAAACCCATTGAAAATTATATAAAAAAACACATTTATTTTATTTTATGCAAGACTAAATTCATTATATTTTGACCCACTACTGAAAGAAAGTCTCGATCTGCGTAAAATTATGGATTCAGAAAATTCATACTATTAGATCTTGTATATTAAAGATGTAGTTAGACAACAATATCACACTATGTAAAAATGAACTCTGTTAACATGAAATACCTAGCCATAGAGTACAGTGTGTACATAGTGTGAATATGAACATTGATAAACTTGATTGTTGAAGAACAATCGAAAGATGTAACTACGTTAAAAGGCTATATAAAAAGTGAACTGAATCAACACTATAAACAATAATAAAATAAGTTTAAGCGATCAAAATAAACTATTTTTATATAAATCATTAAAATTGAAAACGAAACTAGAGTTTTCTCTTTCCGATTTTAATTTTTGAAACAGAAAACTTATAACTAAATTTAGTATGTCTCATCATTTCCTCGAAATTAAGAAAGAAAGATATATAAACAAGTTCCATGAGAGTTCAATATCTGTAATTACTGTATCCAAAGTAAAACTAAAGATGAAGCTCATTTCTGTTTACTCTGTAATCAAGATAAAAAGTATAGAATCCTACTAATGTCAATGTTTCAATCCATAATCCCGACATTGCATGAATGTCTAATAAAAATTCTAAACACCATACATTTTCGGCAAATTCATATGTTATTCCTCTGTCATTGAACAGTCATTGGAACTGAGGACAGGAGTCTTATAGGCTTACTATTTTGTTTTATTTGTGTATTATGTGTTTGCTGTCACAAATCATTACAATGATGATTAAATGACAATAAAGATTATTTATTTAGTATTCCACTTTCAAGAAATTGATGTTGATTTCCGCACTACATGAACCCTAACATACGTAAGCCATATAGCTTTGATAATACAATCATGTACATACCTGTACTGAGCCTGAGATATATATGAAGGAACCTATCAATATTGTTGACTGTTGTTCTTTATCTTTGATAACATAATCAACATAGTTGCAACAACAACTCTTACCTTGTCAGCTATTCCTCTCAATTGTAATTATCCAAAATTTCCAAAAGAATTGAACATTTAATATACGTCGTTTTTAATTTACTTCAAACACAATTTAGACCCCGATGATCAGCACCAAAATAGAACATGGAATTACGTTTGTTACAAATGCACTATATATAGCTGCACTGAAATGTTGATGGTTTTAAAAATCTAGAGAAGAAGAAATTTCAATAACCTTTATTAGTCTAAGCATTTCATTACAGCTTTTAAAAATACTAGATAACAAGCACATAATAATGACAAGCTTCATTAACCATATTGAAATTAAATATAGATTTAAAAGCTTATATTGAAGAATACACAGAAATAATACTTAAGTTTACAAAACTTTGTTGAAACGACTAAGATTTTTTTTAATTCATACAAGTCAGTGTTAAATTTGACGTTTACTTGTATCTTCTACCAAACCTTAAACATGTCAGTCCATGTTTTACACTATGCAATTCAAAATTAAATTAATATTGTTAAAGTGGGTACACTTTTGACACCAAACGACAGCAAAATGAATATTTTATAAAATAAACAATGTCCTACATATACATTTTTCTGTTTATTTAGATTAGTCGGACAAACATAAATAAATTGAGATTTGAGAACTGAATACTGTATTCAGGCCGCCACGCTTGATTTTTCCCCGCCACGCTTCATTTCCAAGCGCCACTTTAAAATCCATGTACGCCACGACTCAATTAACATCACATTCCTGGTTTCACTTTAAACCACGAGTGTATTACCATCGCTTAATTTTAAACTATAAAGGGTGACCATCGGCCTTGACACGTTTATTGTTAAATAAACATCCTAATTAAGCATATTTTCCACCCATATGATTATCGCCGCCCAGGAGGGCGGCGATATATTTGTTTATCGCTATTTTGCAATATTTTCCTTTGATGTTTGTGTGCGATATTATTTCATCTCACTCTACTAGCTTGAGATGGGCCCATCTCAGCTCGCTGTCAAGACGTCGTTAAGTAACACTGTGACGTCACAATGTTACAAAACAGCGATAAACAGATTATTTACGTTTTATGAAACTCGATGCATTTTCTCGTCATCTCATCTCAGGGCTGTCGCCCTTCGATGAGATATGAACGAGAAAACACATCTCGTTTCAAAAAACGTAAATAACCTATAAATTCACTTTCGTTGCTAACGATGGATAAAGGAGAACATATTTTTAAGTACACTTAGTTACCATAAATGAACAGAATTTTGCTACAAGAATGTTAATCATTTAACTTGAGTGAAAAATAAAGATAGTGTATAAGGTTCGACTTCAAAATTGCTTTTGTGATATCAAAGTTTCATGTAATAATAACTTTTTATACCCCCGCTCGACAGAGTCGGGGGTATATAGTGGTCCTCATGTCCGTCCGTCCGTCCGTTCGTTCGTCCACATTTGGTTTCCGGATGATAATTCAAAAAGTTTACATCCGATTTGAATGAAACTTTGGGATATTGTTATATATCAGGTTGGTAAGAAGCCTATTGATTTTGGGGGAAATCCGTCAAATTTCAAGGTCACAGTCCACGAAAAACGTTGGAAATTTTAACAAAAAAGTTGTTTCCGGACAATAATTCAAAAAGTTTACATCTGATTTGAATGAAACTTTGGGATATTGTCATATATCAGGTTGGTAAGAAGCCTATTGATTTTGGGGGAAATACGTCAAATTTCAAGGTCACAGTCCACGAAAAACGTTAGAAATTTTTACAAAAAAGTTGTTTCCGGACAATAACTCAAAAAGTTTGCATTCAATTTGAATGAAACTTTGGGATATTGTTATATATCAGGTTTGTAAAAAGCCTTTTGATTTTGGGGGAAATCGGTTAAATTTCAAGGTCACAGTCTACAAACGTTAGAAATTTTTACAAAAAAGTTGTTTCCGGACAATAACTCAAAAAGTTTGCATCCGATTTTAATGAAACTGTAAAATATTGTTATATATTTTGTTGGTAAGAAGCCTATTGATTTTGGTGGAAATCTATCAAATTTCAAGGTCACAGTCCACGAAAAACGTTAGAAATTTTTACAAAATGCGGGGGTATTAGTGATCGCTAGATCGACTTTGTCTAGTTTAGTATTCTATTTACGGAAGTTAATAATAGAGGGAGACCATTTTTATCCTGGTACTAAGTCTTTCGTTGATAGCTCTATCGACAAGCGTAGCTTTGAAAAATCGGAAACCAGAATAAAAGGCTATTTTGCGTAGACGATTCCGGAGTAAGCCGATATTTTTAAGATTCAATAAATAAATATTTTGTCATTAATTTTATTGAACCACGTGAATATTAGTTTTAACTCAAGTATATTTATGATTTAATATATGACAAAAGATTGCATGTGCACAAATTTAGAAATTGGCAATTGAAACTAGCCACAACAGGGCTTAGCTTTACATAGAAACTTAAGTTCAAGTGCCTTGTTTTTAGAAATCACTTTGACAAACGCGTGCAGAATGTAGAATAAATCGGCGGCGAATTGATGCTTTGCATCAACAGTTTTCTTGTTGTTACCTGTGGAGAATCGGATGAAGAAACACAGCAGGTAACAAACGTTTGTGAGAATATTTAATAACGCATCGGAGACGGAACAAACTAGACGGAAATCCGTACGCATAAGATAGCTTTAACCTACGCGAACAGGGATGCGTTTGATGTTGAAATAGTGTGGCAAGAACTGAAAACATGCGTACAATATGCATCTAGAAGCGTTACATGGATCCCCGAGTCCACATCATTATAAAAACGGATATAAACAAGAATTAAACTTATAATATCACATGTGAACATTTTATTGAATTTGCAACATTTTAATTGACATTTTTTATGAAACTGACATCAATTCAGTCACAAAATAATAAACAGCAATTCTTCTGTTATGTTAATTTCAGTAATCCAAGCTCAGTTGCACAAGAGACATATAATTGCATGTCTCTGGATGCACAATTTTTTTTTATGGAAGTACTGAAATTTTCTTTTAAAAAAGACAATAATTATGGACATAGAAATCAAATACTTTTTTAGAAAATATAAAAAATGTTAAGGATAGAGGGTTTTCACCATGTAAAAGATAATAACCCATATCCAATCCCAAATTAAACTGCAAGGAAACACAAAATTGTATTTTATCAACCAAAGGTTAGACTATGATAAGGTGTAGGGCAAGTTTTGTAAGCTCTTCAATTAATTAATCTATTCACAAATATGGAAAGAAATCAATTTATTGAATAATTTATTTTGACCGTTTACCATCTAATGATGCTGGATAAAAAAAAACAGTAAAAACATAAGGTAAATATTTATATATTTATTTTTTGCATTCAGTTGGTATTAGTGAATCGACATGTCTGACGAGTGCGTATCCCCCACCCTTGAATTTTTTTCTGTGGTGAACCCTGATACATCTACTGTCAAATTGATGCTTTATCGTCTTTCAATGTTATTTATTTGCTACAGTCAGTGACAGTAAATTAAAAAAACTACAGAATTTTCATTATTATGATCTTCTTTAGATCTTGCTTTCATCCTGTCGTGCTACTTTTCACCAATACAAGTCGGATGATTGGTGTGTTTTATGAAATAATTTAAAGAATTAATTTTATATTTAAGCCGATTTTTACAACTGAAAAGTCAATCCAAAGTCAGATTCGTGCAATCAACATTTATTAAAACAGTCTCATCAATCACTCTGTATCTCAATCAGATATGGAACTGTTTACAGCGTTATGGGAGATAACTCCGAATGGAAAATGTTACTGTCTCCCAGATCACTCCAGACTAGTTTTTGTTTGTCTTCTACTTGTCACAAAGAATATTGTATGTTTTCAGATATATAATGGTTTTATAAAAAGTGTATAAGAAATAAATCATGAAGAAAGAGCAAAATGTCGTATGTTGGACGTTTTCTTGGATTCTAGTAAGGCTACTTTGAAAGGCAACAGTTGCTGAGAATTGTGACTCGTTTTGATGATGAAAGAAGATGGGATAAAACAACAGTCCTGATAACCTACTAGGCCCTTGACTGATCTAGACAGGAAGTGGAGTGGGCCATAACGTGATTATCAGTATATAATGTCTTGCGTTTTATGAATTCTTCTCAATATAAGTATTCTTTTGTATTGTGTAACTGTCAATCTGTCTTATAAAATGGTAGAAGAATTCCTGTGAATCAAAACAGAGCTGCTCAGTGCATAAACAGGTAGTGGATTGGAGATGTCCAACCGTTTGGGGATGTCAGATTATAGAAAACAATAATCACCCTACCTGGCGTGTAACTCATGGTTTGTCTCGCTATAAAATGTCAGGCGATCGGAAGATGAACTTGTTGTCAGCTTTAAACCCGGCCAGTTACACTCCACATCCAAGTTACAGTCCAACTATCCAGTTACACTTTAACAACAAGTTACACTGCAACCGCTCATACCGCAACCACTCAGTTACACTCCACCTCCAAGTTACACTAAAACTATCGAACTATCGAGTTACACTCCATCCACCCAGTTATACCTATACCGCCCTGTTGCATTCCAAACACCCAATTATACTCCAACCACTCAGTTATACTCCACTTCACAGACACTCTAACCACCCATTTACACTCCACCTCCTAGTTACACTCCAACCTCCCAGGTACACTCTAACCGCTCTTTTACATTTCAACCTCCCAGTTACACCCCACCTTCCAGTTACAATCCACCTCCCAGTTACACCGTAACTACCCAGTTACGCTAAACCTCCAAGTTACACTCCAACCACCCATTACACTTTAACAACAATTTACACTGCAACCGCTCTGTTACACTCCGAACACCCAGTTAAACTTCAAACCGCCCTGTTACATTTCAACCGCTCTGTTACACTCCGATTACCCAATTATACTCCAACCACCTAGTTACACGTTACACTCTTACCGCCCTGTTACACTCCAACAATTAGTAATTCTTATATAACATCAAATATCTCGCATTCTAGCAAATTCAAGGGCTGAATTATTTTAGATCATCTCGAACTATAGCATATTAGTTAACAGTTCAAATAAATTAGATAACTGATATGATAAAAGGATTCATTGAAAATGAACACGGTAGACGAATTAAGTATTAAATTTATACTGAATATTACATGTCGGAATCTATATCACAAGCTGTATCAACCCGATAACGCAAGGTAGCCCGAGGGGTGATAAAGTTCGAGATTTCGGCATGTTATTTTCAATAAATATTATTTTAACCAAACAATGTTGAGGTTAATGTATGGAATATAGAGTATAAGCGCGATATAGAGACATGTTACACTCCTAAACGTGTCCTTCCCCTAAACGTGTCCAATCCGCCCAAACGTGTCCGATTGTCCGATTGTGTCCGAATTTTCTGTACGCCGAAACGTGTCCGATTTGTATCGCTTATAAAGACGTGTCCATTCTCTTTATGTACCCAATCGTGTCCGTTCGACTCCTTTACGACGAAAGCTGAAAAATTGGCTATAGTTGAAAGTGGCGTTATACACCATTTGAAAATAAACATTTATTTCACTATGCGGTAATTTTTGTATAGGTCAACATGTTTCTGTTTAGGTTCCTACTTACGTTTAAATATAAGAACTATACATAACAAATTCTATACTGGATTGTTTTCTGTATTAACCTTATTTGTGTTCATGGGTTTATGTTTAGTTAAGTTAAGAACAATTATATCCTGCGTACCGCAGTGAACCAAACAACATATACATCTGATTAAACAGAAAATTAATCATCATTATTAAAAAACCTTTACATTCATTTTTCTTATTTCAAATCTATTAATTTGTAAACAATAATCTTACATTATCTTTAATTATGTACAATCTTTCTCGTTTTTTTAGTGTTGTTCCGTTCTTATTATACTACTATTCTCCAGAAACCAATGAAAAATACAGCTGTCCCTTCGCCCATTTTTCTCTAAGCATCTCTACAGGATATACTAAGGTTTCATTAAAACCAATTTCTTAAATTTCGGCTATAATTAAATTTGCAAGTATAAAGATACCCAAAATTGCGGCTGGTCTAATTGACTTATTTCCTTAAAAAGGATTCTTATATGTTCTCTTCCAACCGGAAAAACAACATTCCGTATTTTTTGGTATATGGTGTCACAATTTCTATGGTCCGCGGCGAGGTGTGTCTCTGTCAACTCCAATAGATCTTCCGTGTCCTCTCATCCCCTGTGCCCACCGTCCAAGTTTGCACTTTTTCAGAACAGCAGATATTGTGTTATCATTCTCTCAGAATCATTCTTTTAACTGCTATTTTCCTATGTCCACTTCGAATTTTATTCTTTAATCTTTGTTACTTGTTCGAAGTTCGGCTATTGCGACCACAATAGTGCATAATTAACATCCTTATACAAAGGCTTCGCCCTATTACTTTCTTTAGTCGGGAAACAATCTTCGTCTTCAACCGTTTCATCATTCTTCCGTAAATGGCCGATTTCTGGTACAGATGACCCAGTACAGATGAGCTCACGCGCACACATCTGTACTTGCTGCGTCATCCAATCAAAACGCTAGAAACAAGAACGTTGTTATGGAAGCAAAACAACGTTCTTCTATGACGTTCTTGTTTCCGGCGTTCTGATTGGACCTCATAGACAATGGAGTCTAAAACAATGGAGAGTCTTTATGTTATAGCGATGTGAAAGTTGTTGGTTTACGGAAGAAATTGGTACTTTCATACGTTTTTGGGAAAGTCCGTGTGAACTTTCACTCGTGATAGAAATTTTAATGTCTTTTGGCTCGTTTCGCTGCGCTCCACTCGCGAAAAGACATAAAATTTCTATCACTCGTGAAAGATCAACCGGTCTTTCCCCAAAACGTATGAAAGAACCTATTAATCTTTGTCTGTTTTAAAAAGAGGACGTCATAGAGTTTGTAAGATGCAATTGACGTCACAATAAAAGGAGACGTTTTGGTGTTGTTGAAACGGGACACGTTTCGGCGTGTGACCGCTCACGACACGTTTCGGCGTAAGGTAGACATGTGGGCGGATCGGACACGTTTGGGAGTGCTACATATATATAGGGATGTATTACAGCGTTAAACACTAATGTATTATTATTCCATTATTTGATATATGATGATATTTATTTTGTTTTATTTGACATCGGCAATTTTGTTTCAATTTTGTGACGCGCACCCTGTATCACCTCGTTTTATCGATACTTTGCGTGTAATCGCAATAATTATGAATTCTCAAGCATGTCATACGCATATGTTACCCTGATCTTTTCTTAGTATGATTACTCAAGCTTGCCATATACATATGCTACCCTGCTCTGTTCTTGGTATTACTGTGCTAGCTCGCCAAAGCATTAAATCCTGATTAGAGATGATAAGGAAGGGGTAAGGTTTAAGCATAAAATATGAAATTGTTTATTGTATGACTGCCTTCAGCTAGTCGTACTTGTATTCAATACTTATGACTGCTCCAGTTCGTCTTAAGGTACCTGCTTATATTCGGTAAAACGGAAACCATTTTAGCAACACAACTTAAAAATCAAGGTAAATTGAATACGTGCTACTAGTCGTGGATTTGTTAATTTAACTCCGTACAAACTAACTCTTGGGGTTTTATGTACTTATTTGAAACGCGTTAGATCGCCACCTGTACAAAACTACGAAGATGTGTTTCTGAAATCCCCTCCTCATATGCGACGTTTTGTTAGACACAGATGACGTTCTTGACCTTATCTTGAAACTTGACAGACCTATATACATCGTTTCACGCCAAGCAGAGCATCAGTAAATTGGGAACGAGTAGTCGGTAAACCCCCAGAATGTACGAAAAGGTTCCCGCCATTTCATCTCCTCTGAGATATATAAGTTGGCAATAAACGGAAAGGATAAATAACAAGAAAACTTCGCCGCATCAATTCGCCGCCGAATTATTCTACATGTTTGTCTGTACATGTATGTTAATAATTTTAAAGACGCATTTAAAACATTTAATTTTATATCTATGTTACAGAGTTTATTTAATGTTTGTTTGTTTACATGTTGTTTAACGCCACTTTCAGCAATTGATCAGATATATAATGCCATTCATGTCGTGCAGTTTTCATTGGGGGAGGAATCCGGAGTACCCGGAGAAAACCCCTGACCTACGATTGGAAAACTGGCAATCATTGTCAATTAAAATTGTTTTTGTTCTGTGCAGTTATAATATATAATGTTGTAATGAGTCAAAGAATATTGTGTTCAAATTATGCATGAACAGCATGTATTTTAGACCCAATAGTTCATTTACTGCACTTAACACACTTGGCTTGGATGCTGTATTACAATAAAAAGTTTCTAACTTTGAACATTTTTTTTGCATATGCTTCAATGCAAAACTTTTTCTATCGAAGGTCTGTTTTTTTCCTATGTGTACTGCGGTTCCTCGTCTCCCCACTACCCCCCCCCCCCAAAAAAAAAAAAAAAAAAAAACCCTTGAACGTCAGTATATGCTGAAAAATTGCTGAAAGAGGAGTTAAAAAGCCATAAAACAAACAAAAACAATCAATGCAAAATACAAATCATCTAGAGAATAGAGCAGCTATATGAGACATAATCTGATATAAAAAAATGTATGCAAATTGTCTTTTGCAATTGTAGATTGGCTTAAAAAATCTATTTGTAGATCCAGGTAACCATAACTAATCGAAGTATGTTATATTATATAACATAAAGGCTTGAATAGGAAGCATTTCGAATTTTAGATCGAAATAAAAACATACGTTTGTAAGGACTATCTAATAAACATTAGCTAAGAATCACAATTTCTAAAACGAAGGCATTTGAACTATTTTCCCGTCCTACAGTTGGGATTAGTTTGAATTACCGATTTCTACATAATTTGCGGAAATGTAATCTATTGTCATATTAAATCATAAATATACCTGAAATAAATCTAATGTTCATGTGGTTCAATGAAATATATTATTGACATAACATTTATTAATTGAATCTTACAAAAGACGGCATATTTCGGAATTGTATACATTAAATAGCCGTTTATTCTTGTTATCGAGTTATATCCAAAATTGTATTGACACAATATAGTATTTTTATTCCGGTTTTCGATTTTTCAAAGCTACGCTCATCAATAGCGCTTATCACAGAAGACAAAGTACCAGGACAAAATGGTCTCCCTTTATTATTAACTTCCGTAAAGAGAACACCAAAAATATTGATCATTGCATGAAACTTTAATATCACCCAAGCATTTTTGCAGTTCAGTGTTATATCTTGTCTAAATTGTTCACTCAGCTTGAAAGATTGACATTCTGTTCGCAAAATTCTGTTAATTTAATGGTAACTAAGTGTAATTCTAATATATTCTCCAGGATCCGTCCTTAGCAACGAAGGATTATAATACACCAAGTCTGTTTTCTATTGTTTATCTTGGTTACTTTTCCGGATATGGAAAATTTATGAAAACGAAATACAATGAAAACCTAGAAAGGTGGAACTTTCAAAAAATGATTGACTTTATTGGTTTTACTGAAGGTCATTTCACATTATGCGCAAAAAACCCGCAATATGCTGTCAGAAACATACGTGATAAAGCTGCCTATAATATATATTACTGCACGTGCAGTCCAGTTATATAACTAACTGCTGTTATACCGGAGAGTAATCAACGTAAAATTTTTAGAAAAATCGTATTGCAGAATTATTAGAAAGCACAATGGAAGGAATATATCTTTTTCATGTAACAACAAAGAAAGTGAAGATAAGAGCGGCATTTTTGCCTGGCATAAACCTAACTATCCTTTTACAAAAACTAGCTAATTCCGACAAATTTTCATTATAGAACGATGGGTAAACTTTGCCAAATACGATACAACTAATTAAGTAGTTTGCTATATTTGTAAAACCGGTAAGGTTGGAAGACGAGCGCATTTCAATCTCAAGATATTCAGGAGCTTGAATATTTCTACCTGTCAACGTGAAAGAAGATCAACTATTTGCAGTGTGACAACTTAAAATATAAATAATATGAGTTTGATCTATTATTGCTGAAAATGGATTCTAGTGAATATTTGACTATTTAATGTTCGTTTATTAATTAATTTCTATTTTTAATAGTTCTTATTTTACATATTTCCTATATTCACTGAAACGCGGTAGCGCTAAATTCATGATAAAAATGTACGCACGGTCAAGGCTTTCATACGTTTATGAAACCTGGCAAGAAATAATGAATTCAATTCTTATAATCCAATTTTTATCAATTGATGGAGGTAAATTCATGTCAAAATTTATGTATACAAAAAAATTTAATTTAAAAGGACATGAGAATGATTACATCATCCAAGCATTTTTCAATAGAAATTTAATGCAACTATGGTACATACTAGATTACGTCACTGTTGCCGTTCTCTAAAGGCTGATTTATATAGAGTAAACCTAATCAACGACCCAAGCTGTGCCTGTGGTTGCCCCTTAGAAGACTCCATACATTATTTTCTAGAATGTCCACTTTACTATAACATTAGAAATCTTTTTTTTACATCCGTTGATGCGAATTACTAGCCCCTCTATTGAAACTGTCCTGTTTGGTTCTGATAGCCTTAGTGACGAAGTGAACACTATAAGTTGCAATAACTTGTGTTCGATCCTCTTTCTTATTTTGCAAATAAAATATGTTTAAACTACATTTCCATTATATTTCGCTATGTGAAAAATGTCCTGCTTTTTATTTGACAAAACATGATCAGGTCCTATGTTTGATAAAAATACACGTAACCGTGTTCTCACCCTTTAAGAAGAGACTATTTCTATTAACCAATTGCATCTTAATGTTTAGATATTTCTTGATTCGCGATTTAAACTCAAAAACAGGATCTTTACCTGTTTTTGTTATTCCAGATGGTTTGTTGTAAGTTTATTTGATTTAGACGAAGATGTAGAAACACTAGAGTATTTGTATGATTATGAAAAACTCTCTGTATGTAATGTTCTACTAGAACGATGTACAAATTATATTTCCTTTTGATATAAACATTTCGCGGATATGTTAAGTGTTATTGACTTTTAGTAGACTTTTTCCCGCTTTGTCCATTTCATCGAGATTTTACACACCAAACCAGTTCGACAAGTTTATAGAATAAGACTGATTTAATAATCAAGAAGCATAAGCGACAACGAATCTTCCAGTTCCAACAGAGAAAGAACCGACGATAGAACTTCTACATGTAAAGAAACTGGATTTTCTCCCGCGGATTCCATAACCTTGTTCGCCAGTAAGTGAGATTCAGCTTTTGAAAAACATAAAAAAGGCATTTTTGACGAGATTGAATTTACAATCGGATGCCGCTCTTCTAACAAAATATGTAAATCCTCAGCGCGTGTGCCAAAGTTTAAATTTGAAGGATTAAAGGATATTATAAAAGCTAATGCTTATTTCGAACGCGGTTCTATTTCCTCGGCACTTAAATCTCTATTTGATGCCGACAATGCCATCAAAGAAAGAAACAAGAGCATAAGAATAGACGATAAATACGGTTGGGAAGACGCTTAATAGGCTGAACCATGCGGAATTTAGAGCCAAGTTGAAGTGAACAGATAAAGCGCAAGCCAGTCAACGGCAAACCCCATATTACAGGTCAACAGAAGCGCAAAAGATTACAACTGATCTTTTTCGTAGGCCTGGCGGAGCATTTGCAGAACAAAAGTACCTCAAACCAGGAATTCAACGGAAGGAAAGCGCATCTTCACACAGTCCGAATATTATGGAGCAAAAAAGGACGAGACGAGATGTTAATACTGTAACGGAGAGGAACCATTGGGCATACCAGTGTCCAAGAAAAGCATCAAAGTACATGTATCTACCAGGAAATCAGTGAATCAGTTAAGTATTTATTATCTTGTTTTCATTAGCAGAATTACGAATACAAATATTGACTTGGCGAAAAAAAGTTCATTTTAACATTGGTAATTTAATTTTTTTTTTCTTTTTGTAGAGATGGTTTAAGAGCTAACAATTTCGTATGGAATGGTATTTCTAGCGGTTACCGTTTAACTTTTAATCAAGATCCTTCTTCAGCTCATTTAAATAAAAATGCATCTGCTTGCAAACATTCGTTTGTTGGGAAAGCTATTTATAAGCTCTTAGAAACCGGAAACGGGAAAACTCTATTCATTATTAATTCTCAACTGATTTAGTGAACGCAAAAAGTATAGAGCGGCTAATTTTAGATTTAAATCAGTATTTAGAAAAAAGAAAATTTAGATTCGAGGGTGTACCCGAAGCTTTACAGTTTGTAATAGAAAATGGCTGGATGATAAAATTCGATGTTACCATCATATCGTTATTCATAAAGATCATCAAAGATATTTGGGATTCTCTTGAAAATTCCACAGAACCATTAGATATTTTAGCTTTACCGGATTACCATTTGGTTTATCCACGGCAGCGCATGTGTTTTCTAAGGTTTTACGTCCCTTGGTTAAGCATTGGCGAGTTCAAGGCTTAAGAATTGTTCTTTACCTTGACGACGGATTAGGTATTTATTTTGACTGAAATTCTTGCAAAGTTTTGTAGTCCATTTTGAGAAAGGATTTAATACAGGCTGGTTTCTTCGTTTATTTAAATATTTGGGTATCATGTTTGATACCACGAATCGGGTTTCATACACATATTGCAAACATAAAACAATCCGTTAGTACTTAGTAATCAATTATCTGTATCGAGGAAGCTAAAAAAAATTTAAACAGAAATTATTAAAACCAAATATACACCTGACTTTTATTCGTCTAACAATGGGATATGCGTCAGAAGTTTAGGATGGCTGTAATCAACGAGACATTAATAGTTTTGAAAAACTTCAATTAGAAGCTGGTCGTATTGTCACGGGTTATCCAAGTTTTGCTAGCCGCGAAGCAATTTACACTTGAAACGGGTTGGGAATCTCTAGAATTTAGAGGAAAGAATAAACGCTTGAGAATGTTTTATTATTTACACAAAAAGACTGCTCCCAATATTTGTTAGACATTTTGCGTCCCTTGACAGTCAAGTTACAAATTATAACCTTAGAAATGATGACGAATATAAAATTCATCAACTTAGACTACCCATTTCTCTATTTCACGGCTAAAGACTGGAATGGGTTAAATGAAAAAATAAGAAATTCTAGGAATTTTAATATTTTTCAACGAATTATTCAAAATCGACCACCCAAACCACCAGTTTATTATAATTTCATACTCGTTTAAGACACACGTGCAGTTCGATAAAAGCTGATAATCATTCCACTAATATAGTGGATAATCATTCCTGTCTCTGTGGCCACCCGTTTGAAGATTTTTTTATGGAATGCAAATTATTCCATACACAAAGGAATGTTCTTATCTTTGATTTACAAGAGACTATGATATATCGATAGAATTGTCTGGTGACAGTAACCTTTCTGCTCAAGAAAATTTATATATCTTTTTCCTGTGTGCATTCCTATATAAAACGAACTAATCGTTTTAGTAATATTTATAACTAGAATATACTATTCTTAACTAATCAAGTCGCCAATTTTATGCTTTTATGCTTTGCTTTTTTAATCTCTGTATCCATCATATGTAACAGGTGTTATTTTTCACTTCTTTGTTCTGTTTTATCAATCTTGGCTAAACTACTTGTTTTGTACTATGTCGTCATTATATGTTCTTTATATAGGACTTTACATAATGTTGTAAAAACTTGTGTCCAATCCTATTGCTTATTTGCAAAAAATATATTTAAACTAAACTTCGTTAATGAGGATAAAAGCATTTGGGAACACACGCAGATTTTATATTGGTAGGGTTTGAGTGGAATTTATCTTCTTGCATTTTAGAATTGCCAAAGCAAAAGTTAGTTCGTGTTAAGGAAGAAATTCAAGTAGTCTTGTTTGGCAAAAATTACAGGAAAAAATATTTGGTTTTCGCCTAGTTTGGGAAATATTTGCAAAATTATGAGCAGTAATTTAATGATGATTATTGCTACAACTATGTTCTGGGATGAAAAAGGTTCGAGTTCTTACTCAGAACGCTAAGCTCGAAATAGATTTTTGGTTGAAAAACTGTGATCATTTGCCTCGCACCCGCATTTTTACCCGATAAAATTATTTATACAGAAGTAATGCTTGTGCAAGTTGCACAGTAGAAACTTAAATCAAGATAGTTCATAAGATGTGGACTTCGGAAGATGCTTCCAATAGCTATTACGTTATTAGTTCCGGAAGTATGAAACTCGAGATATAGCTATAAGCAGTTTCGATTTCTGTGTAAAAAATAGATTCCGCTATCAAAAAATCAAATGTCAGATTTTTATTGTAATTTTTTTTTGATTATGAGGATTGGGCAGTTTCTGAATTACGCTCAAATACTTTGATAAGTTATGGGTTCCTTGCGGTTGCGATTTGTTTCTCTTCATTGACGAAAGGAGTTCGCTTTTGATTGGTCGAAATTTAATAATTGAAACGTCCCACCTATCAAATTAGTGAGCATATGTATCGAACACCTTAATGCAGGTAAAGGTGAATGTTCTTTAGTAATACCCAAATGGGCATCAGCCTGTTTTGGCCTTTATTGTGGTCATTTAAAGATCAAAGGTTCAATTGCTTTGTTAAGCAGTACATAGAGTACAAACAGTATTTTAATAACTGAGCCTTTGTCATTCAACGTTTTAGTTCTGAGGTTATATTTCAAACATTAAATTTAAAACAAGCAAAATATAATTTTGCTAACGAGAGTATACAAGACTGCTGATAATACCTGTTATGGATTATATCTGTTATATCTTTACCTGTGATCACACCGATCAACCGACTTGTATCATTTTAGTGAGAAGAAGTAGGAAACGGTGAAAAAAGATATAAACAAGTTAAGACCTATACGTATACAGATGACTTTTTCCAAATCGCTACGTTTAAAACTCACTGTATCAAATATAGTGTAGTAAAAATTATTTGGCATATATTTGTCCATTAACATATTCAATCGTTTTAACTAATGTTTTCATTTGTTATCTGAAAATATGTTCCAAAGGTACTGGCATCACAAATTTGAACAAATAAATGCAAAATTTACGCTTCTGCACAATATATTTCTGTATCAAGTGTTTTTGTTCAAAAGGACATATATCCAACTTTTTTTCTAACCCCAAAATTATTCTTCCAATTGCAATTTATTAGGAGTTTGAATCATTTTTCTTTACGCATTTACTAAAAAAATGATACGGAAAAAATCAGCTCATCTTTTTATAATGACACGATGAATAAAAGTTCCTTGACACGATTGAAAACAGCCATGTATTTCTTAAGTGATTATGTTTGTTTGTTTGTTTGATGGTGTTTAACGCCACTTTCAGCAATTTTTCAGCTATATCATGGCGTCCAATTTTTTATTGGGGGAGGAAGCCGGAGTACCCAGAGAAAACCCCCGACCTGCGGTAGGAAAACTGGCAATCCTTGTCAATTAAGATTGGAGTCGAGTACACACTGCCTGCAGTGAGAATCGAACCCGCAATCTCAGTGTTGACGGACCACGTGATCAATAGTAGACGAACTACCTTGACCACTCGGCCACCGAGGCCCCGAGGCCCCTCATTTTAATAACTTTTTACAACTAATGTCTGTATATCATTGAATATTATACAAAAAGTCTACAATTGTTAATACAATAGGACTATGATGTATTAATTCTTGACACAAATCACTAGATATGGAAAAAAAGGTAACAAGCAGCGGAGCAGCTTTTTAATTCATCTTAAAACCATAGTGAGGAATTAAACAGAGTAAATGCTCTCATTGAGACAATTCCAGAGCAGGGCTTAAGCGGAAATCTGTGCTGTATGTCGATAACGCTCTACATATGAGTTCGAACCTATCAACAAATAACAACATAACGAACACGATTTTTTACAAATATTTCCTACTATGTCGACATTAAATAGTATAAAACGGAACCATCTACTTGGTAGGTCAATATATTGATGTCAAACTTTTATTACAAATTATAAGGTATGAATTTAGGCAAACATTATCAAATGTGCTGCCCAAAATTTATAATAAAGACGCAGAGCGAAAAATTTAAAGGTTAATTAGCGTGCAAATGAGAGTTAAATCTCAAGAATTATTACATCATTTTTAACTGTAACACGGATACTTATGTCTAATAATTTTTAACATTATCGGTTGCAAATATTTTGAGAATTCCACAGTTATCTTTTACATAAAAACAGAAAAAGGAAAACGTGTAAGACATGTAGTTACTAAGGACAATATTATTTCATTCGAACAGACCGCGAGATTGACCTTAATTGACCGAATTATATTTCATTGCGTATTACACCTGTAGACAACCGAAGATACACACTAATAAATGAATAATAAATAATAATAAACAATCACACAAAAAACACACCCCAGCTTTTAACGATGTCATATAATATTGTCTTTATTTTTATGTCAACGCCCCATATGCGAAGGCTACCTTCGCCTTTCGGCGGTGACATAAAAATTCAGTTTTGCAGAAGGTACGAACGTCGACATAATTTTGTCACTCTTTTGGGTTTTCTACGAGACCCACTGTCTAGTAACTATCTACTCCCATGGTAAATATGAAAAGCTTAAACTATTAACGAAGGTCATGGTTTTCTCTGGGTTCTCAGGCACTCCCAATAAAAACTTGATTCCATCATACAGCTGAAAAATTGCTGAAAGTGGCATTAAACACCATTCATACAAGCAAACAAACAGTCAAACAATTATTTTGAAAGTTATAACCCACGAAGCAATGACTTAAAAGGCATTGTTGTGATCTTGGGGGGGGGGGGGGGTTCAAATTTCGAAGTTATATATTCCGGACACGAAGCAGTCACTCAAAAGGCAATGTGACCTTGGGGGTTAAATTTCAAATTAAATGTCAACACCCATGGCATGCGACACATCGACTAGTTATAATCTACCCACATGCCAAATATCACAAAGCTTACCTAAAAGGATAAAAAGTTATATCCTGGACACGATTTGATATGGATGCACGGACGGACAGACAACAAAATGTCGACCTTCTTTTGCCTCTTTTACCAAAAAACCCAATATAAACGTCCTAAAAGAATGAAAAGTGGAATGTAACACTAGATAAAGCTATCTTGCATATCCTAAACGTGTATTAGTATGGGATTTGCAGTGTCAAATAAATTTGGCTGAAAATATCAACCTTAAAGGAGAAGAAAAGAAAAAAGAAGATGAAGTAAATTACCAGACAAAAACAATATGTCTCCCATTTATCTTCGTTTGGTATACATAATAAAATAAGAATTGCATACAAATACAATGTATAGTTTGAAAGCTTTTCTGCATATGTTATTGTGTGTCGCAATTTGTTCATTGTATATTTTATGCACAGTTATCAAAATTAATTTTCCCCATCCTCCTCTTCATACTTCATATTGACAAGAAAATCAAAAATTTACATATACTATTACGTTACGAACTCTTAAAGTGAATACTTATTCAATTGGTTAGCAGAATTTCATAGCTTATACAAAGTCATATTTCTTGTTTTTAGTCGTATCATTGAACTGATTTATATCGTATCGTACTTTCTCTGACTCTGCAATTAAAATCAAATTAATATTGTTAATGCATTATGTTCAAGATACATTTTTGGCACCAAACGAAAGCTAACGGAATATTCTTTACATTAAAACGGCCGATTTGAAATAAAATTATATCATAAAAGGTCATTTTAGCATTTTAATAACTATATCTGCATTTTTTCGTTTATTTTATAAGATAAGTTGAACAAAAATAAAAGCAAGAGCTTAAAGAACTGAATATATCTATTGCCAAATCTATGCTAAATCGCGTTTTGATATATTTTATTCCCTACAGTAAATTTAAAACATAAAAAAATTGAAAAACTTACGTACGTTTTCATCGCTTCTAACTTGTTTATATCTTTTTTCATCGTGTCATACATCTTCTCACCAAAATGATATAAGTCGGTTGATCAGTGTGGTGATGGGTCTCAGTCTATTTACCCGTGATTGGTTCAGTACATTTATACCTGTGTATCTGTGGCCGTGTCACAATTGTGATGTTTCTATCGCGAAACTTATTAAAAGCATCGCGATACTTGTTAAAACCATCGCGATCGAAAAAAAAACTGTATGCATAGTGTAAAAAGTATCAGTGGCCGCTTATGTCGCAATTGTGATGTTTTTTTCTATCGCGATACTTGTTAAAAGCATCGCGATACCTATTAAAATCATCGCGATACTTGATAATAGCATTGCGATGGAAAAAACTTTATGCATAGTGTAAAAAGTATCAGTGGCCGCTCATGTCACAAATGTGATGTTTCTATCGGCTTGCATTTTTCTATCGCGATACTTATTAAAAGCATAAAAGCATTGCGATGGAAAAAAATTTATGTATAGTGTAAAAAGTATCGGCTTGCTTTTTTCATGTACCTGACCGATCGTGTCACAATTGTGATGTTGCTATCGGCTTGCTTTTTTCTACCGCGATGCGTTTAACAAGTATCGCGATGCTTTTAAAAAGTGTCGCGATGCTTTTTTATTGTATGCATGTTTTTGTCATAGCGATAATTTTGAAAAGCATCGCGATGAAAAAACATCATGCATAAAATAAAAAAGTATCGCGATAGAAAAAAGCAAGACGATAGAAACATCACAATTGTGACACGATAGTTCAGGAACATAAAAAAGCACCTCGATGCTATTTTATTTTATGCATGATGTTTTTTCATCTCGATGCTTTTTAAAAGTATCGCGATAGAAAAAAGCCAGCCGATAGCAACATCACAATTGTGACACGATCGTCAGGTACACGAAAAAAGCAAGCCGATGCTTTTTAAAAGCAAGCCGATACTTTTTACACTATGCATAAATTTTTTTAATGAGTATCGCGATGCTTTTAACAAGTAACGCGATGCTTTTAAAAATTATAGCGATAGAAAACTGTAAGCGGATGGAAACATCATAATTGTGACATGAACGGCCACTGATACCTGTGATGGATCTCAGTCTATATAACCGTGATGGTTTCAGTATATCTATACTTGTGATAGGTTTCAGTCTATATACCCGTGATGGGTTCTGTATATCTATACCTGTGATGGGTTTTAGTCTATATACCCGTGATGGTTTCAGTACGTAATAGGTTCAGTTCGTGTATACCTGTGATTGGTTTCAGCGTTTATACCCGTTATGGGTCTTGGTATATTAATAAGCAGTCCATTGACAATTTATATACCCGTGATGGGTCTCAGTATTTTTACCTGTAATTGGTTTTTAATCTCTATATCCGTGAAGGGTCATAGTAGATTTAAAAGGGCTCCACTTGTTTAAACACGTAACACGTCAAATTGTACAGTTCTCTAAGAGCAAGAATACAATAAAGAGTTACCAATATGCTTTTAAAAAATGAGCACGCACTTCATGGGTCATTTACCAGCTTCAGTTTCAACTATGGCAGTTTAAATGGCGTTTCTGATCCAGCAAGAGGTGTCCCAGTCAATTCTATAAACCGCGTATTATTCTATTACTAATTTGTGTTGTTCTGTTTTTGTCGATATTTTTTACATCTGGTTTTTGAAGGTGGAGTAAGGATTTTGTCAAAACCCGTTATGAAAAAAGAGCCAATAACAGTAGATATTCTGTAAAAGTCCCTGATAAATTCAACTTTGGGAATTGTTTACCAAACTTAAGAATTAAGCGTCTTATTGCTCATTGGTTACGCCGGTTTTTCTGCGATTCAATGAATTAGCTAACATAAAAGCTTCAAATTTGATTTTCTTCAATTCACAAGTGGTACTTTTAATAGAAAGTAGCAAAACGGACATATATAGACAGGGAAATAAAAATTTCGCGTATTCTGTTGGGTGTATTTAGTTTGAGTAATTCGGTTTGGTTGGCTATATAAAGACTTTTTCCCGCTATGTCCATTTCATCGTGTTTTACACACCAACCCGTTCGACAAGTTTATAATATGTATTATGTTTTTGTATTAGGTTAACTTTCGTAATAATTGTTGTTTTATTTTGTAGATGAGCTCATGACGATAAGTTGCTGATTTTTGCATTCAACTGTCTTTATTGAAATTAGAAATGATTTATGTTCGGACGAACGAATTGAGGGAGAACATAAATGTATTTGTAACATGAATCCTTTGTTCTTTTTTACGAATATACAAGAGACGACGAGTAGGTATGCTCTAAATTAAATCTCTTGTACAATATTGCATGAAAGGTACGTGTGCCTGTTAAACTCAAGGGAAAAACAGCCATGCAATAACCAACTATTATTAGATCCGATAATGCACAGTAAAACTCCGCCTTAAGTCAAATTTTATTGATTTTCACTGCAAAAGGATAGCACGAGCTTCCAATATTAGCTTTTCATTTGATTAGTCGAATATCGGTCGCACCATAATAAAGACCGCCCTCTTTGTTTATAAACAAGTATTAATGCGGGATCTAGGGGCTTAATCATGTTACAAGTAATTTATAGCACCGCCTTCCTCTTTAGACAAATACACCTTCTCACGCTAAAGCGTTCGAAGGTGTATCTGTCTAACTCGGAAGACTGTGCTATAAATATAACATGTATGCCAAATAACTACGGGTTTAAATTATTAGAACTATGTAAAATATAATAATCTGTATATAGCAAACTCTAGGGTTTGGTTAGATAAAATTGTTAGAAATAAGACTTGATAGGACTCGAGTATTGTTGACTACTATTTTAGGACTGAAATAGATAGTGAAAATTGATTTTTTAGAACATATGAACTTCCTGTTGAGCGTTCGTTCTTAAATGAAATGTAACATCTTGTGAAATTTTCATAGAATGCTGACACGGTGCATATTTATATGGGACAGAAGTGTCACTTTATTTGAAATAAAGGTATTTTTCTAGAAAAAGTCAACATCATTAAACTTAATATAGCTAAAGAGTCGAAAAACAATGGTAGTCCTACACCTAAAGCCCCTGGTAATGTTGAAATCTTAAATGAGTATACTAAGTCGAATATCGATGTTCTTAACACATTTACATTAAATTATTTAATCTGATATTTAATACCGGGATTATACCAGAGGAGTGGTCTATGGTAATCATGATTACAATTTACAAAAATAAAGGTTCAAAATCGGATCCGAGTATGTATAGAGGGATAGCTTTAAGCTCTTGTTGAAGTCAGACTTGTTTTGCAATTTTTAATAATAGCAAATTTTCGTAAAGGTTTTGATACTGTTACAAATATATTTGTATTAAATACACTGATAACATTTTTCTTTTTCTTTTGGTAAAAAACTTTATTGTACATTCTTAGACTTTAAAAAGTTCATTTGACACGGTGTGGAGAACCTGACTATGGCAAAAGATTTTAAATCGAATATTAAGTGAAAAATCTACACAGTAATCTTCAATATATATCAAAATATTAAAACCCATGTAAAAATTTACAATGCTTACAGTGATTTATTTATATCTTATATAGGGGTTATTCAAGGTGAAAATCTCTCTCCGTTTTTATTTTCATTATTTTTAAATGATTAGAGAATTATTTTATAGAACCTGGAGTGGAAAGTCTGTAAAATAGTTTTAACATTTGTAAAGAAACTTTGCTGATCTATGCAAAATTATTCTTAATTTTATATGCCGATGATGCACTACTGTCCTAAACTGCAGATGACTTTCAGGAATCGCTATGTGTTTTTGTGAGTAATATTACAATGATTAAAAACACATTCAACACTTCTAAAACTATCTAGCTATCTATGAATCACTTTTAATTACAAGGGAAAAAAACAATAAAATGAGTGAACAAGCACAAAATCGTTATTTGCTCTGTATCGCATGATTAAAAGTATCACCATACCTGTATATATCTTTATTTCCGATAAAACTCTCTTGGTACAATGGTATACAGGCATAAATACACACCAAACATTAACAACTAAGTACACTATTTACAACAAATAACAACAGGTCTTAGACGAGAAAACATACATTTTTGTTGATTTCCCTAATGAATGTACACAATTTTCGTAGTTTAGACTTTTGGTGATAAGTTCTTTAATTTTATAACATTAACATTTGTAAGATATTTTTTGTCAATGCCTGACATTCTTTTTTCAGAGTAAAATGTTCATTGTAACAGATAATGGAATTCTTCACCAAGATCATTTATTCCACGGTCCAGATTACATCGGCAGTCTGTGGTTTAAAGTTCTAAATTTGCAAAAAGTAAATAAATCTCTGTCATCTAATATGCCAAAATAACGCTCAAAACTTAAGGATTCTTTAAATAATCGATAATTTAGGACTATTTTTAGAATTTGCAAACCAGGTTTGTTTAATTTTATCTTGGAGACAATTTTTTCTTACTAGCTTAAGCCATGCAATATTTAAAAAAAGAAGCCAGATTCATTTAAAAATTGTTTCTATATGCTTTATCCACGGAGAACTTAAGTTAGAAATATTAGATAAATTCAGCAACAATTTATATTAAACTGCCGAGAGTTTAGAATCTTTTCCGATTAATGTACGTGCCAAAATAAAATCATTCGTAGTTTGATATCGAATTCTATTGGAAAACGACCAAGTTCGCCATAAACCATACAGCTTGGCGTAGAAGATTTAAGGCGGAGTATCTGTTTACAAAACTTCAGATGAATATCTTTTGAACAATATCATTATTTCCAAAGCCCAAATTTCGCAGCCGCATAGATTTTGTTTGTTTGTTTGAATGATGTTCAACACCATTTTCAGCAATTGTTCAGCTATATCATGACCAGTTTTTATTGGGGGAGGAAGCCGGAGTACCCGGAGAAAACTCCCGACCTACGGTATAAAAACTGGCAATCCTTGTCAATTGAGATTGGAGTCGAGTAAACCCTGCCCGCAGTGAGAACCGAACCCGCAATCTAAGTGTTGACAGACCACGTGATTAATAGTAGACGCACTACCTTAACAACTCGGCCACCGAGGCCCCAGCCGTATACAAGAATTGGTTTAACTAATTTATCAAAATGGTCTAACTGACAGCTAATGGATAAATTATGTGCTCTCCCTTTCCTAATGACTTCATACATGGCTTTCATGGCTTTTTCTGACATATGTTTTTTACAAGCTTTAAATGTTCCTGTTCTAGAAAATATAACACCTAAATAGTTAAATTCTTTTACTATTTCGATGTTTACATTATTATATTTAAAATTCTTGTTTAACGGCAAACGTCCTTTTGAAAAAAAATCATGATTATCTTATCTGTATTAACTTTAATTTTCCAGTAATTGCAAGATAAATTGAATTTGTCAAGCTGGTTATGAAGATCGCTTGCTGACTCGGCCATTAGCACTGTGTCATCGGCAAAAAGAATGACAAATATTTTCAAAAATATTTAATTGTGTGTTTATCTGAAATGGTTTTTAAGCTATTGATATTTTCATTGATAAAAAAAACTTTATCTAAAACCTTTTTTAAAATCTACAAAGCACAATACAGCTTCGTTTTCTAATGTCGTAAAATATAAACAAAAAAAGATTTAATAACAAATATACAATCAGCAGTGAAATATCCTTTTCGAAATCCACACTGTCACTCATTGATTCCCCTTACTTACTTTTTATACATTTTTTGTTTAACGGATTGAGTGCCAAATGTAGATTTTGCAGAATCAACCAATATTTTACCTAAATTAAAGACAAATGAGTTAATAAAACTATCTTCTATGACGTTTAGAGAATTTAAGAAGTTTTTCAGTTCATTAAGTTTGTTCGTATCAATACCAGCTCGAAAGTCCGTTGCAATTGACTTTCCAGGATCCCATTTATTTATTCTTTCTGTTTGTATATTATCAAATTAATCATAACCTATTTCATTCTCTATCCGAGACTTTAGTTTTACAACAAGAGAAGAATGAACGTCTGAAAACAGCGACGAAAATTCTTTAAATTCCATATCAATAAATTTACTTAGCAGAATCACATTTCTTATACAAAAATCAACAACACTTGCATTACGGCAAGTTAAATTACCCAATCGGTCTTACCATAATCTACCATTTAATATAAATAAACTGTTTCTACCACAGTACTAATATAGATTCTGTTTTTACTGACTCTATGTCTATTTGTAAAATAAAAACATGTCCTGGTAATGTAATTTCATCCATATTATCTGTTTTATTTTCCACAAAACAAACAATATCAATTGATTTCACTAGATCTTGAATTTTGTTCTGTAAAAAAAGATAAGATTAATATTATTTGTCAATTAAGACGCCCAAAAGGAGCTGAACAATCAAATAAAGAATTAAAGTACAAATAATTAGTAGAACATATGAGAGAAAAAGAGAGAGCGAGAGAGAGACAGAGAGAGAGAGAGAGAGAGAGAGAGAGATTAGATACATTAATAATTTAAATAGTGAAAGACAGGATTACAAAATAATACCATAAAATATCATTTTAATTTCAAGATAATTATGACATACCAAGTTAACCCAGAACAATTAATACACAATAAATTGTTTTTGCAGCACTAAAATCTGGAGTGGAATTTAATACAAAAATGTCCAAATTATCTCTAATTTGTGTTTTTGTATGCTAACTTGGAGTGTCAGTTAAAAAAAATACATAGACATGCAAATAGTCAAATAGTCAAGAAAAAAAAAAACCTCGGACTTCAAGTTGTAGAAAAGTGTATCCTAAAACATAAATTAAGTACTGGCTCCTTTCGTATGCCTGTTTTCGTCGTAGAATATCATGTTCTAATGAAATTTATCTCACTTCCATAACCATCAGGGAAAAGGAAATAAATTCTATTTCCTATTCCTCTGTGAGAAGGAAAATATAAAACTTCTAAGAGAGATATAGATTCAAATTATTACACGCGAAATCCTCGGGAATATAAATAACTAGGACTCCTGATGTTTTGTAATGTACAATTATTTTTAAAAAATTAGCAGTTTTCTTAAAATGTATTACACGTTTGCTGTAATTGACCATTTATACTCATTGTGTAATGTGTTACTTTTAATGTAGATAGCCATTATTTTACCATTGTGTTTGTTAGAAATGTGTTCAAATGTTTGTCTTGCGTTATTGTATAACTGTGTCCTCTTTTACACCTGTGCATGTGTCTGAGGTTTATTTATAATAATAAACTGAATTCTGTGTATTTAATGACATATGTCCTTCCATTTATGGCTGTTTGCAGCAAGATATGAGCCATGAAAGGGTGTTAAATTGGACTTTATCTGGAACTTTTAAAACAAGAAAGATAACTCTGTTTCAGAATCGCTTTCAAAAATATTTTATGTCAACAGTGGCTCATTAAAATATTCGACATAATGTTTTATAATTGCACAACAGGCGCTTAAACAAATATGTGTTCAAACACTCAATAATAATTAAAATATCAAAACATCTTTACGTCTATTAAAACATTTTTTTGAAATTCTGATTCTGTTTAGATCACTGCATTCATCCCTTAATAAAAAATCTTTGTTTGTTATTACATATTAAAAGTCCTTGATTGTTTGTTAAAATGAGTTAAGCGCAAAATTCACAAAAGTAGTTAATCCTTTTCAAATAATACTAAGTGATATATAATTAACATATGTCGTGAGAAAGCAATATTTTTTACAATCTAATTTTCTATTAATAACTGTCATTTTGTGAAATAAATTTTATAGTGGTATTTTAATGGTTTATACAGGAATTCACCGAAATCGATCAAAGGTTATATATTCGGATTGCTTCAATTTCACTAAGCCGTTTTCTTTATTAAAATAGTTTGTCAATGAAGCAGAACTTATTTTTTACCTGTATCACATGTGGTCGTAATGTAGAATTAGCATCTATTAACCTCAAAATGTTAGGTCGTTGACTGTGGTGTTTTACTATCCTTTGTAAAAAAAATTAATTTTGTTTAATTATCGAATCACTGGTCAAAACATATATTTCCTGTGTTACTGGCAAAAGATGTTGAGGTGTATAGTATAACATGCACTAAAAACTGATTCACATTTAGTTTGAGATGCGCGGTGTCTTGACTTAAATGTTATAATAATATTGTATTGATCTTTAAATAGGTTTTATAGGTTTTTACATACATTTATGGCCGAGTGATCTTCCTCGCGAAAAGACATAATTTTTTTATATCATCAGTGGGAAATCAAACGGGTTTCCAAAAAGCGCATAAAAGTACCTAGTTCTTCCGTAAACCAACAATTTTCACATCCTGATATACCACAGACTCTCCATTGTTTAAGACTATTTTATCCGAGATCTAATAGGCACGTTACGTGTACTATAACATCGTTCTTGTTTCATGCGTTTTGATTGCATAACGCCACGAGTACAGGTGAAAATGAGCCATTTATGAAAAAAAAACTGACTTCTATTACACCAAATCAATAATTGATTGATTGATTGATTGAATGTTTGCTTTACGTCCAGCGAGCAGCTTTTCATATTATATTCAGGACGAGAACAATTTAGCAAACACTTAATCAACTTGAAAGGGAGCGATGGACAGAAAACTTGTACTTCTACAGGAAAAAGTACGGAGTATTGGGTAGAGACGGAGAAATAATTATAAAACGTTTTAAAAGATAAGTAATGTTAGGTGCAGTTCGCTAATTATTTTTCAAAAATAAAACTGTTTGTTGTTTCTTTTGTTGAGAGTATATGCCAATAAATAAATAGTATTGCCCCTAATGTAATATGAAGGGTGTTTGTTATTTTATAAATGAAAAATGCTGATGCCATGTTTTGGAAACTATCCTAAAATACGTCTTGCTACATGTCTGACATGTCTTAGGACATAATTTAGTACTCACTTAGGACAGTTTTAGAAGTGGCTTAGACATCACACGGAAGGTATAATAAGACCTACCTATGAAAGATGTCCTAACTATGTCATAAATATTCTCATAAGAAACAGAATTTATAAATGTGTCATTAAATAAGAAATATATATATATTGTTATAAATCAAAGCGACAAATGTCTGTGTTGTGTGCATTTCAATGTGATATTATTTGGCACGAGTTAATTAAATAAAACAAGTTTGACTGCAAGGACCATTCTTTGTTTTGGTTCAAATGTTGGTTTCGTGCTGTAACCTTGCCATTTGTTAACGCTATCACTTAACTTGTTACACAGTGTATTATAATGAGTATGAAAAGGAGTATAAATTGTGTGAAAACAGGGTTCAGATTTTGTTAGAAATGTTAAAAGCATAAGTGGATGCTATTAAGCCAACTTTCTAATGTTATATTAAAAAATAAAAAAAAACTTAAAAATGTAAAATTAAAAAAAAAAAAATAAAATTATGGCCATCCAAAGACAATCTTTTGACACCTTTTTCGTTGTCATAAAGTTAAGGATAAAAATAAGGACCTAACTTGCAACATCCTCAGTCACACGACAGGGCTAGTATTTGTTTGTTTGTTTTATGGTGTTTAACGCCAATTTCAGCAATTTTTCAGCTATATCATGGCGTCTAGTTCTTATATAGAGGAAGCCGGAGTACCCTGAGAAAACCCCCGACCTCCGGTAGGAAAACTGGCAATACTTGTCAATTAAGATTGGAGTCGAGTACACCCTGCCTGCAGTGAGAATCGAACCCGCAATCTCAGTGTTGACAGACCACGTAATCAATAGTAGACGAACTACCTTGACCACTCGGCCACCGAGGCCCCGGGCTAGTTTTTGTCCTAAGATGGTCTTGGAACAAGTCTTAGTACCACTTAATAGAAGTATCGGTGAGTTAAAAATTTAACGTACTTGAAACAATATGTGCTATTAAGAAGAATTCAAATAAAAAATTGATCCTCGTCAATATAAAGCTGTGTGCAGCATTAAATATTTTGTGAGACAAAAGGTTTATATACTTCAATGCTGTTGTAATAAAATCAAATCAATTTGTTGATTTATTATTTATTGGTAATTTTTGTAATATCTTGATATTGCATATATGAATTCATAGACATGGTATAAAAAGTCTCCTATTAAATAAAAACACACCCATGACTTTATACTGCTATAATTTTCAATAGTAATTGGGTCTTTTAATTTATCTCTTTCACATCTTTTTTGTTCTTCCAATATTTATGAAGCTCAACTGATAAATTTGATAGACGACATGTGCGTCTTGCGTCAGTAAATGTTTTAATTCATGTGATTTCCATTTGAGTCTTCACAATCGATACCTTTGATGATTTAATTAATTGTTTAAAGGTATGTTCAATTAAAAAACACAAACCAGTTGTATTTGTTCAAGTAAGCTATCAGAAAATTGTTCTATATTTAAGAAATGACAAGACAGAGTTTTTCAGGCAAAGCGAAATCGTATCTGCAAACAAATTGCTATCTTGACAATATAGAATCGTTCTCTGCAAAGATTACTAGACGGCAAAATGAGGAAACAAACGAACAAAAACAAAACAAGATAAAAACAAAACAAAAACAAGAAACCAGGACGGAGCAGTCTTTGAATATGACAGGCAATAAAACAGAGCCACTAGAGTTTTAAAACTGATTACATAGCAAAGTTGTACCGCTGTCAATTGAAACTCACTATGCCCAAACGACACGGCAGTACAGAAAAACTGCACTTAAAATATAAACAATGCAAAAACAATTAGTTTCTTTACGTTTTTACGAAGATATTTAGATTGCTTTCATTTTGCTATAGGATTTATCAATATTCAATATCGTCGGTCTTAAAAGTAGACCCGTGTTTTTGAAATGTTGTCAAATATGTAGTTTTAAACACTTTGCTTAATCTTTGAGGGCAGTGGGTCATTTTTCAACTTAACATTCTTTACAAAGATATTACCTTAAGACTGCTCTCACTTCAGGCAGGTTGCGTTTGAATCTAAATTGACAAGGATTGCCAGTTTTCTATCACAGGTAAGGGGTTTTCGTCGGGTATTCCGGCTTCCTCGCCCAATAAATTGCTGAAAGTGGCCATACACACCATTCAAACAAACAATCTGGTAATATAAGTAAGACGTTTTCTCATTTAGGTAGTTTGTGATTTAAGTATTTTATTTTGTACTGGATCAAATAGTCACTTGTGTTTTTATCGCGGTTAACGTTTTAGTCAATCTTTGTAGCACACACCCGGTACATAATTATAAGGACCAAGATACTATCAATGTTTTAATAAATCAAAAGCTCTGTTTTTCAAAGATTTTATTCAGATTGATTTTTAAATTTTTTATATAAAATGGCGTTACTTGGTGTTAAAGTAAAACATATATTGTTTTATAGTTACCAGTTCTTTTATGTTTTATTTTATTAGCTGCATATGGCCTCAGTTCCTTCTTTTGTTTACATATAATGGACTCGGTGTGATAATATTCAGGATACAACACATTATCAACGACGTACATGTAACACATTTAAACATGATAGATATTGGTTTTGTTTCGACTGAAAATTTGTAAAACAACATTTTCTTGAAATGTAGAATAGGCACAAAAGAGTGCACATAAATATGCATGTACTTGGAGAAACATGACGGGATTCAATACATGTAACTTCTATTTCTTTCCTTGACATTTTGCTTTGTTTTGGTAACAGCTTGACATTAACATCAGTTTAGTTACAGAAGCTAAATTAAATGTTTATACTTTTTTTATTCTGAGACTAAAATTATAAAATTAAATTATGAAAATTTAATTTGCTTTGTAAGCTGAAATTTGATTGGCTGATTCTAATTGAACAACCCATATTATGAGATATATCTTCCTTCGTCACATGACCTATTCTTAAAATTCAAATAGTTCGATGACATTTGCGCTGTTTTTACTTATAAAAATTGTCATGATTTATATAGAAAATTTAATTATCATGAACATTTCAAGTCTTTGTACAGATTATACTCTATTACCTTCGCGTTTTATTACGCGTAAACAGACCAGATGTTTTCTTAAAAATTTCGTTTGTCCACTTGTTTATATACACTATTCAGTGTTACACTTTGGCATACGTCAGCGAATATGGTCGACTAAAGAGAGTTCCTGCTAAAGTGTGTTTTATCCCATCAGTAAACATTTGAGCATGTAACTATTGAATACTTTTATTACTTAAATGTATTGACTATCGATTTAAGAAGTTTGCAGATTTATGATATCAGTTCATATGGTATATATTGTGGTTTTTTTTTGCTTTGACCATTTTGATTGTTTACAAAATACAAAGATGGCGTCCACAAAGAAAGGTGACACAAACAAAGGTGACACTTTTGTTAACAACAAAGAAACTATAAAGAAGATCACTGATAAAAAGGAGAATAATCGAAATACACGCACCAACTATTGTCCTATCAGAATAAATAGGGTTTATTGAGATACAGCGTCAATTTTGTGCACGACATCATCAGTGAGGTGAGATGACAATGTCATTGTCATGACATTTGACTGTACAAGATATCTGTCTCTAAAATGAGTAGATGCAGCCTTTTTTCAATTGCTTGTAGTTTCTTGACCGGACTTGACTTTCAGTGAATTGACTACCAACGACACTAGGGTTCTTGTAAAACATGCAAGAACTGCTTACTCTTCCAGAACATCTGAGTTTACTCTCGTTTTTTTGTCGCTGGCTTGTTTTTGTGTTGTTTTGTTATTGTTTACCCATGGTTTTGTGTTAGTGTTTTGGACTTAACCACTTTTGGTATTTCTTCGCTTATTTCCCTCTGATATGTTTGTTTACTAGTTTTCGTCCTGAATATAGCATAAACATTGCTCATTGGTCGTTAATTTAAACATTCAATAAATCAATCATCAATCATCAATCAATCAATAATCGATTTATATTTATGAAACAATAGATATACTTAACATCATTTAACAATCTTGCCATGTACATCAAGTTCAATAAGATTGTCTGGGAGGTTTTCAAATCTAATGTCCCATTTTGAAATTAAACGGTCAGTCACATTCTCATTTACTTTATAATGTAGCCCTATTTCTCTCCAGTTGATGCTTAATGCTTCACATTTCGGAAAATTTGGATAAACTGTTTTCTCTCTGTTTGACCATGCATAGTAGATGTGCCACATTTCCCACATAGTATCAGTTTTGCCTGTCTTCATAAAGGTCTGAAACCAACTCGTTGGTAATATTCCAGGAACAAGAGGATAAAATCCTTTTTTGATAGAGTGAATTTTATACCATTTAGTAAAATTTAACCAGTTAATCGTTTTAGGGGAAAATCCCCATGTACCAATGATTGGATACTTAAAGACCACATGATCATAAGGAGCCTGAATGTTTCCACTCTCACCGCCATGTTTCATGCTACATTGTAGCGCAAAGCCATTTATATCATTATGTTTGTCATATTTAAGATGGACATTCTTAAGATAACGATAAAAATAGGGTGAAACAGTCAAATCATCCTCAAGAATTACGGCTATTTCCTTTGAATGTAAAGATGGTTGCCACAATCCCATCCACTGGCCGTATATTCCTACGTGGGCGGAATGATTAAAGACATCAATCATGCCCTTTTTAAATATAAACCGTTTAGCGGCAGCGTAAGTACCTTCATGAATGAGCCCACTTTTTGAACGATCAATCCAAATTTCGATTGCAACATAATCATTCATATAATCAGCCTCGTTCAGCGAATTTAGCAATCTTTCCAGCGACGATGGCCTATTGAAAGTAATGACAATTATTCTGAAGTTTATATTTTTTCGTCGATTAGTAAACGACATATTAATGTCAATTGGGGGATTTTCTGTTGAATATTCTATTCTGTGAAACCTGGTTGAATTTTCTATTTGGTGTAACCTGGCTGAATTTTCCTTTCTGTGAAACCTGGTTAAATTTTCTATTCTGTGAAACCTGGATATCTACATAGTAAGAAAACCAATTTAATTGTAAATTGCGTATCTCGTTTCCTTGATGTAAATGAGAAAACAGCAGTTATTATTGACTTATTTATAAAATAAATATTAACAGACAACTTACAAGCATATGATACATCATTTTATTGTTTAATTGATCATCTAAATCATGTTAAGAAAGGTGACATTCCTACTTTAAACAGGTAAAAAATTATTTCTGTTAAACAGAATCAATTAAAAAGCAAATTGATTTAAGATCTACTGATCATTTATGACACCGTGGATGGTCGGATAAAATTGTCATCATGACATTGAGATACAGTACAATACTTGCCGTCGGGGCATTTAATGCATGCTTGTTGTAATTCCATACATGTACCATCAAAGCCCAAGATGCAGATATAACAAACAACCATTTAACAGCGTTTTTGCATTTACATTTCATCTACAATACAACAACTACGGTATTAATGTAGTAAGGAAAAATTTTGATTGAATCTCGTAAATATTTTAGATCAATAAGTTGTACTTAATACTGAATAGTAAACATTGTTATGGCTGGTAAATACAAAATGCATCTTGGCAAATGACATTTCTATGATATCATAATTTACTACTTGTACACAGACATCCACGTTTTAGCATTTTTTTGATAATTTTTTAACAGTTTTTCCAAGTGTATACATTTGACCAAATATGGATCTATATATAAAAATAATTTAGGTCGAGGTTGGTGGTCAATGTTTCCCTTTAAACAAGTGTTGAAAAAAAATTGTTTAGAAAAAGCATAATTACTGGTATTACATCTCACGAAGATCCCTAAGAATTCCGTCTGAGCAAAGCAAATAACTAATGGTATATATTTATCAAATAATAAACATTCAAGTTGCAAATATCCTGGGTGCCGTTTCATAAGGCGATTAGCTTAACGTGCACGTTATCCCATTTAAATTGCACATGGGATAATGAGCACGTTAATTAGCAATCGCTTTATGAAACGGCACCCTCAGATCTTTATTTGCTTCAAATTAATAAGATTCAAGCAATTGAAAATCTAAAATATACCACCGATTGAAGATGATTTCCCCGGAACAAACAATATTGGCATACACTATTCAACTAATATAGAGATCGTTTATTTAAACAAGTGGACAAACGAAATCACTTAAGTTAAGAAAACGTTTTAAAAATTATATAAAATATTTAATTATATTTAACAGAAATACAATTGGATGCACCATTACATATCGTAAATGTTTCGCCCAAAGAATTTGCTTGTTTTGTTTGTTTGATGTTGTTTAACGCCACTTTCATCAATCTTTCAGCTATATCATGGTGTCCAGTTTTTATTTGGGGGAGGAAGCCGAAATACCCGGAGAAAACCCCCGACCTGCGGTAGGAAAACTAGCAATCCTTGTCAATTAAGATTGGATTCGAGTACACCCTGCCTGCAGTGAGAATCGATCCCGCAATCTCAGTGTTGACAGACCACGTGATCAATAGTAAACCAACTACCTTAACCACTCAGCCACCGAGGCCCCTCGTTCAAAGAGTAAATAACAAGTCAAAAAACATTAAGATGGTTTGAATGACGTCACTAGAAAGCCCAAAGTTCAAAATCAGTATTTACAATTTAAAAATGTGCAATCAATATTTCTGTTACCTCTTCTAAAAGCCATTAATGCTTAATATCGTGTGCGCTCCAACCTCCACGACTGGTATGCAACAGCGTTTCATTAAAGACTGTAGAAATTGTCGCTTTTTGGTTTTGGTGACGGAGTCGAAATTATCTGTCATTTGCAGGAGACGTAAATTTTGACGTCCTTAGCAAGGTCTTATATCATTAGTTAACATTCATTTGGTAACGTCTACGAAGATGATAAATTGTCAAGCGTTTACAATGCTAAGTTTTCACAACGTCAGTGGCGTTTAGGTTTGTCAGAAGTATTCCTATTGCATGTTCTCTTGATTCTGGTGACAGACGATGCATTTTGCTTTTCCTTAATGATAATTCAAATGAACTTTCAATTGGCAATAGACGAGTCCAAATATAGCGACACAGAAGGATTGTAAAATTTGCATGTAAAACAAGTGTATTCCTAATTTCCAACACGATAAACCGATGCTTACATGTAAATAGTCAATATTCATCTTAACTTAGTGGTACAGATCAATAAATGTTCTTACTTTCATAAGAGATATTTAAAACATTAAATTTAGAACATTCAGCAATTACATGAAATAAAACGCAACGTCATACTTATTGTTTTATGTAATATCCCTTTACATCGAAAACGACAAATAAAAATGGGATCAGATCATTATTCCGACAACCCATTATTCCGACAGCCCAGTACTCCGACAGCCCATTGCTCCGACAACCCATTATTCCTACAATCCTTTACTCCGACAATGACAAAAACGTACAAGTATTTGTATTAAATAAATAGGCTGTGGTAGTACTTGGGTCCGCCGTCGCCCGATCTTTATCACTATAATTCGGGTTTGCACATTATATAACCCGGTCCAAAATGCACTCTATATTCATTCTAAAATCAGGGACGGATCCAGGAATTTTTTTTTTAAAAAGGGGGGGGGGGTCCTGACCAATTTTGCCGAACATCTGCACAAAAGTAACAACAATTTTCAGAGGAAGAGGAATGGGGGGGCAACCCCGGAACACCCCCCCCTGGATCCGCTCAACTGCTATGAAGGCCGCCATACGATCTAGATATCGGGCCAATTTATCTGTCTTAGCCTGATATAATATATGTCTCTCTTCGTACATAAAGCACGTTTTCTTGCTACGGTCTCGGTTTTCACCGAGTACTTCGGATTCCTCACTCCCTAAAAAAACTGGAAGCCATTTTGTTGGAGCTGAAAAATTGTTTAAAGTGGTTTTGAACCGAAAACGAGCAAGATAAAACACACATTTGTAGCGTTTATACACAAAAGTAAAGAAAAAGAAGCATCCATACCTTATGTGTGTACTGCCAAGATACATAAACTACGTGTACCAGACTGAGTGCATCGTATAACAAGTTTACATCTCCTGCTTGCTGGGACAACGTAAGCAGCTATCGATTTCCTTTCGTTCCAAACTAGTGAACATTCAAAACGTATTATGTTAAACGTACCGTGACTATTTATGTTAATAAAACATTGATGACTTGCAACAGGTTTTTAAATTTATTTTTTATCGTAAAAAGCGCTTTTCTTTTTTGAATGGGAATGTTGCGGTTCTCATCTCGAAAGCGTTCTAGTCTCTGGCAAATCAGTAAGCACACAGATTGTTTATATAGGAGACAAGAATAGAAATGCACGACAAATGATCCAAATTTGCTTGCCATCTTTCATGAGAATTGAGTTGTGCTTGTTGATCATTCATTTTGATGGATTTCCCGTGTGGAAGATAGCAGGTCGTCCTTGTTTGACCTTACTTCAGTGTAACGGTTTGATGTAATGGCAGGTGGAAAAATTAATGACTGTAATGTACCATTGTGATCATGTTGATCAATCAATGTGGATAGTTGTATGCATGGTGTGGGTAGGTTTGTTTACATGTTCATCGAATGACAGGAGAACAGTGGTTTCTGATATTGATGGAAATAAGAACCTTCATTTGGTACCATTTTCTTGCTTTTTCTTGAATGATTGTGTTTTTGTATTGTTTGAATAAGGAACGAAATTTCATCGTCATCATCATCATCGTCATATCATCATCATCATCATCATCATCATCATCATCATCATCATCATCATCATCATCATCATCATCATCATCATCATCATCATCATCATCATCATCATCATCATTATTGTAGAGAAAATGTACTTGTCAATGAATGCCGCAACATCTTCATAAGAGCTTTCTATTAGGGGGGGTGCCAGTGAGGGAATCCTCTTAAATGTGTAGTTTAAATCATGAATTTCGTAGATTGTCTTGAATAAGTACTGAAAGCAGTTGTAGACGGTAATACAAATGGCGGGCTGCTACATGTATCACAGGATTGGTGCAAAACCATATGTACTTTTTTTATAATAACCTTACTTTTTGAAAATAACAATTTAACGGAACAAATCATTGAGTATATATCTCCCAATTGATCAAGTACTGTTTTTCCTATCCAGATTTCCTTGACTAATGGGTATCTGATGACAAAAAAGCTACTGAAACAGGGATTAACATTATCAAGATTAAGGTCATCACTGAAAAAAAAATGTACATTGCGGCATAATGACTTAGATGACCGTTACGAAATATCTGTGTCGTAAATTACCGTTGATTTGTTCCGTTTGTCGAAACCACTGTCCCGCTGTCTCACATAATTATGACAACCGTGGATATGAATAGTTAACGGCTTTTCCTTTTAGTAATACGACGGTGCCTCGCATAGAGCAGGATTTGCTTATTTTTCCGGAGCACATGGTCTTACTCCCAGGTTTTTAATACGGTTCGAGTTACTCAATTTTTTATTTTTGTGTTGTCTCTATTTGTTTTGTTGTTTTCCACTCTTTTGTTTAACCGTGGTCATGTCTGTCCCTGATTTGTTGTTTTGTGAACACTCCTAGTTATCTTCGATTCTTTTTTCTGGTATCCATGTTTAACTTTCCACTTGTTTATCAGTAATAATTTCCTCCATGGTAGCTCCTTTAACATTCATTTGCCCTTTCATATCAAAATCAGCAGAGGATAAGGTCATCACCAGGAGCAATTGCATTCATTTCACTAAAGAAGGAATGCTATATGTATTCTGTAGAGCTTTCTGGCTAACCGAACAAATAGAAACTGACTTAAATATAAACTTACTAACAGTTTCATGTCTGAGACGTGTCTGTGTTTTATACCTATCATCATACTATTGTATCAGATCACTTTTCCGTCTTTAAGATAATTATTGAATAGTTATTAATTATTTTACAATTTACGTCCTGAATGCAGTCAAAATTTTGCTTACTGGAAGTTAATCGTTCTGCGTTAATATCTTAAAAAATGAACCACGACCCGAGTGTGTGGCATGCAACTGTCAATTTACAAGCATGTCTTGATGGAAATTGCTGACGTGGCCCTAATACGGGAACGTTTTTATACTGTCGATACGTACTCTACTTTGCAGGCGACACAATTAACAGTTGTTGAAAGAAATAGTTACAATTATTTTATACAGTTAATTTATAGGTAGTCAGGCACAAAGACAATACATTTTTTCCCGAAGAACAGGGAACAGTTCAGTGTTTGTTGGCTTGAAGGTAATTTGTATTATCAATATTAGGGGATGAAGGACACCATACGCCAATCTTTGTTAAAATCTCAAAATAGATATCACATTATGGTTAAATTAATAATAAGTTATTTCTTATAAATCCTTAAATTTCTATAACATTAAAAATAAAAATGAAATTCCTATACCTATAGTATTATGGCCACACACTCAAATTTCGTCCATACTCGGATTTCGGCGATTTTCCTTCATTCAGCAATGTAAAAAATTAACCCAAGACAAAATTACTTTTAAAATATCGTACATTTATTGCTCTAACCAAATGACTCATCAATAATAAAATACAGTGCGTTTCAACAAAATTAACGTCCGTGAAAGCGAAACCCTTTAATTGCCGAAATTCGAGTGTACTAGTATACTTCAATTTATTAATAGTTGAAATACAGTTTTCGCATAAACAAGTTCGGTATGGGGAAAATAACGAAAATGAAATTTTTAATAATGGAGGTGATTTTGTCTAAAAAAAAACAATTGCAGTACTTTTTGGCCAGTTATTTCCAAATAGCCAAAAAATTTAACTAAAAAAACCCAATGTCTTCTTCCCATTACTAAAATTAGCATAATATATGAATTTATTCGAATTTGGCTTTACGTCCAGCGAGCAGTATTTCAGATATATTTGGGACGAGAACAATTCAACAAAAATTAAATTTACAGAAAAATATTTTTGACATCGATAAAATTAAAGTGTTTTATTTTTTAAATAACTACAAAAATGGCAGACAAAATTTTTACAATCTGGAACGCTGTATTTGAAATTAGCAAAGAACACCGACCGAACAACGAGAGCCAAAAGCCAAAGGACAGTTACAAATCCGGATATAGACAAACACAAAACATAAATCAAAAACATAAAACACAGAAAGAGAGTAACCCGAACCCAACAAAAACCATGGGTGCACTCAGGTGCTCCGGACGAGTAAGCAGTGCTTGCCTCTAATTAGACACCCGTCGAATTACTCATTGCCTTGTCTAGGGAAAAGTCAAATCCAGGAATAGGAAACACTACCTATGGCTCAGAGAAAATGTAAGATCGTATTTGAGACACTGATTTCCCATAACGATCAATTTAGTCGTGATGCCGACCATAGAACTTCTGGAGAGATAACATCAACCTAGGTACAACAATCTCTTGTTTGAGTAGTTTAGCAGTCAAACAGCAGTGATCGGTTTAGAAAATCGAAATAACGATCGCAGGATCTAGAATTCAAGGCTATCAGCCTCATATAAGTACAAAAACAGGTCGGCGAGGAGAGGAGCACAATTAGTACCCATTGGAATACCAACAGTCTGTTGAAAAACATGTCCTCCAAACATGACGAATATGTTGTCAATCAGAAAATCTAACATGTGATAGATTTGATCTTCAGTACATTTAGTATTAGCTTTAGAGTATTGATGACGAAGTAAGTTCTGTCATGACTACTTACCAGGTATTTATATCTTCTCTTTCCGTTTTCTTGAAAAAGCAGCGTTTTATAAGATCTTTAAGCCTGGTTTTAAGCTGCGTATGACGGAAGACCGTGTAGAGTGTCTAAAAATCAATTGTTTTATTGCTGTTACAATGGGAAAGAGATCCAGACCTCAAGATGTCTATCAGGTCTTTTGAATTTTTTAATATCCACATTTCATTAAATCCACTTCTGGAGTAGAAAGTGTCACTGTATTTTTGACGTCCCGTTTTTACTGTTAAAATAGTGGTCAGGAGTTGCAAGGGTGTTTTGATAGTACACTTAGACGATCCTGCTATGAAACGCTGTTTGGAAGTTTTGAAATCTAATAAAACAAAAGGAGATCACAATCTTCGTCTCTATTAAACACTGAGGTTGCGGGTTCGAGTCTCACTTTGACCAGGGTGTGCTTGCCTCCATTCTTTATTGATGAGGGACCTATGTGGCCGAGTTGTTAAGGTAGTTCTTCCACTATTGATCACTTGGACTGTCAAAACTGAGATTGCGGATTCGATTCCTACTGCGGGTGTACTCGACTTCAATCTTAATTGACAGATTGCCAGTTTTCCCACCACAGGTCGGGGGTTTTCTCCGGGTACTCCAGCTTCCTTTCCAATAAAAACTAGACCCATGATATTGCTGAAAAATTGCACGTTAAACATAATTAAAACAAACACACAAATATATGCCTTGTTTCCTATTTTGAGTTTGTCATTTATCATTGTTCCCTATGTCACACCCCTTATTTCTCGCGAATTTATCGATTTTTAACTTGTTCTCGTACTGAATATAGCTGAAATATTGCTTGCTGAGTGTTAAGTGAACATTCAATCCATCAAAGTTTCTATCGAATGTCTTTTTAATATTCTTAACAATATTATGTTATGTCATCTATTAGTAAAATGGCTAGGGTTATGCGTATATCAGAAGGATTGCGCAAAACTAAAGGCATGTAACCATCATCTGTTGCGTCTGTAAAACTATGAGAAGGATGAGTGATTTAACTGCCTGGTTTGTGGTTCCCAAATATAATCTCAAATATACAGCGTTGATTGCGACAAGGATCAAGTACCTTAAACCTTTTGGCATGTTGAGAAACGTTTATTCGAAGTGCCTTTGCTCAAATTGAACATGTTGAGTATATTATTTTTTATTGATAAAAAAAGTATATGACGCTTGATAAGAATGGTACTTTAAAAGATTTGTTTGATATGGGATTTAAAGGTAAACTACCTACATGTCAAACTTTTTATCTGCTAGTGATTTTTATGTTTGGGTAAATTGAACGTTGTATATCCCTTTTTAACAAAAATTGGGTGTTCTCTAAAAAAGAAAGCATCATTTCTGTTGGTTTATATAGTAATTAAATAAACAGCCTCGCTCAAGTCTTAAAAAAATAATATTGATTGATATATTGATTTATTGATTGATGAAGAAACTATCGAATAATATTGGGCTTCAACTACATTTATGTTAAAAGTAGAACAATGTGTAATGTAAAACGGTTTTTGTAATCTTAGAAAATGCATCCAGATCCTGAACTAACACGGTATAATAATACTATCCAAAATGATATCACATTTCATGGTCTTATATTTGACAATTAGCTTCACCATATTGAAATATTTAAAAATAAAATGCTAAAGACGATATATTTTTAAGTTCCATTTAGAGCCAACATTGATGTTGATGGTGATTATTTAACTAGTACATGTAATTTATATCATTCGCTAGTTCGATCAAAGGTGAACTAAGCAATATTAAAGTCATAAGAGCTGATTTGAAACATGCAAATTGTTCATGCTGCTACAACGGCGTATCCGTTGTATCAGTTTAGTTTAAACATATTTTATTTGTTAATAACAAAATGGATTGGACACAAGTAAATCATACTTATGAAGTCCTCTCCAAAATATAATATTTACATGTAATATTTATACGAATGAGCATGCAAATAATAATAATAATAATAATAATAGTCATAATCATAGTAATAAGCTACATAAAATGGATAAGAACAAATATGGTTGAAGAAAAGGAGAAATAAAAAATACACTAAGTATCAAAATATGAAATAAATATAGCTATATAGGTGTTGATGATTACGAAGCTACGATTAGCGTTCTTCGATGGTGCTTAAACTATAAGAAATCTTTTAGACCGTTTTATAAATGTATAAACATGGTTAAATACAGTTTTATTTTGATCGATAGTTAACTCTGGCTTACCAAAAACTAGTAAGTTAAGGTCCATTGCGATATTATTAGGTAACCAAGTGAGATCATTGATTAGCAATTCCCTATAGTCCTTATACAGTGGACATTCAAAAAAGTAGTGTTGTGCATTTTCAGTTGCAGAGCCACAACGACAGGAAGAGTCTGTGGTAATATTAGCTTTGCATAGGTCATTATTTAGGAATGACGCAGAGCATCTTAATTGGGTTAAAATTATATTAAGTTTTCTTGGTCCATATGAGAAATATTCCGGGATATTTTTGTTATTAATTGATTGTTTTTTCATTTCCATTTTAAATTGTCCGAGAGACTTTGAATGTCGAATTGACGGTTCAAGACTGTTCCAATTTTTTATTGTGGCAGGTATAAATGAGTCCTTAGTTAGAGACAATCTGCAGAAAGGCATAATAATATCTTCGCCATTTCTTAAAGGATATGTTGTCATACTTTGTATATTTGGGGGTATAAGATTGCAAAGATAGTCCGGGGCGTGTTTGTTTATAATATTGTAAAACATTTGTAGTTTTCTTCTTTGTCTTCTTACAGCTAATGTCTCCCACCCAATTTCCTGATATATTAATTCTTTTTTAGTAAATATTGGCAGTCCAGTTACTATTCTTGCACATTCCAACTGTAACTGTTCCAGTCTATTAGCATTGCTAATACCACAATTATCCCAGACTTCAGTTGCATATTCAAAAATAGGTCTAATAAAAACTAAATATAATTTTTCTAAGGTTTTTCTGTTTAACTGATATTTTAATTTACGTAAAACATTTAAATGTTTTGTTACACTAACTATTATAGTTTCTATGTGCTTCTGCCATTTTCCATCATCGCTAAAAGTGACACCGAGATGCTTATGTAGATTTGTGATAGGAATATTGTTTCCATTTAACTGAAAGTTGAGATTTGATATTACCGTATTGGAAAAAATCATTATTTCCGTTTTCTCTGGATTAAAAGACATTAACCATTTTTTGGACCATTCGTCAAGTTTTTCCAGATCACGATCAATCACATGTTTAAGCTGTATTTGATCATGACTAGAGAAATTGAATGAAGTGTCATCAGCAAATAGTCTGCAGAGGGAGGTAAGTGTATCAGCTATATCGTTGATGTACACAATAAAAAGCAAAGGGCCAAGTACAGAACCCTGGGGAACACCAGCCTGAATATTACAGCAAGAAGAGGATGATTGGTTTATTATCACTTTTTGATTTCTTTTAGAGAGATAACTATTAAACCAGTTCAACAAAGCACCACGAATACCATAAGCGCTGAGTTTATACAGTAAACCTCTATGCCAGACTTTATCAAAAGCTTTAGAAAAATCACAGAAAACAATCCGTTGTATCAGTCAAAAAATGTTTGTGACAGTCATTTTTTTCCGTTTACTCAGTCGAAAATCGTCTGTTACAACGGCGTTACTCCGTTGTATCAGACAAAATACGACTGTCACAACGCCTGGTAATTATTATTGTTAATTTATTAACTGCCGTCGATTAATATTTTTTATTTCACTTGTTTTAGGAACATTTTCGGAATTAAACAAAAAATATCTTTGTTTGGAAATTGTACGTTCGCACAATTACGATAACAAATGTTATTTAAATAGTAATGTTAATGATAAATGTATGTTTAAATAAATCTGTTACTAAAAAATGAAGACTGAAAATGTTAGCATTTGTTCAGTCCTTATTTATAATTATTACACTGAATTTATCAATGGTTTACTTACACATCTGGGGAACCGCATTAAAGCCATAACAACGATTGCATTGGAAACATTTGTACAATAATGTTTTCTTAAAACACGGACAAAGTTTAAAAAAAAAATACATATAATAAAATCGCCAATTTCTTTAATTATGTCGGAAACTGTTAGTATTTTATTTAGTACGGATTCATACATTAAATTGTGACATGTTAGTCGTTTTATTTTTTCTGTCTTACAATATTAAATATTAAATATTAAAAAACCCTCAAATAATGTTTGTTTTCTAAGCTGCATCTACTGTCGTTTAAATGGATCTGGTAATTTAGTTACGACTAAAAAATTGTACATGTACAATTAAAAAGAATGATACATGTTGTTAATTAGATTACAGGTAATCTTGCCTCGCCGCCTCGCTGATCAAAGATAATGTGTATAACACATTTTGCGACACGATCCGGTGTTTTTCCGCGACCATGCAGAACAAGGGTTGATATTATGTAATACATTTATAGTTATGGATGAATGGGTACTGTCTTCTAAAATACCTGTTCCTAAATGTGTACTTTTCTTATTGTCAACTTTGACAAGCAATTGAGACCATTAAAATTATTACAAAGAAATGCCCCGGAAAGACCCGACGATCTGTTTTATATATATAGCATGTAACTGAATCGAGTGCGCCGTTTGCTTACAGTCGTGCAATATTCTGTCAAGCACGAAACATAATAAATAAGAGAATTAAACTACACAGGGACTTTAGAATTACTAGCCCATCGGTATAGTTTAATAAGAAAATGAAATTATTACTTCAAAATAATTTTTAAAATGTATTTTTGAAAAAGTTGTACACGTTGTTGATACAATTATTTCTACTTTTAGTGGAGACCGTCTAGTTGTATTGTTAGGGTTAGGTTAAAGTCATCATACGGAAAGCCTGACCGCTGACCGTAGTGGGTGACGTGTTTGAAGATTGCCACTCCCCTAGCACGATAAAGCCCCTTTTGCAGATTTGAGTAGGCTCATTGTAGCTGCTACAAAAGGCTTAATTCTCCGCCCCTACACAAAACTTCATATTTTTCCAGTGGCAGTCTAAATTGTGTTACTTGTGGCCCACCCCATCCCCCTTTTCCGTTGATTAATTGTTTGTTTACTCTGTCGTGTCCTGAATATCGCTGAAATACTACTCGCTGGACGTAAAGCAAACATCCTATCAAACTTGTCTATCTATTTCGGTAATAATTGGATATCACATCGTTTAGTTTGAATTCTAACAAATTATTTATGCGATTTCATTACCACACTTGGTTTATTAAAAACAAACCTTTAATATATTTGAAAGGTGTAAGTTTTTATATTTTAATACACGCTAAATATTTATTGTTTTTTTTTTGTTTGTTTGAATGGTGTTTTAACGCCACTTTCAGCAATTTTTAAGCTATTTCATATCGTCCAGTTTTTATTGGGGAGAAAGCCGGATTACCCGGAGAGAACCACCGACCTGCGGTACGAAAACTGGCAATCCTTGTCAATAAAGATTGGAGTCGAGTACACCCTGCCTGCAGCGAGAATCGAACCCGCAATCTCAGTGTTGACAGACCACGTGATCAATTGTAGACGAACTGATTGATTGATTGATTGATTAATGGTGTTTAACGCCCGAGCAGCAATATTTCAGCTATATTCAGGCGATGTAGACGAACTACCTTGACCACTCGGCCACCGATGCCCCCTAAATATTTATTAAGAAATTAAAAGACCATGTGCACAATAAAATACTTTAACTTTTTTTTAATTTCAGTTCTGAGTGTCGTTTTTTTAAAATCTGAACTACAGAATAATTGTTAATTTTGTTAATTACAATAACCGAATACAATACAGGTCGTGTATATGCCTTTGAAGTGTTTTTATTACTTGTGTACATATGCACAGGGACAATGTTCGTGGTGTACTTGAACCAGTAAAAACTAAAAGAAGTCTGATTTTCAAATTCCTTTATTCAAATTTATAATGGTTTATTTCGTTTTATGATGGAAAAACCTTATAACTTCTCGATAGAATAAAGGAAAACCCTACCATGCAAGCTAGAGAAACCATGCTTCAGTGTTACTAACTAGCTGAATATGTATTGGCCCTTGTATTGATTCTAGATTGGATAAGTAAAAGTCGTTTCGCTAGCTTGTATGAACAGTCCGTATGACTGGCCAATCTATCATATGCTGGAAGGAGTCACGAAATAGCTTACTGGTCCAGAAGACCAGAGGTGAGATAGTATCGGGTAACACAACTTTCCGTATGGCCCTGCTGTTTGAACGATAAAAAGTTATTAACCTTTTTATATTAGTACAGTGATCAAATATTAATCATCCCTATATTAATAAATTGGGGACCGATTTTACGTATTATTTAATGATATATGTTCTACGATAGAAAAACGATTTACGTTTAACCATATACTAACGATGTACGAACGATGCACGAACGGCGTACGAACGATAAATGACCGATGTACGAACGATAACATCGTTAACTTATGTTAGCACTCAAATTAGCAAATAAAATCGTACAACACTTGGGGAAAGCTTTAGCAAAGGAGACGATTTGTATATTTATTTTAGAAACCATTAACTTTAACTGTGTGTTGCCTAAAATTTCCGTTTTCTTTTTACAGACACCGAAACTGTCAGACACAGTTATATTTGTATATACAGTACTGTACTATATATTATACTCACAACTGCTCACTGGACATATATCGAATGATTTTTCTCGAATACATGTCAACTTTGTACGAAACGGCGCACTCGATTCAGTTTCATTCGATAAAGTTTGTGTCCGTTATTTGTTCTGTGGCACTTTGCCTTTCTATGGTATGATTTTAGAGTCAATGTAGACAATTTAAAATAAACACCTTTAAAAATTTAGTGTTTGTCTGTAGAACAAAAGGGGTTGAAGTTTACTTACAAGATAACCGTACAATCTATAACTGTAATTTATTTGGTCCGTAGAAAAACAGCAAACTACCAGTATAGTTTTTACCAATTTTTTAATTTATTTAGTTATTTTAGAGATATTTGCATATTTATCTGCACGTGCCGATTTTAGTATCGTTAATTACCGGTCACCTGTGTAATGCTTTCACATGATGCAGCCCAATAAACGTGAACTTTGATCAGTGAGGCGGGATTACCTGTTACATAATTAACCACATGTGTCCTTCTTGAAATCATAAACTCTAGGTTAAATATATTTACTAATGAATTGAGTCTTATTTCTGAAAACCAAGCTAGTTTCAGGAAAGGTTACTCAACTACTGACAATATATTTGTTCTTCATTCACTAATAGAGTTGTACTTTTCGTTTGGGAAAAAAATATATTGTACATTTGTAGATTTTAAAAAAGCCTTTGATACAGTTTGGCGTAAAGGACTATGGAAAAAACTACAAATTTGCAGGATTAAGGGTAAATGCTTTAATGTTATCTTGAACATGTATCGTAACATAAAGTCTTGTGTTCAGTACAATGGAAACGAATCTGATTTTTTTCCATGTTTGACAGGAGTAAGACAGGGTAAAAATTTGTCGCCTTTTCTTTTTTCTGTATTCCTGAATGACTTGGAAAACTTTTTTATTGGATTAGACGGTGTACCCCTAGACAAAATCAAAGAAACTTTAGAACAAGAGTTGGGTATTTTTGTAAAAAAGTTTGTATTATTATATGCAGACGACACTGTAATTTTATCAGAAACAAAAGAAGGTATGCAACAAGCGTTAGATATACTAGAAAAATATTGTAAACTTTGGAAACTAGAAATCAATGTTAATAAAACAAAAGTTATTGGATTCTCTAGAAGAAAATCAAAACAAGATTTTAATTTCACATTGCAAGGTAGAATATTAGAAATTGTTGATACATATTCATATCTTGGTGTTACCTTTAAATATAATGGTACCTTTTTAGAAACCAGAAAAAAACTTGTTAACCAAGCACAAAAGTCCTTATATAGCATTTATAAATTAATCCGTAATGTTTCAATTCCTATAGATATCCAGTTTAAGATGTTTGATTCAATTGTTGAAACAATTTTAATATATGGGTCGGAACTGTGGGGATTTGAGAATCTCAAAATTATTGAACAAGTCCACTTGAAGTTTTGTAAAAGAGTTCTCAAAGTTAGAAACAGTACACCTTCGTTTTTGGTTTATGGGGAACTTGGGAGGTTTCCACTTGAAATCGGGATCAAACAGAGAATGGTTTCTTATCGGAGCAAGCTTGTGTTAAATGAAACAAAACTTAGTAGTAATATGTATAGACTAATGCTTAACCTAAAAAATAAAAACCAAATAAATTGTAAATGGATTAATTGCATAGAGTCCATATTTAATGACACTGATATGGGCTTTATTTTTACACAACAGTCGGCATTCTACAATAAGAATTTGTTAAACCAAAATTTACGTGATCAATTTATACAAAACTGGTTCAGTTCTTTAAATACTAGGCCGAATTTTACTGCCGTTATAATCCGAAGTTAGTTTTGTGATTTGTCGGATTAACAGCAGAATTCAGTCCTTTTGCTCGTAATGTAGCAAATAAAAAATTCTAACTTCGGTCTGTTTATACAAAATTCAAACATAATATCCATCTTCTTTACGTTATTAAAGCTTTAGACATTGCGAAACTAACGGGAAACGATCTTTATTGAAGAAATTTCTTTTTTCGTCTTTGAAGATGCACGTGGAAAATGCTATGTTTATCATTTTTCTTTATATGGATAATGTGACCTAATTTTATTATAAACGTGCTCATTTGCATACTATAACAACCACTCCGTAGTAAGAATCCAGTAATTTACATATGTATTACCCAAGATGCAACACGCCTTCTAGTTTCGGGTTTCTCAATGTTTTTCATGTAGTAAACGTAATCAAAAAGAGATACGAATGTCCATTAATACACAACACACAGCGGGTTATTAAAAACGGCAATAACTATCATCACGTATCAATAATGATCGATTTTAAACACGAAGCCTATACAAAAAATGGTGACACTGTCGAAAGATATCAAGATCGACCACGTCTGATTGTATATGAAACTTCTTTTGGACATCAAAGTGCCGGGAGTGATTCACTCCCGCTCTGCTACATTACGAGTAATGGGACTAAATTCGTACCCTCGCCAAAAAAAAAAGCGAGGGTACGATTATTCGTTCTATTTAAATACCACCTCCCGTGGTCTTTTCTATTCATTGTTTAAAAAGAGTTTTGAAATTGAAAAGTATTTAATTAGACTTCCAGAATCATCTAGGATTTGGATTACCAAATTAAGGACTTCAAATTTACGTCTACCTATTGAAACTGGGAGATGGTATGATGTACCTAAAGATAATAGAATTTGTAATTTATGTAGACAATGTATTGGAGATGAATATCATATTATGTTTACCTGTAGTTTTATTAATGTTGTAAACCTAAGAAACAAATACATCCCGAAATACTACACTAACAATCCAAGCAATTGTAAAATGGAAGGCCTTCTGTCTCTTTGTAACACAGAAGTATACAAAAAACTGTCAATTTTTATAAGAAAAGTGTCTGCTCGTCTTTGATTTAATGTGTTTATATTCATGTATAAATCAATGATTCTCATTTATATTTTGTTCTTTTCTATTACAATGTTATCGTTTTGTTATATGTACATCTCATGCTCATTCTGTCATGTTTATTGTACGCATATTATTTATCATGACCTCTTGTTACACATTGTATATGTGTCTGAGTGTTTTCTAATAAATCAAATCAGAAATCGGAAGCGCCCCGTGGACATCAACAACTTTATAATGTTTACTGAATTACCTGATAGTTTAAACAATAGAAAACAAACATGATTTCATTTTTTTAATTAAATATTGTATTTAAAATAGCTAAACATATTTATACTAACTATAATTGTTAAATAATTTTCGACATAACTTAATAAATAAGCAATCTCATAATATTTTGTTTAACTTTATTTGCAGAAAATATTATTATTAAAATGTAGAAGATGATCAAATTTCCAATAGATATTTTTTGTTAAATTCCAAACATTTTCATAAAATAACTTGACATTTAGAAAATTAATTGACGGGTTAACAACAATACAAATAATAATTACCAGGCGTTAAAACATTTGTAGTCGTAAAGTGTGCGACGGATCAATTTCCATATAGAGATTTTTTTTTGTTTAATTCCGAATATGTTCATAAAAGAAATTAAAACTTAAAATATAAATCGGCCGCTTTTAATAAATTAACAATAATAATTACCAGGCGTTGTGACAGTCGTATTTTGTCTGATACAACGGAGAAAATGTCTGTGACAGACATTTTTTGACTGATACAATGGTAACGGGGTCCGTAAAAAAAAATCGCAAACTACTAGTTAGTGCACTAACAAGGAGAAAAGTGCACTAACAACATGAAGGATAACAGTAATTACAACAAACAACACATAATATCAAAGAGTAATGCATAAATAAATAAATATAGTTTATACCAAGTTTGGGTTTTTTTTATTTTGTAGTTTTAGAGATATTTGCATTTTTATAGGCACGTGCCGATTTTAGATAGAACTAATTAAAAACTGCTGGACCTCAGACGGGAAGATACTAGTAAGAACAAAGGATAATAAACAAACTATTCATATCAAATCTGAAGCAGATCTATCTCAGTTCATTAACCTCAGAATCATCCATGACAAGGATGGCCGTGCTCAAGTCACAACTCCGAGATCTAGGGCCGTAACTAGAGGTTTCACTCAGGCTGAAACATCTACCCTCAATGCCAATGCTGCCGAGTTTCTATCTCAACGTGACTCTGATGCTATTACATCTACTCCTAATGTGGTACTAAAATGAACAAACTATATTCGAGATACATAGCTACAATGTATGACACTCTTTGTATTGATTATCTATTAGTTTAGTTTTTTTATAAACTTTCTATTAATACATATAATGTACAGTGCTGCTGATATATTCTCGGATTATACTATTCCTTCCCCGTTACCGGTTTTTTTTATTTATTGTGTATGTTATTGTTTTTGACTTCCGGAACCCTGATATCCACATTTTCCAATTACTAGCACCTCGATGATTACCAGAGATAAATATTGGTAAACCTCTTAATTTTTTTCTGATCTTTATATTAATTATTTAATACCTAAATCTGATAAAGTCATATTAAAACCGATATAACTTAGCCTTACTGGCTAAATCGAAATGTCATTACCATCAAGACATCCAACAGCCCAATATTAAGGCTATAGATTTATTTTGAAATGAATCATAAATAAGTTCTTCTAGCGATTCTCAATGTTGAACTTAGTTTAATGCAATGTATTTTTTTTACTTTCAATTTGTTTTTGTTTTGTTTTTGTTTTTACAAACCCCTTATATTTTCCCTCCCCTTTTTTATATGTGACAATTCTCAATCAAGGAATAGAGTAAGCCCAATATTTGGAGCATATAAAAGAAATTTTACTTTGATTGAAAATCAGTGTAAAATCATTCAAGGGTATTATCTTGTGTTAGATGTCCTCTTCTACATTTCTGACTATGGCTAACCAGCTGTCAATTGCAGATACATTTACCCTTGAATTTATATATGTGTTTATAAATCAAATATTTTTAATCTGAACAACATAGTTTTCTGTTTCTATGTTTCCATACTTATACTTATGCTTGGCAATGATATTCATAAAAACCCAGGGCCTGTTACTGAGTCTCGACTAGAACAAAGAAGCATCTCTATTATAAATCTCAATGTCAACTCTATACGTAATAAGACTGATATAGTGTATAATGAATTGGGCGATCATGATATTATTTGTATTGCTGAGTCCAAGTTTGACCACACAGTATCTAGTTCTGATATTTTCATAAATAATTTTCATAGTCCTGCTACCTTCAGAAAAGATAGACTATGTAATAAAGGTGGTGGTATTGTTCTATATATTAGAAACAATTTACTAGCTAAACGTAGAGTTGATCTCGAAGACCACCTTCTTGAATCAGTATGTGCAGAAATTTCAATAAATAACAAAACACTAATTCTGTGCTGTTTTTATAGACCTCCTGACGCTAGAATGTCTGTGTGGGATAATTTTGACGCTACTTTCAATAAATGTATAGACACAGGTACAGAAAATGTAATTTTTCTTGGTGATATTAATGTTGATATGTTGAAGATAAGTAAAAATCACAGATTTAATATTGTATGTGAACAATATGGTCTAAAGAATGTTGTTTCTGAACCAACTAGAATTACACCAACGTCCTCTACATTGATAGATGTCGTTCTTACCAACAATTGTAGTATGATAAAAGATTGTCATGTATTACCCAATTTCTGTAGTGATCATTGCCCAGTAAATTTTTATGTAAATTTTTCTACTACACGTGAAAAATCATACCAAAAGGTACTCTTCGACTATGATAATGCAAATTATTTAGGTATCAACCAGCACTTGCAAGGTATTGACTGGGAAAGTCGATTTGAAAATTCTTCTGATGTTAATTTGATTTCTGATAATATTTATAGTGAAATATCTTTAGTCATGGATAGATTTATCCCCCAAAAAACGATTCTAGTAAGGCCAAAAGACAAGCCATGGATAAAAAATGAAATTAAATGCAAAATGCGAAAAAGGGATCGTCTTCATAAAAAAGCAAAATCTAGAAACCTTGCATCTGACTGGGAGAAATTTAGAAAATTACGTAATGAAGTTATTGATATGGTACGTAAAGCTAAAAAAAAGTATATGGTTGACCTTCACAACTCTCTTGTAGATAAAAATATACCACCTGGTAAATTGTGGAGAATTGCTGAAAATGTTATTAAATTTAAAAATAAGACTACAGTTAAAAGTCCCATAAAAGTGCAGGGTGACATTTTTTCCACCCAGTTGAAAAAGCCTCTGCAATTAACAACTATTTTGCATCTGTCTCATCACTGGAGAGAGAACCCAACCTGCCTGAAATACCACCACTGTCACCATTTGTTCTTACAGATGTTGTTATCACTGAAAAGGAGGTCATTGACCATTTTGAGATATTAAATACTAATAAGCCTGGTGGACCAGACAACTTATCACCTAAATTTATCAAATCCATCTTTCAGTCTTTAGTCAAACCTATTACTATTCTCTTTAATAAAAGTTTATGTTATGGGGTAGTTCCTAACAGTTGGAAGATGGCTAATGTTTCTGCTATATATAAAGGAAAAGGTGGTTGTGAGGATGTTTCTAATTACAGACCAATATCTGTCACTGCCTGCTTTGGCAAGATATTAGAAAGGATTATTTTTAAGCATCTTCACAACTACCTGATCCAAAATAGTATTATTACTGATGACCAATCAGGTTTCCGTCACAAGGACTCCACTGTTAACCAAGTATTGATCATTTATGATGTTATTATGAAAAATTTAGACATAGGCAAAGACGTTAGATTTGCATTCTGTGATGTCTCCAAGGCTTTTGATAGGGTATGGCACAAAGGACTCTTATACAAATTACAAAAATATGGAGTCAAAGGCAACCTACTTAAGTGTGCATGATCGCCAACAACGAGTATGCATGGATGGCTACCACTCAACATGGAAAGCTATACATGCCGGTGTACCCCAAGGTTCTATCTTAGGGCCCTATTTATTCTTACTATATGTAAATGATATTGTAGGAGTTGTATCTAAAAAGATCAAACTTTTTGCAGATGATACTTGTCTCTACTGTGTAGTTGATGATCTTGATATAGCCACAGAATCATTAAATAACGACCTAGAAGAACTTTATATCTGGGCCAATGAGTGGGGTGTGTCCTTTAATGCTACCAAGACTAAATCTATGCTCTTTACAAGAAAAAATCATGAAAATGTTGCCTCATTATTTATGAATGATATTGAACTAGAAAATACTTATAACCATAAGCACCTGGGTTTGAATCTACACTATCAGGGCCTATGGAGAGATCACATTAACGAAATCTACTCTAAAGCTTGTGCTAGATTAAATATTTTGATACTTCTCAAATATGATATTGACCGTAAGTCTCTAGAAAAGTTATATATAGTGTTTATTAGACCAATCCTTGAATATGGTAGCATTGTTTGGGATAACTGCACTAAGCAAGAGTCAGAAATGCTAGAGTCTGTTCAATATGAAGCAGCAAGGATCATTACTGGTATGCGCAGGGGTACTTCCCGATTGAAACTTTACAAAGAACTTGGTTGGAATTCACTGCAAAATAGAAGAAAAAATCAAAAATTAGTTTATATATATAAGACTTTGCATGGATACCTCGCTGGTTATATATCTGAATATATTATCTCCAATATTAACTTAGATGAACAATATCCTCTGAGAAACCCCAGATTTTTTTAATGTTCCCAGGGCTCGTACTCAGACCTATAAAACTAGTTTTTTTCCATCTGCACTAGATGCTTGGAACAAATTGGATCCTAACGTTCAAAACTTGCCATCTATCTCTATGTTCAGGAAAAAGTTAAGTTCTGATCTGGTGAGTCCCCCTGCGCATTACTTGATTGGTCCAAGACATTTCAATATAATATACTGTTGTCTTCGTAATGAAGTTAGTAACTTAAACCATCACTTATATCAGTCTCACTTATCTGAAAGTTCTGAATGTGACTGTGGCTGTAACATCGAAGATAACGCACACTTCTTTCTTCGATGTCCATTATATAAGCGTCAACGAACTTACTTACTAGATAAACTTTCAAAATTTAACCCTCATCTAGATGTTGATACCCTTCTTGGAAACAATTCCAATCTCTCTCCAGATGACAACATAGAAATTGCACAAGCAGTGCTTGAATTTATCAAAGATACAAAAAGATTCCACTAGTTTTCAAATTTTAAATCTTCCAGGTTCTAAAGCTCTATTACTTGTTTATAACCATTGTCCATATTTGTACTGTTTTTTCTTTTCTTTCATTTTTTTTCCATTACTATACCAATACTTTTCCCACTCTTATTTTTTAATTATTTCATTAATAAAATAACAAGCTATTTAAGTACTTATAGTGTTTAATAAAAAACACTACTATTATTCAATATCTATAATTGTATTGATCAGCAAAATTTTTACGCATTGTAACCAGAATCAGCCATACAATTTATTCTTCTAGTGTTTATATTATAGGGCTTTTCATTATTAATTATAAGTGTATGTATGTTATTTTGCATGCCTTGTTATCTCAATCAGTTTATAGGAGAGGATCCTTATAGGCTTTGCCTGTTATCCAATCCTTTTGTTTATTCAATAAAATTATTTAATAATAATAATAATAATAATTTTAGTATTGTTAATTACCCGGTCACCTGTGTAATGTGTTCACTCAACCGAAGATAATTGCATAATTGTATCGAGATTATTATATGCTTGTGGAAACCTTATGTGAACGTGGTGTCTTCCACCTACTCCCACTTTTTAAAAATCACTATTCCTCCTATTCCCACATGCAAATAGCAATAGATGTTTTGACAACTCAATTGTTTTCATAGCAGTTAGAATTAATTAAACTTTACCTGAGATTTACCTGTATTTAAAAAAAAATTGTTATTAATTCAGATTTTTAAAAAAATTATAGATATTTGCAGATGAGTACTGTATAAGCTTCGAAATAATTAGTGAAAACTGTTCACTTTGCTCAAATAGAACAAATGAACTTTTAACAAATAAGTTTTATTTACTGGCTTCTTCCAAGTTAAAAAACACGATTTGCAAGCTAATAAGTTAATTGGCATAAACAGTGGTCAACAGGAAACCTCGAGCTTTATGAACTACAAGCTAAGTTTTGGTATATATTCTGTCGCATTTAAATCAGGCCATCTATAATGGCTAGTGCATTATAACCAGTTAAATTTATTAGAAAAATACTTTGTGAACCAGAACCTTTTCCACAATGGTTTCAAGTTCCGGCAAAAACAGAGGGGGTAAAAGAACTTACTGGAAATGCTCTACTGCAGACTGTCCTGCCACAATTAACACTTTAAACAACATACCAACCAAGGTTTCAGCAAACCACAACTACTGCAGTTGAAAGTCATCCAGAGAATAAAAGATTGATGCACAGATGAACTTACTCCAATTCCCTCTATTTACAAAGAGGAATAAGTGAAACTAAGAAATGTTGACTGTAACATTTACACTCAACAGCTTGTAGAAAATAGCCATCAATGACCTGACCATGATCCAGTATGCAGTTTATGGTAATTAAGCGACCGGTCCAAAAGAGAAAGTATGTTGAGATCAACAACAAAAAGAAACCCTAAAGATTAGGCACTGTAACCAGGAGTTATGTTCTCCCTTACTTCGTTCGTCCGAACATAAAACATTTCTAACTTTAATAAAGACACAACACATTTTAGGCAGGAGAGGCACACCAAACAGTTCGACAATAACAAAGGAAAAACAAAATAAGGTGCTTAAAACTAGAGCTTAAAGATTGAGATTTTCAGTAACAGATAACCTATTAACTAAATCGTCATTAATATAGCCGTCTTTCGATAAATCGGATTTCCATCTGCCATGTACCTTTAGTTGTCTCTCGGGAATTTTGTTTTTTGCTGCTTGCGTAACTCTACCGCTTCGTAAACTATGTAAGCCAAAATTACGTCGCTCAATTCCAACCTGTGATAAGGCATCCAACATAAGTTCCCTAGCCCTAGTATAAGACAAGTTTACATAAAACGTGAATATTCTTAGATTTTAAAAACCTTATGGATCTGAAGATAAAATCGTCCGAATCTAAGCGTATCTTGGCGGCTTCTAAATATCTTGACAGCATTAAAACTGGACATAAGCTTGAGTTTGTTCTAGCAATAAAAACTTTATTTCCCTGTCTATATATGTCCGTTTTGCTACTTTCTATTAATATTTCCACATGTGAATTGAAGAAAATCAAATTTGAAGCTTTTATGTTAGCTAATTCGTTGAATCGCAGAAAACCGGCTTAACCAATGAGTAATAAGGCACAAATTCTTAAATTTGGCAAACAATTCTCAGCGTTGAATTTATCAACGACTTTTTTTCAGAATATCTACTGTTATTGGCTCTTTTTTCCTTACGGGTTTAGACAAAATCCTTACGCCACCCTCAAAAACCAGATGTAAAAGATTTTCGGCAAAAACAGAATTACACAAATTAACTTCATGTTCCCATTTAATAGAATAATAAGCGGTTTGTAAAATTGATGAGGACACCTCTTGCTGGATCAGAAAAGACATGTAAACTGGGATAGTTGAAACTGAAGCTGGTAAAGGACACAGTGCGTGCTCTTTACACCAATTCGAAAATTTTCTAAAAGCAAATTGGTAACTCTTTATTGTATTTTTGCTCTTAGAGGACTGTACAACTTGAGGAAGTTTTTCAGCAAGTTGACGTAAAAAGGAACTGTCAAGAGACTTCAAATCTATCCAGTGTGAAAAATTAAATCTGTTCTGAAAAACACATTTGAAAAGGCATTAGGATTGGATAAATAAATGCCGCCCTTTATAAGAACAAATAAAACAATTTTATCCTATTATTATTTACAGGCATATTTTGTTTGTTTTAAAATTAATATTTGAAATCTAACATCAGAACTAAAACGTTGAATGTCGAAGGCTTAGTTATAAAAATACTGTTTGGATTAGATCCTTTCTTGAAAAAATCTCTGGGCTTAACGTACTCTATACTGCTTAACGAAACAGTTGAACCTTTGATCTTTAAATGACCACAATAATGGACAAAAACAAGCAGATGTCCATTTGGGTATTACTAAAGTACCTTGACCTTTACATGCATTAAGGTGTTCGATACATCTGCTCACTAATTTGACAGGTGGAACGATCCAATTATTAAATTCCGACCAATCATAAGCGAATGCATCAACTCCTCTCGTTCCGGGACACCAATGAAGCGAAAAGATTTGTGAAGCTTTTTGTTGTTGACGTCAGCAAACAAACCGCAACCGTAGGGCCCCCATAACTTATCAAAGTATCTGAAGTGTAAATCAGAAACTGCCCAATCGTCAAAATCACAAATTTTACTATAAAAATCTGCCAATTGGTTTTCCGATCTCGGAATCCATTCTGCTTCTTAAGAAATTTGATTTTTTACACAGAAATCGAAAATGCTTACAGCTATATCTTGCAATTCTAGCTTCATACTGCCAGAACTAATCATTTTAATTACGTTTTGATTATCAGTATAAATCTTGACGAGACGATTACTTAAAAATTGTGGCAAAGAAGAAATAACGATGAATACAGCTTTTAATTCTCTGTATGTAGAACTTTTAGAAGCCTATTCCGAAGTCTACATCTTATGAACTATCTTGTTGTTAGTTTCAACAGTGTAGCCTGCACAAGCGTAACTACTAGCGTCTGTATAAATAATTTTATCGGGCAAAAATAATTGATTAAACATGCGCTTGCGAGGCAAATGGTCACAGTTGTTCAACCAGAAATCTATTTAGAGCTTAGCGTTCTGAGTAAGAAAAACTTTTTCATCCCAGAACATACTTGTAGCGATAATCATCATTAAATTTCTGCTCATAATTTTGCAAATATTTCCCAAACTAGGCGAAAACGAAATAATTTCCCAAAAGAAAAAAATATTTGTATTAATTAAGAGAACATTTGCACAATTCATGATAATCCATATTGTGATTTCAGAATTAAAATAGCCATGTTATTAAAATGTTTCTAAATTATTCATGTTATGAACAAAATAAATTATTCTAAATGCTGTTACATCAAATATAAGTTTACACTCATTCTAGAATAATAATTGGATAAGAAAATATCAAAAATAAATAACATATGCCACAATATATTACATTTGAGATTTTTAAATAAAAAAAAATATAAAAATATAAAGTGAATACGAAACTTTACGAAAACGTTGACCCAAGCAGAGTTTTAAGTAAGCGCAATAAAAATGTGTGAACCGTAACGCTTTGAAACGTCAATAAACCTCAAAAGAATATGCAATCAAATCTTATTATTACATCAATGTTTAAAAAAGGGGAAAATCCGTGCGAGACCGTTTTACAGTAGCAACGGACGTTAAAAACCCCCATAAGTAATTAAAACAGTTAAACTCAAAATTCAAGTAAATGTCCTTTTTGGTATCGATATGCAACTACGCAGGGTTTTTGTTAAGCTTTGTTCTATGATGGAGGTTTTTTTTATACAAATCGGCACAACAACAAAAATCAAAATTAGTAAAGGACTGTCTTAGGTACATTTCTTTAATAATTCCTGAGGAAAGTTTTTTAATTGTCATTTTGATTCACAAATAAGTATATTAATTAAAACAAAATTTAAGAAAAGTTGTAACGGGACACATAAAAAAAATTATTGGAAATGATGCATCAAAAGAAGATTATTGCATGTAATTAATCTACATTATTTATCGTCTAATCATGTAGTTATAAAACATAGTCTGTACAAGTTTATTACAAAAGAACTAATGACTGTTAAATATAAGCTTCAAACAAGTCACTTTCTGCCATCGCAACATCGTCCTCTATTGCGTCTTTGTCTTCCTCCTTGACCTCTCTGTTCCCTCTGGTCTCTTATAAAGTCATCAGATTACTTTCATATTGATAGTAAAATCATAGTTTCTCTATAATCAGTTTTCCATGCCCCATTTTGTTTGATTTATTTGCTAATTTAGTCGATAACGCGTCTGTTCTTATGTTTTAATCCCGCCTTGTTTCACTGTCCACGTTATTCTGTTTTGAAAGACTTTGTTTAGTTTTTACAGTTAAGTTATCCTGGTAATATTTTGAGATCTGATTTGATCGGAAACTTGAGACCTAAAATGAATCATGGAAGACTCACTGAAGTTAACCATCAATGCATTTATTAGATTCTATTGGCCTCTGTTTAACCACTTAGGCTCTATAGGATACTAGAACTACTACGGTATTATACATCTGTAGATTCAATGAGACCATCGTGGCCCTACCCCAGAGACCTATATTTGACTTAAATACAATTTATGACAATACCGGTTCATACATAACGTAACTTAGATGGATACATGCATAATAATCTCTTAATTGATATTCTGTTACAACAGAGCGAAAATGGAAATACTATTCCAAAAATTGTTATTTAAAGTGCTGACGAGTTTTGGCAAGCAATCTATATACAAGACAATAAAACTAATGCAAGGGAAAAGTGTATGTTGCTGATGACATTTTCAAAGATTCCATTGAAAAAAGACATCTTCAAAAAGATATAATAAAGTTCTAACAAAGTGTTCGTCTGTTAGCATAAAAAACATAATCAGTCCTCATGAAATAATGTTCTGGCATAATATACTTTTATTATAATCAATTGTATACAATACTCACATTTTTTGCTTGAAACATCATCAGATCACGCTTGATGAGTTTTATACACCAGAAGTCAAATAGACGTAAAAGTTAAATTAATTGAATCGAATGTTGATGCAAGATTTGGTGGGTATAATACACGTGTGCGGAGTATATATCGCCAATTACGGTATAAATTATTGTGAATGCCCGACCATCACCTGTTTTACCATATTAATCAATATAATAAATCATGTTCAGTGTTGTGTGAAATGCTGACCTGCAGTTCTACCAATGGCATAGGCTCAGAATGTAAAACACTGCATTACTGCTTAAACAAATAGTATCCTTCTCGTCTTCTGGACATTAATTTGACAGTGCATTCTTCATATTCCAAAATTCAATAAAACACTGAACAGTATTATTATCAAAATTGTGAGTGACAGAAATGTACATCACAATTAACTTCTAAACAATGAATGAAATGAGCATGCTAATTTTTAACAACAACTGTGAAGACTGCTATGTATTTTTTACCAAAATTTCCAATCATGATCAATCCAGTTTTACTGCTTCTGGGATACCTTATAAGTTTAAATGTTGGATAATAAAGTACCTGAATCAAAATTGATTAATGACTGGAGAATTACGATACCATAAGGACGGACTAACAAAACATAAATGAAACTATTTATTATTTCTTAGTTAACAAAAAATAAAACAAATTCTTACAAAAAAACTATTTCTGCATCTTACTTGCACTTAAACTTTTAGCTTATCAAAGATCACGAATGAAGGCTTTAGCACCAAAAAAGTCCGCTTTAAACTTTTAATCACATTTTAAATAGAGTATTAAAGCACAACATCTTTGAGTAGTTATATTTTTGTAAGAGTTCTGTCCCTTTTAGGTAGGTAAACTGCAAAAGTTAATAATTATAACAATTTTTATCAATTTTTTTTCACTCTTATCACACAACTAATTACTGGAATTCTTCTCTTTGACAATGGATACCTTAAAACTGGACTGGACTTTGAACATTTATAAGGGTTTATGCTCTGAGTTTTTAAGCCACGGAACATTTCGTCAAAATAGTATTTACTTTTATTGATTGGAACGGTTCTTTAGTAGCTGAAAAAGGTTAATAAATTTTTTTACAATATAAATATCTATTTCTTTTAAAAAAATGTCAACAGATGCCAAAGTTATAATGTATTTTATTTTTGTCTGAATCAAAACAAGTCGTATCTCTTGTAATAAAAGACATGGTAACAACCATATATTCCAACCCCAAAAAATTAATATCGTTACAAAATTTATTTTATGTTCAATATAACATAAAGAAATTTCTGGTTGACTTGTAAAACGTGTCTGAAAAGCATATAACTTTTCACATACAATTTATATCTCCAAATAAAAAGTTTCTCTTACCATTTAAAAAATAAACAATGTGCGTGGACAATTATGACACGTGTGACCTTAAAGTCATACTTGTTGAACCTGACATTTCCACATTAAAGACAATAATCATATATTGTGTCAATACAAATATTATACACATTTCTCATATGCATACTAAAACTTAAATACATGCTAAAAGTGGATACTGGCTCAGAAAATTAAGCACTGCAATACGATATGGGTAAAATTACAAAATCGATAGTATAGATAACCTATCAAATCCTGGTTTTAGCAGTTTGAATGTTATGAGCCTTTTGAATTATAATCACAGGTTCGTCATCGTTATCATCACTACGTCACTATACATCACATCTGTTGCATGATATATCAATAAATGGCCCACTACCCTTTGTTCAACAACCAATAGGAATTCATTATATTCGCACTATACAGAATGTCTTCGGTTATCTGTGACATACCCTTCGTCCACTCTGTATAGATTTGTAGCTATTATTTTAGAGATTGGAAATCACAGATTGTTGAAACCGGTTTACATACACACAGGTGATCAAAGATGTACAAGAACCTCTTCCTTTCTTTACTTTTTATAACAAAGGATGCTATCAATCTTTGTAATATCTAGTATCACAAGTCGGCTACTTCCAAAACTCAACCAAGCTTCAAAAACAAATCGGTTTAGATTATATCTTATATCTAAACTACCCGCATTGCACCCAGATTCTTCAATTACAAACGTGTATTGCAAAATCTTTTCATTAATGACTTCAAAGCAAAACCCCCTGATTGCTCTTGCCACAATTCCCTATTTATATATAGTCTTTAGGGTCACATGATAACGAGAGATCTTAACATTGTTGACACTCCACAATATTTTGTCCAAAGGACCAAAATACCGTAAATTTAAATCCATCAACTGGAATAACAACTTTATATTTTTATTGGATTCAACAGAGGAATATGCCAGACAAAGCAAGAAGACCAGGACGTTCATACCTTGTCCGAGTGGGTAAAGGCCTTGAGGTCATTTTTTCAAATAAGAATATGTCGTTTAAGAAGGCTCTATTAGTACTAAAACATAATAAATCTTCAGACATCTTAATGTATGTTGTAGTTCCAGCAGATAACACTATTTTTATCTGTAAAAACATGTAGAGTGTTTAGTAAATGAATAAGGCATGGAGTGTTCACTTGACAACACTACTAACACATCCACTGCGCTTTCAAACGAGATTCTTGAATATCACAAATCAGTGTTTGCATCTTTTTAGCTCCAAATTAAAGTGGAAGATTGTGATCCCCCTTCTTGTATTGGATACTAAAACTAAACAAAACCCCATACAAACAGCATCGTCTAAGTGTTCCACTAAAACACTATCGCAACTCCTGAACACAATTTTACAACGATAAAAGCTGGACTACAAAAATACAGTGACACTTTCTTCTTCAGAAGTGGCATACATGAAATGCGGATATTAAAAGATTCCAAAGACCTGATAGACATCTTGAGGTCTGGATCTCTTTCCCATTGTAACAGCATTAAACCTGATTTTTCTCCAGTCTACACAGCCATCCCTTAAATGTAGCTTAAAAAAGGCCTAAAGATCTTATTAAACGCAGCTTAAAGAAACGTTAAATATACTTGTTTTGTAGACATGACAGAATTTACGTCGTCATCAATTACTCTAAATCAATTAAAAAATATACCGAAGACCAAATCTGTTAAATGTACGATTTTCTGATTGACAACCTATTCATTTTGTTCGAAGGACATTATTTTCAACAGACTGTTATTATTGCAATGGGTACTAATTGTACTCCTCTCCTCGCCCACTTGTTTTTTGTACTCTTATTAGACTGAGTTCCTATAAGGCCTGCTAAAGAAGAAAGAAAAGACAACGGTCCATGCCTTTAATTTCACATTCCGCTATAATGAAGATGTTTTGGTAAATTTGGGGACTATTTGCATTCAATTTGCCCCAGCGAGCTTGAAATAAAAGACAAGTAATCTCTCAAATATGAGCTGACATTTCCGCTGCGTCATACTTAGTCTTTCTCGGGTAGTCTTTCCTATTTATGGATTAAACTTTTTCGTAGTCATGGCAACGAGTAACTCGACAGGTGTCTAATTAGAGGCAGGTCGTCCGAAGCACCTGAGTGCAAATTTAGTTTTAATTCCGTACAAGTTACTCACTTTCTGTTTTTGTGTTTTTGATTTTTGTATTGCGTTATATATGTTTGTCATCTCCAGATTTGTCATTGACTTTGACTTTCGATTCTTGTTTCGGTCGGTTTCCTTTGCTATTTTTTTTCTTTGAACTGTTATTAGGTTTTGGCAAGGTTTCAAATTCAAATTGGGGAAAAATTAGGTGCACGAGTATTGAAACAGAGCTTTCTGCAGTAAACAAATACTGTTTAAATGATACTTTTAACTGCTGTTGGTTTTTGGTAACCTTTTGATATTAATGTTCACTGGTGTGTTGTGTGTTGATGCCTGATTTCTGGCGAGATGTGCTCGACTTAAGCCTTGGGTTTGCAGTGGCTGAGTGGTTAAGGTAGTTAGTCATCTACTTCTCATAAAGTGGCCTGTCAACACTGAACTTGTCATTTCAAGCCTTACAGAGGGCAGGGTTTGCTTGATTCAAACCTTAATAAACAAGAATTGCCAGTTTTCCTGGTGAAGGTCAGGAGTTTCCACCGTGTACCTAAAATAAAAAACTGGACTACATGGCAGAGCTGAAAAATTGCTGAAAGTGACCTTAGACCTCATTCAAACAAACACAGCGCAGAATTTCTGATAATAATAGACAATTATCCTGCAAAAGGCCATGGGTTTCAAATGTGTACAGCTTCCTCTCCCAATAACTTATAAAGCTAAAAATTGCAAAAAATGGCATTACACCTAGTAAGCATTGTCAGAAAATATATAACCTATTTTTACGAGTTTTAGAAACAGGTGGAATTAAAAGGTTCTGCCGAAAGGATTTCCCACCTGTTTAGTGGTGAGTACAAACAAACATAAAATTTTCTGACAATGCACTAAAACTGTTGTTATCCTGCAACCCTAAAATACAGTTCATTCTAATGAAAAACATAAAGAAAGTGCACTTATAGCCGATTCTGAGTTGAAATGTTATAGTGTTAATTTTAAAGCCTAACGTCACAAATATCGTATTTGACAGCATGTGGTAGCCAGAACAAAATACTAAATATCGTAAGAAGCACATGATTCCTTGGTGCTAGGAGAGTTTATTTGGCAGTGCCGAATAAAACAAACAATTAGTTTTTAATGTGTTTGAATAACTTAATTTTTAGCTTACGGTTGTTTGTTTGTTTGTTTTGTTGTTGTTTTCTGTTTTGTTCAACCATGTTTTGTCTTTGGTTTATCATAAACACTTTTTTGTGTCTTCGATTCTTTTTTACCTAAGATTCCTTTTTATAAGTTGTCATAATTTTAAACAATTAACGGACATACTCTTTTGTTTAGACTAGTTCTTGTTGTGAACTTATGGTGTTATGTTTTAGTTGTTTTTTTTTCGTGCTGTTTCGTGCTCAGACCATGTTAGCCATTTCTTTCTAATTTCTTACTTAGATTTAATGTCTTGGTTTGTTTTTATTTACTTCCGGATCGTCATGTGCTGTAAAATGGTATAAAGTGGTACATTTTCCGAAACAGGTGTAAGCATACTTGGGAACTAACAGAAATAGGAGTTCTTACATTTGAAAGAAATTAAGTATGGAAGTATAACTATCAATCACCCTTACTATCGAAAAGTCAATTTGATATAAGAACACAAATATTAAATAAAGATAAAAAAGACATGACTTGGTACAAACGACTGGATACTGATTAAAAATAAACAGATTAAAAATTGTCCTGAATGGTGCAAAAGAATGAGATCATAACATGAATTATGACAATGAAGTGAGATGGTCATGATAATAATCCATGTCAAATACATGTATTCCAGCTTTTGCACTATTTGTTCTGAGGAAAGATATTTATAAATATTTTCACAGAGATCACCCCTAGTATCCTCACTAACCGAAGTTCTTTGTATAGACATCAATGGATCCAATCGACCCAATGGCCTTTAAAAGGTAAACTAAAACGGTAGCAACCAACTGACCTTTTTTCACAATCAGGCAAGTTATTGACTCATTTGGGAAAAGCCTATCAATAATAAAGAATAGCAGGTGATCAGTCGATAAGAAAATATTGTCACACAGCTAAATGGTAATTATAAAATAACAAGAAGGTATACTGTTTTTATGCATTGTTGTGTACATTGTCAGTGCCACTGTTTGGTCCATAAAAAATAGTACAATCAGTTGATTGTGAAGCGGGGAATATTTTATATCCTATTACTGACTAGTGGTGAATAATACTTAATCATCTTCATCAACATAGCAACTCTCACACTACATTAATGGAAGCAAGATTGCTTTCTATGCGATAAAACCTGGTTTCTTTTGAAAGGCATGTACAACGTGTGGACAATTGCTTTAGTTTTCATATTTTTCATTGTTGGATCTCTAGTTTGCAGGGTTTGTTTTACTTTTATTTGTGAATGGACTTTTTGGACAGTTTCCTTGGTGTTCGGTATTTTGTTATTATCTTCATTTAATCTCTGGCTTTCATCATTATGCAATTTAAATTATTTGCTGTTTTTTAAGATTTTTATTACAACAAAAAAATCAACAATAGTTAACAATTACAACAAAGAATATAACAGCAAAGAAGATTTATAGTCGAGAAATGAGATAAGCCGTCTTAAATGGTTTCAACTATAAAACATTAATGAAAAAAAAAACAAATTGTACAATGAAAAACGTATTAATTACAGGTAAAATTAGTAAATAATTAATCAACATAAAATGTAAACTGAATTAACAAGACATATCTTTATGAATATTTTTGGCTTTGGAAGAATATGAGCATTAAGATTATGTATGTGTGATTTTGTAAATCGCCAAAATAACGTTGTCATGTTTGCACAAAAAATAATGGAAAATTGTATATATATTGCACGGATACTTGAAGGACACAGAGGATATAAAGAAAATATTTGATACTAGTACTTGATCAAGAAATGCTGCTTTACAAAAATGTCCTGCAGTCTACCATACATTACATGAAAACGCTCAGTTTTATCTTTTAAATACTTCAGGTTATTTTGTGTTTTACTATAGAATAAACCTACTTTAATTACTTCATGCATGAAAAGCAAGTTTAATATTATGACCATAAATAATAAAACAGTTGATATTTTGACAAGGGAATCATTAAATTACACAATTAGTACACATTAGGCAACATCAATTACGATCTTGCTATAAAAAATGTTGAAAAGATCAACGTATCAGAATGCAAACAAGGGCAAGTTACTACACGTAGCCAAATGTTTCCCGACGCAGTATCGAATTGCCTAAGAAAATAAAATGGAAAAGAAAATTTTGTTATACATTTAGTTTCGGGACAAAATAATGAATCCTACCAACTATCAAAGCAATCCATCAAGCGGTTTCGGAGGAGATGCGTCCACAAGATCTACCATTGTATTGTCTCATAACTCCTACAATATGTAACAAATCAAAATGGCGGTATAATAAGCACATCTACCCATCATAACAATTAATCCTACATAATATCAAAGCAATCCGTCAAGTGGTTTCAGAGGTGTTGTGTCCACAAAAGAGTGACTAACGGATGCAGGATGCACGGACGAACACCATTACTAGGTCACTCCGTCGCGTTGCGGCGGGGGACAATAAAAGACATTAAAATACCAAAAAATATATAATGTACAACGCCAGAGTCGCGCTTATTAAGAAGAATAGGAAGACAAAAAATGTAAAATTTTGATAAGCTTTTTAGACAAAAAGTCTGAAATATTATGCTAAATACGGCTAGAGCAATATATACTATGAAATAAATGCTGTAGAATTAAAAAAAGTGTTAGCAATTTCAGGGGTGTAAAACATGAACTTATCAATGGAGTATCAATACAATAAACTTCAACTTCTGTTTAACCAATTATAAAATGATGTTAAAATTGTAATATATATACCAGAGTCATCGTTATAGGTATTAAATTTATAAAATGTAAGAATACATATTGCAAGGAACTTACAATTGTTTTCTATACTATGTTAGAGAAAAGAGTCATAAAAATGCGTATGGTGTCCTGAACACCCTTAAACAAATATTTTTAATACTAACAATGAAAACGGAGCAAACGGGATCTTTTCTTTCTGACAACACATATGCTACAGTAATGGAAGCGGGATTGTTGACATGCCATATAACCTGGTTGAACCCAGTCAAACATAATGGTTGTTGGTTCTCGAGTTTTTGGAACATTGATTTGATGATTGTCATTTTTTGACAGTTTCCTTTGTGTTCGGTACTTTGTAATTACAGAACCTGTGCCTTTATTTACATTGACATTCTATCGCCGTATAACAATCAACTATAAAACAACAAATACACAATTTAAAATAACATTGATAACCGTGAGATAAAATCTCATAAGTCAAGATGCGATTTTAAATATTAATTATTAGTATTTTTTTCGCGAGACAAGTATTATCAGGTCTATATCAGATGAGCTCGTAGAGCGAATCTGATATGGACCTGATAATCCTTGTCAAGCGAAAAAAATACTAATAATTTTTTTATCGGTAATTTCTCAATTTAAATACATCTTTTTTATTTGTTTTCGGTTTTTTTGACACATTTGATGTTATTTTGCTTTGTAATAGTGTCGTTTTTACGGTAAGAATCTGTGCACTACTTCTTTTGTACAATTGTTATGCGTAATGCGGTCTGACATGACGTCACTTCTACCTCATTCATTCAAAAACTGTTAAAGCGATTGTACGCACGGAGACGGAGGGAATTGAATGGAGAGGAAATGTCAATCTGAAACCATTTTCAGCGTTAAGAAAAAGTTTAAAGAGGTAGGTTATCATGTTTGAAAACTATATTAATGTTTCTTCAAAGAAGAAAATGATTCTGATTACGATTTCTTTCACTGACCGGCTTGGCCGTGTGCATGTCAGTTTTTTCGTTTATGGGGCTACCGATATTGATAAATCCATCCATATTGATTTCTTACCCCCTAAATATGTAATGAAAATTGCTGCATGTGTAACCCCAAATAATTAGTTGCCTATAGTATAAAGGGCTATAGCCTATCTACACTTTCAAGACACGTTTATCGCCGAAATTCGAGCGTACTGCCATATAAAAAGGGGGGTATTGTATGTACATTGTTCGTTATTCTTATTTCAGGAGATGAATAAGATACTCTCTAGATACTGATTGTGTGTTGCGTTTTATATTTTGTAACACTTCTTAGTGTCTGGACAGGTCTCATTAATTGCAGCATAGATGTATTGTTTTTTTTTCGTGATGTTTGTTTTCCTTAATATTAATGAGCTTTGGTCAGTGATGCGCGATTGGTCAAAAAGTAAGGCAGATTCTTCCGCAGTGTGTTCGCGCATGACAAATGACCAACAGCTGATAATTTCTAGTATCACTAGTCGTTGTTCTTCTGAGCGTTGATACTAATTTTATTGGTAGTAAAGATCAAAGGAAGTTGTAACAAATTACCGATAAACAGTATTAACAGTCGGTGTTGTCTTTTTTATCAGTTGACATCTGCTTCCATTTAGACACAACGAAGCTTTGTTTGACGTTTTTCTGTACATTTTCTGACTTCCATTTATTGCTTGGTATTTGCCAATCAGGCCTAATCTGCAAGTCTTCTCGTGTAAATGTCCCTCCTTCATCAAGATGATCTTCTTCGGTTGTTATTTCCATCCTTTGAACTATTAGGCGTAGTAACTCGTGGTTCTTCTCAACAAAAGTTGACAACTGCTTTAATCTACAATAATAAATACCATTACTTTGAATGCTATGATACGTAATGTATTATGTAGTTGTATTATGTTATATAAAGTCAAAATCATAAAATGATAGAGGTGTATACAGATACAGACACTTTAGAAGACAGTCACATGGAAAAATCACATTTAGTTACTTAGTTGCTAATTTTCATCATACAGTAGCAATATAAACTTTTTTAAAAATCGAAATCAAATTATCTACAATTATAAAAATAGAAAAGTCACTTATGATGCTCAGTTAATTTTGTAGTTAAGCAAATGTTAAAGGTAAATGTTTATTGTTGATGTTGTAAAAACATTGCTTTTTATTGCGAAAATATTAATGTAGAATGGTTTTATAGACGACATCTCATATGCCATGCAGGGGCCTCGGTGGCCGGGTGGTCAAGGTAGTTCGTCTACTATTGATCACGAGATCTGTCAACACTGAGATTGCGGGTTCGAATCTCACTGCGGGCAGAGTGTTACGACTCCAATCTTAATTGACAAGGATAAACAGCTTTCCTACCGAAAGTTGGGGGTTCTCTCCAGCTTCCTTCCCCCAATAAAACTGGATGCCATGATATGACTGAAAGTTGTTAAAGCATCATTTAAACAAAACCAACAATCATATGTCTTTCCTTTATTTCATTACGCAGGTTTTACGCTTTTTGAACTGCTGCCTGATGTCAGTAGGTGCATTTGTCCTATGATGGATTTATTATCGTCAAATTAGGTGCATTTTTCCTTGATGGATCAAGATACATGTACATATGTCTTTGATGAATAAAAGTGCATATGTCACTGGTAAATTCATTATCATTCAGTTAAAACTACAATACAACAGAATTACGGAGACCAGGAATCAAGATGTCTGTCTATTTTACTTAGACGACGTGCTGCGATATTCCATTTCAAATATAACAGTCTGCGTTTTGACAAAGAAATATCTTTTGTCCTTATCAATCTTGACATTTAACGATGAAATAAAAGACGAAAGCACAAATCTTTATAGTATTTACCAAAGTTCAAATAAATTGCGTTTTAGCATATTATTGATATTTTTTTCTATGTGACTAAACAAGAATGGTTTAATGTTATTTTTTTTAATTTAAAGAGATATATCAAACTTTCGGATCAATTAAACAAGACATACTTTGCTTTTTGCTTCGTCAATTCCAGCACTATCTCTGCATTTTCCCTTGGTGATGATGATGGGTCGTCAAATACATTTTGCCATGTCATTTTTGACCAAATCTTAAAATATGAAAGAAACATGTCAAATATTCTTGACTGTAACAAAAACCTACCGATTATTAATATGCATTAAGTTGTATTCTAAAATGTAAAATGTCAACAAAACCAGACAAATGTGATAAAAACAATAGTAGTTACATTTCAGTTTAACAGTGAGCATAAAAGTGATGTCTACAATAAAACACTGCAAATCAATCCCAAATAATGTGCAAAAATCATGAAGCAATGTTAACTTGAAGAAGATAATAATAAAACTATATACCATTTGGTTACTAAAACATTTAAATCAAAACCAAATTTGACAAAAGACAACAAAACAGAACGCAGTGCAAACAATACTGAAGATGGCGGCGCTATAAAACATTGTATGTTTGTTTTAGTCTACATTGTAGAGACACAATGTGTTTCTTACAGTTACAGACACAAACTGTGCATATAGTTTTCCTAAAAACTCACATTTTTTATAAAGTTGGAATGACAATTAGGAAACACTCTATAGTTGACTTTGTCAACACGCTCAAGGAGAGCTTTTGGTAACCTTCTTTCAAAGTCCGTGTGCAACTCAACCTGAATAAAATAAATACATTATAAAGTGTAACACTCTGTCATTGTATTAATTTAACAAAACATCGAGCATAACAAAATCTGTATAGTACACAGAAGTTTTACACAAAGTAAAAACAATATGTCTAACATTTATATAGGTATTTATTCTGCTAATTTTGACTTACTTGCATTGCCAGACGCTTTAATGTTGCATCTTTTTGAACAGCTTCAATATCACCAACTGCAAGACCAATCTGGAAATAGATATTTAAAAATATATGTTTAAAAATATATATTTAAAAAAGATATGTAAAAAGATTTAAATTTGAATATTCCTAAAGTTACCCGTATAATATAATTTAAAAAATAACAATTTAAAGGAAGGATGCGGGGAAAACGACGGACAGACACAATCTTCTATTCTTACGAAATGTTGTTTTTAATTCACATATATGATATGCATAGACTCAATTATTGCCAAAATGCGTTCTTGTTGTAACAACGTGTACTGGAAATTAACTTTTATTGACATATATTGTTCATAAACCGTATTGGATTTACAATCCGTAGTCGTAATTATCAGCATGAGGAAAACAAGAAGGTCTGGAATGTTGCACCATGGTCTCAGACTCGGGTTATTACATATAAATTGAAGAGTATGTTGTTAAAACTGAGGACATTATAATATAAAGTGTTAAGGGGCACATCACATCATGTTATGGATATTTCTAAGTAATTGGCATAGTAACGACAGACCTTACGTAATTAAATGAAACAGTAGAGAAAAAAAAGATTTTAATAAAATTAATAAAATATAAACAACGCTGAATATAAATGCATGTTTTCTAACAATTATCAATTATACCAATAGATTCATCAGCAGAATAGGCATAATCAGTACAAACACAACCAGAAGAATAATGGTCGAAGTTTTGTATGCAAGCGTATTGTCATCATTGTCTGTATAGGGATCATTGAAAGACGCCATGTAATCTAGTTCAAGCATCATAAATGCGGACCTTAGTATTGACAACCCAGGAGTGGAATACGCTTTATTCGCCTGAAAAATAAGATTCAAAATGGTTAACCAAAAGGTAACAACTATTTTATAGGGCAATGATTTTCTACAAAAATACAATTAAACCTACAACGTCTACGAACACAGAAGTTAAAGATATAAGATACTTGTAAGACTATTTTGTCATAACAATCTCAGAATCTTGCGTCTTTGATCGGAGTTGATTGTTCGAATCGTTGCTTAACTTCCAACATGCATTACTTCAGCAATATTCCTACGAAAAACAGGTTTACCAACTATTGGTAATGGACAAATGTGCAGAATTTGTATTGCCGCTAAAAAAGAATCGAAAGTTGGTTAGGAGAACCTACTTTAACATATGAAAAAGAGACCTTTAACGTTTATTGAGCGAAACACGTACTAACAATCATCAGCGGCAAATCTTATCTAGTATCAACAAATGAAAAATCGAAATCGTGCAAATGTATTCACATGACTGTTCTCATTAAATAATAATTTATGCTTAATTGAAATTGAATTAGTTACTCTTATTTACCTCATGCCTCATCAGTAAGAAAAAAGCTAACCCAAATGCCACAAACAGGATGGAAAACACACACAAAGCTTGCAGTAAGGTTCGAAGAATCTCCAAAAACATCACAACATAAATTCCAAAAAAGTCAAATCTGTTAAAAAAACAATTGACGAAAGTTTTTAAATTGCCTCTATTGAAGTCTTGTCCTGTACATATTACAATATTCTTGCAATCTCCGGATGTATGTTTTGCTACAAATTTGCAGTGTGTTCCCGTTGTATTTAGTTGACACAATTTTATTTAAGCAAAGATAAATGTTTAAATGTTCATTTCCAGCATGCAATGAGCAACCCTCTCATATAAAGATTTTACAATTTATAATGTAATTAATATTTACTGTTTACAATTGTGTATTACCTTTGAAGGAATAAAAGACAGTTGAACCATGCTAAGAATATAGCGATAGCTCCAGACTCTGTATACAGATGGTCGCTGTAGCCTAACAAAACGGGACCAACAAAAAATGCGGATGAGACGTACAACACCCATTCCAGGTAGTTATTTAAATCAGTGAAGTATTTAACTCTCTGAAAAAAAATCGTTAATGTAAATGATGATAGATAGTTCCTATACTAAACATTGCGTGATTTATTTAACGTGTCACAAGCGCCTTTAACTTTTATCATCTTTGATAAAGATTACGCAATCATGCATTATGTAGACTTTCGAAAAGTTAAAAACTGCAAGAATTTTTTTTAATTTCAAACAGTTCTAATGTTCGATAGCATTAAATTATGTTTATAGTTTTCCTTTGTGTTTTTAATATATCTTCTTAGATAGTTAGTCATTATAGTAAACTTAATTTTCAATCAGTATCGGTACCTTGACCATAATCAATGAAAGGTCTATAGATTTTTTCTATAATAGCGATTATAACTAAAATTACCTGTTGTACCATCTGGAAAACTTCTTTGATGATGTTCAACATTGTGAAAATCACGACAACCCACTTTCCCATTTCATGACCCATGTCCATCTGAAAGCAGTTGTTTCGTAATCACATAACAGAAATAATCTTTATTGTTTAATTCAGAGCTATGTTTTCTACTGCTATAGTTAACAAATGAATCATCAACTCCTATATAATGGAGCCTTTTAAACGTTTGAAATTTAAGGCTTGCAAATCATTAGAATGAAACATGTTCTGCTTTCCACGATTGACAATAATTCAGAATAAAATGTCTGAGTCAGGTGACTGTGAGCACTCAGGCTACATTGACAAATCACCAAAAACCAAATAACGGAAAGGTCAAATACGAGGGTTGAGTGTACACTACTGGCTTCCAATAGTCACAATGATATTACGTGGTGTTGTTGAACTGGTTTTAGGGATCCCATAGCCTACCTCTTTATTGTTATGCCCCAACAGCTTAAATCAAAAGAAACTTACTGTCTACAAACAGTCAATAACTGGATATACACACTACACACTACAGAACAAGCAGAAGGAACTTATTTCCTAACACCCTAAACACACCCAACGCACGTAAAACAAACACAAGATACATGATGAAATTGTTAAAAAGTTAAAAAATACTCAGCGAGTACTGTCAACATGGTCCAACACAGATTAGATATCAATTTTGTTCTGGACTTGATATAAAAACTCGTCTCGTCAAACTAAATTAATTCATTCACAATTTAATTATATATCAACTATATAGAATAATTACATTTTTGCATTCATGCGAGTCACCGCTAAAGTTGGTTGTATTCGTTGCCATCGATGTCTCAGAATAAGTACAGGGCAATGCTACTAAATATGTCAACATTCCAAGAAACACTACATATAGGATGAAGTTGATGGAATATAACCAAACTCCGTATGCATGCCTACAATTATATATTATATTTTATTGACGCAAAAAGCTCTAAATGCATCGTCTTCTTTATGAAAAATTGAAGCGACCCATACTGATCATAATTTTTTATTAATAAACTGTCTATTATTTCAAATAAGAAAACAATAGTGTAACCAACAGAGTCGTTCTTTTTGTCAACAGTCTTTACATTTATTTGTCCTCTCTGGCAACAAACATACCTACTAAACGATAACACTGCACAAGTATTCACAAACTTTAACATTACTATATATAACGAGTATCAGTTGCAGTGTGCATTAAAGAATAGATGCATGACGATTACATGAAATGTAAATAGAACTTTGATTACAAAAGTGCAGTAACGTTTTGAAGAATTTTACATGAATTTTATTTTACAAGCCAACAAAATGTCTGGATTAAGTGTTTTATTTGAAACGTTTATATCAGTAATTTGAATGTAGCAATTATACCGGTTATTTATATGTCAACTTCGGTTATAAGTCCCCCAACATTATTGTGAAACATTATTAAATAAAAGTTGATTATTTAAGAACATAAAACAAATGTATGTAATCATCACCATTGGTAAGCGATCTGAATTACTTCAACCTGTTAAGAAACTTACCATTTCATATCAAGAAATGCCTTACATACCGGATGAGACAGTAATCCAACTCTACCAAACCTGACCATTAACTGTAAAAAATAATATTTCCTACCACCTTTTATTAACAGTAATTGGCGTGCTACATATACAAGTTGGCTGCAATTTTTGGATCACTAGCGATTCATACTAAATAACAAAGGGTTTTAGTGAAACAAACTTTTATAAGAAATATTGTCATTCCATTTTTAACCGACATTAATATAACCTACGTCTAGATTTCTGTTTGTTTATTGTGTCCAGGGAATATACAGTTCATGTTTTAATTATTAGCTTTATGCACAACTAAATGTTACAAGATATGAACTTGCGTATTAATTTTATTTAAAATAAAAAACTGTATAATGTGCTCTTTAATTTTGAGGATCTATTTTAGGACTTTATATCTCAAACATAGCATAATATGGTGCTACATCTTTCTTATTTATGTTGTTATCAAATAAATATATCATCAATAAAACATCAAATTAATCGCAAACAGAGAGTACTGTGACTGGTTCGGTCGCGGCGCTTGACTCCGCCCATTATCTCTCATGAAGGTAGTCTCTAAGTATATCATTATGAAATATCAGCTTTGTTTATTGAGCATTCATTTAAATTATATATAAATTTTCTGGTCAGTTAAATGTGTACTCTTTTTATACCTCGGAATTCGTTATCCACGTTCAATTACGACGATATTGAAATCAACAAAGAAAAAAGCCCAGTGCCAATTAATTTTCTGTATATTTTGTTTTGTATAGGGGAATGGGGTTTAAGTACAGACAAAAAACTTCAACTAGACAACCTAGATACGATTATTGATAGTGCCTTATAAAAACCGTGCAGAAATCACACCTAAGTATTTAGTGGGGACTTTATACTCAAATTGATTGTACAATAATGACTAATTACTCTTTGCAAGAATCGCAATCGTTACCAGTAATTGCAATGAATGAAAATTAAGAAATTGTAAAATAAAGATACTTACGTTTAAAGCATACATGGGTAAAATATCCATTCCATCTTTATCTTTCCTAAATTTACACTGAAGGAACTGGAAATCATAATCCATCTATACAGAAAGGAAGGAAATAAGAAAAATGATTTAAAAGGGTAGTTGCGTTGATTTCAAAAGAAGCATCGTATTAATTGAGTTACTACGTTGTTTCAAATATAAACATGGTCCTAAAGATTATATTTGTACAAAAGATTTCTATAAACATTAATATTTGGAGCAATAAGTCAGCATTAATACATAGTGGCTTCAGTGGCCGAATGATAAAGGTAGTTATTTATCTACAATTGATCACGTGGTCTGTCAACACTGAGGTTGCCTGTTCGAGTCCCACTGCGGGCAGGGTATATTCGACTTTTATCTCAATTGACAAGCATGGTCATTTTTCATACCGCAGGTTGTGGCTTTTCTTCGGGTACTACAGCTTCCTCCCCCAAAACACAGAACGCAATGATATGCTAAAAATGCTGAAAGTGGCGTTAAACGCAATTTAAACAAACAAACAATATTACTTACATAAAATGAATTTTTGTTCCTGTGTTCTTTACTCGACTGTTTCTGACATTTGTCTAATACCACCTGTATTAATAAATAAACATTACAAAACTTCAATAAAACATTGAATGCTCTGAGGTAATAAATTTTAGAAAGAAAACAATACAAAAAAATTAGTTGTTCAAGTTATATAACATCTAAGATAGAATAAGAAAAACAGTAGTAAATACGTGATATCCCAATTCTTTTTTCTTTAATTTCCTTTATGATTTAATTTTGGCAAAGTTCGCGAAAAAATATATTTATGACAACTTTAAATCGAAGGAACGGTTATTTGTTAATGTTACGCACCAAACAAACATCTGGCATATGTTCAATTAAACGGCTCATTGGACAACCGGATTTCGAACAGGTATGCAAAACCTCTATCCATCTTTAAAAAAAGAAAATATCTACATTAGATAAAAGTGTATCTCTTTCCTTTTCAGGTAAGTTAGTTGCATTTTTGAACATCGAAATAAAAAAGCTAGCAAATTAATACCACCGTTCTGAAAGTTTTTATCAATCTGACCCATCTTACAGTTTTATTTTTATAAGAATTCACATGTATGCACAAAAGTTACGGTGGCATGATATATCAGATCTCGAAACTTGGCACGTTGTTTGGTTTTTCGACATAAAGCTATCATAAAGCCATGCTGACTATAACAGAACCTTTTTCATACTTTTAAGACATGCGTTATTTTTTATATTATTTCTCACATGTAGACAGTTGTGGAATACGTAATCCGTAAATAAGATTTGGTACATTCTGTTGCTCTGCTTTTGACCCTGCGTACACACAATAAAATCAATAACTTAAAATAGTCTACCTGTCGTGTTTCATGACTGCAGTTGCAGCCTCTGTATGTTTGTTATCAATAGCAAGATCTAGGAATGTTTGCCCGTTTTCATTCTGTGTAAACTTGGCATCAGCTCCCATTAATAAGGTTATTGCTTGTGTCTGTCCAACTTCAGCAGCCATGTGTAACGGTGTGTTCTAAAAGAAACAACGTAACATATGCATAATTGTATACCGTTTATGATCCATTCTTATTAAGGCTTTCCACTCACAGAGAAAGAGAAAGAAGTCTTATTGTTTTTTAATGTTTCTTTTTCTTTTTTTTCAATATGCATTTTAAATTTTGTTTCGCAACATGTCATAAACACATTTTGTACCATGGATGTAATGACATTATTCTTTCGCAGTTAACTCTGGCACACCAATTTCTTTTTCTTTAAGGAGTTACTTCCCTTGTCACTAAAAAGGTTGTATGCAGATAAACTTTGAAACCGTAGAAGATATCCGAATGAAATATGTTCCAATATGAATTGCGATAATGTTGCATATCGTGCGAAGGATTTTGTTCAAATCCCCGTAACTTTTCTCACCCATTTTATTTCAAATCAAAAGGTCAAAAGTCAAGGCCATTTGCTTATTTTTGACAGGTGCGATTCGCCTCCTGAACATAATAGCTACAGAAATAATCTTTCACCAAACTGTAGAGCATTTTAAGGTCTCGAAAGATAACAATAAAAAAAATTACTTTTAAAATAGTCGGCATGGTAAATAGTATTGTAACTATAACATATTTTATGATCAATTTAGTCCTGTCCTATTTTACGACCTTTTCTTTTTCAATATACATATTGTGAAATAGATTTAATTTAAACACAAAAGGGGTAAAGGTTAACGTCATAATGCCCTAGTTTAATTTAAACATCTTTTACTTGCTCAAATATGCAAGTAGGATAAGACACAAGTTAAACAAACAAACAAATATACAATATATTACAAAAAGAACGTTCGTGAAGCATTAATACAATTTATAGTATATTATATGTGTAAGATTAGATATGTACAACGAGAAAGAGAGAAGGTTTACGGAAAGAAAAAAATATTGCAGATATTAGAAAAAATAAAAAATAAGGATAATGTGATGATATGGTCGATTAAAAAGCATTAAAGAATATGGAATCTTTCTGACCCTTTAATATACTCGTATACATGTTTAAAAACTTGTTCGTAGGCAATAACGGGTTACCAGAGGTTAAAAGTTCTAGATTTACAGGACAGTAATTTGGCAGCAAGGCAAGGTTATCAAATAATCTGTCTCTACTGTTAGTATACTTAGATACATAGTGTCCTACAATTTGACCTTTTCAAATTTGACAAAACAAAAAAACGACTTTTAGCTGAGGTACATGTAGATTCCTTTTAATCTCCTTATGTGGGAAGCCTCTTAATCAATCAAGAGAACGATTAAACTTATATTTATTTTTTTCCTTATCTATTTAAAGATGCAATAAAAACCAAAAACAAATTGATGCCTTAATAGTTCAATTTTAATAAATTTACAAATAATATGATTTTAATTGTAATATAAAATCAAATGTGATCGTGTGTGTGTTTATTGTCTTGTATGGAGCATGTGTTTTATATGTGACACATACATTTAAGGGGTAGTAGATTCCTTTTTTTTAAAACAAACATTTAGTATAGATTTCAGTATTTGCCCGCATGCAAAACGATCTGTTCAAAATTATGTCGTTTATACTTTAGACATTCAAAACATTGGATCATATGCTTTAATCATTTTAGGACATGTGAACTCATGTGTAGAACATCAAACTAGTCATCTCACCCCATATTTGTTTGGAGCATCAAGAAGATTGGCATGTACATTTAAAATGCACTTCATGCTTCTTGTATATCCATTCACCACTGCCATGTGTAATGGAGAATTGTCATCATAATCCCTGAAAACAGTAAAATAATGAGAAGTAATATTATGTTTATCTTAATTTCCAGTGATTTTTACTTGCATATCAAAAGAAATATTTTAACTGACAAGTCTTGTCATAATGTTGATAAATATTTAAAAATTACAATCTGCATTCATTGACTGTAATATATTACACGTAAATATAGTAGCTAATTGCAGAAAACGTGCAAATCAACAACGTTTAGTTGATTTCCGACTCGGCTCTCTCTCTGTCTGTTCTTGAGCATTTCGTAAAAACTACCTTAACGATACAAACTTGTGTAAACCCACTGACGCAAACCACTAGCAAATGTTATGCCTATAGTAACTAAACGAATTGTATAAGAACAACGTGTTATGATACTCAAGTTATTTGTCACACAGTTTATCTCCACGGTAATTTAACAATACTGGTTCGTTTCTTTTAATGTCCCGAAATTGACTTACCCCATATATGACTAAATCAAAACTCGCACAAATAATATACTAATTGTTGACGTATTTTGATTATTGTTTTTGTGTGACAAATGAAAACTACTTACCGCGTATGGTCCAGCTTACGCTCAGTTTGTAGATCAATAAATGTGTAAATTGAATTCAATACTTTATTTTCCACGTATTTAGCAATTTGAAATGCGGCGTATTTTTCATAGAACGAATAATCATACCCTAGCATTTTTTTGGCGTGGGTACGAATTAAGTCCCATTACTCGTAATGTAGCAGAGCGGAAGTGAATCACTCGCGGCACTTTGATGTCCAAAAGAAATTGCATATACAATTAGAAGTGGTCGATCTTGATATCTTTATTTAATTTCGACAGTGTCATCATTTTTTATCGGTTTCGTGTTTAAAATCGATCATTATTGATACGTGATGATACTTATTGCCGTTTTTAAGAACCCACTGTGCGTGTGTATTAATTGGCATTCGTGTCTCTTTTTAATTACTTTACTACATGAAAAACATTGAGAAATCCGAAACTGGATGGCGTATTGCATCTCGGGAAATACATATGTAAATTACTTGATTCTTACTACGGAATATTTGTTATAGTATGCAAATGAGCACGTTTATAATAAAATTAGGTCACATTATCCATATACGGAAAAATGATAAACATAGCATTTTCCACGTGCATCTTCAAAGACGAAAAAAGAAATTTATTCAATAAAGATCGTTTCCGGTTAGTTTCGCAATGTCTTAATCTTTAATAACGTAAAGAATATGAATATTATGTTTGAATTTTGTATAAATAGACCGAAGTTAGAATTTTTGTTTTGCTATATTACGAGCAATATGACTGATTCTGTCGTTAATCCGACAAATCACAAAACTAACTTCGGATTATAACGGCAGTAAAATTCGGCCTATATTTTTCAATGTGATAGAGAAATTTTTTATAGTAAAGTTTGACCTAAATTACAACGGAAGTGTGTATTTGGAAGAGTACATTGTCGTCTGTTCGAAATCCTTCGGGTAATATCGTCTGCAGTTAAGGTTGGAAAATCCTCGCGGTTTGTCCGAATACCAATAAAAGTTACGAAAGCAGACGATCTTTTTGAAAACAACGCGAGGTCCCTGTAGAAACTCTAATGGCTGACTTCCTATGTAAAATTCCCGTAGCAAATGTCAAGGACGATTTGGAACTTGTCAACAACAAAGGCATAATATAAAATATGGACGTGTTATCGTGTAGAAATGTTTTAAATTGGATTTTAACACAACAAAGGTACAATATGGAATTAAAAAATAAATGCAAGCAAAACACCTAGCGCAGCGGGGTGTAACATTTAGTATAAAAGATACAAGATATACTTCCGATTACATAGTGTTTATTTAGGCTTGTATTTTCTTTCTATTTTAGTATTATCTGTTCGGTTTTTTAGTTAGTGCTTCATATTTACATTACATATGTCTTTCATCGATATTCGGGATTTCTATTGTTTCAAACCGTCAATGATGATGTAGAATCATTCTTTGCATTTCTCAATGAAACCGGTAGCCAGGAAGAGCACGCGCTTTCATGACGACGTCCACAGTACATTGTGCACGATTTTTAATCAAGAACACGGCATTTTTTAATGAATTTTAAAAATGTAAATATTAAAACTGAATGCATTCTGTTAAAGTTTCTATGACGTACGGAAGCGTTGGCCATGCGTACAAAAATATGCTTCATTCAACTATTTCATTCGTCAATGAAACTTCAAAAGAATGCATTCAATTCTTAAATATTGCGAGAGAAATCAATTTTATCAGGGTAACTTACTTTGTTACATATGCACCTCTTTGCATCAACAGAGTGATAATTTTGACGTGTCCATTTTTAGCTGCATGATGTAGTGCTGTTAGTCCATCTTCATCAGTTTCATTTATGATACCTGGTCCCTCTTTACTCTCTAGGAGACGCCTACATGTGTTGAATCGACCATATCTAATAACAAAAACCTTCTGTTTACCTTTTATTTATAATTACCATTTGCTGTGTTATTTATAATTACCATTTGCTGTGTTATTTTTTCTTCCATCTGAATCTTTTGTTGCAGTTGTATGATTATGTGGTTAATGTTTACTTGGTTTCGACCTTGGATATAAGACTTTTTTTTGTCTTTTTCAGTCTTGTCTTTGTCCAAATATATCTTCGTTATATATTTCATAGAATAAAGTACTGAGACACAATAATATTATTAAATTGAAATTGTGTAGTTAAACCTGTTATGTGGAAGTCAAATACGTGTTTCAGAGGCTAGTTTTTTGTTCTGGGAAACTTGAAAGTGAATCTAAACTTTTAGAATGTTTTATTTCTTAAATGATTATTTATCTGTTATGGACTTCTCAGGAGGGAATATAGTGCTAGAGCAGGATGAGAAGGGCACTACACCTCTCCAGACAACACTGCAAGAAAAAGTTTTTGAGGGAGACCCTCGTAATGTGTTTTGTGCATAACACAATATGGAATTCATACTTACTGGAGTAAATCAGAATTAGTTAATGCAAATTATCCAATAAGAAACGTTGATTTATAAGTGTTACGTTTTTAAATACGAATAGTTTACCTTGCAGCAAAGTGCAATGGTGACTGCTTCTTCTTATTCTTTGGATTTAAAAATGCGCCCATGTTTATCAGTGTATCAAGGGCACTTAATTGACCCTCTCGAGTTGCGTAATGTAGGGGAGTGCATCCTATATCATCCGTTTCGTTTAGAAGATTCTTGATGTTCTGAAATAATCAGAAATCGAAACAGTTGTTTTAAATAAAAAATATACTCACTCAAAAATAGAAACGCAACATCGGGTAATTTTTTTCAAATCATTTTTTAGCGAACAAATAACCAATAAATATTCAAATATAATTACACCTTAATAAAAGGTTTCCATATGAAAGCATTTAAGTTCATCCACCCGTGAACGAAGGTGGTCGAAATCTGGAACACTCTAACGCATAGCTGAAAACAAGGTCGACTTTCACGTGCAAATCATTTGTTTTTTTAAAACCACGCTATTTCTTTTCTTGACTGCATTAGTAAAATAAAATTCTGATGAGGTGATACTATGCCAAGATGCTGCTACACGGAATATCGCTATCGGTCGAATCGAGGCATGGGAATCACATAATGCCGTTGCCAAAACGTACAATGTTCATCGTAGAACAATTTCACGCCGTTTGAGACGCTACCTGCAGCTTGGTACTACGACATATCGACTAAGTTCAGGGCTGCAACATAAACATAAACAGCTGTAAACGTCCCTGGTTGCGCCGTATATCACCACAGACAGTACGCAATCGGTTACGCTCTTATGGATTGCGGGCAAAAAGACCTTCCGTCGGAGCAACACTGAGAAGCCAACACCGCTAACAAGGGTTAGATGGTGTACTACCTACCGTTCGTGTATGGAGTTTACTGAAATGGAGAAGAATGTGTTTCAGCGACGAGTCGCGTTTTCAGCTTGAAAAGCGAGATGGTCGCATACGAGTGTACAGACGCCGAAATACTAGTAAACGTTTTGCGCAAAAATGTATTGAAGAAAGATATAATTTTGGCGGAGGCAGTGTTATGATGAGGGTCGCTATGTGTTACGCCAGGAACACACAGCTGATACATATCCCATGCAATCTTAACGCTGCTAGGTATAGAGACTAAATTATGCGGCTGCATTTATTGCCCGTAATTGACATTCAAAGAGAATTTGTTTAAGACGACAATGCCCGACCACACACTTAGAGCAACAAAATGTCAATGTGATCCCTTGGCCATCACGACCTCCGCATCTTAACCCAATTGAACATCTGCGTGATAAACTGGATTGACGCGTGCGCCAACGACAACCACCGCCGCAAAATCTGCAACAATTAGAGCAGGAAGTTCAGTATGGGTGGTAAAGGATACCGCGTGTTCGTACTCAACGTTTAATTAGAATCCATGCCAAGAAGAGTAAGGGCTGTATTACAAGCAAATGGTGGGCACAACAGATACAGACCTTTTTGCGTGATTTATTGACAAAAAGCGACAAAATGTTATATTCCATGGTAAAAAAAACTCATGAACAAGAAGTGTGTACAATTTTTACATTTATGTATCAATTATTTATATGATAAATTTTTAAATAATATATGAAGTAAAATTCCCATTTTTTTTCTGTATGTTGTGTTTCTTTTTTGAGTGAGTATATATAAGTATCAGAATTGTAGTGGTTTAGTCATTCAAAGCATAAACCTAGTAAGAAATTGTAATTTAAAGGCTTACGTATTGAGGAGAAAACCGTGTAGTTTATGTTTTGTTCAATGTATGACTTAAAAAGCATACGATAAAACTGATTTATTTATTGAAATTATTTATTGATTGGTTAATTTAATTATTTATTAATATACACGGAACGAAAACAAGTTAACTAATAATTAAACTATAAATTTATTCAAGAAATGGGGTAGACAAAAACCCTTCGTCAAAGAAATCTTGGAGCAAAACGTAAATTAACCGCACTGTTTCGAAAAGCTGAAAACTAGACTCCTATTCAACTCAATAAAATTCTTGGAGGCGTGCCTATTTAATTGATTGATGTTGTTAAATATGCAGCAACCAATGTTTGAGCTATATTTAGTAAGTTGTCTATGTAAATGCAATATGTTTAAATCATTCCCTTACCTTTACAACATCATCATCAAACAGGCTCAAATTTCCACCACCTTTGATCAGAATGTGTAAGAAATTTCTACATTTTTCGTCTTTTATGCTCATGTTGGCACCTCTTTTAATCAACAAGTTGACAGTTTTCCAAGCTCTCTTGGATGCGGCAACAAACAAAGGTGTCCTATCGTTGGCATCCTGGGCGTTGATGTCTGCTCCCTAAATTTAAATATACAAAAAAGGAAAAATTGCTAAATTAATAACAGTTACATAATATTATGTAGAAGATAACTTTATACTATTTCTCAAATTGTTTATCAAAACTGTTTATTTGTAATTGCCATGAAAATGAAGCCCACATTTTGATAGACAGTGTACTGATGCGATTCAATCAAAAATAATGCGCTTGTTGATATAATGTACCGTATATTATTACTAAAAATTTCTGTTTATTGAAAGATTTGGCTTTACTTGTTTACTACATGTTTTCTTTAATTTCTAAGGACCAATTTTACAACATAAGATTTATTTTGTAATGTACCTTATCTAAAAGAAATTCTACTACGTCAACGTGGTTAAACAACGCTGCTCTGTGCAGTGGCGTCATGTTGAGAACATCTGGTGTGGCCATAGCAGTAAGAAATTTGGACTCTTGGAGTTCATACATTATTTTGATCATTTCTAGGCCCCCTTGTGCACATGCAAAATGCAATGGAGTTGACTTGTCTTCCTACAAAGTAAATGTATGATATTTTATAATGACAGCAAATTAAAGTCAGCGCTTTTCATCATTAATGAATAATGCATTAGACATGTGTCTGGTAAAGTTTAAACACGTTTGGCTTTAAAAATTAATTATCAGCGCTTTTAGTTTAAAGCATTCATTGTTGTAAAACAAAATAACAGATTTCATTTAAAAAAGTAAAATGTTCTTTTTTAAAATGGGTAAAACAGGATAAAAAAGTTAAATATATCAAAAGGTAAACATTTAGAGTAGAATTTTAGTGTTCTACAAACCTGTTGGGCATCGACAGGTGCACCACAGTTCAAGCAAACCCTTACAGCCTAAAATAAAATGGATTTTAGTGACCCTATTGGTTTAAACAGTGTTTTATGCCACTTTAAACAATTGTATAGCTTTATAATGGTGTTCAGTTTTTATTTCGGAACCTAGTGAACCCTTTCGATCATTAGCATGAAAACAGTCCATCCTTGTAAGGAAATAAATGTGGGAAATGAAGCAAACCTAGCTCAATGTCGTGCTCGATTATGGATAACAAACCTATACCACGTGACCACCAAGGCCCCCTAAAACAAGAGATACATATTTGTGTCTTAGAAATAAATATTACATTTTACATGTGATAAAAACTCTTGGACATTTGAAACTCTTGTGTTTTTATTTCAAAGGGGACGTATTTTTTCTGAACTTATGCTATATATGTGTTAATTCTCGAATCTATATGAATCTTAATGAACTTTATGCAAATGAATAGCTTGTGTAAATATTGATATACGTTGTATTTAAACACGTCATGGAACTATCTTTGTAACTTTTTCTTTGGATACGCAATTTACCTAGCTATTTTTCACTTCAATGTAATTTTTACCTCCGGAACGCCACTATTAACAGCCGAGTGAAGTGGCGTGTTGTTTTCCTTATCTTCAAAAGACAGAACTTCAGCTCTTGTGTAACCAAGACCCTCAACTGTTAATTAAAAGAGAATAAATATTTATCTTTAACATAGAAAATTTATCGCTTCATTTCAGCATTTTATATATACTTAATTAGCTGATACCATCAATGTTTTGTTCTATCAAATAAATATTTTAAAACACTGTAATTTATCTTTCAAGATTTGTACCAAAATAAAAAAGTAAGAAATGAGAACATTAATAATAATAATATTAAGCAGTTTTCCAAAATTAATCAATTAAATATTATATACAGCTCAGTCTTAGTATAACATTGATAGATTCCTATAAAACCTAAACTGTATGACCAATAAAAATATTATTTTATTACATGTAATTACCATATTTTATGAGAACCTCCATCGTTTTTGCTGCAGCAGCTCTAGCGGCTGCATGAATCGGGTAGTATCCATGGTTACATTTGGTACACGGCTTTGCACCATTTTCAAGCTGCAACGTAGTTAGAAATTATCATTTTCATTGAATAGGGTAAAACTATAAATTTATTAAATTAAATACATATATACATGTAAACATTTAATAATTTAACACACTTACTTATAAAGGATAGGAAATTATTTATAATTTTCACAGAAAATCTAAATTTGAAGCGAAATAATATTCCTTCAATCTATACGCTCCACATTTCTTTTCGCCATTAGTTATGGCTAATAATAAGATTATTGGAATACTTTTTATACACGACAAAGAATTATTCTTGCAAAAGCCTACATAAGAATAAAAAATAATTCATACTTACCAGCTTTTTTGCACATTCAGATCTGTCCTTAAAGGCGCAGTAATGTAGGGGTGTGGCTCCCGATTCCCCCGGCAATTGTACATTAACACTCTTATGCTTCAATATCGCCTAATGTAAACATAACAAACTATATTGAATCAACAAATATATGTAATTAAAACAAGAAAATTTCTTACGAGAAGCAGGAAAAGTCAGATTTCCCCGATCTACTTGTAAATGAGACGAAATATATACCGGTAACGTATACAGCACCCAACGCGTTGTGTTCTTCTTCATTTTGTTGGTTGTGAATCGTACTTAGTGTGGTTATAAGCAAACGAAGAAGCTTTTAATTCTGTTTAGATGTTATATTTGATAATTCCTTTTTACTGTCTAATAGTTACATTTAATCAAATGATTTTTTTTTTGTTCTGGGTCAAATTAAAACCAAATACGAATTATAGACACGGTACAAAATGTAAATTATGTATTTACGTTTATACATATTGATGTTTGATATACATCAATGATCAAAAATAATTTGCTCTACCAAAAAAAAATTTAAAAAAAAACGTCGTTATAAATTCAATTAAAATTCACATGTCTAATTAAACTTTGATGTATCACTAACAAACCTAGATTTAAATTTTGTTTTGTGTTACTTGGAATAAATTTTCTGTTGTGTTACTTGGAATAAATTATTTTGTGTGTTACTTGGAATAAATTTTGTGTTGTGTTACTTGGAATAAATTTTGTGTTGTGTTACTTGGAATAAATTTTGTGTGTGTTACTTGGAATAAATTTTGTGTGTGTTACTTGGAATAAATTTTGTGTGTGTTACTTGGAATAAATTTTGTGTTGTGTTACTTGGAATAAATTTTGTGTTGTGTTACTTGGAATAAATTTTGTGTTGTGTTACTTGGAATAAATTTTGTGTTGTGTTACTTGGAATAAATTTTGTGTTGTGTTACTTGGAATAAATTTTGTGTTGTGTTACTTGGAATAAAGGAGAAATTCGATTTAAATCTGTTAAACTCACTTCTAATGACTTCAACGAGTTGATGTCAATGGCCAAATGTATAGGAGCCATAAGCATTTCGTTAAGTATGGAAGAATTCGCTTCATTTTTTATCAGAAATTCAATGATGATCGTCTGCTCATTTCTGACCGCCTCATGTAATGGCGTATCGCCCTCATTGTTTTTTGCGTTGATATCTGCAATTGAATAAAATACATGTATATCGTAAGATCTAACTTAATGTCTCATGCATTGACTTCCTATTGAAATTACATCTGATAATTTTATTGACAAACAATAATATTCCATGGAAAGTCAATCTCGTTAAGTAACGTAAACTATAATTTTTCAGATCCAAATAAATTAGGTATCAGGTACATTACTAAATAGTAATTTTTAGCTGACAAAAACAAAATCAAACATACATGGCTCTTTTAGTTTGTTTTTATTTATAGTTCAAGGTCTGTTAGCTTAGTTTACAGAAATTTTATTTGCAAAAGGGATTGGATAAAAGTTATAACAAACATCCTATCCCTGCACACAATAAGACAGAATAATAAATATGGCGACAATTGAAAATAAAAATATCATCACAGAATAAGCAGAAATCCAAATAATAATAGATAATATTTATTAATAGCGTTTCATAATAAGTTCAAAATGTAAGTATTTTTAACAGAATATTGAAACTTTATCAAACCTCCACCGTTCTGAATGATGAAATCAACAATGTTCAAATGACCGTTGGCAGCAGCGATGTGCAGTGCCGTGTTTCCTTTACTATCTTTGACCTGGAGTCTCTCTGGACTTTCATTATACAGTCTTTGGAAATCGTGCAGGTTTCCTTTTGCTGCAACCTGCATATAAAGATGTTTGTTTTGAAGTAAAAAAATCATTGTAAACTTAAGTAACTGAATCAAAGCAAGGAAAGCTAGAGGTGATTCAAAAACTAAAAATCAAAATGAAAAGGCAAACGTTGCTATAAAAATAGAAACCAGACATTAAAAACATCTTTTTCAGAAAAATAGAAGATACCGAGGAGTGTTCATTAAAGAATAAGTCAAGGACATACACAACTACGGTTAAGCAAAAAATTGGACAACAACAAAACAAAGGAATACACAACACAAATAAAGTCCACTAAAACCTGGGTTGAGTCCATGTGCCCCGGAAGGGTAAAACCAAAACTACTGCTTGCGTGGGACCAACGTTATCCTACTCCGCCTATAGAGGTTAAAGTTTGTAACAATATGGTATTCTACGCTATAACCTGATACTGATTTATTAGAAATGCCACTCAACAATAGGAAATATCGTGTTTGTTCTCATCTCTGCATATGTACACAAGTTTTAAGGCTCTGCATATGTACACAAGTATTAAGGCTTTGCATATATTCACAAGTCATTAAGCGTTTTTTATCAATTCAGTTCAATACTGTTATCACTCAGAAAAGTTTACAAAATGTTCCAATTTTATTTCGCTTTTAAAACCTGCAATAGCTTTATGAGATTACTTTCTAAAGAACGAACTTATTAAATTAAATTCCACATTGAAACATATAAATTGCAGATTTCCGTTAACTTTATTATACCTCGCTCTACAGAGTCGGGGGTATATAATGGTCCTCATGTCCGTCCGTCGGTTCGTCCGTTAAAATTTTGCTTCCTATTTGAATGAAACTATTTGATATTATTACATATCAAGTTGAAAGAAGCCTATCGATTTTGGGGGAAATCCGTCAAATTTCAAGTTCACAGTTGCCCGAAAAACTTTTCGGACAATAACTCAAAAAGTTTGCATTTAATTTGAATAAAACTTTGAGATATAGTTTAATATTGGGTGCATAAGAAGTCTATTAATTTTGTATTAGATCCGTCAAATTGCAAGGCCACAGTTGCCAAAAAAAATGTTTAGAAATTTTTTACAAAAAAAAACACTTTTCCGGACATAACTAAAAAAGTGTGCATTTGATTTCAACGAAACTTTAGGATATAGTAATATTATGTGGATCAGAAGCCTATAAGTTATGGGAGAAATCCACTAAATTTCATGGTCAAAGTTGCCGAAAAATGTTAGAAAGTTGTACAAAAAAGTTTCAGGACAATAACTCAAAAAGTTTGCATTTAATCTCAATGAAACTTTGGGATATAGTTTAATATTACGTGGATAAGAAGTCTATTAATTTTGGACGAAATCCGTCAAATTTCAAGGCCACCGTTGCCAAAAAATTGTTAGAAATTTTTAACAAAAAAACTCAAAAAGTGTGCATTTGATTTCAATGAAACTTTAGGATATTATTAGATGGGTAAGAAGCCTATTATTGCTGGAAGAATTCCATTAATGGTAAAGGTCACTAGTCGACAAAAAACGTAAGAAAATTTTCCGAAAAACTTCAGAAAAAATTAAGCGGGGTATGAGTGACCGCTATATCAACTTAGTCTAGTTTTATTTACGAAACAGAATACATACACGCTAAATAGTTTTAAAAATTTACTTACAAAAACATCTTTTAGTAATTACAGAAAGTAAACATACCTCTAATAGTCTGTACAAATTGTTATCTTGCTTTAAAGGAGTGGGATGAATTTTGATCATTTCTCCCTCTTTCCGAATAAAAAATATTTCTCTTGTATTATAATATCTTGTTACTCAATTTACAATAATAAGGCCCGTCTTATTGAGAAACTGACATTTTATCTGTTCAATCTTCAAGTGTTGGCTCCAATTGCAATCATTTGCTTCATACAGATTTCCGTAGCTAACAATTTAGTTCCCTATGGATTTACTACACAATATTCTCCGCTTTAGTATAATTAAAAGTAATTAACTGTTCAAAGCAGTCAAATTAATGAAAACATTTTTTGATCGGTTTCTATTATTCCTTACCGATCGTAACCAAAAGTCAATCAGCTAAGTATACGTCCTGCCACAAACCAATATTTAATATTTACACACTATGCAATTACTGGTTTAACTAAAAGCAATTAATATTATGAAACGTAATTAAAATAGTTCGATGATATCTAGATTATATTCCATTTCACAGTCGCATTTTATCGTGCAATTAGAATTCTTTGCGTTTTCAATATTTATTGACTTTTGCCAATTCACACGTGCTTTTGCATCACACTTTAATTTGTTAAAGATTACACAAGCTTATTATAAAGCAGCAGTAGGTGTTATATGATACCAGCCATAATGTTTTGTTATAGATGCTTAAATAAATGACAAATACATTTCTACCTATTCCACTGTTTGGCCCACATCCAACTGAACGGCTGAAAAATCAAACAAACTAGTAAAGAACACTATAAACCAGCCATCTTAGATGAAAGATGTTTCACACTATCACTGACTTTGACTGAAACGCTCTAAATTCCAATACAACGTAAATCGGAATTAAGTCCCCAGTTCTGGAATTAATTGTATTTTTTTTAACTAGATGACGACATTTAGACATACACGTTTAATTTTGCAAAACATGAAAAAAAAACATTTGTCCTCCAAATGACAAATTACTCGGAATTCTTGGTGTTTATCTTATATGATTAAAAAGACCCAAATAGAGAGAAGGGTTTTTCTGAAGGCTCTAGGACACCACTGTCTGAAATTCGTCATCTAGTCGGATGTAATGTTAATTTATTTTATCGTGCTCCAGTACACCCTGCCTGCAATGAGACTCGAAACCACAACCACTTAGTGTTGACAGACAAATTGGCTAGGATGTGCAAATTGATAAATATGGATGTTATGTTTTTTTAATACACGTTGTAACTTATATTTCATACCAAATCAAGAATGAAGAATTTATTCTCATGTCAATGAATGCCAGAACCTAAGGTGGTCGATAGTGCCCTTTAGTCGTCAATCACTTTCAATGCCCTTTACATCAATACATGCACATGATAGAGTGGATAATAACCGCTTGGTCATTAACAGAATAGTTCATTTTTCTGATGGCAATATCACAACATTTGGACTGCCCAATGGTTGTGATATGGACCAAGAAACTGATACGGCCCAAGCCGAAGTCAAGGGTCATATCAGTTTCTTGGTCCATATCACGACACTATGGCTGTCCAAATATTGTGATATTGCCATGAGCAGCATCAACTATTCTGTTTATTGCATTGAAGAATCATAAATCCATTGATACATTGTGTGCATGTAATTTTTTTTCTGTTTTTTCTTAGTCTTTTTTTTGGGGGGGGGGGCATTTTTTCTTCATCTAGTTTTTTTCTTTGTGGTGTGTTGATTTTTTACTAGCCATTCTATTGAAAAAAGAAAATGGAGGGAAATAACTCTAAAATTTATTCCATAGCTAGCGGTCCGATTTTCTGTTATGGACTGTTAGCTTTCTATCTTGTATTTCTATGTCAGGTGATCGTTGTTAGCCAATCAAATGTACTTATATATTATATTGATATGCAATAATACACTTATGATACATTGTGCAATGGATTAATTTTAAAAGATAAGGTCCGATTTTAGAACACCGAAAAAATAACAAATTGTATCTCTTGTGTATTTCCATCGTGACTCACTTTAAACATTGAAATGTGATCAATTCAATACTTAAAAAGTAGTACCGATGTTCAATCATTATATTTCGTAAGCAAAGGATGATTAAATACTAAGTCAAAAATCAGAACAAACTTGGTATCATTGTTTAATTCGTTAATGACCATTGACAAAAGGATGATTACATACTTAAGTCAAAAATCAGAACAAACTTGGTATCATTGTTTAATTCGTTAATGGCCATTGACAAAAGGATGATTACATACTTAAGTCAAAAATCAGAACAAAGTTGGTATCATTGTTTAATTCGTTAATGGCCATTGACAACAGGTTCATTACATCTTTAAGTCAGAAATCAGAACTAACTTGGTAGCATTGTTTAATTCGTTTTTATTTGCGATTGACAAATGAAAACAAAGTAATTACGAAAACGGTCTTTAATAGTGTTTGGTTTGATAATTTAGAACATGGTAAAACGGTCAGGAAATATCGGAATTGGAAAGGCTGCAGAAAAAACACGAAGCGTTTGAAATTGAGAAAAATAGTTTCGAACTATATTTATTAAATAGAGCAAATAAAATAGGTCCTCGTTACAGTAAGCTTTGCCAGTCTAGTACTGATCATTCAATTCCCGCGAGCATCGCTATTGAAAAACAAAGTACTCTAAAACATTCAATGCTCGGTGAGTAAATTAATGTTTTAATTAGCAGTAAGCTAATTAAAACATTAATATGGTCAAATATCATCGAATGTTTTCATACAAATATTAAAATAGTTATCATATAAGCGGATTGTATTCTTTTATTAAATTTCATTACAAAAGACACATAAATTTTAAAACATTTAATTATGCACGAGTAGCTTTAATACTTAACAAGATAACTGCACTTTGATATACATGTTTGTACAGTCGATGGCATATATATAAAAATCGAGCTTGGTCCTCGGATTATAACTATGAGATTTCGTTTTATGGTCATACATGAACTACGTTTTTACTATGTTATTTGTTTATCAAAGAAAACTTTTACGGAAGCGTGCAAATATTGCAAAATAAAACCAGGGTTTTAGATCGGATTTTTGACCCATTAGTCACTTTTTTGTGCAACCATCCAATAATCATCGCAGCACAATCACTGTGTACTGAATTCAAAATTTGGGAGAACTATCTGCAATTATATTTTCAAAATAGATAGAATATTTTTTAACAAGAAAATGGTATAAAATATATTGAAAGCTCGGACGAGTCGTTTTTTCTTGTAACTTGGTTTATAAGTTTGTCCCTGAGAAATTGTTGGCGTTTGCAAAAATCAGTATACTCACTGCAAGCTCTTTCCAAAGAAATTTTGACACCAAATGCAGGAGAAGCTAGAATATGGCTACATAAGTGGTGAAAATTTATCATTTTGAAATCGTCTCGTTTTCGTAAATTCGTGTGCTAAGATGACTATTGAGTCAGTGAACCAGTGAGGCACGTCATAGCATCCTCGTTTTGAATACGGATTTAGGTCGATCTTAATGCAATGTCTAAAATTCTTAAAGCGAAGTTGTACCAAAGACGTCATTAAAATTTTAAGTCTCTCATATTCGAAGTGTAAGTCTAAAATGACGTAGGTGAAGCTGTTTCTGTGCTTTCTATAATTTTCAGTTTTGAAGACATTCCGCAAATCAAGTGTTATTAATTAGGACATCATCAATATCATCAATATATCTATATGTGAAATTAAAGAACCCAGCTTCTGCTATCTTCTTGTCTTTAAATAAGACGTTGAAGAATTCTTTTTTTCAAAAGAATACAGGAACAAATAAGCTACTAGTGGGGCACAGATTGTACCCATTGCAATTTTGATTTCCTGTTAAAAACAAATACTCCAAAAGTTACAAACAAATAAGTTGTCGATCAGAAAATCTGGCATACTATAAATCTCTTTCTCTCTGTAACATAATTTGCCATTTTGTTCTTTAGTAGACAAAACGTATAGTTGTAACCCAAAACTACATATTTGTAGGCATGCGTGGAAGCAAAGGCTTTATATCTGATTTCTTTAAGACGTGATTTTAGTTTATCGTAAGGCAAAGTGGTATAAAGAGTTGAAAAGTCAAAGGTTTTAACAGATGGTATTTAAGCTATAGATCTTTATTTTAATTTGTCCAAAAGTTCTTTAGAATTTTTAAGAATCCACATATTGTTAATATTACTTCTCGAATAAACAGTTTCAGAGTACCTCTTCTTGTAAGGATTCTTATATAACTTTGGAATCCGATACAAGTATGGTACCTCTTTAGACTCTTTGTCGTAAGAAATATTCAACGAAGTCATGAAGGACTAATGGTTAGCCAGGATTTCATATTTGCCAAATGTGGTACGTTTGTATGTGGACTACCATAGTTATCCTTGGTCCCCATCTCCTAAATGAGGCATTCATATTAATGTGACTCGCATACAAATACAATGTTGTTAGAAACCTTTGTCTGAAGGGTCAACACCATGTTTATCAATAGGGCGGGAGAGGGGCGGCGCGGGAACCAGTGAGGCACGTCATAGCATCCTCGTTTTGAATACGGATTTAGGTCGATCTTAATGCAATGTCTAAAATTCTTAAAGCGAAGTTGTACCAAAGACGTCATTAAAATTTAAACTCTAGTCTCGCCAGTAATGACATGACCAGCGTGATTGTAAATGACAATAAAATGAGAACAAAAGCATTCAGAGGGTTATCTACATTCGGCCTGTATAAGTAGCTACATTCAATAGATCGCAAAAATCAACTGGTTTATGAAAGTCACTGAAAACAAGTCAATAGATGATACGAGACGAAACATTCACATGTAAAAAGTCACACAGTCTAAGATAAAATGGCCCAATAGATCAATAAAACATATACTTTTAAAAATGATGGAATGATAAAATGCCTTAACATTTTTGTTTTTAAATTTAAAATTAAAGACCAAGAAGACATGAAATTCGCTTAACGGAAATATCTCATATCCAACGGAGACGTTGCATAAAACCTTTGGTAATGTTTAATGGCATTGTACAAAGCTTACGACGTGTGTAACACAGATAACACATTAACCCTCCAATCTAAAATAACATTATACTAAGTTTCTAATGCTTTAACGGAGGCGTGCAAGACATCCGATGTTTTTACGCGAACATCACAAAAAAAATCGACACCGAAGACATCGAATACAGCTTCGGAAACGAAAAAACTTAGAAACTACCAAAAAGTCACATCAATATTTTTCATATAACTCATGTAACAAATTTCAAACGACTTATTTTTTTACCAAATAGGAACAGAATACATTGTAGATTAAAATCCACATGTAATTCCTACCAGACGTGTTTTAATTCGCCCGACCTATTGTGTCTAAAGAATAGAGCGTCTCATTCAAATGTTGATCTAATAGTCATAACAAATGCGTCAACAGTTGTGTTGTGATCATGAGTTCGAGGTTGATTTCGAGCTCAGTGTGCTCGACTCCAAGCAAGCTTACTTGAAAAAGACAACCAGTTCTACCGTTGGGGGTATTAAAGTCTCACCGGTAAGCTGGCTTTCATTTCAAATCAAAATTAACCACAATTATACAGCTGAAAAATTGCTAACTGAGGCGTAAAACACATTCAAGCAAATAAGCAAATAAAGAGGTAGGAAAGAAATAACGACGCATACAATGATCTACAAGCCCATCCCGACTGGGAACCTTAAGATCTAAAAAGTATGATTATTAAATAATCAATAATCATCTCGAATTTTATGCACTGCATCTCTGTCACAATTCAGAACAAATTAATAAAAATATTTTTTTCTGTTTACATTGACTAGGAACAAACTTAATTGCTGTTGATTGTAACTGTAATTTGAGACTTTTAAATAATATGCTCACACGAATGGACTTTCTACAATTCTAATATGACGTTCTGCTTTCGCTATGTAAACGAAGCCGTGTAAAATTAAAATAAGTTTAGTTCACATGCGTACGGTATCGGTTTCGGTCGGTTTTATTTGATCAAAAACTTGCTTTTTGCTACCTATAATAATTATCGTTATTGCCGATATGTTGTTATTACTAGTCTTAATTCTGAGATTGGCATGTTTTAACAGACTGCCGTTAATTTGTTTTCCGGCTCTCCCTATCATACAATATGACATGTATTTATACACATTACTTTATTGTATAAAAAATTCATGAATATAATTTACGAATGTTAAAACGACAATAAAGTAAGATGTGCATGAATTAGTTTTTTTGTATTACCATTTGGACATTTTCAAAGAAAGGATCCAAACTTCAACAAACCTTTACTATAATTTATGGTATATGTTCATGACTTCGAACTATGGCAAGCTGTATAACGTCTAATTAGTATTGTTTATGTAATTTTTGTCACCCTACGCAACGCTGCGTTGTGAACTAGAAACGCCGGCTTATAAGTGCTCTCACGTCTACATTGTGTGTCAGATTTAAAAAAATATATAATTTGAGTTAAATGCTTATATCCACAATACCTGCAGCATGAAATTGATTCCGGGGTGGGTTTGTTTGTGTTAATGATGTTTTGCACCCATTTCAGTAATCTCTAGTCTATATCATGGCGTCCAAGTTTTTATTGCAGGAGGACTGGGACCATACTTGGATGGTTTCCAATGCTTGACCCACAGAGCATCTAAGATCTTACCTATCCAACACCCGGATATGGGAGACCTTAGCTGCTCTGTGGGTTATGGTTTGTCAGGTCATAATACGGAAAGCAAAATCTTGGACCGTAGTCGGTCACGTGTTTGGAGAATGAAACGAACACTCCTTGCACTATAAAGTCCTCTTTTGTAGATTTAGAAAAAGTGTAGGCTCATTAAAGCCTCTACAAAAAAGCTAAATCAATTCCCCCAACCAAATACTCTATACTTTTCGAATGGCAGTCAAAGTTGTGTTCCCTATGTCCCATCGCACCACTTTTTCCGTTGATTAATTGCCTAATAACTTGTTCTCGTTCTAAATATATCTGAAATACTGCTCGCTGGTCGTAAAGCAATTAATCAATCAATTTATTGGAGGAGTATGACCCTATTAGTATTCGGTATTTAAACTCAAATGTTTATAGCAACACCATGTGAGGCATTTTTATAAAATCGGTACCAATCGAAAGTTTTTGGTGCCTTTAGAAACATATATTATAAGGAAAATCGTTCTATATGCGCTTTGAAGCCTACATTTCTTGTCAAATTTTAATAAAATTTATATCAAGGTTTATAACTATCTTTGTTAAGAAATAATCAGCACAAATCGATCATTTGTATGGGAGTTATATCCCTTGAAATGTAAAGATTGAAAGCTTTCTATAGCTCATGCTTACATTTCTTGTCGAACTTTCATGAAATTTGTATAAAATATTTATTTCAATAATATCAGAAATTAGGAAAAACAGCACAATTTAGTTACGTCGTATGGTCTTTCTATATTTGAACAGTACAAAAATTACATTCACTTGTTATGTAGAAGATGATGTGAGGCAGTGGAGGACATTCGAACACTGTTTTTATTTCAATTTTACTGAGTGTCAGTCAGTTTAATGTGAATTAGATTAACACTATAATACAGTTATATATGTGGTTGAAGTTATTTTTCTTAAATCTCCGAACATCATAGTAGTAGTCTAACAGATCAAACTGAAAATGTGCAATATAACAAAGAAACGTCTGCAAAATGAGCGGATAATGTGACCACTAAATGTGAGTTTTTTTTAATGTAGTTTTCACACAGAAATAGACATGCATGTTAATTTAAAAAGCATAACACTTTTTGGCCACCAAGAGAACCTATAGCACACAGAATTCATCGATAACTACGTGTACACGAAGCACATTCTAACATACGAAAGTTGAAAATGTGTATGCATTCCTAGCGTTTTCATATAAAAAATTATATTATTCTTCTGTTATTGTAGCATGTGATTGTATTCAATTTAATTTTAAAAAGGTTTACTTTTGCAAATAAAAAAATATGTGACATGAATTATGGTAAAAGTGAGTTGAATCACACATACATTGTACAAAATTTCTAATGGAAAATTGAGAAGTTTAAATGTTTTTTAGTTTAAACTTTTACACAGTTTGAAACCAGATAATTTTAGACACCATTAAATAATGCAAGCAAATATAAAATATGCTTTTGTATATTTGTATATAAATTCCCATAAACTACTTGAATTCTTGATTTAAAACAACATGAAAAAGATTCTAGTGTATTCGCAAAAAAACACAATTAAGTATAGAATCTACTTTGCCAGATGCTCGCTTTTGTCTTTCAAACTAAAAATACTACAAATAATTAAGAAATTGGAGAGCTATATCATCAAAATTTCAAAAAGTTATCCCAGATCTGGCCAATGTCATCTACACTACGGAAAAGAAAAACAGAATTAAGAAACATGTTCTCAAGGTAGAGGTAGTATGAATATGATATTTCAATGAATGGATACGTGACATGTCTTGTGAGCACTAAAGTGTACTAAAAAGGGGCTCTTAAAACCGTCAGGAAACAATCATCATTGGAGTAATAATGTAAAGCTTACTAATAGGGGCTTGTAATACCGTCAGAAACCAACAATCTACAGTCAGAGGAGTCAATGTAATACTGTCAGGAACCAACCGTCAGCGGAGTCAATATTATGCCGTCAGGAACCAACCGTCACTGGAGTCAATGTAATACCGTCAGGAACCTACCGTCAGAGGAGTCAATATTGTACTGCCAGGAACCAACCGTCACTGGAGTCAATGTAATACCGTCAGGAACCGTCAGATGAGTCAATAAATGCAATCAAAGATAACAAGTTTATACAATTTAGTCCAATACATTAGTGTTTTCTCATATCAAGACTCATACTCATCAGTTTCGCTTTATAATACTAAATACTGAAAGCAGTCTCCTAAAATTCCATATCCTTTGCAATTACATGCTGCATAAATATGTTTTAACACAATATTGCGAAAATATTAGGGTATTGTCTATGTTCAGGTATAAATGAAAATCATCCGTTTAAACATATGCATATTTTAGTTGAAGTATTTAAACTCTAAGGCAATTAGAATTCGGTTTTGATTATATTACATGCACAACACTTACCACAAATAAATAGTGAGCACAATTTCCTTAACATTAAATATATATTATTTTTTTAAATAAATGTATAGAAATAAAAATAGCATACAATTTAAGGCAGATTATTTTAATGTACAAAAATGTTTTAGAAAAGCACATAATATAAGGTGTATTATTCGAATCTAAATTTTTCCATATAGTAAAAATAAAAGTAAATTACTTACATCGTTAAAACATAACATTCTGGGAGAGTTAGATGAAATCGTAGCCAAGTCACTGCCAACAGAATTATTGTCCAGCAGTGGATCAAATGCTAATAAAGCAATGTTCCTTTTATTTTCGGAGACATATGTTCTTTTTGACATTTTACGTCTTTGTTCAGAAACAAATTTGGCAAGTCGAGTTTGACGAAGTCGATCCATTGCTACTATGTGTAATGTGTTATTTTGTCCTAAAATTTACACCCAATACACATCGAAGTCTTTTTAGGGCAGTTAAACCGTTAACAAATACACACATACACGCTTCTGTAATGTTACCTTTAAATCGATTTTTATTAATTTAAACCTCGAAACAGTTTGTGTTTATTTAAACAGACATTGGTTAAAACATAACTTCACCTCTCGCCTGCTTACGACTAGCTATGCAGTGTGAAATAATGGGTCTTAATCACAGTTTAAATATTGTCTAGAATTTTCGACACTCCACTCGATAATCGTTACAAATCAGTTTATGGCGATGCAATAAAAACACTTCAAATAACTTCAAATGTTGTCATATATGTTCAATAGAAGTGCTATTATCGTTATCACTGTAGAGTTTGACAAGTATTTTATTAAAAGCTCTGGGGAATTTCAGTAATTAACCTAAATCAGTCAACAGTACTTGAAATAAACAATGCCTATCACGCAGCACGTTTGTGTTATTATGAATTTTAAAATGCAAACATTTAATTAATATTTGTATACGAGTAACAAGATTTGGATTGAAAAAAAATGACGCATGGTCAAATCACTTCACTTAAACTTTAAATTCAAATAAATAAATTAACAGTTCCATGATTACAGTTACGCTTTAATAAACGTTCATGATATTCAATTGCTCAAATTAGTTTGACATTTTGTGCAAAATACACGAAAAGATGAGTCATATTAGTGGACATGTCAAAAAAGGAAAACATGAATCTTAAAGTTTTTAAACATTAAGAAAGTTATACTCTTTGTCTGAAATTTGTTAAAACCTGTCACGTTTGACGACAATATTTATGAATTATTAACTGCTGCAATATATATTTCTATTGTATAATTAGAGAGGTAGAGACCAAAATACATACTACCGATAATTAGAGAGGTAGAGACCAAAATACATACTACCGATAATTAGAGAGGTAGAGACCAAAATACATACTACAGATAATTAGAGAGGTAGAGACCAAAATACATACTACAGATAATTAGAGAGGTAGAGACCAAAATACATACTACAGATAATTAGAGAGGTAGAGACCAAAATACATACTACAGATAATTAGAGAGGTAGAGACCAAAATACATACTACCGATAATTAGAGAGGAAGAGACCAAAATACATACTACAGATAATTAGAAAGGTAGAGACCAAATTACATACTACAGATAATTAGAGAGGTAGAGACCAAGATACATACTACAGATAATTAGAGAGGTAGAGACCAAAATACATACTACCGATAATTAGAGAGGTAGAGACCAAAATACATACTACCTATAATAACCTCTATTTTGCAGTTTCTTCTATGTAGCGTAAATCGAATAGATCGGTCAAGGAAATCGTGGTATTCTCAACAAGCTCTAGAGTAGGATATTAGTTGAGAAACAAACGTAAACTCCATATGATGGAGCAGATGGAATGTTGCTACACAAGAAGAGAAAGTTGGGGATTAGAGAGTTGAATTCATCACGTTTGTCGTAGAGTTTTGTAGAATGTCTGCCTAAAGTGTTGATATCGAGATTTAATCCAAATCTCATTTATCCAAAGGAGCTTCAGATTAATGACACAATAGATACCAACAGGTCCTAGTAATGTCTGTTGTGTTCTTAATCTCGATCTCCTTTGGATAAATAAGATGTAGAAAGTCACCAAATCGAGGATGTTTTAATGAAAGGACATTTTCAATGTAACGAAAGCTGAAATTAATTGGAGACACAATTAGTGAAAATGATAAAAGTGTAACGTGAATGTTGACAGACTGATCCAAACTTTCAGTTGTCCGGAGAGCAATAAAACTAAAAATATCAACATACACAACTAGTAGTATTTCATTTGACTAAGTTTAATTTTAAAATTCATGTAATTCAATAAACACTTTAACTGAAGGTAAAAAGATTGTGTTCTAGTTCACTTTATCCAACTTTCTCTTAACGCGTCCATTTGATGCAAATATGCGCCAAGAATTAAAAGGACCCCTTTTCGACCTACGAGTCACAAAGACTTAAATATATTACTTTTTGGATCTGAAACATTCTCAGACGAACAAAATTACTACATATTTATTACAGCATCGAAATATATACTTTTTTAATTATAAATGCGGGATCCTTCCGATTTTTATTTTATTAAACACTGTTGAAAAGTCACCATTTTATTACTAATACGTTTTTCTTTATGTAAAAAAAGAAACACAACATACAAAAATGGGAATTTTACTTCATATATTATTTTAACAATTTATCATACAAATAATTGATACAGAAATGTAAAAATTGGCACGCTTCTTGTTCATGAGGTTTTATTACCATGGAAATCACGCAAATATGTCAGTATCTGTTGTGCCCTACAATTTGCTTGTTACACAGCCCTTGCTCTTCTTGGCATGGATTCAGTTAAACGGTGAGCACAAACACACGGAATCCTTTGGCACTCATACTGAAGTGCCTTCTCTAATTGTTGCAGATTTTGCGGCGTTGGTTGTCGTTTGTGCACGCGCCGATCCAGTTCATCCCACAAATGTTCAATTGGATTAAGATCCAGAGATCGTGATCCAGCGGATCACATTGATATTCAGTTGCTCTAAAAAATCTACTGTTACACGTGCTGTATATGGTCGGGCATTGTCGTGTTGAAAAATTCATCTTTGAATGTCAATTACGGGCAATAAATGCGGCCGTATAATTTCGTCTCTATACCTAACAGCGTTAAGATTGCCTTGGATATGTATCAGCTGTGTGTTCCTGGCGTTAGAGATAGCGGTTCACATCATAACACTGCCTCCGCCAAAACTGTCTCTTTCTACAACACAGTTTTGCGCAAATCGTTCATTTCGGCCCCTGTACACTCGCATGCGACCATCTCGCTTTTCAAGCTGAAAACGTGACTCATTGCTGGAACACACTCTTCTCCAGTTCTGTAAATTTCATACACGAACGGTACTACACCATGTAACACTTGCTCGGCTGTGTTGGCGTCTCGGTGTTGCTCCGACGCAATCCATGAGAGCGTAACCGATAGCGTACTGTCTATGGTGATATAAGGTGCAACCCAGGGACGTTTACAGCTGTTTCTGTTGCAGCCATATTCCTGTTCCGCAGGTGGAATAATCTAATGTAACGATCCTGCGCCCGAGTTGTAACACGCGGACGCCCTGAACTTTGTCGGTCTGTCGTAGTACCAAGCTGCTGGTAGCGTCTCCAAAGGCGTGACATTGTTTTACGATGAACATTGTACGTTCTACCATAGCATTCTGCGATTCCCCGGCCTAGATTGGATCGATAGCGATATTCCGGGTAGCAGCATCTAACCTTAGCATAGCGTCACCTCATGAAAAGTTTATTTTACTAATGCAGTCAAGAAAAGAAATAGCTGGGTTTTATACCGATTGTCTGAGCTAAAAAATACACATGATTTGCACGTGAAAATCGACCCTGTTTTAGCAATGCGCAATTTATAGTGTGTTCCGAATTTCGACCACATTTGTTCAATGGGTGGATGAACTTAAATGCTTTCACATAGAAACCTTTAATTAAGGTGTAATTATATATATTTGAATATTTAGAGGTTATTTATCCTCAAAAAAAATATTTGAAAAAAAAATTTCCGACTTTGCGTTTCTTTTTTGAGTGAGTATATTTAATATCATTTTATCATTAAAGTGTAATACATAACAGTAATAGTGCGAGTGCTACAGTTAATTTTATGTACAAAATAGTAAACAGACATTCTCTTACCATTCAACTTTATATTTATTTTATATACATTTATTGCTAATGTTAAATGCTGCATTAAATGTCGATACCCTCTATAGGAAACAGATTTACAAAAACCCATTTCGTGTTTCTGAATAATAATTATTAATATTGTTTCGCGATGTAAAATTTAAAATTGATTATTATGGTCCTATCAAGTCATGGGTTATGATTCTACATTCGATCCACCATCAAAAGAGACGTGAACCACATTTAACAGTTCGTTATACACGTAACAGATTTTCGAATTACTTACGTTTAATGCCACTTTCTGCAATTTTTTCAGGTATATCATGGTGTCAAGTTTTTATCGTGAAAGAAGCTGGAGCACTCAGAGAAAAACCCGGACATTATGTCGGAAAACAGGCAAGAATGGACCATTAAGATTGGAGACGAGTACACCAGTCCCACAGTAACACTCTAACCCGCAACCTCAGTAATGACAGGCATGTGATCACTAGTAGACTAACTACCTTAACCACTTGGCCATCGATGCCCTGCTTTCATTACATAAATTATATTGCTCAGAATGTTACATCACAATCAGTAAGTTGTAGACGACGATGTTGCAGACTGCACAGAATAACTTCCAGAATTACTTTTGTCTTATTAAACTATGATTAGTGGAGGCCAGTGTATAACATAAACTGTAATTGATCCAGCGATCAGCAGATATATCATTTCAATATTTTAAATAATTACTGATATTCAGCTAATAATGTTTATTTATTTATCCTTCTCAATGGGTGCCATTGATCAAGTAATTCAAAAAAATTCAATTCATATAGCAAATCTTTACATCCTAGATATGAAACAGACGAACTGTGAAATCCATGAATTTCAAATAAACATTTACTAGTTTGTATGTCCATTAAGGAAAATATAGGTATGAAGTACTGTTTCTAATGACATGACATTGTAGGTGGTTAATTTATTTCATATTCGTTATAATTATGTCTCAGTTCAACTATACTCATAGCTGCTCTAGCTTGTCTCGGTATGTTTAGTTTACACCTGCTCTGCGTTGCTGTTTGACAATAGAAACTAAGGTTGCAGGACACAGTTTTGTAACTATATTTCAAATGACCCCAAGTGAAATTTCTTAATGCAGAACTTTAGCCCCGCTGTAGTTTATTGACATCTAAATAAAACGCAACACCTTTTTGAAGTGTCAGTAAAAGTGTTATGTTTATAAAATAGAAATATATTTAATTGTTGGGTATCATCATTGTAATAGTAGTAAACCCCCAGATTGCCGACAAGACCCTTCGACTCCTAGCTTTACAACTTTTCAATGAATTCCGGTAAAAGTCTCCAACATGGCTAAATGGCGGCTTCAAAATTGTGTGACATTGAATGACAAGTATTTTACCTGAATAAATAAATAAATAAATAAATAAATAAATAAATAAATAAATAAATAAATAAATAAATAAATAAATAAATAAATAAATAAATAAATAAATAAATAAATAAATAAATAAATAAATCAATCAATCAATCAATCAATCAATCAAACATGCCAGTGTCATAAATTAGGCTAACTTTTAATGATCTGTAAGGGGCCTCGGTGGCCGAGTGGTCACGGCAGTTTGTCTACTATTGACCACGTGGTCTGTCAACACTCATATTGCGGGTTCGATTCTCACTGCAGGCAGGGTGTACTCGACTCCAATCTTAATTGACAAGGATTGCCAGTTTTCCTACCGCAGGTCGGGGGTTCTCTCCGGGTACTCCGGCTTCCTCCCCCAATAAAAACTGAACGCCATGATATAGCTGAAAAATTGCTGAAAGTGGCGTTAAACACTATAAAACAAACAAAACAATGATCTGTAACATTTTCTTGCGGCAACAGCTTATTCCGATCAATGGTTTTTTTTTTCTCAATCTGATTAAATTACTGAAAAATTGTTATTACAGTACACAAATAAGATACATGTACCACATCTTCATTGTATTAGAATCTATGAAAAATATCACACACGTTTTTATTTGACTAAACAGGAACACGACCTCGATCTGTCGCATGGCGTAAATCATATGTATAGTTTTAGTTTTACTATACTGATAATTAAAATCGCATTAACAATCTAGATAACCATTTGTTGCAAACTGCAAATAATACAGAATTAACCAACTTAATAAAGGAAAATCTTATAATATTGATTAACTTGAACTTTAAATGATCATCAGATAAATAAGTTAGACAAAAAACATTACTTTTCAGAACAGATGAAGCGATATGTTTATGTATTTGTCATCTGCATCGGGTACTATTTATCACATACTTATAGCTTGCCTGAAAAGCAAACAAAATAAGTCAATCTTTTTATCTTTTATCGTGAATGAGGTTTATATCGAATTCAGTGTATTTGCACACGTTTGACTTTAAAAAATCACACCATGATTTCGAAAATATTGTGCTAAACATCAAAAAACGCAAGTAACTAACTTCAAGACATTTACATACAGCCGAAACAGACAGACAAAAATACTCTTCAGTCTTAACTGCAATTATTTCACACGGGGTTTCATTACTAGCTGATGGAACATGTGGTGAAATCGCATAGTTGAGGCAGTCCAATATTGTTTAGTTACAATATATGTAGCTACTTTTACAATTTGTTGTAAAGCAGCCCGGAGGTGATTCACACCTGGTAGTTTTTTAATACATTTTCTGCCATTGAACTGATTTCTTGGTTTAACAAATATTTTTTTCCTTTCTCTGCATTGCCATTGAAGTGTGGTTTTAGGATGGATTCCGTAAAAAATGCTATTCCTAATAAGTTATATTCGTTACACTATCCGGAATGCTTTTTTTACCGGAATCACATCTTAAATCACACACTTGCCGTTTTTTTTAAATTTCAGCAATGAAGGTAATAACAAACCAGAGTCTTTACTGCTCATCTGATTTATATAGACAATGAAGATGGCATTTCCCTGCTAAACCAAGTCCTGAAATTTCAATTTTCTACTGGCAAAAATAACATTATCTTTGTTGGATTTTTCCAATGAATCTTGTTGTTTGGTTTCTACGGTTTCAAAAGTTTCAGATATGAAGAGATTTTAACAATTTCCTATAGGTCTCTATGTTAAATTAATTCCTACAATTGATACCATCATTGTTCAAATAAGTAAGCATCAACTTTTAAGAGAACCATCCAATAAATATTCACAAATCATCTTTGCAGTTTCAGAAAAGATGGCTATTTGAGAATTATTTCCATAGGGTTCTATGTTAAACTTAGTCCTATGGTTGTGACTCTTTTGAATTTCCAATTGGCATAAAAGCATAAACCCTATAGAGAACATGTCTGTTTTGCAAACATAAATATACAATTATACTCGCTACAAACTCTTGCATATCGCATCAATGGAGAAATATAGACACCGAAGCTGGAACATTGTTGCATAAATGAGGAAAATTTATAATTTGTAATTAAAATTGTCTCATTGTCGTAAACTCTTGTGTTGAGATGATCAGTGGCGTCATATTCGATGATTAAGTCTAAACATGATGTAAATGAAGTTGTTTCTGTGTTTTTTTTAAAATAAATTTCCAGTTCTATAAAATATACCTACGGAAGCCACTCAGCAAATTGAGGGTCGTTAACTGAAAGGAAATTATCAATATATCTTTAAATGTCTTTCACCAGAAAACAGAAACAAATCGGCAAGGCACTGGGCGCAGTTTGTACCCATTGAAATTCCAATTACCTTCTGAAAGACACGTCCTCCAAAATTTAAAAAAAAATGTTGTCAATCAGAAAATCACGCACATTATAAGCATGTTCCTCGCTGTAGCTTAATTTACCTTTTTGTTCTTTAGTAGAAAAATACGCATTGTTTTAAACTAAACCTTCACATTTGTAGGCATATGAAGAAGCGAAGGCTCTATGTATGATTTATTTAGAACGGGATTTCAGTTTACGGTGAGGCATAACCTATATATGAATGAAATTACTTCGCTCGTAAACAGTTTCGCAGTATTTTTTGCTGTGTTCTTTCAGTGCAGATATCTTAGTCAAACACATTGACAACTTTTAGGTAGAACAAATAGATGTACCGGCTATGTACCTTTCCATGTAAGGATTTTTATGTAATATTGGAATCCAATTCAAGTATTTTAAGTCGACAGAATCTTTGTAGTAATGAAGTAGTCATGTTGCACTTTCCGTAGGCCAGGATAATATGTTTGTCATATGTGGCACTTTTGTACGTGAAATTAAGAGTAGTATCTTGATGCATTACTCTTAAATAAGGCATTCATAGTAATGTGACTTGCATACAAACACAATGTTGTTAGAAGCCTGGTAAGAAGGAAAATAGCGTATCTGTCATGGAGAAAAGCGAGGCTCCTCGTAGCATCCTTGTCTTTAAATACGGATTTAGGTAGATCATTAATGCAATTTCTAAGACTCTTAATGCGATGTTTTACCAAAGACCTCATTGTTTTACTTATTTACAGTGCATCTAGTTCTGGTTCTTGTTCTCTTTCTCTCTTAGTACACTATTTGGCTTATTAATCGACTGCAGCCATAATAGTTTTTAAATTTAAATTTCAGTCTACTGGTTGTGGTTTTCTGAATTTAGGACCCCACGAGTGGTAATGATTCAGAGGTTCTTGTGCCAATGATGTTCACCAGTTATGACACGATCAGAGGAATGGTATATGAAAGAAAAATGATAAAAAGTGCATTCAGTAGGTTGCTTGAGGTATGCTTCAATTTGTAGGTCCTGCCATGCTAGATTGTAATTCAAGACTTTATTTGAAATGGTGTATTTATACGATTCAATTGGAGTTGATTGATTTTTGAAATACAAATGGATCTGATCTTTCACTTCTGATCTACTCAGTTTCAACGTTAACTGCATCAATTCCTTTATTTCTGAATTTCATGTAAAAACGTTCTATTCTCATCAAGTAGAAGCTCTATCCGCGCATGTTTGAAAAGAAGTCAAGAAGCTATAACAAGAATAAGGCTAGTCAATCTATAGCATGCACGAGTACGAATATAGAAATGATCCAAAGAAGTAGAAGTAGAAGAAGAAGTAGAAGTAGTGTCTGGGTATGTTCTTGAAATCTAATCTGAGTATGTACACTGACACATTGACAATTGTTACACGAGGTCACATATTGCCAATTGTTACACGAGGTCACATAATGCCAATTGTTACACGAGGTCACATATCAACATACATATACAAAGAAATAAGCGGTGGAACAACGCTGAAAAGAATGTAATGCAAATTAATATAACAACTAATAATTAATATTTGAATTAGAAAAATGTGTGATTAGAAAGTTTCATATAATATTTCAGTCAATAAAGTCATAACAAAGGAATTGCAAATTTCTTGTTCAAGATTTCCAGATAAAAACAAATTTATTAATTCCCATTTGGATAAGTTCTATAAGTTTAAAGTTATTTTTAACCTGCTTTAAATTAAATAACAAATAATGTACATAGGTAAATCACAAAACGATTACCATCCAGTGGCTACTGTAAATACAGGTTCATTTCATTTAAATTCTGATAATAATCAAGTTCTAATGGAACTTTAAACAGACAATTAAATTTTAACAAAGGAAAACTTTAAAATATATTATTAATGACAGTTTCTTCATTCAGTTGAAGTTGGTCATCAGACAGTAGAAGTAGAAGAAGAAGTAGTGTCTGAGTATGTACTAGAAATCTAATCTGAGTATGTACACTGACACTTTGCCAATTGTTACACGAGGTCACATATCAACATACATATACAAAGAAATTAGCGGTTGAACAACGTTGAAAAGAATGTAATGCTAATTAATGTAGAAATGAAATTTGTCTCCTATTACATCTTCGTACAATTTTCAAGTTTGTTACGGTGCTGGGATATTATACCACGACCAGTTGTAATTGGTAGATTGCAGTTAGAAGTTATATTTGATAAATAAAAAGTTCACACCTCAAAGAAATATCAAGTAACATTCCCCTATGTGAAGAGTTTGCCATTTCGGAACAACTATCTGTGAATAAACTGGTCTTTTTAAAGTTCAAAAATCGAATCCAATTTGATTTGCGAAAATATATAACCAAGACTTCCGTTGTTTAAAATAGATTACATGCTCGACCTATCTTTACATATCTGAATAAGTCGAAATTAGCCTCAATAATATCTTAAATCGTCTAAACTTATTTCAACCGAGCCTCATCCACCTGAATTGCGACAAGTCTACGAGTTTAGACCTTGTCTAAACTATACCAGTTATAATTCTGAATTAATATAAACCTTTTAAGTTACTCCAGAGAAAAATATAACAAACCAATAATTAATATTTTGAATTTGAAAAATGTGTGCATGATTTGTAAGTTCATATTTCAGTCACTAAACTAGTTATATAACAAAGGAATTGCAAATTTCTTGTTCAAGATTTCCAAATAAAAACAAATGTTTAAATTCCCATTTGTATAAGTTCTTAGTTTAAAGCTATTTTTAACCTGCTTTAAATTAAATAACAAATAATGTAAATAGGTAAATCACAAAACGATTACCATCCAGTGGCTACTGTAAATACAGGTTCATTTCATTTAAATTCTGATAATAATCAAGTGCTAATGGAACTTTAAACAGACAATGAAACTTGGAAATAAAGGACAGCTATAAAATGTAGTATAAATGCATATCTTTAAAAGTTTTAAATACCGAGTTGAAGCCTAAATTACAAACAAGTATTCGTTTATTCATTGCGCAATGAAAGTAATTCAAATAGTAGTTTTTTATGTACCTCAGAAATTGTTCCTTATACATGTTATAATAATTTTTGGCCCCTAATAATTTTAATTTAAATACTGTGATTAGCTTAAAGATTGATATTAATTTGTTAGCATATCACTGGTGATTGAAACAAAGCTTCGAGATTCAGCTGTATCAAAAAAATTCAGACTAATTTATAAGGGTCTTAATAAGGTCGAGGTCAATTCAGACATTTAGACTTAGTCAAGACAAGGTCAGCACGATTTAAGAATGATTACAGTGTAAACTACAATGTCATGCTTGTTTAAGTAGTAAATCTAAGACTAAGGTCAAGTAAAATAGAGTAACGTTCATACACATTCAGACTTGTGTAAATAAGAGCAGAGAATAATACATGACCTTTTCCATATTTGCCCTGGTATCATGCCTCGACCCATCTTAGTCTTTGACTTGACCGTTTCCATATTTGACCCGTTTCCATATTAAGCCGACACTCAGTGGAGGGGTGACATGGGTCTCGGGATGATACCAGGGCAAATATATAAAATGTTATATTATAGCTCACATAAAAAACTTGCATTATGATTGGTTAGCAAGCCGTATATATCAGGCTATGTATACGTCTACAGCCGTATACATAAATCATATTTTTTATCCCGTATGGCGCCCCTGGGAAAACAAATCATCATGGCCGCCTTCGTCCCGCTTCGATTGCAAAACGAACAAACAGAGCAACAATGTCTACCCGAACATATTTAGACGTAAATAAAATGTAATACATTTGTTTAAATAACAGAAGGGAAGTAAATTAAGAAACAAAACTATTCTAAATATCAGCGATAGAAGGCACGGAAAAAGGGGGTGTTGGCTCAGTAATGTCAGTTACAGGTCACAAATCCTGTATAATTTTGTTGTGTCCTCTATTCAAGTGTGTCAATGCACAAAACAATAAACGAGAAAAGTGATCTCAAGCGCACTAAAAGTTAACAAATATGTACCTGCACTAACTGTATCATGCATTCTTCAGCGAAGACATAGTCAAAATCCGTTAATATTTATTTTGATTTCCATCGTCCAAAGTTCAATGATATTCATTTTAATTGCATCAAAGTGACATTACCGTCAATTACTAGTTTTCTTATTTTAATTCACATATCAACGTCCACATCCACACATCAATTAAAACCAATACAAGCTCCAGTTTTCCACCTATATTGAATTTGGTGCTTCGCAAACTTTTACCTTGACACTTCCCAGTTTAAGGATACAATTGGGTTATTTATTTAACAGAAGACGATTTACATTTAAAAAAAATATTTTTTCGCTGTTATTTCATATAAAAAATGTTTTCTTAGTTTTTTTTTATATTCAACAAAAATATAGTTGCTTATAGGATTAAAAACTGGGTTTTAGGAAATTATCAATGTGTAAACTCCGGCGACTCACTCACAAACTAAATAAAGTCCGAAGGTGTTTAATCCTTATAATTCTATGAAATAATCGTTGCGATTTTTAAAACAGCAAAAACAGTTACAGAAGCCCATCAAGACCTCAAAACGTACCTAGGCCGGAAAAGGTAGGGATATGCAAAACATAGTACCAAAGGAATCGCGGTTCTGTAGAATATTGATAGGAAAAAAACAAAATGAAACACTAAATTGTATTTATATTATATTTTATTTGAAATCTCCATCGATTTAATTGAAAATAATTAGGACAGAGAAAACATTGTCCCCTGACGATACGCTAGGAGGACGCCATCTTGTTTACATTGGATACTGAAAGTAGTCTGCTCAGAGGAAATATCGATATATAAATTATCTGAGAAGACGCCATTTAAGTGTTTTTATCCAATCAAAGCACTTAATATAAATAAATTACAGCATGAATAGAATTATTTTTATATAAACTTTGGTTATAAATCCCGAATGGGCTTCGAATCGTCGAAGCGTCATAAAAGTAGCGTTGTGGGGTACCCCAAGGGACAATATTTATTGAATATATTTTGATTTTATCAATAATACAGTAATAACGTAATTTGACCAATTCCCGAGTGTAAGTTTGTTTTATAAAATCTATGAAAATAAAAATGCATTTTTTTTAAATGTTATGCGTTCACTTAAAACGTATATTTTCCTAAGAAATACGGATAACTTGAACTTGAACAAAAAAATTACGCTATGTACATAGTTCTTTTTTAAATATTTGTTTTCCCGTTAAATATTCCTAATTTAAGACGAGAGCTATATAATATAATAGTTATTCCGGTCTTAGACAGGGTACATAATGTTACATTCACGGCACATTCCTTCGGCTCATGGAATATAAATCCTAAGCCGTGAATGTGACATTATATACCCTGTCTAAGACCGGAATAACATATAATGTATAATTCTATTTATCAAATAATAGCAACTTTATGTGTCGCTACGATTTTTCAGCTTTGTACGAGCATATGATTGATGTAAAATATTATTGAGATCACAGTTGTTCTAAAATCCTAGGTAGAAATAAATATAGGTTTTTTTTCAAATTTCTTTTTTCAGATATCGTGCATAAAAGTGTTATTTTGTGATCGTATATTCCTTGTTATTAATTAAAAGCAATCGTAACTATATCAGTATATGGATAGAAGTAGAATAAGAAAACTAAAACACACAGATAAACAACCAATCATTTAAAAAAAAGTCCCATATGTTGCTGTCGTAAGCTTACTTCTGTAACAAATATTACCCCTTATTTCATGCTAAATAAACAAATTAAGGTTGAAGCGACGTAGAATTTTTGACAAAAACTTTAGGAAAATACTTTTAGCTTTGAAGCTAGCAATAATGTTGACGTATATCAAAACGTAGCAAATAAATATATGTAATGACATAAGAATAAGACGTTCAAACCTAAGATTGAATAATGTATTTAATACCCAATGTTCTATCATATTTATTTTATAACCTGAAAAAAATGTTTCTTATTTCTTATTAGTATTATTCCTTCATGTTGGCATATAACTTATCACTTTATGTGTTTGTTCCTGGAGTATCAGAAAGAAAATTACCGTTGATACTTTATCTGTGTAACCTCCGTTACAATGTGTACATGGTCAGCACCTTCAGACTAAAATATCCTTGTCATGTCACATAATTTTTGGAGAAAATTTTATATTTTGGAGTTTTTTCTGTATTCGGTACATTTTAAATGTTATCATTTTACATTTTTTTTTAGAAAGACTGACAAGTGGCTTAATATGGGTATCTCGTCCCGAGAGGACAAATATGGATGTCTGCCTTGGTCGGGAATATATCGCCTACTTATAACTTTCGGTCGTATTCATGTACTCAATATGCCATATTTATGAAAAAATGTATGAAAAAAGTAAGTACAAAAAAAGACCTAACTTTAGCCAATGTAATAATAAACAATTGTCAAAAGATGATCGAAATCAACTACCAAGGATATATTCTGCGTATTTGGCGTTGAATAATTAATTTTATAACAGTGTCTTACCTCAACTATAGTTATAGCAAACGTCATAATACTGAATTATAATGTCTGTTACTGTCGTTAACCATATATGTGAAAAAACAGGATTCTAATTCTTTCGTGCTTGAAGAACTTTAATTAAATGGCGCACTTTTATATTGTTTCATAAGATATATACAATCGAACCCTAAAGGATGTTTTGTTATTCATAGATGACTCGAGGGAAAATGGTAATAACAGTTAATTAGTTTTATTTTTAACGTTCGATTGCAAAAAATAGATGTTTAGATTCATGGATGTTGATGTTCGGCCAGGAATATGTAATGAAATATTGATAAAGTTCAATTACTATTATAGATTTGCAATTTTGGTTTAGGAAAATATTTAAGATAAACAAATATCTAAAAGGATGCATGATATAAAAATGTGAGTCAAAATTAATATATGGTAAATAAATAATTGTTCAATTGGGAATTTTGACATCAAAGTATTTGAATACAAATAATGAATGCTTAAGATGTCCGTCAATATTGGGGCACAAACATATGGGAGTAAAGAATATAAATTTATCTTGTTAAGTAAATAAATTCGACATATTTTTTAAGGAATAATTAAATGTCAGATTGCCATTAGTGTCAGTTAGTTACTTAAAGTAGGTCGAGTTAAATTATAAAAAAGGAGCAAATTCTATGATATTGTGGATCAGGTGACATCAGTTTAACATAAAACGTCAAGTAGTCTCCACGTATAAAAAATTGCCTTGTCGCAATGTCACAACCAAAAGGTGGAGACAAAACATTCATTCTCTTTTAAGGGTCCTATTTTTAGACCAGGAAAACCTGTTAACGCTTATAAAAAGACGTCACATTGTACTTCTCTCTTGACTTGCATAACATTTTTAAAATACATGATAAATAACATTTAATAAAAATATTCATATGTTAACTTTGGCACAAATTTTTTTACACTTCTTCACAGTACGAGTTCAATACAGAGATGAATCCAGACGCACAAATGCAATTAAAGCGTCTGGATAATCGAGACTAAACGTCGAGTAACATGACGACTGCGAACAAAGTGGTGTTACCTGCCTTTAACGGGCAAGGTCATGTAAGGCTAGAACATGCAATATATGATTCTCGATAACTTACAGTAAGAAACTTTTTAAAATGCTAAGAAAAAAAAACCACGGTTTTTCCAAATTATTTTGACCTCGTCATTATAACGCCTGAATTTTAATTTGTTTCACAAGATTGATTTTTATTTGCTGCCGAAGCCATAAGGGGACATTGCAAATAAGAATATTTTTATAATTTAAATTTAAATCACAATAAAACAATTCGTCTTCCGTAATTTGTGTAATTACTTAAGAATTTAGGCCATTACTTTTTGAAGCAAAATTAAGTGAACCTACAAAGATTTGATACCAGGGGCTATAAAGAGGGTTTGAAAACATCTGGGGAGATGAGGAATAATTCTTAAACATTTACATGTAGGTTTACGCAACGTTCTCTTCCGTGGGCAGCTAAAAACTTTGCATCCTTACAGTTTTGTCCAAAGAAAAACGTAAAATAAAATAAGGGATGCTGAACATATCGGTCTATTTTTAGGTTAGCAGAACCGTAAATTCAGTTTCACAGAAGAGGAGGCAGGACATCGGCGGAAGAGGGGGAAAGTTTTGCTTAGCCTCTCAATCGATAGAGTCATTTTACCAACAAAACGACTCACTAACTATACATTCTTGCACCGGCATGTTTATGAAACTGACAAAATGTCCAACACTTCCTTTTTTTATTAAAAGTCTGATTTTCCAAACACTGATAAATACCACCCGCCCGCCCCCAATATAAAACATTTTCATTCGAAAATATTTGTATTTTCAAATTTAACCATTTTCAAAACATCCAATCAGATACCTCTGCATATTTTGTGCTCTATACTATAGCTTGAGGCAAAACAATACCGGTGGAGTCAGTGGATTACTAACCAAGTATAACCGGTCAGGGCAATGCATGGAGATTTTTCGTTTTGACTTATTTGCCTTTACTTTATAATAATAAAGGTATACAATAGTATATTTATTCATTATAATTATTCTTTAAGTGTAAAATAAGCACCATTGATTGAGATCTTTACATTTTGTGCTAGTCATAAAATCTGTGATATACATGCATATAAAACTACCTCGAGAGATATACTGGCTTGCGTGATCAACTACACATAAAGGTGTGTCCTTAATTTACGGACGTACAATACACAACAAACTTGTGTAATATTAGACACTTAAATCACATATAGTGACAGTGCATCGCTTTTTACACACAACATAAATATTGTTACAATTTCGTAAAGTTTGGTTGTTACAAGGCTATACCCGGTATTGTCATTGTCTGAATTACACCATTCTTTATATACTAGCTCATATACCTACTCCAATTTTCATTGTCATCAAGGACTTAACCCAGAGAGCTGACCGGACCGTCCCCTGGTGGCGATATTGAGGAAGCTCTTTCTCTCTCTTTGTTTAGTTGCCAAGTTATATAAATGAAAATATGATCGCAAACCATATTGGGTTACTTGTGAAGTGTGTCCAACACGTTTTGCACGATAAATATTTGAATATTAGAATTGGTTCATTTTTAGCCTGTACAAAAGGATAAGTTTTGTGTGGCAGTCTGAATTAGGGCCCCATCCATCCCGTTTGCCATAGGGTTTATTATTAAAAAGCAATCCCACTGACATATGGTAAAAAACTGCTGCCTGCCATTAGTCATCAAATGATCCTTCAATCAACAAGGCTAATGCATTGTGAAATTTAATATTACAAATAATTATATGGTCGCAATCTTAATTTATCTGCAAACTTTAAGCTTTGTACTAAATCTTAACCAAGAATGATAAATGTTCGTTTGTACAAACGCGATCTAACATTACGCTTATCGCGCCATCTTTTGGTATCGACACTATGGTATTTCATTCAAACACATTACATCATTGTATTTTCACTGAACGCGTGTTTACTCAAACTCAAAATTATTTTACAGAACAATTAATGCTAATGTTTAGAAATAAATATTATTTCGTCCATCAATAACCATTAAAAACTGTGAACAATAGAAAAATAACACGTGGTTCCGATTGTTCTGAATTATGAAACCCAGCACGTTGACGTATTTTAAAATATCTTACACAATTGTATTGTTATCACCTACAGTGTTATGGGAAAACCAAGTGAATGCTCCAAAAATTGTCGTAGCAAAAATGACCAATGGTGTTCAGTACACTGCAGCGTACAATTATATCTGTGCTATTTATAATTGTTCATGTACATAAACCTTATTGAGAAAAATATATCTTTGAATATAATTTATCACAAACCATCAACTAGTTCTGGAAATGAAACATTTAAATGTTTTTCATAAGATTAAATCTATCAAGCTGATTAATAACAAGTCGAATATAATACTGATACAAAATTTTGTTACTTAACACCAATTCTCCATAAGGATCAAAGGATTTCCATATGGGGTGAGACATGACATGTCTCAGATTTTGCTGATTTTCATTTTATAACTTGAAATTGACCATTGGATCACAAAATAATGATTGTTTGTTATGATTTGACTTCGGTTGCCATGGTAACTGTGGCAGCCATTTTGGGGCGATTAAAATACAGTGAAAAGGGCGATATTCAAATCCCATTTTTCAGGGGAAAATCAATTCATATTCAATAGAATTTTTTTATTTGCTTAATTCAATATCTCATTGATAATATTCACAACAGTTACAACATTTTCAATATATGTGTGATCAAACTGAGACTATTGAACATGTCAAGAAATAGGGCATTATTCTCTATAATTTTTGGTTAAAAATATTACCATTTTTGCCACTTTTCTGACTCCATTTTCAGAAAATGCACCAATCACAAATACTAATCATGAATATAATTACATAGATTGATGATTAATATTAAAAATTTTTTTAAAATCTCAATGGGGTAAGAAAAAATGTCTTTAGAAAACACCGTTAAAGTTGGTTACCATGGTAATAAAACAAAAACGGCAATTTTTCGATATTTAAATATATGTATGACCATACTTCTATTATGAGCCAAGATAACAATTGTTGTATTTATATGTACCTAAAATGGATCATTTCAACATAGCATGACCTAGGAAAACTTTCAAGGTCACTTATGTGGTTTTCAAGGTCACTTAAAATTAATTTTGCTTCGAGATTTTCATATTTTAAAGCTCAATTTTTAGTTGACCTTGACCTTGAGACACTGTACCCTGAAATGATTTCAATGTCATTTTAAGTTTATAGGATATCTGTTAAAAATAATAATTAAGGATGATTTAATTTAACCCTAAGAAATAGGAGTTTCGTCGAAATATTGAACAATACAGAAATGGCTTTTTTTTACAAGTTACAATGGTAACCATCTTTGACAGTGTTTTCTTAATACATCTTTTATTACCCCATTGAGATTTTTATAAGTTTTGAATATTAAACATCAATTTATGTAATTATATTCATCACGAGTATTTGTGATTGGTGCATTTTCTGAAAATAGAGTCAGAAAAGTGGCAAAAATGAAATTTTTTTGGTAGAAAAATTCCTGAGAAAATCCACGATTTCTTGACATATTCCATAGCCTCGTTCTGACTACACATTTATGTTTAGTCTTGAAACTGTTTTGAATATTGTCTATGAGGTATTGAATTAAGCAAATAAACTGTTATATTGAATATGCTTTGATTTTTGAATAACAAATTGGGAATTGAATATAGGATATTTCGCAGTATGAGAAATGATAAAAAATGACGGCCTCGGTTACCATGGCAACCGTGGTCAATCATAACAAACAGTCATCATTTTTGTGATCCAATGGTCAATTGCAACTTATGAAATGAAAATCAGCAAAATCTGAGACATGTCATGTCCCAGTTATTTTGGTGCTTAGGGATAATTGGTCTTAAGAAGTGTAGCTGGTCGGTACAATTTCATACTGACTTCTGCCAAAGACAATATCTGTTTTATTACATAAATGATGGCTTATATTAAATTGTAATAATATGCAGTACAATGGTAATCATGTATTGTTATTGACTGATTGATTGTTGTTTAACGTCCAGCACGCAATTTTCAGCTATATTCAGGACGTGAATTTTAATTAAATTTAAATTATAAGTACACTATGTCTCCCTGAGAATATATACAGATAAAAATGGTACTTAAAACAATAAAAGATATGAAGCATCACAATAAATATTGAAATTAAATTTTATTAAATAAATTAATTTCTTTTACAAATCTTAAAATTGTGTCGCCTGCGACTGTTTTAAATAAATTAAAATACGTATCTACAGAATAGAAACGTTCCCTAATGTGGGCCACGTCCACGCAGTCCATTAAGACATGCTTAATGGTATATGTCTTGTTTATTACTTAACTCAGACACATATTGTGTACAAGAGCAACATAATCAAAACAAATACATACATGTACATACATAAACACACAAATATATACAGAATATGTTCAAATATATGTATCAATAGAAAATGTGCTTTTGTTTCTATAAGAATGTTTTTCTAAAGTAATAAAAGTTCATAGAAATTTCCTATTTTCTTTAAGGAATAAACTCACTGACCCTATACCGTTGATAGTCGGAGCTACAACTTTTAACTAGTACAATATTTTCAACTACATTTTATGCTAATTACGTACGTATTTCTTGTGAATAACTTCAAGGCAATGTGTTTACATATAAATTTATTAAAAACATTGGAAACTTGTACCGGAAAAGGATAAGTAATTAAAAAAATTATCTAGAACAGAAAAATAAAGGTACTGCTTAGAAGAATCATAGACAATTAAATGAAAATCGACTCGTGTTATTGTTTTCAAGTTTGTTTTTAATAAAAGAATTATCATATCCTCCTTACACACGATTTACACAATTGAACATGTTGACAGACCACGTGATCAATGGTAGACGAACTACCTTGACCACTCGGCCACCGAGGCCCCTTGCTCAAATGAATCAATTATTTTTTTCGCATACCTTCTTCTGTTTCAGATAGTAAAACAGTGTCGTCTGCATACAGTATAATAAACAATTTATGATTCTTTACATAATCTTTCGACAGTGTCTAAACTACATACATTATTTTGCTGAAAATACTCCTGTAAGTCATTTAAGAACAATGAAAATAAAAAGGGGGATAAAAGGGGGATAAATTTTCCCACTGTTTTACCCCCATTTTGCAGTTAAAGAAAAATTGATTGTTTGTTGCCCTTTTTTATACTTGTTTATATATTTTGATACATGTTGTTTCCTTTTATACTATACTTTAGTAGTTTTTGCCATAGGCCGGTTCTCCAGACGGTGTTAAAAGCACGCTTAAAATCAACAAACGTGCAATATAACTTTTTACCCAGAGAGAAGTAAATATTAATCAGAGAATAAAGTACAAAAATATTATCCACAGTAGAATATCCTCTGCAGAATCCAGCCTGTGATTTTGAAATAAGCTCACCGTGATCAGCATAATTATTAAGTCTATTATTAAGGATACCTGAAAACGTTTTACTTAAACAGGAATTTAAAGTAATCCCTCTGTACATATCTGGATCTACTTTAGATCCTTTATTTTTATAAATAGGCACCATAATTCCAACCGACCAACATTCTGGTATAAGATCATTGTCTAATATTAAATTGAAAAATTGAGTATAAACAGGCATCATGTTTTCCATGGTATTATCAATATACTCGTTTACTACCAAGTCACTACCGGGCGACTTGTTATTTTTTAAATTCATTACAACGCGTTTTACTTCGGACTCGGTAATGGGACTGTTCAAAGATGCCTCGACTTCGTCCGGTATATTAATATGATCCAAGTTCGTTATTTGGTCATCTTCATTATGTTGATTTTCGTTAAGCTTTTTAAAATGATCATATAAAGCTTGTATAGATATTTCATTTTCATCCGATTTTTCACGATTGTTATTCAGTCTATTTAATGTCTTCCAAAATGATTTACTGTCTTTTGGTGACAGTTGTCGTAGTTCGTTTTCAGATTTTAGCTGATATTGCATGTACGTTTTATTTAAGACCTTTTTGTAATTCTTACTAGTCACCCCCAACTGTATTTTTGTTCTCGGCATTTTTAAAAAATACTATACCGCTTTCGTGCTGTGTGGAATTTTTTGCGAGCCGTAGCGCTTTCTTCATTAAACTAAGGTTTCGAGTTTTCATGTTTATGATATTCTTTGCGTTTGTTATGTTTTCCGAAGAAATTTTTTGCAGCATTAATGAAATTTACATTAAGGGTTTGTACTACATTTATATATCTATATCAGCCTGTCGAATATCGTCTCGTCTCGTCAATCGTTCTAGTTCATGAACAAGTGTAAAGGTCACATCTTCGCAGTCATATTTAATATAGTTGACAAACTTAATTTTCTTTTTACAGCTCCATTTCACAAAAGACGTGTCATTACTGTCCTCTATACGCGTATTTGCATTAGTTAAATTAGTGACAGTCGCACGTATTTCAAATTCGATCGCACAATGACAGTCAGAGAATAAAGAAATAAATTCTTCAATATTAAACTTAGAAAGCAAGGGAAATAATGTACTGTTGCATGGCGCACATTCGGGTCGTGGCTCATTATTTAAAATATAACTAGGTGTCGTGGTATGACCAAGACGACATCGTGTATTCTTATAACTTATACAAATAAAAACATCACATTGGCTGATCATTTCCATTGATTGCAACTAATCACAGCGTTTGAGTTAAATACGAGTAAAGAAAAAGTGGTCGCATCTCGATTAATAGAGTTAAGGGTTTACATCCATCATGGATTATTTATTTTTGTATCTTTATTAAAAAAGTAAAATTGTATTTAATGTATTTTTACTTTGTATAAACCTTATTTTTTATATAACAGAAAAATGCAGTTATCTAAATAAGGAAGAAAAGCTTCCAACTACTATACTGACATCGAGAAAAAAATAAGTTGATAAAATGAAGAAAGGAATGGACAATTAATAAATTAAGTAAAAGGGGCAGAAACAATGATAAAAAGAAAAATAGAAAAAAGAGAAAAGAGAAATATAGAGAGACGTTAGCAAAGAGAAAATGAATAAATCGCACAGTCACAACGTCTAACACTAAAGATTGTTCTAGTTTAACACTGAACGTTTGCTTAACGTCCAGCGAAAACATATTTCTGCTATATTCAGTACAAGAACAGATGTACAAGGGAAGTGTGGCTATTAAATAGATTTTTCGGTAGGGACAGCGAATTTAGCCTTTTGTATGATGTAATTACCTTGCTCCAATCTGGAAGATTTGTTTGTTTGTTTGTTTAAAGGTGTTTAACGCCATTTTCAGCAATTTCTCAGCTATATCATGGCGTCCAGTTTTTATTGGGGGAGGAAGCCGAAGTACCCGGAGAAAACCCCTGACCTGCGGTAGGAAAACCAATATGGAAGAAGAAATTATATTAGCTATATGTAAGTAAAGAATTTGTTACATTAATAATAAGTTACTTGTTGCAAAATCATACCCAAAAGGGTCAAGATAATATTAACATATGTTAACAATGTTAATTCGTATATATGTATTGAATGTAATTGATTTAAGCATTAACTGACATAGACCTGTTTCTCATTTCTAATGGTTGTTTAAAAATTCCTTTTTGGGGTTATGCAGATACTTTATTTTGTCAAGTGGTAGAAAATTTTTAAATAGTTCTTTATAAAACATTAGTTTACATCATCACTCAATTTATCTTAAACGTGACATGATTAAAGACACTTATTTACCTATTCCATTTCAATCTCGATTTCCTAATCCTTAAAAAATTAAACTTATTGGGTTAAATAAAGGAGATTTATTAGCTTTGAATGTTATTGGCGTATTGAAACATCATTAAGGCATCCAGAATTTCTTTTACAAATATTTATTAGTTTACGCATCCTCTTAAGTCTGGGTTTCAGAGTCCACGTTCGCTCCATCATCACTCCTGATGATGTGGTGAACGCGGACTCGGAATCCCCGACTTAGGAGGACGTTTACAAAGACTTTCTATTATTTACAGTAAATGACTTAAATCAACCCCCAAATAAATCTTTCATGAAAAAATATTTAAATGATTTTACATTTTTTGCACCAAAACACAATTACAATGTGGTTTATGAAACAATTTAACGGTCATATTTGTGTTAATGGTGAACAATTTATGGCAGCATTATCTATGACGTCATGAAACATGTAAATGTAATGGCCGATTTCAAAATAATGCGAATAGATTTAACATTATCTGCTATTTACTTATGAAATGGATTTTAAAGTGTTTGTTGCTAAACAAATAATCTGCAGAAATGTTTCTAAATGGCTTCATAAACGTTATTTTTCGGGTTAACAGTGCCAAACATTTCAGATACGCGATCTAATAAATGTAACATTTAACAAACAGCAACATTGATAGAAATACTTGATTTGCATAAGATCGTAGCAAGACTTTAGAAACCTGGGTTATCCCCGAGCCGTGCGTATTTAAAAGAAGCAACAAAATAAATTATTTTTCCATCGTGTAATATTTACTTATTTTAGTAGAGTACAATAAAAATGAATGGATGGAAAATTCTTATCGACGGAAGGGAATCTTGAAGATTAATTTCCATACATTTTTTTATTGATTTCCGTAGATATTTCTTTTTACAAAAAAGCTGATACTATAAGGAAGTTTTGTAGGAGATTACCTAACATATTATTTACATTTTTCAAATCGCTGAGCCATAATCAATTGTAAAGAATAGATATGTTGTTTTTGGTTTTTGAATCAGAGATTTGTAATCTCTAACCCGATTATTGCCTGATCGTGATATTAAGTAGTGATTTTTAGTTTGTTTGACTTCCTGTATTTACAATTTTATACCTTTTGATTCGATTACTGTTTTTTTATTTCTAAATCGACATTTCTTTCTTGGCTATAGCGGATTTGGCCGAGGGGTCTAGACCGCTGGACATAGTGCAGGCGAATTGGTGCCACAGTGTCACAACGGTGTGAGTTCGAATCCCGCTGAGGGAAAGCAAAAATTTGACAGTGTTAAAAATCTAATTCAAACAGTGTTGGGCTTAATTTGTAGACGTATATATAAATATTTGATATTAACCCTGTATTTCTGATGTTTCAGAAATCCGCTGGATAGATATATTATATGGTTGTCACAATACTTAGACGTTTGTATATATATATATATATATATATATATATACGTCTACAAATTAAGCCCAACACTGTTTGAATTAAATTTTTAACACTGTCAAATTTATTTTTGCTTTCCCTCAGCGGGATTCGAACTCACACCGTTGTGACACTGTGGCACCAATTCGCCTGCACTATGTCCAGCGGTCTAGACCCCTCGGCCAAATCCGCTATATAAAAATATAGCTTCATTAACCGGGGTGAATCTTAGACATAGACATAGTACATGTGTACTAGCGTGTGACGATGGAATTTTCGTAACCAATACGTATTAATCTGACAGTAATCTAATTCAGCATTTTTGTATATATTATATAGGATGACAAAGTTACTTGTCATGCAGTCACAGTAAGTAAATTATATACAAACGTCTAAGTATTGTGACAACCATATAATATATCTATCCAGCGGATTTCTGAAACATCAGAAATACAGGGTTAATATCAAATATTTATATATACGTCTACAAATTAAGCCCAACACTGTTTGAATTAAATTTTTAACACTGTCAAATTTATTTTTGCTTTCCCTCAGCGGGATTCGAACTCACACCGTTGTGACACTGTGGCACCAATTCGCCTGCACTATGTCCAGCGGTCTAGACCCCTCGGCCAAATCCGCTATATAAAAATATAGCTTCATTAACCGGGGTGAATCTTAGACATAGACATAGTACATGTGTACTAGCGTGTGACGATGGAATTTTCGTAACCAATACGTATTAATCTGACAGTAATCTAATTCAGCATTTTTGTATATATTATATAGGATGACAAAGTTACTTGTCATGCAGTCACAGTAAGTAAATTATATACAAACGTCTAAGTATTGTGACAACCATATAATATATCTATCCAGCGGATTTCTGAAACATCAGAAATACAGGGTTAATATCAAATATTTATATATACGTCTACAAATTAAGCCCAACACTGTTTGAATTAAATTTTTAACACTGTCAAATTTATTTTTGCTTTCCCTCAGCGGGATTCGAACTCACACCGTTGTGACACTGTGGCACCAATTCGCCTGCACTATGTCCAGCGGTCTAGACCCCTCGGCCAAATCCGCTATATAAAAATATAGCTTCATTAACCGGGGTGAATCTTAGACATAGACATAGTACATGTGTACTAGCGTGTGACGATGGAATTTTCGTAACCAATACGTATTAATCTGACAGTAATCTAATTCAGCATTTTTGTATATATTATATAGGATGACAAAGTTACTTGTCATGCAGTCACAGTAAGTAAATTATATACAAACGTCTAAGTATTGTGACAACCATATAATATATCTATCCAGCGGATTTCTGAAACATCAGAAATACAGGGTTAATATCAAATATTTATATATACGTCTACAAATTAAGCCCAACACTGTTTGAATTAAATTTTTAACACTGTCAAATTTATTTTTGCTTTCCCTCAGCGGGATTCGAACTCACACCGTTGTGACACTGTGGCACCAATTCGCCTGCACTATGTCCAGCGGTCTAGACCCCTCGGCCAAATCCGCTATATAAAAATATAGCTTCATTAACCGGGGTGAATCTTAGACATAGACATAGTACATGTGTACTAGCGTGTGACGATGGAATTTTCGTAACCAATACGTATTAATCTGACAGTAATCTAATTCAGCATTTTTGTATATATTATATAGGATGACAAAGTTACTTGTCATGTTACTTAAATAAAAATTTAATTCAAACAGTGTTGGGCTTAATTTGTAGACGTATATATAAATATTTGATATTAACCCTGTATTTCTGATGTTTCAGAAATCCGCTGGATAGATATATTATATGGTTGTCACAATACTTAGACGTTTGTATATAATTTACTTACTGTGACTGCATGACAAGTAACTTTGTCATCCTATATAATATATACAAAAATGCTGAATTAGATTACTGTCAGATTAATACGTATTGGTTACGAAAATTCCATCGTCACACGCTAGTACACATGTACTATGTCTATGTCTAAGATTCACCCCGGTTAATGAAGCTATATTTTTATATAGCGGATTTGGCCGAGGGGTCTAGACCGCTGGACATAGTGCAGGCGAATTGGTGCCACAGTGTCACAACGGTGTGAGTTCGAATCCCGCTGAGGGAAAGCAAAAATAAATTTGACAGTGTTAAAAATTTAATTCAAACAGTGTTGGGCTTAATTTGTAGACGTATATATAAATATTTGATATTAACCCTGTATTTCTGATGTTTCAGAAATCCGCTGGATAGATATATTATATGGTTGTCACAATACTTAGACGTTTGTATATATATATATATATAATATATATATATAATATGAAAAGTTTGATATTTTAAACAAGGCCACAAGATTTCCCGTCAAAGATACTTCAGCATTCTAATAAGCATTTTAGACACACTAGTTCATCTTTCTGCCCACTCAAATGTATCCGCAATAGGAACTGTATATTTAAATACTAGTATCCAACAACACCGACTGCCTCTGCAGAAAGACTTTTTTCCATGTAGCCGCTTAAATTTTACTTGACATAATCAAGGATACGCTTGCTTTTTATGTCCTTTTGTAAGAAAAACTGAATTTAAAAACTGGTCAGAATTCTAAAAAGTTTTCTAAAAATAGTATCAAATACGTAGTTAACGTTCTGTAGTATCTATTAAGCAGAAGGTACAAGTGGGCTACATTTTGGACATTATCTATATTCTATGTCATGGTGGGGGGGGGGGATACGCGCTACATCCTTGAACAAGTAAGCATGAAATTCTGTCGAATATATTTGCTGAACAAAATATTCTTACATATCCCTCGCTTTATCAACAAAGAAAACTTTCAAAAAGGTAGGTCATGATCAATTTAGGTGCAAAAAGAATTTAACGTTACCAAAAGTTAGTCATTGTGGGAACATATATTGGTTGATGCTCTTGTGGGAGGTTCCAGTTTTTGTGTATACATAATATTTATATGGTTAATTCCTTTTTGGTGTATATCAATGAGTGAAATGTAGTTGATTTTTGTAATTGTTATCAGATTCAATTCACAGTTTCAAAAATTCTTTTTGAGAAATCTAATTATTAACCTGATAAAATTTCTATTACACTAGCCCAAACAAAAAACGTACAATAAACAACAAGATGCTGGTAAGAGTGACCATTTTGACGGATTTTTAAAGCTGTTTATCTGGTTTAAAATGTAGAGTTTAGAAACATTTCAATTTATTATGTATGATCATCGTGTTAAGGTACGTCATCAAATGCTTAATATTTATCAATCTATCTCCATCTATCTTTAATTAAGTTTATCAGTACACTTGTTTTACTTATATTATGAAATTAATATAACTTATTATGTGAATAAACATGGTATTCACTTTCCTTACTTAAACATTTATTTTCGCGTGGTAATATCTTAAAAAATAAATGAAAAAAGTCACTAACCTTAAGAATTCGGATAGGACTGTCGACAAGTAAACATAGCTGATAGTCTGGGTGTTCGTCCGGGCCAGAGTCCAATTTTGTGGAGACAGCAAGAGGCTGTTCTTTCCTCATCTGACGATTATTAAATTCAGATAAAAGCGTCAAATCTGAATTTTTCGTTCTCTTTAACTTTAGACAAAATCTGGAACCCGGGGAATCTCTAAGAATTGAAAGAATACTGTCATTCCTTTTGTAGCCAGACACTCCATTGTTTTTCATCACACTGATGTTTAAATCTAGAGGTTTAATTTCAGCGTTTTAATAGACAACCGGTAATTCATTTAGTACATCGACGAATCCAATTTACGAATTTACTCTAGAGACTTTATAAAATGAATGTTGACGTTAACTAAACTATACGATAAACTATACAATAAATAATATTTAACACGAAGGTTTAAATAAATTTGCATACGCGTACTTCTTCAAAGTATCTTATCTGAAGTGACTTTAAAAACATTCAACCCTTCAATTTAAAACTAAACGTACTGTCGTTAGCGCACTCAATACTTTGCTTTATTTAACTACTGATAAACGGGCAGTAATTGCATTCAAATCAAACTGGTCAATAATACTTTATTTTAGCGTTAAGATGTGGCTACATATCGGTATAAATCTGGTTAATTTAGCGTTAATTACAGAATCGAAACGTTTAGTAGAGATTTTGGAACTCAGGATATCCACATTAAACTAGTAGTTCAAGTTATTACATAGTTTTAAAGTAAATACAAAATGAATGAGAATTTTTTAACAAATATACTTTTTTCTCTTTTCTTTGTAGAAAACCTCTTTTTCGAATTAAAAATTCTCTGCATATAAACGATCATTACCTAAAACCTTGTATACGATTCAATCAGAGGATTTATTAGGTATTTTTAAACAATATTAGTATCCTTTTGTTGCAATACAAATCCTTGTTATAACTGTTAAAGAAGCAACGCGTAGCCATTTGAATTTAAAAAAAATGCAAATTAAATTTAATAACTGATTTTTTACGGAAAGTTTTCAACCGGAAAGGTCTGTTTAATTTGATTTGACCTTTTACCAATTGAGCACGGTGACTCTAAAATAACTCTTCAATTCTTGACTTTGGCTAACGTTTTTTTACTTTGTGGTTAATGCAACCGCTACGTTAAAGTGTATAAGGACGAGGTTAGAACCTTCAATTCATTATAGCGTTGAAATACTGCCATGCCAAAGTTGGGACCGACTGCAACATTAAATATCGTCATTTGTGCCTTATCTAGGCCGGAGTATCCCAAAGTAAGGTTACACGAACGGAAAGGTCAACAAGCACACTTTCTCGACATTGGAACAGATTGTAGCAGACTGGATGTACCAATGGCCGATCGAGAAGATCGAGAAACGACTCCTGGTAAAGATAGCTACACCCGGGTCTTTTATCTACGGATTTAAAAAAACAGTTGACTCAACAGCCACTGCAGACGGAATACCTGGTCGTATTTTTGAGCAGTTTTGACACCGTAACAAGACGATAAAGGTATGTCGGTGGAACAGATTAAGGTGCTGAACATTCTACTGGCATATAATCTGGTTCGGCGACAGTGATAGGAGAATCCGAGTATACCGTTGCCGGAGTAAACGTTTCTCCTCCGTCTATGTTTAGGAAGTAAGTAGCTTTGATGAAGTTAGCGTCATGATGTGGGCGGCGATCTCTTATAAACGAAAAATAGAACTGATACATGCCCCAGGCATATTATCGGCTCAAAAGTACAGAGACGAAATTCTCCAACTTGACCTATTGCGCGTAATTGACCGACAAAGGGAGTTGTGCCAACATTCATGTGCTACCATGGTGTATCAAATAACCAGGTTGCAATCCGATTGAACACTTGTGGAACCAGCTGAATGAATGTGTGCCCCAGAGTCAACTTCCGCTTCTGACCATCGATTAGCTTCGGCAAATGTTGCAACAGAAATGACGAAAAATTCCACTTAATAACGTTAGAACATTGATTGACTCAATGATTAAACAGATGCAAATCAATATTAAGAGACCGTCCTTTCGTTGGAGTGTCACCGAAATTGTGTGGTTGATAATAAAAATGCCTGACAGGTTAGTGATCGCGGTTCTCAGCCAACTATTAGAAAGGTTCATATCATTTTAAAAAAAAAACAAAATATTTGAAAAATGATTTTTTTAAGTAAATGGCAAATCCAATAAGATCTAGTGTTGCTCCTTTTTTATGAAAATCTGAGTGAATTGCGGCGACCCATGCATGATATAGCCAGTCAAAGCTCGGCTTAATCACTGTAAAGTGAACATCAACATTTTAATTTCAAACGTTTTGCCCAACATTGAAAAATTACAGTCACATAACAAATTTCTTACCAATCTATTGAAATTAAATCTTTCACTTCCTCTCTTCTTTTTGTTATTGCCAACAACAAACAACAGACCTACTACTTTCCCTTGCTGTATCACACAAGTTTTGATTCATCATCACTTAATCTAAACATATTCATTTGTATTTTTGTTTGTCTCAAGCAAATATGAGGTCGCGTTTTGAGACCTACACGTTATCAGAGAAATTCAACTGTGTCCATACTAAAGTAAAAAAAAAAAAACGTTGTTTACTTCAAAATCGTCCGTTTGACCTATTAAGTAGATTACACGATTCAAAAGTACTTCACTATCATTCAAGAACACTTTATGTTATCTTTTAAATTGTGAAGAAGATGATTATTTACAGATTAAAATTGTCTACAAATCGTGTGTAGCCTAGAAAAGAGCTTATTCAGAATGAGATCCCTTTACGTTAATTTGTGTATAGTAAGATAAAACGCACTTGTCTTCAGTAAAACAAGTAAAGGCGATATATTAAAAGTTTTACATAGCTTAACATCACATAAAATCATTTTCAATGCTTCTGGCCCGGCAGGTGAAACATCAGGTATTGCTTGTTATTGTAAACTACATCACATAATTGTTCAACCCTTTCTACCATCTTCTAGTATTGGGCTTTGAAATTAACAAATAAATTGATGTGAAATTAAGGCTTATATGTGTAATGAATTGTTCATTACCTTTTGGACTTCTGATTTCTAATGGATTTTCATGTTAGACATATTTTAAGATTTTCAAAACTTGGATTTTAGCGTTGCTTACCGATAGTAAAATATTGAAACGCGCATCAAATGTACGGATTTATAATTAAATTGTATAGTTGATATTTTCTTACCTTAGGACAAATCCACCCAAATTGGTATCAATCTTCTCATATCAGTTAGCCCGTCATTTTAATGAAGATGAAATCTGTTAAAATGCCCCAAATTTTCAACTTTTTAATTGAAAACATATTTTTCTCATAACTGAACAATGACTAACAGTGACTATGTACGTATAATCCCAAAGCAAGCTCGAAAATAAAGCAACCAAATGTACCCTCATGTCAGCATCTTATCTGTATATACCTTCTTCCTTAAATAGACTCATGAAAACTTTGAAAAACACGTCATAACAAATTTCCGATTCACAATATTCTGTTAAGCTAATATAAGATCTCCTCCCAAACAGGAGATTCAGTTTAGCGACACCAAGGCTCGTGGGATCATCAGATTAATTTTGTAGATGACGTACTGATTTTGAAGGGATAATGCATTTCAAAATACTGTTAGACAATGGTCAGTCACTTGAACGCTTTAATGAGTATGTATGTGTGCTTTTTTAAACAATCAACTTTCATATTGTACACATTTCCTTGCAGATTTTTTGTACTAGCCTTAAGTGCTTCAAAGGCTTATTGCAAATTAAAAGAAACTATGATTCCAGTTTTTGAATTTTACGTTTCGATACATAGTTGACGTCTTATAACTTGGTAGTGACCGGTGATATTTTAAATATGAAATATTCTACAGAGTTTGTAATTTAAAGATCCAACCGACATTATTCTTGAATCTTTTTCTGTAGAATACGAAAGCCCAGAAGGCTCATTCGATATTCAAAATTTGAGATTCGAGATTCGAAACTCGAAACTCGAAATTCGAGATTCGAAATCCGAAATTCGAGATTCAAAACTCGAGATTCGAAATTCGGAATTCGAGATTCGAAATACGAAATACGAAATTCAATATAGTTATAACCAATCAGATTGTGTGTGACATAATAGTCTACCAATCAGAATAGTTTTTATATAAACGTAGCCATGTGCTATTATTTTTATTTGGGGTTTTTACCGTCGACATATTTGTCAAAGAATGACTGTGTTCAACATGGTTTTGTTAAAAAAATAAAATTTATAAGCTTTAGTTGTTATTTAATCAAATTTATTTAGTTCTCAATAACATCTTGATTTTACAAATCAAGAACAAGAATGTACCTGTAGAACGTAATTCAACAAAAACTTGGTGTGTAGGAAGTACACCATATGTAGTTGTGCATGTTACCAGGGAATTTTGATCTTGTCGGGGCTACTCCTTTAAAAAAAACTTTATGGAGTTTTACAAAACTTGGTATATAGTAGGTACAACATATTTAGTTGTGCATATTACTAGGGCATTTTGGTCCTCAAATTTTGTGTGGGGCTATCAGGGGTGGATCCAGAGGGGGCCCTCCCTTTTGACGGAAAAATTTGGTTGCATATATAGGAAATCATTGAAGCATGACAAAAGTTGGCCCCCTTGGCCAGTCAGTCCCCCCCCCCCCCCTTTTCGGAATTTCTGGACCCGCCACTGGCTTATTTGGCCCTTTGAACTTATAGAAGTGTGTTGAAAATACCCATTAATTATCTTGTCAGCACAAATCCTCTGGAACTACTCAGTACTATACAAAATTTTATGAAACTTGGTATGTAACTAGTACACCATTTATGTTGTTGTGCATATTATCAGTAATTGTTGATTCCTAAATTTATATGGTAGTTATGGCTCTTTGAACTTTGAATTTTCAGTGATCATCAATGATCATGGTTTTCGCTTTAACTGCCCTAAAACTAAATTTTATGTAGTTGCGATATACCCAAGGAATTCTGATTGGTAGAGATTATGTCACACGCAATCTGATTGGCTAAAACTTTATTGAATTTCCAATCTCGAATTTCGAATTTCGAATCTCGAATCTCGAATTTCGAATTTCGAATCTCGAATTTCGAATTTCGAATCTCGAATCTCGAATTTCGAATCTCGAATATATAAGAACTATTCTGATTGGTAGACGATTATGTTACACGCAATCTGATTGGTTATAACTATATTGAATTTCGAATTTCGAATCTCGAATATCGAATTTCGAATTTCGATTCTCGAATCTCGAATGAGCCTTCTGGGCTTTCGTAGTAGAAAGTTTTTGATGTGAATAATTATTCTGTAATGACGAACAAACGAGCTTAGAGCTTGCTATATCAAACACTTTGCTTAACCAATTATCAATTGCTTTATGAAACTCATGTACAAAAGGTAAAGCTGATGGAAAACTAAGATAAATACTAATTGTTGTTATATTATCTGTTGTTTATTGAAAAATTGATCTTCCAATAATAGTAATCGAAAGAAAACAAATATAAATTCATAATTGCAAGAAATATATTTGAAAATAAAATCTTTAATTGTCATATTTTTTATTTGTACATAGAAAAACAGGAACAGGAAAAAGAATTTGACCAACTATAACAAAATTGTGACTGCCACTGCAAAGTATTAGTTAAAAGGATAATTTAGTCTTATTGAGAGGATAAAGATAATCCTTTTTTGAAAGCCACAAAATGGGGCTTTTATCGTGAGAGGAGCTTGGCACACTTCAAACGCGATAACCGCAATCTTTCCGTATAATAACCTGACAACACCAGCTGGAAACGCACTGGGCAGCTCTGTGTTTTGAGCAATGAGAATCCTCCAAGCATAGTCCTAGTATTTGAAAATAAACACAAATTATAGAATTAGGGTTAAAAAATCCTGTTATTGATGTTTTTCGACGGCCTTGCACACATGGATAGGGCCTATTGTTAATATTAAATTATATTTTAAGCATTTTTTTAATAATATAGCAATTTTATATCAAGTACACTTAAAATTACTATGCGGTAAATAGTAACAAGTATTCTGCACATTGCTATTATGCATTCACTTATTTTTTTTAATGAAATGTTTAGAAAAAATTATGCCTTAAATCTATTGTCCAATATTTTATAACTCTTATATTGTTCGCTAAAGACCTGTCATGTGATTTTGAAGAAATAGAAGATTTTGAAGAAATAGAACCGCTTGAAAAAAAAGTTTAAAATTTTTTTCCTAACAGGTACTTAGTAATGTTTTAATAATTGTAAAATATAAATGCAAAAAGTAATATTTCCATATTAGTCATTTAACAATTGGTATTAATATTATTTTGAGCAAGGATACATTTATAATAACCAAGTGAACAATAAAATCCTTGAAAGTAAACAATCTAAAACGGTAAACATGAGAAAAGGTTATATAAAAATATTATTCCTCGTAAGATCTTTATAATGTCGTTTTATATTGCGTTTTCTAATAATTTGATCATTTTTTGACATTTTAAGTTTAAATATTAAGCGTCATTGTTTAGTGTTATTAGTTAATTTATACGATTTAATCACTGAAGATCAACTTACAGAACATTACCCTCATGTAAGCTTCTTTGATTATGTATCCACTTCCGATGCATTTCACGTTTCATGAAGTATTATAAAACAGATTTAAACACACCTGAATGTGTGTAATATATCATTCCTGCAAAGTTTCAGTCATATTGGTTCAGTAGTTTCAGAGAAGAGGATTTATGAAATTATTAACGGATGATGACGGACGCACAGTGATGGCATTAGTTCACATAGCGTTTAGCGGAATCATAATGATTTCGAAATCGTGTGCAGTGCGCGCAAGATTTAGAACTCGTGCGCTCAAGATAAACTCGCACGCTCAAGTTAGTAACTCGTGCGCACAAGTAAGTAACTCGTGTGTGCACAAGATTTTAAACTCGTACGCTCAAGATTTGAAACTTGTGCGCTCAAGTTAGTAACTCGTGCGCACAAGATTTAAAAGTTGTTCGCTTAAGTTAGTAACTCGTGCGTAAAACTTTGAAACTCGTGCGCAGTTATAATTTATTTATCCGTAGCACGTATAGTCTTCCATAATAAATTATGTATCAAATTTTTATTACAAATGTTCGTATGATTATAGCTGTATATAAATGTGCTTGTTTGAATGAGCAATTATTCAGCTATATCATGGCATCTAGATTTTATTTAAGGAGGAGTCTGGAATAATCAGAGAAAACCCAACCCAGTAATCCTCTATTGAGTTTTCATCGAGCACCCCTGCCCTCAGTAAGGCTCAACCGATAGAGGGTAATCAATGCCTTATATTTATAGACTTCTGATGGATGTTCGTACTTAGATTCTGATACTATGTTAATTTTATACTAGAAAATTATGGTATGATTATGCAGTCATTTATATTGTCTAGAATTATGATTGAAATTAAAACCGTTAGTCTGTAGCCATCAAAGTTTTAAATATTTTTCATCTATATGAACTACATAATCTTGTGTAATCTAGGAAAAGAGCCTTAATGCTTCTACAAAATATAATTCGACTTTTTAATTGACAAAAGCTTATATGTGTCATGGGTTTGTTTATATTTCTAATGGATTTTCACTTTTGGCATATTTTAAGAATTTTCCCAACTGTTTCAAACGTTTGCGATTCGACATTATATGTAAAAACGCGCGTCAAATGCTAACAATTTAATGGCATCGATATTTGCTCACCTGGAATAATCAACAATCTTATCGTGGAAATAGCCGTAACAAGATTTGCTAAAAACAGATTTTTATGGTTATATTTATATTGTATTACCCAATATTATGCAAACTTTAGTATCACAGTATAAGTTACAGAGCATATTTACCACAAAGGTTAAAAATAGTAGTCATATCATGACGTCATTTTAAAATTTTTTCTAACCGTAGTTTGCTTGCAGTTTAACGCAATTTAAGCAGCTGTTCAGCTATATCTTGACGTTCAGCTTTTATAGAATGAGGAAACCGGACTACCAATCGAAAAACAAATGACCTACTTTAAGAAAACTGGCAAACCTTTCAAGATTGTATTGTTGCGAACCCTGCTAGCACTAAGACTCGAATCCTAAGACGGGCACGTGATCAATAGCCCAGCTACAGTAACCACTCGGACACCAAGGCCTCCCCCACCCCCGGGTAGTAGCAGTGAGTGAATACACAGTCAGCATTATTTGTTATCAATTTTCTAATTTCTTATTTAAATTCCCAAGTATTATTACCAATGCTAATGATTTATGTTTTATTGACAGTCCGACATTAGATTACGAAAAATCGAATTCAAATACATAAAGAAGACGAAGTGTCAAAAATAAAAACATTACTGTAATAACTAAAATAAAAAATCGATGAAACACTGCTCTTCATTGACGTTTCGTTGGGTCAGTACAACTGTACTCGGCTGAATATTACTGTATAAAGACGTTATAAAGGATTAATATAGCAAAACATTTATTTCATGACACTATACTACTTTACGCTAAACAAATCATATGTATTCATCTTCAGATCTTTTGTGTTATTTTAAATAAGTAACATTACTTCGTTAAAAACATTATTAAGCTTTATCTACCATTTGAATGTTGAAATATTTGTCGTCATTGTTTCGTGTTATTACGTTATATTTTCATTAAACAACTGAAGACAAACAGAGAACTTTATCTTCCGTTTGCCACACTAATTGCTCCTTCATGTATCAACTTCCGATGAATGTCACAAATAGATCTAATAAAATAACATGAAACTGGTCTAAAGAAACTGTCCAAAAGAGTGTTATTGAACTCAATAGTTTCCTTTTTGGTTTCTTTCTTTAGCTACAAAGTGTGTATCAAATAGTCAAAAGGTTCTTTCACTTATAACAATAGCTGTATATAATTGTGTTTGTCAAGAAATCGCGAGAAAACCCCGACCTTTTGCAGGAAAAACCTCAAACCTTGTCAATAAAGTTTTAAAGTTGAGCACACACTGTCTGCAATATGGCTCGAACCCGCAACCTTAGTATATAATTTTGCATATATACAGTCCGCCATAAGTCAAGCATCATCTACTTTGTTTTGTTTTTTCAATAACATAAACAAATGAGAAACTGTTTATTATGTAATTTGTATGAAAATTTACCGTAAATCGGGTTATTTTGGTTGTAGTTTAATTTTGGCTAATTTGGCGCTTTCGGTGAAAGAGCCAAAAATAAACACACCAAAATAAAGCATGCACCAATATTTGACACGCCAAAATAGCTGACCGGTTAGACAATATCGTAAAGTCCTTGGCTTAAAATACCGGTAATACACAAGTGTATAAAGGAAACTTACAAGTATACATTTGTATGCATATTTCCTTATTTTCTTATAAAACTGTTAAGAAAACACAATGTGTGAATTTCAATTCATACATAATTAAGTCAGGCTTATCATTTACTAATTAGACTCTGTTATTGATAAAAAATTAACACCTTTATCGTCATTATATCAAGATATACTGCTGAAATACGAAAGGATTTAAATTTAAATCTGTGATCGTTAATTACTGACAAAAGGACAATAATTAACATTTGGTCTGAAATGATATGTGTGGTAATTAATTAATGCCATAAAATTTAATGAACACAGTTTAGTAGTCATGGTTGGATCTCAAAGTGGATAGACACCGTTCCCGCAAATTATATACTTTACCAATATATATTATACAAATCATATATATTAACCTTGCTCACTACTGCGATTTAAAGAGCATTTATCGAAAAAGCCAAAATTTAACACACCAGTTCGATGAAACACCAAAATTAAACACACCAAAATAAAACACAGGGCTTTTGAGAGAAAACCGCCAAAATATCCCGACGCCAAAATAACCCGATTTACGGTATATATCATTAGGAAATTTGAACCTGTAAAATTCTTTATTTAAATCCTCAAATTGTAAAATAAAATTCTAGTGGTCTAATAATGATCACAAAAAATAGGCCAAAAAACAACAAAACAATAGGTGATTTTAAGTTTTAGTTTGACACAAAATTTTTCATTGTTTACAAAATTACAGTCATTCAACAAGTCCTGAGGTGAAAGAGTAACAAATGGACTGTCGTTTGGCGTATTTTCCATCAATATCGGGTATAACCTCCTTGCTTCCGGTGTAAATGTTCAACACGCCGCCTCATTCCAGCAACCAAACGCCTAAGTCTGTACTGTGGAAATCTCTGCCATTCTTCCACAAGTGCGACTTCTAATTCTCGAACATTTTGGCATCTTGGGTTCCGTTGATTGACTTTTCGCCCGATAGAGTCACACACATGCTCAATCGGATTCATGTCCGGTGACATGGCTGGACATGGAAGTGTGTCAATGGCTTTTGTTTCAATAAAGTCCCTCACAACATGGGCTCGATGGGTCGAGCGTTGTCGTCTTGAGACATTGGTCTGTCTGCAAGAGCATGGTTGTCAAAATGTGGCCTAACGTGACCATCCAAGATGTCATCGCGGTATTTCAGACCATTTAATGTACCGTTGAAAATCTGTAAAGGGAGCTTGCAGTCGTGTAAAAAGCATCCCCATACGGTAACGCCGCCACCACCGAATGCAGTTGTTCCTACAATATGGTTTCTATCCAAAGCTGTATTCCTTTGCCGCCAAAGACGTATCCGACCGTCAAAAGGCTTTCATCTGACTAATGAATACGTCTCTAGCTTCTTATATTCCAGTGACGATGATGTATTGCCCACTCCATTCGTGCTTGGCGGTGCCTTCTTGTCAGTTCTGGTCGTTTCAAAGGCCTTCGGGCACGTAATCGAGATCTGTGAAGCCTCCGAATAACTGTTCGGTCACTGATTTTACCACCAGTAGGCCACGTTCCTCGTAACTGGCCTGCTGTTGAAAAGGGGTGCAATCTGGCTTGGCGAGCAAGGAAGCGGTCCTCTTTAGGGGTTGTTTTACGGGGTCTAAAAGATCTTGGGCGGTCCTCGATTGACCATGTCTGTCTATGCCTCGCAACAAGTCTGCTAATAACAGAGTTGTTCAACCCAAAATTGGCTGCTATTTGGCGGTTACCCATTCCAGCATTTTTCATTCCAGTTGCTTGCCAGCGTTCGGCAATACTTAATTTTTATCTTACCATGTTGAACAGTCTTTAAAAGATAATAACTAACCACAATATCCACGTGCAATCGGACAAGGCTATTTCATTCAAAGTCAGTCTGTTAATTAGAAGTGGGACAAGTTTTTAAAACCGGTTTTTACACTTTAAAACTCTAATTATTGACATCTGACCTGTATGTTATATAAAGGTATTGTTTGAAAGCATTGCATAAATGCATCAGATGCTGAATGAATCGTTTTGTAATAATTATTTAAGAAAATATTTAGGTGATGCTTAACTTTTGGCGGACTGTATTATGTATATTATGTAATGTCGATAAAGGCGAAATCAATAGTTAATGTTAGGTATTTTACGAGTCATATGTTTAAGATTCGGCAGTTAACTTTTAGATGGTTCATTCGATAAATAAAAAATTATACTTTAATTCCAGATATCTTATTAATTTTATACTTGATAGTAAAATCATAGTTTTCTTTACCATTATGAAGTTTACATAGATTGAATATTTGTGTTTATGGATTTCATAAATTGGTCCGTATATATCACGAAGAAATGATTCCTAGAATAGCAATATCAAAAAATGTCACGTTCAGTTTTCGTGTTAACAAGTAAACATATCCGGGGTTCTGTTTTGGTACATATATGATCTGGGGCTAGTATAACTAACGGGATAAGTCTTTAGTATAATAAGCACGAATTCCTTGTAGTAAACGAGACCTGAACGAGAACACAGAATTGACACTGTATACCAAAATACAATACCATGCAATTATGCTTTAAAGTAGATACATTCTAACTTTTAATAAAGTTTTGGGATTTTTTTTACTTAATTATATAATCATTACTATGTTACACCTTAAAAAAAATCCATAAACCTCATTGTAAACCACGATCAATTTAAGTAGTCGCCATTTTGACGAAACTCACATTTTATTTACGTATATTCTCGAAATGCAAAATTAAAACTTTAAAAACTCCAACCATCTCGAGTTTAATTTCTATTTCAACAGATATTTATTACGTTGTGAATCTCTAAGATAATTTCGGATGAGGTAACATGAATTATTTGTACGTTTTCGGAAAGTCGGAACAAATTTTTAAACGGTCCTATTAAATGCAAATGAACTATGCATGTATTATAAACGTAATATGTCTTTCTAAAAGAAGAATGTTTTAAAAGAACAAAAGCAATCGGTCAGAATTGAGAATAAGCAGAGTTAGAATCAAAGTGGTCCTTTACGAAATATAATTCGTCCCGACCTTAAACCAGATATTTGTATATAGGTTAGTCATTTATTTCAGTAAAGCGAAGTCAATACTTTCAATTTTTCTTTAAACTTATAATAGGAAATGTAGTATACAGAGTCGAAAAGTCAAATTCTAACCTTATTGCGCAAAGAGAATGACATAAACTGCAGGTTCTCTTACTTATATTTAACATATTCTCAATTCTGACCGATTGCAAAGAGAATGACATAAACTGCAGGTTCTCTTACTTATATTTAACATATTCTCAATTCTGACCGATTGCAAAGAGAATGACATAAACTGCAGGTTCTCTTACTTATATTTAACATGTTTTAGTACTCACATCTGATGCACGACCCCTCTGAAATTTATATATGCTTTTGAGGACTGCTAAAGCAGATCAAATACAAATTTTACCTAGTTGTTTCGGATTTACGGCCCTGATAACGCGGAAAAATAAGAAATATATTGTGATTTTCGCATTACCACTTGGAAAAAATATGTCCAAATCATTTTAAAATGGCACTCTTAAACAAAGATTTAGTTCGAATTTGACCAACTGTGTCAAGCTACATTTGAATGTAACTTATAATTTGTTGAATATAATTATATGATTTTATGTAAAACCATGTAAAACTACTATGCTACTAAAACTGTCCATATGTTTATCGTTTTATGATTGATTGTAATCAGGGTCACTCGACTATATTGATTTCAACCAAAAGCGTAAACCTAAGAAATACAATTTGATTTACAGTGTTATTTCGGATATTTTTATTTTAGTCAAGTCACCTTTATAAGTGAAACGTGGCTATCTATGCATATTTGTTTTATCCTGTTATATCCAAGCGTATTCCGTTAAATTGTCCTGTATTTCTGTGTGAACTGTAGAAAAAAATTAATAAAAGTTTAAATAAATTCTTGGTTTTTTCTATCCTATCGTAAACACATTGGTAATGTAAGTCGAGATAAATTTATTTACAAAAAATGATATCGTACCTGGAAACCAGAAGTTAACGATTTTATTGGATATATGCACATAAATAGTACGACAAAACTTCCATTAATTCGACATTTTTGATACTTTTTCATTCATGTATGTATGTAATGCAAGAAGATAAGTTCATTAACACAGGTTTTCTTTAAATAGTTGGTTTCGACGTATTGATGCATCATGCGTGTTAAATAAAAACAAATATTGTATCTTGATTGTAACGAACGTTTATGTTTTTCCATAATTTTGGAATGTTTCTATTCAATAAATGTAATGGGTACATTACTTTTGATATTTATTAATATTTTAGCATTTAATTTCCCCGAACTTATTTAATATATGTTCATCATCGTCTTATATTTGTCAAATTATGTATAACACAGGAGATTGTTTGTTTGTTTGTTTGAATGGTGTTTAACGTCACTTTTCATTTATATCATGGCATCCAGATTTCGTTCGAAAAAGAAGAAGGAAAAACACCGATAAGTATAACAAGCCAAATAACGTATGACATTATTTAAAGCGTAATGTTATTCCTTCACTGCAAATATTGCCGTACTATTGGTCAGTTGATTATTGCATTTACTCATTCAAACAACGTAGAAGGGTTGTATCCAACAAGTAGACAAAGAAAGGTTCTACTTACACGAGTGAGTTATATCGGATGTATATAATGGTTCCCTGTTTTTAGGAAGTTCAAGTACCCTATGAACGTAACCCACAAACCGTTGAATATGATCTTGACTCACTGAAATATATTGCATGTAATGTGATTTCTTTACAATGATATGTTTAGGCGTTTTGCAGAATATAAAAATTGGTTAATTTCATCAGTTCGTACTTTCCACATACTAGTATTCTTATGATGACTTCTTTTGACAAAAACAAAAAAGCTTTTCCAGCTAAAAGCTCCAGCTAAAATTCAACACCTACGGACTCAACTTAAGAGCTACTTTGATAATAGTTTACCCAGGTAACCACTTACAGACTTCTGTGATTTATATAATTTGTCGATACAGTTATGATTAGAAAGCCTTACTACATTGAATGTAATTATGAAACTAATCTGTATTCACTTTCAAAAAATTATGTCACTAATAGCGATTCTGACACTGTTTCTGACAAAATAATTGTATTAATATGACCTATGATGGATGCACCAGCCAGCAGCCATGAACCAGTGGCGTAAAAATCCGAATCTCATGAGTCAATAAATATGCATCTGACTAACAACAAATCGCGATTATTTATTGAACGAAAATGTCACTTGATTCCTTTTTATTTATTACATCAACAAGACTTAAAAAACTAAGTGTGTTTCACGTGTCAGTCACTAAAGTTTTCACAAATTTGATGCATATTTCTGGTAACAATTGAACTCTTTGCTATAAAATCTTATTGGCTCAAAATTGCGGGAACTTTTTAATATTTCGGAGTTTGACGACTATCAAATACTGTACAGCTGTTGTAAATAAGAAGAGTTTAGTGGTTTCAATTAGTAACATTTTCAAAATTACAAACTTACTCACATCATTAAATATAAAAATATATACCAAACCGTATCAAGTTTATATAAGCACTAGCTATACGGAAATTGTTTATTCATGCTGGGTTTTTATAAATCCAGTTTCCAAGGACAGCAGTCTCAGGTGTATTGGCCGTTTTGGAAACCAATTTTACAAGCTTGTGAAAGTAAAAGGGTTTTTTAAGAGGAAGTAGTTATTACAACTGCTATTCATTTGTAGTGGCGCGCTTAAAGCGAGCGCTGCAATGGTTTATTCAATTTCTAAATTATATATGTTTCTGTGAGTCATGATATATATTAGACCTTTTTTACAATATTTTTTAAAGTCTTCAAGGTTATAATTGCTTGTAGGTAATATAACCCAGTCACGATTGTATAGTAGCTCATTGGGAAGGTAAATCCAATAGGCCTTAGACAGTTCATACATTAATTAAATTTTAAAAGTTTTGTGCATTTCTGTGTATTGTTTATTAATCGCCTCTGAATTGCATAATATTAGTCTCGTTAAGCTAAGCTTTTTACTGGACTTAAACCCTCAATTTATTAATCAATCAATCAATCAATCAATCAAACCAAACTTATTATCTTATTATAAAGTAACAATATCAGTATCACCAATAGTCAAATTGACCATTTTTGATAACTTTAATGAGCTCGTGTCTACGAGGTTTTTTAGTCGTGCATTGCATGAACCCGTATTTTAGATTCGAGTCTCGTATTAAAATTAAGTATTATTACCTTCATATTTCTATGTGAATAATTCAAAAGCAAAGAAAATTTTACTTACCTTGAAGACAAATAAATAAGGATCAAACTGTTTGTCTAAAGCTACAACTGCCGTTACACCATGCGAGAATTGTTTTGAAAATCTACGAAATTCTTTGTCACAAACTTCTTTCGTGCTTTCTATTTCCTGTATTAAAGGATCAAACATTTTTGTCTGAAAACTAAAGAAGCGTTAATTTTTTAAACGTTCTCTGATATATTTTTTTCCGGGTTTCTGTACCAAAGGATGGAATATTGTTTGCACAAAATTTTTTGAAAATGGTTTTTGAAAAACCACATAGCAACTCTATGAAACAGGCGGTTTCTTTTATTTAATGGGCGTATAATGCTAATGATTTGCTCTGATTTAATGTACCACGTGACAACCAACAGGTTCAAATAGTAAACTGAGCTTCCTCAAATATAAATATATAAGTGTTTGATACAGTGGATTATCTTAGGACAAATCGTTGTCCTAAGTCGTGTCATCGAAGATGTCGCAATTTAGGGCATGTCCTAATTTTATCCTAACATAAGGACAACGAAATAAGTGTTTTCATATGGTTGTAATTTTAATTTGTTTTAATTTTTACATTTTAAATTTTAATATTTTAACATTAAGAAAGTTTGTTAAATAAAACAAATTTATGCTTTTTAACCTATTCTAACAAAATTTGAAGCTCTGTTTAAATGTTTACATCTTTCCTTACTCATTATTATAAATTGTATAACCAGTTAAATGTAAGCATTATTTATATTAAAGTATTGATCAACCTTTAAACCAAAACAAAAAAGTCATTGCAGTCAATCTGATAAATTATCAAATTCGTTCCCAAAAAATATCACATTAAAATGCATTAAATTTTTTTAATTTATTGAAATGAATGTAAATACATATAATTATATATTGATACATTTTTATAAAAAGCTGTTTTGATTTTTTGCAAGTGCAATCCACAATGAAATTTTGTTGACTTAGGAGAATATCGGTATTTAAAACAGAGTTATGGCTTTGTTATGATGGTCTTAGAAATACTGTTAGACAATGGTCAATAAGTTGACGCTTTAAGGAGTAATATATGTGTCAAATGTTGTGTGTGCTTATTTAAACAGTCAATCAACATTCGTATGGAAACTTTCCTTGCAGATATTTTTGTAATTGCTTCAAAGGCTTATTACAAATAAAGAGAAACTATTAATCCAGTCTTTAAATTTTACGTTTCAATACATAGTTGACGTTATTACTTGGTAATGACCATTTTACATATGAAATATCCTACAGAGTTTGTAATTTAAAGATCAAATCGACAATATCATTTACAATCCTTTTTCCGTAGAAAGGTTTTAATGTGAATAATTATTCTGAAATGACGAACAAACAAGCTTAGAGCTTTCTATATCAAGCACTTTGCTTAACCAATTAGCAATAGCTTATGAAACTCATGTACAAAAGGTAAAGCTGACGGAAAAATAAGATAAATACTAGCTGTTGTTATATTATTTGTTGTCTACTGAGAAATTGATATTCCAATAATAGTAATGGAAAGAAAACAACGATACAAATATAAAATCCATCAATAATTGCAAGTAATATATTTTTGACAATAAAATCTTTAATTGTCATTTACTTTATTTGTACATAGAAAAACCGGATCAGGAAAAATAATTTGACCAACTATAACAAAATTTTGACTGCCACTGGAAAGTATCAGTTAAGAGGATAATTTAGTCTTAATAAGAGGATAAATAGAATCCTTTTTGAAAGCCACAAAATGAGGCTTTTATCGTGAGAGGAGCTTGACACACTTCAAACGCGTTACCCACAATCTTTCCGTATAATAACATGACATCAAACCCTATGCGTCACCTGGAAGCGCACTGGACAGTTCTGTGTTTTGAGCAATGAGAATCCTCCAAACAAGGTCCTAGTCTATGAAAATGAACACGAATTATAGAATTACGGTTGACAAAAAAATCCTGTCATTGATGAAGATGTTTGTTGACGGACTTGCACACGTGGATATAGCCTATGTTAATATTAAATTATATTTGTAACATTTGGTTACAATATAGCAATTTTATATCAAGTACACGGAAAGTTACTATGCGATAAATAGTTTCAAGTATTCTGCACAGTGCTTTATGCATTCACATATTTTTTTAAAGAAATGTTTCGCAAATATGTCTTGAATCTATTGACCAATATTTATGACCCTTATATTGTTAAATTCGCTAAAGACCTGCTGAGTGATTTTGAATAAATAGAAAAAAATTAAAATCATTAAAAAAACAGGTGCTTTGGTAATATTTTAATAATTGTAAATTTTAAATGCATAAAGCATTATTTTCGTATAAGCAATTTAACAATTGATACTAATATTATTTTATTATTATTTATAATTTCTACATCATGACATCCAGTTTTTATTGGAGAAGGAATCGAATCTGAAATAATCGGAGAAAACCTCGACTTAGAAATCCTAAATTGAGGTTTCATCGAGTACCCTTGTGCTCAGTAAGGTTCAACCGATAGAGGGTTATCAATGCTTGATATTTTAAAGACTTCTGATAGATATTCGTTCTTAGGTTTCGACAGGTTGTTAATTTTATACTAGTAAAATTATTGTATGATTAAACATAGTCATTTATATTGTCTACAATTTTGATTGAAATTAAAACGGTAAGTGAATCTGAAGCCATCAAAGATATTAAACATTTTCATCTATATGAACTATCTATATGATCTTGTGTTATCTAGAAAAGAGCCTAAATGCTTCTACAAAATTTATTCCGACTTTTAAATTGACAAATTATATATTTTTTTGTAATGGATTTTTTGGTTTCTAATTGATTTTCACAATTGGCATATTTTAAGAATTTTCAAAAACTTTGTTTCAAACGTTGGCGTTATTAAATTAAATGTCAAAATTTTTTAAAACTCAAATAAAACCGGGCGTCAAACGCTAACAATTAAAGGGTATCGATGATATTTACTCACCTCAGATCGGAAAAATTCCCACAAAATATTAACGATCTTGTTGTGGAAATAGCAATTAAATTGCCGTAACAAAATTTGTGAAAAACAGGTTTAGATGTTGTGTTTATATTGTATAGGTTACTACTAGTAGTCTGCATAACGTTAATTCATAAATTTTTCAAACCGTAGTATACGTATATTTGTTTTGGTGTTTAACGCCACTTTATCAGTTGTTCAGCTATATCGTGATGTCAAACTTTTATTTGAGGAAGCCGACAACCAAGTGAAAACTCCTGACCTACTTTAGGAATTCTGGCAATCCTTGTCACGATTATATTGAAGCATACCATGCTCGCACTAAAACTCGAATCCGCAACATAAATGTTGACAGGCACGTGATCAATAGCCTAGCTAAATTAACAACTCGGCTACCAAGCCTCCCGACCCACATGGTAGAAGTGAGTACCCTAATATATTTTGTAAAAGTTCAGTATTAGTCAGAGTGTGTTTCTTTGTCACCAGTGCAAACAATAGACAAACGCAAAGTTGCCAAAAAAAACCCAGACTGGATAGACGGCATAAATTACAAAAATTCAAGTTCAAATAAATAAAGAGGAGGAATAGTCACAAATAAACAGGTTACATTTTATAGCTAAGAATGATAAATTCTATGGAACACTGCTCTTTGTTAACCTTTTCACCGTTTAGTATAGCTGTACTCGGCTGAATATCACTGAAGACATTATAAAAGATTCATATAGCAAAACATTTATTTCAGGAAACTATAATATTTTACAAGCTTTGGGGTAAGTAAATAATATATATTTGGTTAGACCGTTCGTATTATTTTAAATAAATAGAACCTTAATTGGTTCAAAACATTATTGACGTTATTCTGACATTTGAATGTTTAAATATTTGTCTTCATTGTTTCGTGTTATTACGTTATTTTTTAATTAAACTACCGAAGAACACGTAGCCAAATGCCCACCGCCGCTGCAAATTGCCTAAGAGGCGTGAGAAAATGAAATGGAAAAAAAAAATTTTGTGATACATTATAGATTTGGGACAAAATAATAAGCATGTAATATTAGAACTATTTGACAGGTATTTGGGAAAAGCTATGCACTTATATGAAAAAAATTCATCAGAATGTGGAACCCTAGTATAGTGCTTGATTAAATTGGCTTTCAATATTTTTCAATATTGCTAAAATGGTCCCATAACAAAATTTGACAAATCAAAATGGTTACATTGCACATCTACACATCACAGCAATTAATCCTATTAAATATCAAAGCAATCCATTGAACGGTCTCAGAGATTAATCCACAAGATCTACCATTGTATTATATTTGAAATAGTTCCATAACTCCTACAAAATTGAATGAATCGAAATGGTGGTAAACTATGCACATCTATACATCATAACAATTAATCCAACTAAACACCAAAGCAATCTGTCAAGCAGTATCCGCAGAGATGAGTCCACAAGATCTACCATTGTATTATTTTGCTGAAACAGTCCCATAACTCATACAAATTTGAAAAATCAAAATGACGGTACGGTATGCTCATCTACCCATCATAACAATATATAATATTCTAATAAATATCAAAGCAATTTGTCCAGCGGTTTCTGAGGAGATTCGTCCACAAGGTCTACCATTGTATTAAATTGTTGGAATAGTTAAAGTCCCATAACTCCAGTGCTACAAAATTTGATGAATCAAAATAACGGTTGAGTATGCACATTTACCCATCACAACAATTAATCCTACTAAATATCAAAGCAATCCATCAATGCAAGCGGTTTCAGAGGAGATGTGTCAACAAGATTTACTATTCTATAAAATTGATGAAACGGTCAAAGATGTACAACTCCTACAAAATTTGACGAATCAAAATGACGATATAAATGCACATCTACCCATCATAACAATTAATCCTACCAAATATTAGAGTAATCTATCAAGCAGTTTCAGAGGAGATGGGTCCACAAGATCTACTATTGTATTATTTTGCTGAAACAGTTAAAGTCCCATAACTCCTACAAAATTCGACAAATCAAAATGACGGTACGGTATGCACATCTATCATAGCGAATTTGTCCAGCAGTTTCTAAGGAGATGCGTCCACAAGGTCTACCTTTGTATTATATTGCTGAAATGGTAAAAGTCCCATAACTCCAGTCCTACAAAATTTGATGAATCATAATGACAGTTGAATATGTACATTTGCACATCACAACAATTAATCCTACCAAACATCAAAGCAATCTATCAAGTGGTTTCAGAGAAGATGTGTCAACAAGATCTACTATTGTATTATATTGCTGAAACGGTCAAAGTTCCACATTTTGGTCAAGTTGCTCGTTCATGTATCGACTTCCGATGCATTTCACAAATAAATCTAATAACATAGTATGAAACTAGTCTAATGAAACTGCCCGAACGAGTGTTATTGAACTCAATAGTTGCACTTTTGGTTTCTCTCTTTAGCTATAAAGTATGTATCAAATAGTTATTTAAGGGTTCGTACACGTAAAATAACAGCTGTATATAATTATGTTTCCTTGAATAGCGTTTAACGCCACTTACAAAAAATTGGTAAGCTATTTAATGGGGTCGAATGTTTATTGGAGGAGGGATCAAGAATCCTCAAGAAAACTCCGCAGTTTTGCACGAAAACTGGCAAGCCTTGTCAATAAAGGTTAAGCACTCACTGTCTGCAGTATGGCTCGAACCGCAACCTTAGTATATTGGTTTTGTGTTTGCTATATATGTAAATTATTTCAACAATGACAATTTTACCGAGGAAAGTGAGTTTTTTTCCCAAAGTTTCATTAGATTTTTTGCTCCTTTAAAATATTTATTTTCTAGTTTTGTTTGTCCCATTCGTTTCTATCTGTATCAAAATACAGATCTAAAGAGTTGACTGGTTTGTTGGTAAATTTTACGTTGTCTACTTTTTCTTTGCAGTGCTTAGGTTTAATATCCAAATACCTTCTGTTTTGTTTTTGTTTAGTTTTAAGCAGAGTCAATCCGAAAGTTTCTGTTACATTTAAGACAATGAATATTTATTCTTTGATTTTTATAAAATAAGTTATTAAATCTGAAGTAGTGTTGTTAATATTGAGACACTTTGAGACATAAAATTTTCTCTTTTTATATGTATGTTAAGTGTTTCATCACGTCTATCTTGTATTTGTCGTAGATTAAATCATAAGTATATGTTTTTATATATCCATTCAGAATTAATAATTAAATTTAATACTTTTTTATTCAACAAGCTAGAGTGCATATGATAGAATCTTACAATCAGTATTTAAGAGGCCGGTTCGTCTATAGTTTGTAAGATCTACTGTGTCTTTCTTTTTTAAAAGTAGATGTATTATACTGTATCTTTGCTTGTTGTAGCTTGCGTTCTAGTTTTACTAGAATTGGCCCAAACAAATTCCAAAATTGTTTATTGCAGTTGTACTTAAACAATTCCTGGACTTTTATTTATTTTAGATTACTTATAGTTGTGGTTTATTTTTTCTAAATGATGCATCCAACTCAGGCCTTACTTTCTTCTCTTGTTAATTGGTGTTGTATTTTAGTATTACATATATATTCAAAAGACTCATCATAATCATCTCAATTTTCTTTCGAATGAATTTTTGTGGTAAAATGATCTCTAGCATGTGAGTATATTTGATTGGTTTGAAAAGAGATTTTCTTTTTCGTCTATTAATGGTAGCATTATTTTTTGGTTGTCTTAGCCTACATGTATTTATCGTTTTTTCGCTTGTTTTGATCGATTGTTGCTTTGATTTAATTTAAGCTCTCTTGCCTTATCTTCCTATTCATTCTTATTTTCTATGCAATTATTTCTTTCTAAAAATAAACTGTTTCCTGTTTTATCACACTTTTCTGTTAGTTATTTTAATTTTGTTTCCATGCTTCTCGTTTTTTAGTTTTCCCTCTATTTTTGCAGTATTTTATGCTATTTCATAATTCCAATAAAACGTGCTTAAAACGCTTTGAGCCGAGACCCGGTGTAAAACGAGTATATATTAGCAATCAACGTCATTAACGATCAATACTCTTTATCGCGACGTTATAGTAACATTTGTCAAATATTTTAACGACGTCACAATCAAATTTCTGCAACTCAAAGGTAACGATGTTTAAAAAGTAAATATATATGTCCTCGAAATAATTAATTGGGGGGGGGGCCAAGAATATATACTGATTTTACCACGGGTTTGCCCTTTATGTCCACATTTTGCAGCTCGCTCTCGCTCGGGGTTGAATATTGGACATAAGGAGCCACTCGGTGGTAAAAATCAGTATATATCCGTGTCCCCAATGCATTATTTCTTAAAATCTTTAATGTGTCCTTAAGTAAAATAATTTCAATTTCTTCAATCCTTTTTTTAAATATTTATTCATTAATTTTTCTATATTGGTTTTTAAAGGTTTTTCTAACAGTAAAGTTTGTACCCAAGTCCTTTGCTTTTAGCGGTTACACATTGAATTTGTAATGATACTTCCATTATGGTAAGTGCTTTTTATCATTATTGGGCGAATATCACAGATTCAAAATTTAAGGCATTTTTTTAGTTAAAAGCATGTCTATTCTGATTGCTTGACTTTGATTTTTTTGCCATAAAAATTGTTTCTCACTAATGAGACAGCGTGGTGGCTATTTTAACCAGTTGATATATGCTTGTCTCAACCCATGAGTGAGACGGTAATATCTTTACAAACCGTAAAACACTGCTATTTTGTATCGTTACAAAGCCATTAACTTGTTTGTTGTTAGAGAAGTACGTATACAACAATATTTTATAATCTATAAACCCTAATTAAAAATTGACTTAATGTATGTTTTGCTAAGAAAATAGCAAAGAAAACAGACCGAACAACATTAGTCAAAATCCAAAGGACAGTAACAAATCCGGATATAGACAAACACAGCACAAAACCCAAAAACATAAAAGACAGAAAGAGTGTAACCCGAACCCAATAAAAACCATGGGTGCACTTTGGTGATCCGGACGAGTAAGCAGTGCCTGCCCCTACGTAGACTCCCATCGAGTTACTCATTGTCATGTCTAGGGAAAAGTTAAATCCAGGAATAGGAAACACTACCTACGACTCAATGAAAATGTCAGATCGTTTTATTTGAGACACTGATTACCCATAACGATCAATTAAGTCATTGTGACGACCATAGAACTTCTGGGGAGATAACATCAACCTAGGTACAACAAACCCTTGTTTGAGTAGTTTAGCAGTAAACAGCAGTTTAACTTATCTATATCGTTTGACATTTACCAGTCATTTGTCAAAAATACCTAACGTAAGCATATAACTGCAAACAATGTTGGGACGTTTATTAAGTTTATTAATCCATCGCATCAACAAAGGATGTTATACGTGTGCTGACGTTCACTTGAATTTTATGTAAAAAACAATATTAGAACAATTTAATATTGTGTTGGGTAGTTATAAAGTTTAGGAAGACGAAATGCCTGATGAGAATTTTAACCTGATATAGAAACACTAGCAACCGTTGTCAATGATGGTGCTCATTTCGATTCTATTTGCCATTGGTCTAATAAGTAGACTATTGCTAGGCACAACCCTGCAACGAAGTTTATTTTATATAAACATTTAAACAGAATTATGTAATCATGAACGTATATTGATTTACATTATTGGTATTTGAATATTCAACATTAGTAAAAATTAGTGCGAACTTAAACATTTAAGTCTATTAGAAACGGAATACATGTTTGGTCTTCGTCTGATTGAAATGGAAAATGATAACTAGACTACTCCATATAGAACAAATCAAACATTATGAATCTGCTGAAAGGAAAATTCATGCTATTTGTTTTCTGCATTTTTGTTACAGTTCGACAGATTATTAAATTATTAAATGTCTATTTAAAAGTTATTTTTAGTTTGTTTCAGGTTCTCGGAATTAAGTTGTTGTCAATTTTTTTAGATACAAATTGTTTTCTCATGCTGTTTTGATCTTTTAAAAAATAAATCTATATTTGTATAAGTATAATTGAAGGATAGTCATTTATGACACAGATATTCCATATGATGGCGTCCTTAAAATTTATTTTCTAAGTAATGACTTCAATCTTGCCTTGTGAACCCTTGATTAAGTAGCATCTGACAGCAGAGAACCTTTATATGGATATAAAATATTGCTCATGAGTAGCTGCTCATTTGCGAGATGAATACACCATACGCAGCTGTTGCTGGAATGTCGCCACACCGAAACGGATGTCACGATAGAAAAATAAAAAATCATCCCTTTGTCGTAAAATTTGGTTCTTAACCAAACGTCATTGTCAATTTCTATATGAAGGTCAAGGAATGATTGCGGACCTAGCTGTGTCTACAGTGCCTTTAATTTACAGTTCAATAGATGCGATCAACATAGTCATCTGATTTTTTTAATATTCAATGAAAGCACATCCTATCTATAGCGAAACGTGATATTCAATGTGATAGCTGGCCTTCGTCCTTGTCTTTGCATACAAACCGCCCCATACGCATAGAGGAACAAGCAAGCGAGAATGAAGGCTCAATTTGTACCCATAAGAATGCCGACGGAATGTTGAACAATACATACACCAAACATGAAAAATATGAAATCGATCAGAAGGTCAAATTTTCTGACGTTTTCAGTAACAGAACTTTTTGTTAGAATCAGCGTGGTCCTTTACGAAATATATTATGTCCCGACCTTATAAGTATCTAGGTTAGTCATTTGTTCCAGTGAAGCAAAGTTGAATTAATACTTTTAATATGTCTGTTAGCTTATAATGGAAAATAGTGAAGAGCTGAACTTCAAAATAGACGTTGAAAGTTTGGGAAGAGGTGTAGTGGAGCAATTATCAGTCCCAGGAATATAACGTTGTTTACAAAGACAAAGGTACCGTAGGAATCAAGTTAAATGATCTTTGGTCGAAATGCCAAGGAATACAAAACGGATCATTGATTGTGCAAGTGTCGTTGGGGGATATGTTATGTTGACAGCTCAATTGTCAAAAACATTTATACCGATTGTTTGAGAAAAGCGATTAAAAACCTACTCCTTGATGTATTCAATGAATAAGTTTAAAATGAAGTTACCAGGAAAAGTGTGTTCAAAGTACAAATTACTATTGAATGATATAGCATTTAACGATTCGAGAAGTCAAAAGTTTTAGGTACCATTAAACAACTGCGTGCTGCTACATTTTTATGTTGCACATAATTTGTTGAGAACCATTATATGATTATATGTAAAACCATGTAAATTCTATACTGTACTACTAAAAACACTGTCTTTATGATTATCGTTTTAGGATCGAGTGCAAACAGGGTCACTCAACTGTATGGATCTTAATTGGAAATGTAAACCTACAAAATATAGATTGATCCTCAGTGTAATTTCTTATGTTGTTTGTTTTTATTTGAGTCATGTCACCTGGTCCTATCGGTCAGTTGATTATCGCTTTACTCAAACAACGTAGGAGAGTTATATCCACGTAGACAAAGCAAGGTTATACCTACACAAATAAGTGGAATGCGGTTACCTATGCATATTTGTTATCAGCATATTTATGTCCAAGCTTGCTTCGATCAGTGTCATCCTGTATTTCTATGTGAACTGTAAACAAAACTTTAATAACAGTTTGATTAAAGAACACATAATTGGATATATAAACCATGCTGTATGAAAAGTCACTGTTCATTCAGTACCACTGAAACAAGGTATTCAATCAAATTCTGCGTTAGTAAAATTGAAAATATACATTTACAAAATTACAGTGCTAATCCTATTTTTTTACTCATTTGAAGCAGCGTCTAGTAACGTACTTTGTTATTTAATTATTTTTATCATGTTTACATATTGTTATTTAACACGTTTTTATCACAAAGACTGCATCTTAATTATCTGTTTATCTTTCAAGAATTTGAGTCATTATTTGCGTGACACGGACAATCAAAATTCCTGGTATTTTTCTGTCCTCACGTAATCTTGGGTAAACTTTTCTCCTTGAAAGTCGAGAGATATTTATTAGCCGTAAATGATAGCTTACCTGGCAGCCGGAAGTTAACGAGGTATGGGATATATAAAATTTATAAAAATTTTCAGAGCTTATTTTAGCCTTTTTGGACTTGTCACACATTTCATTCAAATACGTAATATATTACATATGATTTAATTTCTTGATATTTGATTGGCTAAGGACTTTTAATTCGGTCAATAACATTTTATCAAAGATAAAAGGGTTTATATAACTCAAGTATGAAAGTTTTATTAATTATATATTGTAATCATTTTGATTTGAGTGCACTCAAGCATGAAATTTTGGTTGGAACTTTTCAGTATTACATAAGACCTTTGAACCAATTAATTTCTTCAGTACTTTCTTTAACAAGGATATGGTACATGCCATATATACAACAAGTATCAAAGCTGAAAACTGCAGAAAATTAATATTATTTTTTTTTTCGAAAAATTCTCATGTGCTTTACAGTGGATTATGGAAACTAAATACCAGGCAGCAGGCATGTCTCATATAATTGACGACTCTTATTCATGGGGTCTGGTGGTTCAAATAAATGTTTAGAAGACCTTTCCCAGTTCTTAAAATTATGTGAGTCCTTAGGAGTTTACTGTTTTCCCTCAACTTCATTGACTATTTATGGTTTCAATGTTAATTCAATTAGGAACTGTTTAAACAAAAATTTCAAGCACAAGGAGATTACACTTAAAAAACTTCAATCATTAATTTGGTTATTGAATTTTACTCGTTTAGTTGTCTTTCTGGGTAGTGCCTTCTTAAGGCGTTGGATTGACCTTACAGTTAAGGTAAATAACATTAAAATAACATCAGAGACAAGAGCTGACATGGCAGCTTGGATGTGTTTTATTGATTGTTTTAATGGTAAATCTGTATTCATGTCGCGCAAATGGCTGTCATTAGATCATATGCAACTTTTTACTGATCCGGCTGGAAGTCTAGACTATGCAGCCATGTTTGGGGACGATTGTTTTGCTAATGCTTAACTGTACGAGTTATTTCCCTCATAGTATTGCAACAAGGGAATTATTTCCTGTAGCGATTACAGTTGAAACTTGGGGGAATAGTACGAGTAACTCTAAGATCCTTTTCTTCTCTGACAATCAGGCGGCTGTTCAGGTCATGAATAAAAAATCTTGTAAAGTCAATGTTATTATGCATTTAGAAAGACGTCTTGTGGTTGCACATTGAACATTGTACCTGTCCAACTTTCTCGATATCAACTTCAGAAAGGCAAACTAACAGCACCTTGGTTGTCCCAGTCCAGACACACCTACCCAGTCACTTTTTCTGACAATCTAGATTATCAAGTAAAAGATCTGTTACATATGGCTTTATCAAAATCTACCATATCAGCATACAGGCATAGCTGGAGGTTGTTACTACAGTTTTTGTAATGTCAGAAAGATATTGTTGACATTGCCAGTATGTCCAACTGTTATTTGCGATTTTATTGGAGACTTATTTACAAAGTCTTATTCACCGTTTACAATAAATTCACTCATTTCGGCAATTACTAGTAATTATATTCACAAAATTCTTCATTTACCCAACTTGTCTAACTCGTTTTAGTAAGAAAATTTTTAGTGGATGCAATAAAGCTCAGAGCCAATATTGATGACTGAGGTCAGCCTAAAATAGTAACAATTGTTCTTTGCTCATTTAAGGATATAAGAAACAATCAACCAGGGTCTATATCTATTGAAGCCCAAAAAGTAGTCGAATTTTTGTACTGTAAATGCATTGTTTGCATACAAATCATAGCGGAATATCCATTGGTCCTTTTTTCCAAGGTGGAAAACCAGTAACACATAGAGTTGTAACTAGCAAACTGTCCCAACTATTAGGTTTTATTGGCATAAATGCAACCCTTAATAAGGGACGCCGTTTTTCGGATAGGGGCAGCAACACAATTAGCACAACCGGGTTGTTCAGAAACCAACATCCCGAAACTTGGCCGGTGGATTTCTAGTATTTCCAAAAATACACTCGTATAACATCCTATCAGGTATATCTATCCCTGTTGTGATTGATTCATATCAATGAATATTCAGAGGTCAGGATCTGCCTGCTCTGTAAAGAGTGTCACAATTTGCATTCTGCTCTGTAAAGAGTGTCACAATTTGCATTTGTGGTATTTTTATTGAAGGTCAAGATATGCTTGCTTCAAATAATATGTATAATGGGCAGAAGTTGTCTGCTCTTTAATATATTTCATTTCAATTATGTTGTGTTGTATCTTGCAGAGTGCAGGATTTGCCTGCTTTATGTTCCATTTTTCAAATACACTTTTTGATTTTATAGAGTATATTTTTATGTTACATGAATGTGTCATTTATATCCATGTTTCTGTGAATTTTATGTTTTACCTATGCTGATGGCTCATATTTGCTACATTTTATGCTGCAGATACTATTTTTAATAACTAAATTTGAATTGCTCATACATATGACTAAATTATTACATATAACTTGAAATGTTTGCTCCCCATGCATATATTGTTGAAGGTCAGCAGTTGGCTGCTTTAGTATATGCACTTTTCATTGTCATATTTTTGTTATTGTAAGCAGTGCTTGCAACTATTCATGTTTTTGTCTAAATATATCTGTGTGTATTTTGAATGTAATCATTTGGTTGCTCGAGATTATAGAGCTTTGACCTTTGAGTAACTTTTTGCCAGTGTTCATTAAGGTTGTAATTATGTTTGGTCCAACTTTTACATGTAGGGTTGGTATTCCTGTTTACAGATACATATAGTTGTAATGTCTAGATGTTTTATGCAACACTTTTTGCATTTTACTTAGTAACCTCTATTTCATCCACCAACTCCAGGTATGGCTGCTGCCATGTGTACATGGCTGTGGCTCATTTTACAGGCCATCCCTTTTTTGTTTATGGAGCTTTATTATTAGTAGATCATTTGAAGTTAAAGTTTTCATAATATTATGTAATACCATCTGTTTGATGTATTTTATTTTATATGTTAATACTTGTTTTAATTTGCGTCATTAATAAAATGACATTTAATTGGAACTTTTGTCTCTGCTCCTTTTCAAAAAACCTAGTGGAGTTGCTGGATCACTTTGGGTACGTTGTCAAACTTGATGGTATATAAATATCATTTTATCAAAGATAAAAGGGTTTATATAACTCAAGTTTGAAAGTTTTATTAATTATATATTGTAATCATTTTGATTTGAGTGCACTCAAGCATGAAATTTTGGTTGGAACTTTTCAGTATTACATAAGACCTTTGAACCAATTTATTTCTTCAGCTGATGTCACCTGATCAGCAGATCAAAACATTTTAGAGAGGATAGACGCTTTTATCAAAGGGAAATTTAACCCACCCCCATCCCCATCGCCTCCGTTTGAAATAAAATATTTTTCCATTATATTATGTAATACTACTTGTTGAATGTAATTCCTTTATATGTTATACTTGTATTTGTTTATACTTGTTTTTATTTGTGTCTTGGCAAACATGACGTTTTGAACTCTGCTCATTTTAAATACTTGTTTTAATTTGGGTCATTAATAAAATGACGGCTCATTTTACAGGCCATCCCCTTTTTGTTTATGGAGCTTTATTATTAGTATATTTTGTTTATGGAGCTTTATTATTAGTAGATCATTTGAAGTTATTGTTTTCATAATATTATGTAATACCATCTGTTTGATGGCTCATTTTACAGGCCATCCCTTTTTTGTTTATGGAGCTTTGGCTCATTTTACAGGCCATCCCTTTTTTGTTTATGGAGCTTTATTATTAGTAGATCATTTGAAGTTAAAATTTTCATAATATTATGTAATACCATCTGTTTGATGTATTTTATTTTATATGTTAATACTTGTTTTAATTTGCGTCATTAATAAAATGACATTTAATTGGAACTTTTGTCTCTGCTCCTTTTTTAAAAAACCTAGTGGAGTTGCTGGATCACTTTGGGTACGTTGTCAAACTTGATGGTATATAAATACGCTTTATATAAAATATCATCCCACGAAATACATATAAAGCGTATTGATATTTTTAAAAGTCCAGAACTGAATGCAGATAAGATCACTACGAAAGGTAGTTATGCTAAGGTTTTCTTTAAATAGTTGGTGTTGACGTATTGAAACATCATGCGGGTTCAATGATAACAAATTTGGTATCTTGATTGTAACGAACGTTTATATATTTCCTAAATGTTGGAATGTTTCTATTCAATAAATGTAATGGATAACAAACTTTTGCTATGTAATAATATTTTAACATTAAATTTCCCGAACTTCCTTCCAGTCAATACACAATATTATATATTTGTCAAATTATTTATAACACAAAAGACAATGTTTGTTTGTTTAACTACACTTTCTGCATTTTTCATTTGTATCATGGCATCCAGATTTTCTTTGGAAAAGGAAAAGGTGAAACACCGACCTTCGGCATAAAAAAACAGAAAGTGCTACCAGTATAATAAGCCAAATAACGTATGACATTTTTTAATGCACGAGAAGAATGTAATCCCTTAAAAGCAAATTATGTCGTCCTATTATTGGAGCATTAGAAATCGCATTTACTCATTCAAACAACGTAGTATGGTTGTAGCCAAAACGTAGACGAAGCAAGGTGCTACCTATCCTAATGGGTTATATCTGAAGTATATCATGCTTCCCTGTTTTAGGTAGCTCGAGTACCCGATGAACGGAAATCCCCGACCTTGGACAGGAACTTGACTCACTGAAATATATAGCATCAAATGCAATTTCTTACCAAAAATATGTTTGGTCGTTTTGCGGAATATGTAACAAGATTAATTTCGCCGTTTCGTACCTTCCGCGTATGCACATGCAGATGACTTCTTTGACAGAAACAAAAAAATTTCTTCTCCAACTAGTAGCTCCAGCTAAACATTAAACAACTACGGGCTTAACTTTAGAGCTACTTTGATAACAGTTGATGCAGGTGACCATTTACCGACTTCTGTGAGTTTCTGTAATTTGTCTATACAGTTTGATTAGAAAACCATATAACTTTGAATGGAAATGTGAAACCATTCTGCATTCACTAACACAAAGTTTGGTCACTTATTACGAATCTCACACGGTTTCCTACAAACTAATTGTATTTATATGATTTCTGATGGATGCATCAGCCAGCATGCATGACCCAGTGGCGTAAAATCCAAATCTCATGAGTCAATAAATATGGATCTGACTAACTACAATTCGCGATCATTTAATTTATTGAACGAAATTGTCACTTGATTCCTTTTATTTATTACATCAACAAGAATGAAAAATGTAAGAGATCTCATATAATTCACCTAAGTGTGTTTTACGTGTCACAGTCACTAAAGTTTTCACAACTTTAAAAATTTGTCTGCTAACAATTGATCTAATAGCTATGAAATCTAATTAAAACAAAATTGCGGAATTTGTTTCAATATTTCGGAGTTTGACGGCTGATTGATACTGTACAGTTGTAGAACAATAGAAAATAGAATTTTTTCATTCATACATTGTTTTATAAATCCAGTTTCCAGGACAGCAGACTGAGGACTGAGATTGGGCCGAAACGACTCGCTTGACGGGTAGACCCTGTACGAAACGACTCGGAGTAATCAGGGTTTCAATGCCCGATAGATTGCATCGCATGTCCCAGGAATGATGTTAGACAGTGTACGTTTCTCTATTCTCAATTGGTAATAGAGACTTGAGAATCTCCTATCAAAAATAAGTAAAATCAGTAAACACTATTTTAGCATGTTGCATATTTGTCCAAATACGTGACTAGTGTACACATGAAAAATGAATACAAAACTAATACATATATGATTTCATTTCTTGTTTGTAATTTTTTTCATTCTTCAGTTGATAATATCTTCATAAAAGAATATGAAAATTTATATTACCTGTTGCAAGAAAACGCAAGGTAACAGAAAGTCGTTCCTCTGCTGTAATTAACTGTCTCATATTGGTATCTTTTTTCACATATATGGTCGAACCTTTTCAAGCAGCATGTCAAAGGTTTGTTTAGTCATTCTCATGTAGATTTTGTATTTGCTGGCATCCTCAACTTCCAATTCCTGAACCATTGTTATAAGCAACTTCTAGTTCTTTGTTTTTGCAACCAGGTCCTACAACACATTCTCCTTGGCCTAGTTCTATTTCTACGCATCCTACGTTGCAAAATTATTGTACATTAAATGCACACAAAGACACTGCAATTATGGAAGTTTCGAGGGGCAAAAATAAAATATCTGTGATATTGGTCAGCTGGTCAGTTTTTATATTTACTTTTCTTCAAATCTTTTTATACTATCTGCTCACTAAATTTTTTTTTAAATTCTCTTTTGAAAAGTTCAGCTTTCGGATGAAAACATTTTGTTAAATGAAACTGAGCTAGTCATAACTGAATATATTTCTCAAATTTGTTTTCATCTTTTAATTTCACAAAATTCCCTGGAAATGCAACCTTTCATATGCTAGGTTTCAAAAATTTATGAATTAAACCACGACTATGACGCATCATTACAAATATTTTTACATTGCAATCCTTATTTGTTGATTATTTTGTAGGACACAAGTTCCCAAAATTAAATTTTATATCTATCGTTTTTTCGATAACATAACAATTTTTATCGGAAACCACACAGTTTAATAAAAAAATATTACGTTTTAAACAGGTGTTGAAATAAACATCCACTCACCCCCACTCCCCTCCAAAAAAAAAACAAAAAAAAAATCTATAAAGGCATTGTTGCCGTCGTACTTGGACGACTCTCGGCTTGGTTTGACAGCCGATTTATTCTGTTTTATTAAACGTCTAAGAACAGTACAACATGCGTTTATTTTACTACACATGTTGTGTGCATTCTGAACGTATTCAAGGGTCGTCACCGTTTCTTATTTGTTTCTGTAAGTGTTTCTTAAATGTGACTCGCATTGGTCTTAGGGAGAGTGCGCTGGTGTTCATCGCGATGAGCTGGTGTTTGTTCTAAATTTTATAATTCTTTTTTAATTCAGGTAAAGTTATAAATGTAACACAATTTTCTGCCAAAGAATTCAAATCTTTAATTAATACTAAAAGTCATTGTGTCTGTGCGGCCTGTGTGTTTTGCCTGACAAATAAAAACTGCTTTACACGTTTGATCAAGCTTATGCTTCTTTTGTAGATCCAAAAATGTGCAGATTGAATTCCACAAAGTATCAGGTGTTACAATGTATATAATTCAATCTTTTGAAGTTTGATTTTCTTCGCTTTTGTGGATTCAAGTACAAAGCATGTGGGTCAGTGGATAGCACAACCAGGTGGTCGTTCAAAATTTTATACAAAAGTATGAACCGCATTTCTTTACAACGTTCGGCTAGTAGTTTCTAATCTATACTAAAAGGTACACCCCGCTGCGCTAAGTGTTTTGCTTGCATGTTTTAAATTATTCCATCTTGTACCTTTGTAGTGTTAAAATCCAATTTAAAATATTTGTACACGATAACACGTCCATATTTTATATTATGCCTTTGTTGTTGACAAGTTACAAATCGTTCTTGGCATTTGCTACGGGAATTTTACATAGGAAGTCAGCCATTTTAGTTTCACAGGTACCTCGCGTTGTTTTCAAAATGATCGTCTGCTTTCGTAACGTTCAGTGGTATTCGGACAAACCGCGAGGATTTTTCCGCCTTAACTGCGGACGATATTACCCGAAGGACTTCGCACAGACGACAATGGACTCTTCCAAACATACACTTCTGTTGTAATATAGGTCAAACTTTACTATAGAAAATTGCTCTATCACAATGAAAAATCCACCGCATTTCAAAACGCTAAATAACTGTGGAAAATAGTGATGAATTCAATTTACACATTTTTATTATCTACAAAAGGAGCGTAAGCTGGACAATACGCGGTAAGTAGTTTTCATTTGTCACGCAAAAAACATTAACCAAAGTACGTAAACATTAGGTATAGGCTTTTCATCATTTCGGTAACAATTCTTTTACAGTTGTTATTATTTTTATCAATCTAGTGGCTCAACGCTGCATATGTTTATGTTCTTATTTGTTATAAAACCGACAATTATTGTTCACAATTTTAAGCAAATTATTATAAATGTGTATTACACAATTTGCAATAGTACATATGGACTACTATTTCTAATGTAGTTAGTTATGTGGTCGTGACATGTACAGCTCGATTGTGCTTTATAACCATATCATTTCGTGGATAGGGTGTTCAAAGTCTCCAGTCGAGGTATAAATGAAGAAAAAGTGCTGAAAGAGTGTTAAAAACCCAATTTTAATACTTTAATTTAAGTGGTTTCATACATATATAGCACACCGTTAGTCTTGCAGTAACCATGTTTCTCTACTATACGCTTGCAGATATTAAATTACATTTAGTGTGCGAGTCGAGCATCATGAGTTACCGTTGGAGGTTTGTATGTCGTTATGGTTCCAAGACTTGAAATTATGGAGTGCTTTACTGTATGGTTCGATTTAATATAAAGGTCAAAGTTACAAACGTTTTATAATTTACAGTGGCATTTATGATATTCAAACACCCCCGTCCCCCTAAAAAATATACAAAAAAAATGAAGATAATTATTTTTGTATTTTGATATTTATTTTATTATATTGATAAATAGATATTCATACTATATTAATATTGTTATAACATATTGATAAATAGATGTTATTTTATTAGTATTAATATGGATTTTACTAATTTAATCCCAGTGGATGTCTTCAGATACATGATAAGAAACTGCAAATAGAATTAAATTAGTTAAATTAGTGATCAATTCCAACGTGAAAAAGAATTGAAACATTTTGTACAACATACATTGGTGTATATAGAAGCATGCATGTTCACAATTGTAATTTAAAATCTAAGTGAGTTTTTAAATAATTCTGCGATTACATGTTAAATATCAGGTGCACCAGGGCAACAAGTAACAAATATTCGCTGAGCAAAACGTATAAGACTTAAAGCAAGAAAAAACAATAAACAACAATGAACGATAACAAAAATTTAAAATACAACAAAGTTTCAGGGAATAAATTTTGCTACGCCTGACGCGCTTTTCGTCAATTCAAGACTCCTCAGAGGCGCTCTACCCCAAAAATGCCAAACACTATATGAATATGAAGAGCATGGAACAATAAAACCAAAATATGCCGAACTGGAAACCAAATTATGACTTAGATCAACCTATGCCTGCGGTAGGAAGAACCTTAGGGTTTTGACGATTTTGAAATTAACAAGGACACTTTCATAGCTTTGATGTGTTCTTCAAGACAAAAGTGTTGATGCCGGAGCGGGCTAACATCGGGAATTAAAACTCCACCAGCAGCGCTAGCCATCACGGATGTTAGAAATAAAAAAATATACAAAAGTTCCTGACAATAACTTTTGCTACGCCTGACGCGCGTTTCGTCTATTCAAGACTCATCAGAGGCGCTCTACCCAAAACATTAAAAATGCCAAACACTTTAAGAATATAAAGAGCAAGAACAATAAAACCAAAATATGTCGAACTGGAAACCAAATTATGACTAAGATCAACCTATACCTGGGGTAGGAAGAACCAAATGGTTTTAACGATTTTGAAATTTACACGGACAATTTCATAGCTTTGATGTGTTCTTCAACACAAAAGTGTTGATGCCGGAGCGGGCTTAATCCTGATAAAGACATAAAAAAACGATCAGAAGCAATACATTACAATAAGTAGCTTTGCATTAAGGCATGAAAGTTTGACATATTTAAATAGGTCTGTAGAGAAACTTTCCCAGAATAAAATGAAATAAACATCAATGAATCATAACGCCACAATTATTAACTAAATATTCAATTTAAAATAACACACAGAGACCAGTGAATTACTTTGATTTTAATGATTCGGCTATACTTTAAACCTGCAGGATAGCAGATGATTGATTAGTTGGGGATTCAAGTAATCAACCAGTTTTTAAAAGGACAAAGTCTAGGATAATTAGGGAAAATCGATGGCCTGGAAATTTCGACTGCTAGTTTAAAAGGAGCAAGAGTTGGGTACAAACGGAGTGTTAAACCTTTTATAGCATCTTCTTTGTGATTTCTATAAAAAGTAGCTTTTAACGTGCCAGGTCGAAGCCCTCTCAAAACAAACACCATCTTCACTTAGTTCGTGTGAAGGTTTTCCTCAATAAAATAAACCACCTCAACGAGGGGGTGTCCTTTCAACTATCCGCAACCTGGAGGCGCGTTGGTAACGGGGGTAAAATTTTTAAACCATACTCAGAAGACAACATACACTATACTATTTATAGTTACATACAAAATAAATATGTGTTCCCATAAAATAATTAACTGACGTTATACAAACATTTAGTCAATCAATCTTATAAACTGATCTACGCAAGCCTTTAATTAAATTAATTTAGATTTGCTATCAAGACATGTAAGAACATTTAAAACAAATAGTTAGGTATATCCTAGGCCCAATTTTATTGCCGTTAGTTAATCCGAAGTTACTTTAATTTGTGATTTATCGGAGTAACTTCGCAAAACATAGGGTACAATTATTTGTTTTGGTATATCCTTGGTCTGAATTTCCATAACTTGGTACTTTTTACTTAATTTTTGTAGGCATTATCATATATACATACAATCATTTATAGCAGCATATTTCTCTTTCTTATTCATATCAAATAACTTTTGCATTTAAAGCGAATCTCAAAAAGAAACAGTACAATATTCAAAGCATCGATTTCTTTTATAAGTTTTCCTGTTGTGAATTTTCTGACATCAAATTGTCCCTTTATAAAAAAAAGCATCAAAAACCATAACACAGTGACAAATTACGAACTGAGACAATGAGCCGCGAAGTATGACACAAACTCTAATTCAAGTTACTTAGGGCAATATGCAAGGACATGAAAACCTACATATGGTTCAGAAAACTTTTGAGATGAATTTTCTATTACAATCAACTAAGTTGTGGTGACAACCATAGAACTACTGGAGTAAAGGCATCAAACGAGATACAACAAATAATTGAGTAACTTAATGGTCAACAGAAGCGTCCGGTCTAGAAAAACAATATAAATTATAAGATTTAGCATACGCATGTGTTTGTGAAATGTAAATATCATACGCCGGAGCAGATAGTATACAGCTAACGGAAAGTTGACATTTTGACTATAATATATAATACATAGGGTTAAACTACTGTTTTTGAATTTGTAAATTTGTGCATACCGATGTCACAATATGAAAATAAGCAGAAAGCGACTTGGATACTGTAAATGCTTAAATTTGTTTTTAATGTTGTAGACATATTAGCTAGGACAGCTAATGATAGTGGCAAGTTCTACAATGACGACCACTTGAACAATATAGCTTAATTTTTTTAACTCCTCTTGATAAATTTATGATTGATTTACAACTGTACTGCGTTTTCTGTTAAAATGTAAACATTCTAAAATAATTCTACACGTACTATTTATCAGTTAACAAATAATGTATGTATTCGTCGATTACACTACAGTCGTGTACGCTCAACATTTTGCCTCACTAAAAAGTGCCCGACTCAAAACAATATACACTGTGACTTACCTTGGCAGTCACCGTTTGAGTATCTACCGTTAATAACAACAGTATTATACAATCTCTCCGCTGTGGTACCATAGAAACATACCCCTAAATAAACGGTATCTGTTATTGCCATTTACTCTTACATAAAAAATATATTTATACAATGAAATAAAAGTAACAAAAATGAATAATACATTCTTTTAAAGTAAAATTTCAAGAACAAAAACATCAGTAAAATTAGTACCAGCTACAGCCCGGAAAATAATTTACCGATTTTAAAGTCATTCATAAACAATTTAAAAAGTCTTACTTGATACATCATTTTGAACATTGATTTTCTTGTATTCTTGTTCGGCTTCGATTCTTTTTTCTTCACTATTAACCACATTGTAACCTGCATAAATATTTAAACAGATAAAACAACTTTACTTCATTTAAACATACGCTTATATAAAATATTATGATGGGACTACACTAAGAAAGGTTCCAGGTGCTAAAACAACAGACATGCCTTACCGTTCATACGAGGTTGGTAGGAAATGTCCTCTTGATTGGGGGGGGGGGGGGTTATTAGGTTATAAGAAGGAAAGCCTGACCTCGGACGATAGTGTGTATCGTGCTCCTTGCACTATAGAGACCACTTTTGTAGAATTGAAATAGATGTTCAATGTAACAGCTACAAAAAGCTAAATTATCCATCCTTACCCAATACTCCATATTTTCTGGACAAGGTAAAAAAATGTTACCCTTGATAATCCCTTTTTCACGTTTATAGTTTATAAACTTGTTCTCATCCTGAATGTTACATCTGAAATTCCCGTTAAGCAAATTTTGAATCAGTCAATCGAATGTTATGTAAACAGTCGGCTCTTTATTTTATTTTGATGAAATTCATGTCACCTAGCTGCTGAGACTTTTTTCCGAAGCACAATTTAAATTAAAGACGTATACTAGCTGCATTAAAGTCCTCTAAATTGTCTAGAAGTATTATAATTAAAGAAGCCATCCTTTTATGTTAAGCTCCTTTTTTACGTTAAGTACTTAAACAGTAAAGTAAAACTAGAAAAAATTAAGATTTTACAATTACAATTCATTAAACTAGAAAAACTGTGATACGTGATCACTAATTGACACCCCCCACCCATATTCCCCATTTGAAAACATAGTTTGAAGACTATGAAGTACCTCCCATGTCAAAGAATGGCAGTACATGTTTTTCCATGGGAAACCCCATATTCATTCCGATTAAAATGTTTAATATTTGGTGCACAATGCCACTATGTAACAATGATTCTGTGAAAGTTTTATCAACTTCCATTTAGTGGTGGAGTGACGGACGGACGGACACTCCTATCCCTATATACCCACTCCTTTTTAGTTTGGGGTTGGGGTGAATAATATTTATGACAATTTTGAATAAATACATTTTTTAGAAGCAACAACATGTTTTGTTTAACGCCTTAAAACAGGTATGAAAGAGTTGTACATGTATAAGAGCCATCATATTTTCAGTAAAGAATTTTGTTTTGCTAATAAAAACAGAATTAAAGCTAAACAATCAATAAGAATCACAAACTGAAAGCAAACTTCTATACAATTATATATGTTAGATCATAACATTTCTTCCTTTTGAAAAAGTTTAATTCACAGCCTATAGGACACAGTTCTTTCTGAACATTTCATTACAGCGTTTGTAACCATCATATAGAATCACCTCTGCTCTACAACATGAAACTTGATTCAAAGCTAAACCAAACTATCCTCTTGTTTTCCAGGTCTTAGCCTCTTACTATGTTGCACCGTTGGAAATTTTCATGGTTGATGAAAACGTAAACTATTATAGTTTATCTTTACATATATAGACATTATCCTTAGAACAATAGCTATTAAAATATACCAAAAAATGTCTCTTTAAGAAGAACTACCCTCACATTAGATGAGGTTGGATAATTTTATCTCCGTTTCATAAAGCGATCGTTAGCTTAACGTGCACGTTATCCCATTTAAATTGAACACTGGACACTGGAGGAGAAGCGTTCATTCCTGTGCCAGTTTACACGGACTCTCATCTGTAGCAGACCCTAATTAGATGCCTGTTGCGGTAGACCCACAATCTGTTGCACTTTTGGATTTTTTGGTCTGTGTAACGGTTTCAACACTGCTCCAAAATACGGCCTTCTGAGTCCAAAGGCGGCTGAGGCCTGTTTGCAAGCTGATTCTTCTCCATCCAAATATTATGTCTGCAGTGGCTGCAGCGGCAACGGTTCGATTCCGTAGATGAAAGACCTGGATGTAGCGATCTTGTGATGTATCCCATTTCTCGGGCGTGCATAAGTAGAACAAGTCTGGTGTAATCGGTTCCACAGCATAGAAACAGTGCTCTGATTTACGTTTTCAGTTCGTGCAATTTCACTTTTGGACACTTCGATGACGATATTTTGAGCAGCCACTTTTAACCTTGGCACCGCAGTATTTCAACGTTATGATTAATTCAAGCTTTGAACATCGTCTTTTATATATTTTCTATACATACTGACGTAACATTTGAATTTCACGTGAAAAACATAAGGCGATAGAACAGACCTTTAAAGTTGAAAAACTTGTGTAAAAAATCAATAATTAAATTCACAATTTCATTACACCTGGTAAAATGAGTAATTAGCACTTTTTAAAATTAAAAAATAGACCCTTAAATTAAGTGTTGAAAATATTCATACTTAGTCCTTTACTATCTTGCAATGTAAAACTTTGTTCTTGCACTGGTAGTGCCTTTATATTCATTAACTATTACAGAAAATCTAATATACATAACAAAAATAATTTATTTCCAGCTTTAACAAATTAGAAAATAAACAAATTTATTCAAAATACTTTAACAGTATTTAAACTGTCATATTTAGTCGAAAACGCTTTGCGGAAAATGGTGCCGTTATCTTCGTGTATTGGTTTGGATCTATATAAGTGTAAAATACGTGTAATTAATTTAAAATAATCCTTAAAAAGCGGTCATTTTGGTTGGACAAAATGTACAAGTTGCCATATTCGACAAAGAAAAGCTCGCTAGTTTTGACCTTAAAAAACGAGAACCCCCTCACCGCAATTAATGTATCATATGAATTATAGAACGACTGTCATGCCTTTCTAGCTGTTTACCTATGTAGATGATGTATGGCCTTCGGGCACTAACCAGTTATCTTTTGGAGTGTGTTTTTTAACGCTAGAAAACATATTATCTTATTGTCTCTTATTACAACTACAATTATATTTGTCTAAAGGGTACACACAGATGTTAATTACTAGTACACCAATTTATTTAAAAAACAATATTAAAAACAGGTTTTAGCACTGTTTAATTATTACTTTACAAGGCAGTTAAAAACCAGGAACCTATAAACCAAAGTTAAACTAGTCCCAGTTAAAAACTAACCTTGCTTTTACTAGTTTACGTTTGACTTGAAGCGGATATACAAGTGTAAAAAATACACACAACTTTATTTCTATTACATGTAGTCTTTAACCTTAATGAAGGGAGATTATATACTTAGTATACAATTGTGGCATGTAATGAACAAAATAGTTAGAGGTATTAATTACATGGTAGATTATATATTGGTCAAATGTCAGTCATTTATCTTCTGTGTTGGAGTTAGCCTAAGGCGGATTTATATAATTGTACATGAACAGCAGTTTTGTCCTTATGTAATAATTAGATGTAATTATAATAAATAACGAAGTGGATATACACGTGTACTAAATATAAACACAACTTTATTCTTATTTTTCATTAGAAGTCATAAACAACCCTAGGATCAAACTGGGAGGGTTCCCAGTGCATGAAAAGCTCGTATTGGATAGCGGAAACCATCTCGTTTGGAAGGTGGTCAGGTTATAATACGGACAAACTGACGCGAACTACAGTGGTGTAGCGAGTTTGGAGATGGCCACGATCCTTCCACTTTCATCAGATTTTGGAAAAGAGTAGGCTTGTTTACCGATAAAAAGTCTAAAATTTCAGTCCCTACCCCAAACCTCATACTTTTCCTGTAGAGGTCAATAGTGTCTCCGTTGGTCAATAACTTTTCCCTGTTTTTTATTGGATTTTTTAATTTGTTTGGGTCAAGAATATAGCTGAAATATTGCGTTAGCAACGTCCATTCAATCAGTCAAAGTTCAAGCTTCCTGGTATTAATTATATAGGCAAATGTGTGTGGAAGATTTTTCCGTGTGTTGATTAATGTAACAGTTTTACTAAACTAGACAAAGTTGATATAGCGATCACTGATACACCTGTTTAAATTTGGCAGAACTTTCTTGGAAACATTTCTACTTTTTTGTTGACTGGTGAACTTGACCATTGATGGAATTCATCAGTATCAATAGGCTTCTTACCCACCTGATATGTAATGATATCCTAAAGTTTCATTGAAATTAAATGCAAACTTATTGAGGTATTGTCCGGAATTATCTTCTAAAAATTTTTTTACATTTATTTTTGCAAATATGACTTTGAAATTTGATGAATTTTCCTAAAATTCGACAGGCTTTTCAGCATAATATGAAACTATTTCCCAAAGTTTCATTACAAACAAATGCAAACTTTTAATTTCTAACGTTTTTTGGCAGCTGTAACCTTTAAATTTGATTGATTCCCCCCCCCCCCCCAAAAAAAAAAAATAAATAGGCGTCTGATTCATTTAATATATCCAAAGTTTCATTGAAATCAAGTGTGACGCTTGGAAACAATTCATCTCTAAAGCATTCTACTTGATCGCTGCTAAAAGGATAATTACTTTAACTACATACAGTAATACAAGTTTTGTAGATATAATACTAAACAAAAAGAACACACATATGAAATAAGAGTAAGCTATGCATTGTAGAAGGAATGCCTGTGATTTTAAATTATTATTATTAGTGCCTACAATAGTATTTAGGAACTCAAACAATACTGAAAACTTAAGAAACCACATAATTTTTCACTGTATGACAACACTTGCTTGTCTGATCCAGTTTGAATCTGGTCAAATGTGTTTGAATAGTATAACCCCGTATCACTATCTCCCCTAGGCACACAACACATGAAAGTGAAAAATGATTTAGTGTCCGTCAAGCAGGTCATTAACATAATTAATGTCTAAAAAACAAACAGCATTGTTGATGACTTTTACATATATGTAACATGACAAGCGCTTAATTTTGACGGGCACTTAACAATATAAGACGAGTGTTTACCTTAGCTGATCCTGTGTTAAACATGAAGGAGAAGACGTTAATTTCATACTTTTTCGTTTTTGTGATTTTTAATGTCTCCGCTAGTGTTGTGGAATTACCGGATAGCTCTCTGATAGACGAAGCAATACAGGAATCATTTGCTTGTCGTAAAAATAACCCTGCACTATCAGTGTCTATCGTTAAAGATGGAAAAATTGTCTTTGCTAATGGTTACGGAGTACAGTCCCTCGATGATAAACAACCAGTTACAAACACTACACTTTTCGGTATAGCATCATTGACGAAGACATTTACCAGCACTCTTCTGGCAAAGTTGACGGACAAAAGTAAAGAGTAAGTGAATTTCCTGTTAAGGGGATTATACGTAGTAATAATTTATGTTAAATGAAAAGAGTGTACATATATCGCCAACTTGGAATGTATTGCCTAAGCATGTTTTACAGATTTCTTTGCCGTTCCTTCTGTACCAGTTTCATATTGGCTAAATTATTGAATAGTTTAAAGCATTCTTCCGAAAAGAAACAATGCAACGACAAAAAAAATGTTCAAAACGTTTAGCAAATGAAGGTAATAACAAAATACCGAACATCGAGGAAACTGTCAAAAAAGAAAAGCCACAAATTAAAGTCATAGAAACCGGCAAACTCAAGGACCAACAGCCAAGCATATAGTAACTCCAGCAATGGTCCTGACTTGGTACGGGCATTTCAAAATAAATGGTGGGTTAAACCAGGTATTATGCTTGCCAAACCCCCGCTTCCACTACTGTAGTATGTGTGTTGGTTAGTTTATTAAATAAGGTTTTTACCAATAAGCAAAGAAATACCAAACTGGAAACAAATTTAATAATTCCAAAACACGTATACAAAGCCACGAGACAAATGCAGAACAGAGCAACACAAAAACAAAAGCCAGCGTCATGAACTTAAGAAAATGAGAGTTAACTAAGGTGCTCTGGAACAGTAAGCAGTCCCCGTCAGTTTTAACACACATTGTCAGTCTGACCAATCGAGAACAACCTAATATTTTCTGCGTTTTTTTAGTCTCGATCAACAAGGCGCATATATAGTTGGGATCGGGTTGCTATAATTTAGCTACCAATATGTGGAGAAAAAACAACACAAACAGCTGGTCAAAATGCAATTGAAGCATCAAGATGATCGAAACTATGGTTATCGCGCCTATAATTGGCATAGGAATTAGATTGGTTGATATTTTTATTGTCTAAAAACAACTTCTCTCCAGGGACAGTCTATACTAACTAGTATACTGTACTAGTATAGATAGTCTCTGTCCCCTCTTACTAAAAATTGTATAAAGAAATTGTACCATAGTTTAAAATTTAAATATTTGAATCAAATATTAAACAAAATTATTAATTAAACTATTATTATGGGAGAAGAACATTGTGACGTCATATTAGTTGGCATGCGTTCTTGTTCTTTTGTCTGGTTTAAAAATATGACCTAACAACAGAATTGTTGTTTTGTCTCCATGTGCTGGTAGCGAAACAACAGGATCCAAGACACAAAGTTCTATGTATCTGGGTGATCGAGACTAACAAAACACGAAGAAACACTGGCTATAAACTTATTTCAATTTAAGAGCATCCTAATGGTATATTTTGTGTAATTTAACAAGTTAACTGTGTATATTTTTAAAGTCTTACCCTTTTCAATTGTAATAATTTTTGCAATGTTTTTCAGACTTACTACAACAATGAAGTCCAGACAATGGCCCTCTACTCAAATGATAAATGCTCTAAAGTATATAACATACCACACTATCATGACATAAATGTTCGTAATATAATACATGGATGCCAAATATTTCAACTTTTAATTTTTTCTACCATCATCGGTTTTAAAATTATTTTTACAGGTACTCTTTAAATAGCCGCATAGCCGAGTTCTATGGAAACCAAAATGTATTTGACGGTTATCTCAGAGCAAAATTTGCCACCATACGGGATCTTCTGGCTCACAGGATGGGAATTCCAATGCACAACTTCATTAATTTCGACAGCAAGTTAAACAGAAAAAATCTTATCAGGTAATATAACGAGTAAATTTGGCTGGATAATGATGTGAGCATTCACAAAACGCTGACTGTTTTAATGGCGATAAAAGTACATCGGTCCGACAAATACGAAAACATTTCTCAAGAAAAATTATCCGTTAGATTTTAAGCCCTTCGGTATTGGAATTTGTAAATTTCGGTAATACAATAATCGCTAATATCTACTGAATTTGTTGCATTGAAATACACTGTGTGTGATATTACTTATTGCAGTTTATTTACTCTTTTTTTATTTAACAATTCATGTGGCTTGATCGGTGAGTTGTCAGAATTAGCCATCTACTATCATCAACCGGCATGTCAACACTGGTGTTGCAAGATTGATTCCGACTACAGACTATGTGTGTTCGGCTCCAATCTTTGTCGATAACTATTTCCATTTCTCCTGATGGTTGGGGTCCCCACTGGGCACACAGATTTCCTCCTCCAACGCAAATTGGAAACAATGATACTAATATCAACCGTGAAAATATATTAAATGCCACTGATGCTCCAATCACATGTTAAATTAGAAATATTGAAAATCTTTCACTGGCGGTCTTTTAGTTTTATTGTTTGCCTAACCTAGAATTTCGTGGATATCAATATTAATACTACATGTATTTAATTTTTAGTTTGAGTCTTAACTGACGTAGGAAATCCCAAATATTTGATTTTAATTTTGCAGGAGACTTAAAGAACTAAAACCAAAAGGTCGATTTAGAGACAGTTTTTACTACAGTAACATTATGTATGGACAAGCAGCAAGACTTGCCGAAAAAATCGGAAACGGAAAATACGAAGACCTTATAACTAACGAGCTATTCCGAGAAATTGGTATGATGGATTCTGGTTTCTTCACGACTGCAAACGAAAGCACCATTGAGCTGGCAAAAGGTTATCTGGATGTCTACGGTAAACTGCATCCAGTTCCGTTCGAGTTATCACAGTAGGTATTCAATATTTCGAGTGTGCGTATGATGACTGACAACCTATAATATGTACTACACTAAAACTGTTTGCAATAATTTCTTTATAATATATAAGCAATTGGGCGTTTGTTTAAAATATTTCCATAAAAATTCTTAAGAGACATTGAGTAACTCGAAAGGTGTCTAGTTAAAGGCAGGCATTGCTTATTCGTTCAGAGCACCTCAGTGCAACCATGGTTTTTATTGTGTTCGGGTTACTCAATTTCTGCTTTGTGTTTCTAGTTTTTGTTTTGGAGTGTTTGTCTATATCAGGATTTGTAATTGTCACTAACCTTTAGGTAGGTTTTCTTTCTATTTTGTTTGTTAAAGTGTTGCATCATTATTCAAAACATTTTATTATAGGAAATGGAGCGAACTTTGTGGTGCCAACTGTATCATTAGTAGTGCTATAGACATGGCTAAATGGATGTTGTTTCACTTAAATCATGGCAAGAATCAAGATGGTAAACGTGTAATGTCAGAGTCTGCGTTAGAGGAAACTCATAAACCAGAAAATGTGCTGGCAAAGTCTGCATTGTCAAAATATTTTACCAAGCCACACGTTCCTGAAACGTTCAGCCAAACTGGTTATGGTATGGGATGGAGAACTGGACATTATAGAGGTAATAAGAAAATAATCGATGTCTAAGGACAAAATATCGCTTGGCATTAAACATTAAGAATTCGGCGACTAAATCTTGAGCTTGCCGTCTATTATACGTGTGTTCATTTGATTTATACGACTATGAAAACGATGCACAAGAACAACACATTCTAAGACGGTTTACCATAATTGTGCATTCTTAGTCGTTAAAATGGCAAACACCTAACGAATCGAAGACTCGCCCTCGTTCGTCCGATAAGCACAAAATCTGAGGTCGGTGTTAGTTATTGTAACGTCATTTTTGCTTTCATTTTTTTCATGAGCTAATCTAGTGACTGTATACATGTTGCAATACCTTGTTTAACATTGAGTTCATCTAAATAAAATACAAGGCTTGAAAATGAAAAATATTCTTAAATATGTGGAATTATAATGAATAAAAGCTGTTTTGGAATTCATTGGTGTACTCACTTGGCAACTCACTCACAAACTTCACATGAAGCCCTTTGCCATTGAGATTAATTGAGTTTGTGAGCGAGGTCGTCTAAAACGACTTTTATTCCGATAATTATGGAACTCCTACAGCAAGCTACGGCTAGATTGTCCAAATACATAAATTTTACAATTGTTGTGTAACAATAAAAGTGACCCAATTACTTATCATCACCTCGTTTGGGTAATAAAAATATATACACACAAAATGGTGTATTGTTTGCAACATTGTTCTCGTCCTGAATAGACCCGTTAAACTTGGAACATTTACATTTTTCTTCATCATTTAAATAGGGTTTATTTAGAATGTTAATATATTTGAGATAAAAATCAGAAAGATTGTAGTTTCCATTTTATGAGCCATTTCTTGTTTTACAGGATACGATATGTTGACACACACCGGATCGTCATGGGGATACAAGAATATGATCAGTATGTTTCCAGACATGAATCTGGGTATTTACACAGCCATGACAGGTGACGACGAGGATTTCATGTTCCGTTACAGCTTACATCAATATCTCGCTGATATGTACATAGGTAACACCCCTTGGCTCAATTCAAGTCTCATTTGCTCATTCCCAGAACCATGGTTACCGGCGAAAGCTCCACGAACAAAACCAAACATTAGTAAAGACTTGAAGCCACAAAGGAAATTAGATGAATACATAGGAGTTTATGAAAATCCGGCATATGGTGATATTGAAATCTTCATTCTCGATGATGAAAACAGCACAAATAAGCTTATAGCTGTTTATGGTTATGTTGATTTAATTATGTACCCTAAAGGCAAAAACGACGAATTTTTCTTTGAAACGGACGGAATAGGAGCAATGCTGATTAACTTCGGTACTGTACAGTTCAAAACAAGAAATGGTGTCGTTGATAAAATGAGAATTCCTACTTTTGAGCCAAAAGATCCTCCAATATTTAAAAAGAAAAATCTTCCACCTCCAAAATCAAGAAATCTTTCTCCTGATGAGATAACGACTGGGTCACCAACAGAAACATCAACACATTCAGAATCGGGCAACGGGGTTACTGACAATACAGATGGCGATACTGCAAATACTGCAGAAGGAATTCCAGACACTTTATCTGAATCACAATCGGGCGTCTCTAACGCTGAACATGAAGTCGTCAAATCTTCAATTCCAAGCACTAAAGCAACAGAAGTAAAATCTGGGAGTACAAACCCCAAGCAGGAACTTGTTCAATCTTCTGAAACAGTTTTGATAAAAAGCCAAGATGTAAAACCAGTAGTCACTAACACTGGTATGGACGTCACCAAATCCTCCACTCAAAGTGGAAAAGCAGCGACAGAGGAAAATTCAAGCAAGACAAACACTAAGCCTAAAGTTATAAAGTCTGATGCAAGTGCAACAGCAACAACAAAAGAAAAATCTTCATTGCAAAATGAATCATCTTCAGCTACAGCCAAAGATTTAATAAAACCAAAATCTACCGCAAAAAAGGAACCAATTGAACCAATAGTGGATTCAAGTAGTACTTCTACTCAAACAAAAACTGAAAAATCCATAGAGTCACCAAAAGGAAATCCTGTTCAGCAATAACACATCCATATTTACTGAATGTTTATCTTACAATAATTAAAGTTGATTCAATATAATAAAAAAGTAGTTTATACATGAAGGTGTGATTATACTAGAAGTATACTAGAGTAAATTTAATGGACAATTGTTGGCCAAAACAATCCCATGGTAAATCCTATATAAATCATACCCTTGAAAAATTTCACATATCATACACAGTCAATACTCATTTTTATAAAACCCAAGATGTAGTGGATATTTTACAATGGTAAAGCATTTTATTAATGCTCAAGAGAAGAAACAACTAAATGGTTCTTACATGTTTTGGGGAAAGACTAGTTGATTTTCCATGGATAATATAATTTTAATGTCTTTTCCTAAGCGGAGTTAAATGGAATGAGCAAAATGAAAAACATTTATATGAGTGGAAGACCAGACTGGTTTCACAAATACACATGAAAAATACATGTTCTTCTATCTTGTAATAAAGAAAAGCTTAAAATAAAAAGATACTAAGAACTCTAAAATAATTTAATATAACATCATAATCAATAAATCAGTTTAATTGTCACTGAATTGTATAAAAATTAGATAAAATGTGTATAAACAACAAATATAAAATTGTACAATAAACAAAATAATAATATCAATGTAAAAATCACTAAATAAAATTTAGTTACTGCAAGTAATAATTATCCTACAAACATGAAAATCATACACTACAGTAACAATTTAACAAAACATTTTAATATTTTGTATATATTATTGCACTATTTGATTTAATCAAATACACTTATGTCTTTCATGTATTAAGAAATGTAAACCTTATATTTCACCATTGTGGATATAATTAATCAGGTCACTGATTACATCTATATCTGTATTTCCAAACGATAATTATTAAATTTTCCAGAACAGTATAAATAATTATTTCATCTTAATGATCGTTTAAGACTTAAAAATAAACTAAAAAGGTAGATATTTTCAGGGCCATAGTTTCATTCATATCCATTTCTGATAGTGTGTAAGTAGAAAAAAAGCATTGTCAAGCTTCAGCATAAAATTGATTGAAACCCAGGGACAATAAAAAAACAATCATATCCCATCAAATACACTTATGTCTACGTACTGAAATATCTCATCAAATATACTTACGTCTTCGTGTGATTCAAACCCATGAACAAAAAAATAATCATATCCCATTAAATACACTTATGTCTACATGTTGGGCGTGAAACAAACATGTAAAAATACCATGCAATGGTCTATAATAAAAATACAATCATAAACTGTTTGTTCTATTTCTCTACTTATAACCACCCAAAATATAATATAATGTGCAGGGTCAGATTCAGTAAAGGACATACACCCCATGTTTTTGAAAAAAAAAACCCTGTAAAATGCTGTGATGTTCTTTGCATTAATAATGTTTTAAGCACATAAAAAACGCAGGGATGGTATATGCATCAACAATGCTTAAACATGCTTCAATTTGCTTCCAACCCTAGGCAAAATCATCAAAAATGCAGGGGACATAGTCCCCAGACCCCTGGATCCCCAGACCACATCTTGTTATTAAACCTCCCCCCCCCTTTCCAACTCCTGGATGAACCACTGCTGTTCTGAAACTGAACAATTCCTTTTAAAAACAATACTAGTATAATGAAAGGTAAGTATCTTATTATCATATGAACTGTCAACAACATAACCAAACTGCATTACTCTTTATAGTGAAGTTTTCTAACTATTTTGTCCAGTATATATATGTTTGTATAGAAAATGCTGGTATTTTCTGGTTGATATATCCATTGTCTTCATCGGCAATTGTTATCATAACCTCTTCAGATCCCCTGAAAATTCAAATAATTTTTTGGTATTATGTGACATTCTGTATATTGACTTTTCTTGTAGACACTGACATTTAAACTTGTTTACCTTAGTATTTGGTGGTAAGATTAATGAACAGGCATGCTGTCACTCCCACAAAGGTTGCTATTCATTACAATAAGAACACTTATTCATAATACCTATAACTAGACATGTACTTGTTCAAAGTTAGATCATGGATGAGGTAGTAATTCATGGATAAAAAAATGGTTGTTCAACTTTATCACAGTTCAGCATCTCAAACAGATATTTAGATATACAAGAGAGTAACAATTCATCTGTGCATGAGTTGGTTACATCATCTAATGTCTTTGTTTGAAAACTCTGTCTCAGAATAGCGCCTAATTAAATATGACAGAAATATTTATAGCATACATAATACTTCAATAATAGTTTACATGTTACAAATAATGAGGGGATGAACAAGAGATGAATCAGTTTGGTTAATAATAAATAAACATAACAACAGTTAAAAGTTCTGACATTAATAAATTTTTCAGTTATAAATTTCTGAAATTTTTTAATAATTCATCGTTCAGGTCATAACAGTTATTCAAAAATATTCAAAATACAGATAAAAAAAGTATATGTCAGTTTATTTACAACAAAAACACAAAATTTAAAAAACCCATAACACACACCCCCCCCCCCAAAAAACAACAACCAAAAAAAAAAAAAAAACAGAAAAGAAACCAAGATCAGTAAAAAGATGGTTCATGTTAGATTTATAATTAAATGTCCAAAAATTTTACAATTTTTTATAGACAATTTGTTTTGTGTGTACCTTTTTACTATACATCTTACAAGTGTTGTCTTTACCATGACAATACCTACCTATTTAATACAACAACAACAATTCCCTTGTCTGGACGTTGTAAAGCTACACACTCCAAACCACTTGTACAGGAAGCTGCTATCCTTATAGAACCTTCTGGTATAAACTTGCTGAAAAATGACAAAACAATGACTGCAAGAGATTTGTTTTATAATAATTTACAAGTAATGGGACCTCTTTGTAGCTCCTACCATAAAAAAAGGAGCTACATAAGTGTAGCTATCCTACGTATTACTCCTACAAATTTACACTTTATTTGGACTTGTAAGTATTTAATTTTAGCCAATAAGAAATTAAGATTTCCTAGTGGGGGCCATGTTTATATCCAAAACAATATAAATTGAGTATGCTTTGCAATTGTAAATTTTAGCAATCAGAAATAAGATTGCCTAAGGTGGCCATGTGATCAGGACAAAATGAAGAATATGTTGAGGCTTAAAAAAAAATTATTTGTACCAATTACAAAATATTTTGATTTGTACTTTGACATTTTATAATTAGCCAATCAGAAATAAGGATTGCCCATGCCCGCAATCAGGAATTGTTGTAGAGGACCTCAGATATATCATGTATTAAATTACAAAACATTTTGACTGGTACTACCAAAAAATATTATTTTATTAATTTCAACTGATCAAAAATAAAGATTGCACATGGTTTCCATGTTTTCAGTGCAAACAAGACGAAATGAAAATCTTTGTAATGGACCTAGCAAAATCCTTTGTGCCACATAGGAAAAAAATTTGACTTGTACTTTCAAAGAAGAATTTTTATTTTCAGCCAATCAGAAATAAAGATTGGCAACCATGTTTCTTGTTAGATCAAGATGAAATGAGAAGTCTTTGCAATGACCTTGCATACATCATTTGTACCAAATTACAACATTTAAATCTGTACTGTCAGAAGTGGTCATTTCATTATAGCCATTCAGAAACAAGAATGTGCCTCTGCAGACATGTATTTTGTAGCAATCAAGACAGCATGCCTGGAGCTTTCAGAGGCAAAAATAAAAATGTAAAAAGTTTGTGGCCAAACAATGACACAGTCAATTAAGCTAATAATTTCTTTTTAAGGTAGGAGGCCTTTTAATTATCTTTTAAAATACCTGTACCAAGTCAGGACCATTGCTTAGTTGCTCCATTTTTGGCCGTTGGTTCTAAAGTTTACCTGTTTCTTGGACTTTGATTTGTGGATTGTCCTTTTTGACAGTTTCCTTTGTGTATGGTATTTGGTTATTACTTTCATTTAAATTTATTCACATTGTGGATTTCAAACATTACATTTTGTAGGTATTTCAACTAAAACATTTTCTAAGGGCAAATTAAAAATATTTTCCATAACATTCTCTACATTGATGTAATTATACATATCAGTTGAATAGAAATAATAAATTTGTGACAGTTTCAATATGTTTTCAATACTTAAGCTGCTAAAAATACATATAAAATCATTTAAACAAATGTCTATGTTCATTTGGGGAGACAATTTTCCATATATATATATGGCATCATACAGGTACAAACATGCACATATATGTCCTATTAGAATTAAAATAATACAAAGAACATTTCTAATTATATTGTCATGTCAATGCAAAGTGCAGGAAACCAGTAATACAATATGAACCTTCAAATTATAAAGTCAAATGTTTGTAATAAAGCAGACAAACCACATCCCCTGTGAACACATCATAAGAGAGTTCAGTTTTATTTGACCTTGCTACTGCCTTAATAAGCAGCTGTAAATTTGGTATAAACGTCATCAACATTTCTGTGTACAAAGCAAGTACGACATTTCCTTATGGCAAAGGTGAAATAGAAAACTGAAGGCACTAAGACATGTTGGCAAGAAGGGTTCAGACAATGAAATATTCTATTATAAAATGCATAAATGTCTTTATTTATTATAATTGAAATGTCCACTGCATAGAACATGGGTTGTTTATAAAGATATACCTGAAATGTCCAGTACATAGAACATGGGTTGTTTAGGCCACACAATTTAATTTCTTGTTCTTCGGATTTTTGTCATTTTAAAACGGGGCGAGCGAGCGAAATAATAATTTTAATATTTTTATTTGGATTTTCAAAAAAACATAGGCGAACAGAAAAAGTTGAGCCGAGCGAAAACTTTTTTTTATTTTTATTTTTTTAAATAAGAAAAGGTACTTTTATCAATGTATATATTCGCAAAATTCAGTTTTATTGTGATTTTCTTTCAGAATTGGGCATACTATGCTTACTATGCTTATGAATAAATGGATTATATTTTGTAATTATGGGTTGATCATTCGAATTATGTACAATCAATTGCAACTTTTAAACAATTCAGTATTGTAGGTCATATACAACATACTACATATATGACTTTCAAAGCATTAGAGACAGCTGGAAGCAAAAGAATGCCTGTCACATCTTCATTTGCAAAAATATATTTTTAGACCTTATTTAAAATGCACAACTGAATACACTGTACATCATTTATTGATGAAGATTTCTAGAGGAATGAATTTTAAAATGTCATAAAATAAGTTATATCCCATTCATTGTGTTTGCTGTAATATTCCCATTTAGTGAGACTTTTTATAGATAAAGCATTAAATGATGTCTAATGTCCAATATTTGAGAGAAAAAATTCAAGTCCCATGCAAGCCATTAGAAAACAGAGATATATATGAAAAATAACAATAAGACAACAACCAGTTCAAACAGTTATATGCTGACTCTAAATAAAAATTATTTTAACTTTTCCACAAATAACACTGGACAACCATTAGAAGTCATTTCATTTTTTTTTTTGACACACATATCACAGCCCTTGCAACAATGTCAACAAATTTAATAAGCAATGTAGTTTCTGTGGTCATTTTGTTTTATCTGGTGGAGATAAACAAAAATCGAATGTGCTTCATTACTGAGGCTAAAAGTTCACTTGCTCATGATGCTGTTGCAACCAAAAGTTTCAAAGTCTCAGTCGAATTAAGTTTTTTGGTCATCCATCTGGCAATCCTGCTCCAACATCCTATCTACTATAAATACAAATATTACTCACGAACTTTTGTTTCAAATTTTTTATTTAAATGTATTCTCGTTTTACGTTTATTATGTCGGCGCTAAGATCGAAATGCTCGATTTTGACACATCTTTGAAAATGCTCGACGCTGTTCTGACGCACCACCACTGAATTAAATCGACATGTTTTGGACAACAATGCCTTGCTTTATCACAAATATCCACACTACTAAAACGGTATGATTGTTTCTTTTCCTTTTTCAAAATACATCAATATTTTTGTTTGTGATGCAATACAACGGCAGTTACATTAAGCGTTCACAAGATTACGATTTCAAAGAGTACTATATATAGTAAAATAAAAAAAATTCCGGATGACCTTCTGGGAGCGGAGAGCGGAATTTTTTTTTAATATTATTTTTTCGAAATGGAAAAAATATATGGGTCGGGTCCGTAGAACAAGAAATTTATTTGGTGTGGCCTTATAAAGATATAACTGAAATGTCCAATGGCATAGAACATGGGTTGTTTATAAAGATATACCTGAAATGTCCTGTGCATAGAACATGGGTTGTTTATAAAGATATACTGGTACCTGAAATGTCCTATGGCATAAAACATGGGTTGTTTATAAAACTCATCTTTATCTTTGTTAACAATGATTGGACTGTCCACATTATTTTTGGCCCAGTTAGGGCCACCACTCATATCTAATGCTATGTTCCAATCTGTCCAGCCTGTTACCCAATGGTTTAAATCCTGTAAATACAGAGTTAGAAATATTAAGCTTACAAATAACCCAACCTGTGGATTTACTGAATATCCATTTATGTTGTAGCCATTTAGTGGTTAAATATTGCTAAGAGACAACATAATGCCACAGCACTGCAAGTAACTGCAATAAATGAAAGGAGGAAGCATATTATTGAAGAAAATAAAATACAAGTAGCACTCTTTAACACAACCCAGGTTTTTCTGCATTTGATGTTATTTTTTGTAGAGGGTAATTAAGTGAATGTTAGGGACCTTTTTTGTAATTATAACAATTCATGCGAATTTTGATGATACAAATGATATATGTTTTAAATGTTTGTCTTGAAACACCTCCATTACTTGATCTAATATCTAATATCTTTTGGACAATAATTAAATAATGTAATATGCATAAAGGTATCTTTTTGGCATTGTACAATCTTATGAAATTGCATTTCTGAAGAATTTTACAAGCAAATCTTTCTGTACTTTACCAATCTCTCTATGTAATATCTTTTTTATGGCAATATATGAATAATGTCATAGACATATCTTTATTCCATTGCCTAGGTATTACATGACCTTGATAATTGTTAATTTAAATCTTTCTGCTTTAATTCATTTTTCTTAAACCAAAAGTAAATAATGTCATAGGCATATCTATCTAGCATTGCCATATTATGATACACGATACCTGAATAATGTCATAGGCATATCTTTCTGCCCTTGCCCAGTCTCCTAAAACAACTACAGGTAGACTGGTACCAGGAATGTGTTCTACGCAGGCTTCAGTACCAAATATAAAGACACCAGGATGATTTCTGTGTGTAAGATCCAGAGACACAGGTGGGGCCAAGACATCTAGGTACCAGTGTACAGCTATACCAGATACATACTGAGAAGCTTCAGGATCTGCTAAAATCTTAAATTATAAAAGAAAAACATTAAAATATTTATATAAATATCCCGGTAAAGTTTTCAAATGATTAGGAACATCATTACATGTGTAAGGAGTAATCAGTAAGAAGTATGTATCATATAGCAATGATATTTGCATTGCCTGGAGGGCAATAATGATATGCATCCAGACCATCATTATGGACTGTCTGGATTATTCAATTGGCCTTGTATTGATTCTTGGTCAGTTGTAGTGGCCCTCAACACTACAGGTTGATATTTTTACAGAATCAGTCCAGTAAGGCAATATTGACATGTACTTACAGTATCGGCCCAGTAAGGCAATAGCAGCCTTTGATCATCTAACACCATCAGTTTAACATCACCATGTCCACTGCTATGTAATGCAGGGCCCAGGTCCAGTTTGATGAAATCTCTTTGTTGTTCTGGAAACCAGCCCATGGCTTGAAAGGGAAATTTTACTATATTACCATCAGTAGGTTCATTTTGTGCAGTCAGTCCCCACAGTTTTAATCCTTCTGCAGCATATGCATCCAAAAACCTATTAGTTATGAAAATTATTACTGGTACATTTCAAGTTTAGTTAAGGTAACATAACAAAGTATGTTGTATGATATTAATAGAAATAGTTAAATAATGGTTTGATCAGAAATTATATTGAAAATCAAAACACTGTGTGTGCAATGAATGATAAAATATATAATTCTTATATTTGAACAACGGTATGTCTTGTTTGACTTAATTTTACAGTGTTTAATATATTCTGCACCAATCTTATGTTCCGTTCAAAATGTCTAAATGCCACTGAAATAACATTGTTATATAGGCAGCTTGGTTCATATACATGTAATTATTACTTATCAGTCCATATCAGAAAATCAGACCGCTTGACTTTATATATTGTATTTCTTTATGTCAGCTTATTAGTTGTAAACCAATAAAATGTACAATAAATTACTTATATGCAATAATCTAGTTTAATAACCATGAATCCAGCTTGTAACAAATACTAATTTAATCTTTTTTAAAACTGAATGAGTTGTTAACAAACTCCACCTTTCCCAGCCATGCAATGAAATTATTCTGAGTGTAGTCATGTGACACATAGAATTTTTACTGGAATAGCCCTGATAACATTTATTATTTATTGTTTTCATTATGTTAATTTGACTTTATGTCAATGAATTTAGTAATCACCTTGTTTTTTTTTTGTCTGACTAAAATGCAAAATGTTTTTGTACATTTTTTTATAACAAATTTTGGTAAACAGCACACTATTGTTTTATCCTTGGTTTAAAATAAAATATCTATAATCATTGTTTGATGTATAATACAATATAAAAAATATGGATTTCCTTTTATCTTCTTTTTTTCAAAATTTTCAGTAATTGATAAAAAACTAACTTGACAAAATACTGTGCCCATGACTTGTAGTACGGACCTCCAGGCTGGCCTTTTAATGTTCCATTCCCTGTCATGTTATTGTTGGTTTTCATCCAGGCTGGAGCACTCCATGGACTTCCAAACATTAAGAGCTTCTTCTGGCTTAAGTCTTGGGCTTGTTTAAGATAGGGTATCTGTCAATGAAAAGACCACTTTTACAAATCAATTAGATATTAATTTTAGCCAAATTACTAACATCTTCAGTATAACCATACATGTACAAGTACACTTTTATTAACAAGTCTATATTACTATTTTATAAAAATAATTAATTCTGAAATAATGATTACATGCATGTCCTTGTATTCTAATTCTACACTGTATATAACATAGACTGACTGGACAGTGTAAAATATTTCATGACCTTAATTCCACGACAGATGCAGTTGGACATTAACATTCAATGGCTCCTCTAACACATCAACAAAAAGTCAATTTGTGACTATTAAATCACCACCATGATCATTCCTACGCACATTTTGGACATTTTGCCTCAGACCTGTATTATCAAATCCTGTTAAACTGGGTTGATAAAGATTTTTAAAAATACATATAATTTTATCATTCCTATAAAAACAGGAAACATTATATCTTTTTATTAGAGAAGTACAGCACCTTAGGTTTAAAGCTTTTACACGTACAAATTGTCTGTATTTGTTCTGTTAGAATTGAAAGAACCCACTGTAACCATACCAAAATTCCCATATGCCTTCCATTATTTAACAAGAACTCTTCATCTTTTTTTATAAAATCACAAAATTCAATTTCTTTTTTATTATGGATTATTTAAACATTGTTGCACATTTTCAGTATGAATACAGACAGTGGAAGCATGGCCTTTTGATTCTTTTGATTTACATGTACCAGTACATGCAGTGATCTTCATTGAGAACTCAATCATATGTAAATGTGCATCTATTGTATTAGTGATGCCAAAACAGAAACACATTTTTTTTTTACATTTACAGGTTACCATCTGTATTTTTGATTTTTAAATTTTGATGACCCTGCATAATTTTAAGTAAATTTCAACCTTAAATTTGATATCTTCATCAGCCAAGGCAAACTTTGTTTGGTCTAAATCTCCAGGATTGTCATTGTAAGAGTATGGATGTGTAGAGAAATCACAACTTGCCATGGGAATTCTAGCTACATTATATTCAATTCCTACAAAACAGAAATAACATGTATAAACATCCTAATAAATTAAAAATGTAATGTATTTCAAATGAAATTTCATGAGGGATAAATATAACACAGAATAAAAAAAGTTTGTTCTTCTCCAAAACATTAGTAATGTGAAGTCACCACATAAAATTAACATTCATATGGGAAATGACTATTCAAATACATTTTGCATAATTATAGCAGTGACTGATTTGTATATTTCAATATCTGGAAATCATAAACATAAACAGGAATGTGAAGTACATGCATATTTAATCTGTAATAAGTTTTGAATTTATAATTCCTAAAAAAAAAAATTATATTCAGACATATGATATCTCTTCATTACTTCTAACCATATTAGTATACAGACTGTTCTACCTGAAATGTCTTTACACAGTTGATTTCTTTGTATCTGATTGTTTGTTTGAATGGTGTTTAATGCCAGTTTTAGCAATTTTTCAGCCATATCATAGTCCAGTTTTTTCTGGGGAGGAAACAAGGTACCTGTAGAGAACCCCTGACCTGCAGTAGGAAAACTGGTAATCCTTGTCAATTAAAATTGGAGTTGAGTACACCTTGCTGGGTAAGACTCAATCCCCCAACCTCAGGGTTTACAGACTACGTGATCAATAGTATATTCCTACTACCTTAACCACTCGGCCATCAAGCCCCCCTCTTTGATTTTGACATTTGCTTTTAAATGATACCTATCTCTGAACACAACTGTCTAACACATATTCAGAATTATATATTTTAATCTGACTTGAATCCATCTGGCTAGAAAGTAGTATTTTATTTCTTAATCAAGTGAATATCTATAAATTAAATTGGGCAGATCAGACATTAATTGCAATGACTGAAAAACACTTACCTAGACTACTTACCATCAGGTGAGTAATAGGCCTTAATGATATTATCTCCTGTTTGTTGTGACAGACTGGCTATGTTGATACCAGCAGCATCAGTCATAGCTCCACCAAAACCTATGATTGTTTGGTATGTCATGTTCTTTGATATCTTAATCACTATAAGTAAAAAGAACGAGAAAAAAAATTCATCTTACAAAGAAAAGCATCTACATCAAAACTGTTGTGTACAGCTGAATTGATTGATTACATTCAGTGACATTGGGATAAGTAGGGGTGTAGAAACGTTAGGCATGAGTAGGTTCGTGCTTTCACTCAGATGCAGCAATTAAAAAAAATGTTTTAAATATAAAATTTCCTCTCCAAGAAAGATTTTAACAACATACCGGTACATGTGATTACATATTAAATTTTACAACACAATAAATGCATTACTGCAGGAGCTTGTATTTAAACTGTTAAATAATGTAAAGTCTTCTATTTAAATGACTTTTTTTTAAATATTTTGAAATTATATTGCTTTTCAATTTCATTTCTCTTAATTGCTGAAAGCAGAAGGCATGTTTTCTAATTTTAGCATTATATTCAAACTGCTTGACTGGTGTGGAAAAAATAGTTCTCATCTCTTGATTGGTTTGAAATAATAAGTTCATAAACAGAAATAACGACAGCATAAACCTAACAATTTCCATTTCGAATATCAGGTCATGTCCATAAAATTGGGGTTGGGAAAATTTGCATTTCATTTTGCAAATTTGCTGTTTTTTTTAAAAAAGAGAAACAGAATCTTTCATGAGTACTTTTCTATCTCGATTGTAGAAATCCACTAGTTCCAATGTAAAATCCTATATTTTCATAACTCTTAATATTTAAACTGTGGAATTTCTCCTCACAAAGTTATATGTTCTCTTACTGTGGGTGCGTGGAGCTGGCTGTTGATCAAATGTATAATTCTTAGCAGTAAGTCGTCCACTATAGGCTCCTGACTGGTATACACTGTAGATGCCTGTTACTAACTGATTTACTGGATACACTGTGTCACAGTATGTAGCATTACAAACACATACAAATGAATTGGACCCAAAACTTTTTTGGATACATGATGTTGAACCTAAAACTTAAAAAGATCAATTTGATCAATATAAAATAAGGTTTTTTGGCATGAATTATGGCCAGAGAAGTCAAAATGTGAAAAGAAGAGCATGATATAAAAGCCTTATGGATTGGAGTGATTGAAAGTAAAATATATATATAAAAAAAATAATTTCATAATACATTGGGTAATGTGGACCAGAAGCTCGTCTCTATATACTAGTAGTAAATCGACCTCAGCTTTGCTTCAATAGAGATGAGCTCCCAGTACATACATGTATACATATTTTATATACATGTACATGTATATCTAAAAGATTTTCTAATCACCTCAAACCTTTCAAGGGGCCTCGGTGGCACCGTGGTCAAGGTAGTTCGTCTACTATTGATCACGTGGTCTGTCAACACTGAGATTGCAGGTTCGATTCTCGCTGCAGGCAGGGTATACTCGACTCCAATCTTAATGATGGATTCAAGTCAGATCGCAAGTTTTCCTACCGCAGGTCGGGGGTTTTCTCTGGGTACTCCGGCTTCCTCCCCCAATAAAAACTGGACGCCATGATATAGCTGAAAAATTGCTGAAAGTGGCGTTAAACACCATCAAACAACAACAACAACATCAAACCTTTCATGACCAAAATTTGTAACAGCTTCCTCCAATGGGAGACTGCCAATTTTGTGACAAATTGACTATAACAAAAATCATTGAGATTTTATGTTAATCAAATCTGTAGCTTGTCTATTTGTCGTAATCTATGAAAACTTATAGACAATGCAGTTTGAATCTGGTATTGGTTTCGTTTTTAACTGTGTATTCATCAACACATCAAATTTCTGGGTTTTTTTTTAAATTGATACACATGTGTTCTTTGAATATCAATTAAGTCTTATGTAAAACCTGCACATTTTTTTGACGAACAAAGTTCAGTTCTAACTGTCTGTAGTTGGAATGACAACCATGAAAAAAAATTGTTTTGAACAATGCTGTTTACTGTACAAACAGTTTAACTTCATGTAAGTCTTCTGCAACTACTAAACATTGGATGTTTTTCTCCTCTGAAATCTAATTTCAACCAAGGCAAGTGTGTCAGATGTTACTTCATACTAATCTAGATAGACAACTTACTGTGAATTATATTTGGGGTTTAGTTTGCAAATCTTATCATGCTTATGAAAAGAGTCTTAGTCCATCAGATTTAGTCACTACATTTAGGAGGGTGGGAATTAATTAATTTTGTTTTGATTCTTTTAACATAATCACACATCAACTGGCACAAAGTACCCACTTGAAAAACCAAAGGAATCAAAAAGAATAACAGGGAAATTGTGAAGTCCAAGTACAAGCTTCACAAGAACATCATGTTAAATTGGATTCTTGCAATCTACTAGACACATCTACCAACTAACCTAGCTAATCTAGCAGAAGTTAACTGAACCTTGGCAGCACAGAAATAACCTCTGATGTCTTTCATGATCTAGTAAAAGAACAGAAAATAGTCCCAGTATTTGACAGTAAATCCACACCAAGAAAACTGACAACCAAAGAAAAAAAATATGGCTGGTTCATATAGAATAAAGATGTTGACAACTATAAACCTCCTTGCTGTGTTTACTATAAGCATCAAGCACCAACTTTAAATTTGATTTACATCTTAGAAATTGTTAACTGCACACAAGATAATTGAGGTGATCATTTATCTGAAATTGAGCACCCCACAATTTTTAATCCCTGTTGGCAGTAATTTTTATGTCTGTGCAGAGGAATAACATATAACATACATACTAGTACGTTGGTTAATAAGAAGACTAACATTACATTTTGTATTATTTAGGAACTGATATATTGACATAGTTGAAAGAAAAGAAATATAGATGGAATTATATTCAGGACAATCAGTAGTTTAGACAAGTCATTTTTATACAAAACAGGTCTTTTAAAAACAAAAAAAAATAATTGGAGATATATTTTTATTGCAGGTTTTGTGTTTTTTTAAATTTTAGTGGTGTGATATAACAGAATCTGGCTTAGGATCATTTGGCAATATAAAACAAGTGTGGACTGTGAGCACGCTCACAAAGGGATACCCCCTGCTTTGCTTCAAGTCCAATTACCACCCCTGAATAAGGAGTTGGGCTTACGAGGTCCCGCACTGAATACTATATTTTAAAGGTCTAAGTCCAATTATCTCCCCTGAATAATATCCGACAGCAACGAAAATTCTTCATGCAAATCTACATATGATGTACTTCCTTCAGGTAAAGTTTCATCAAAATCTGTCAAGCGGTTTAGGAGGAGAAGCGCTTAAGGGATGTGGACGGACGGACGGACAGACAGACAGACAGACAGACAGACAGACAGACAGACAGACAGACAGACAGACAGACAGACAGACAGACAGACAGACAGACAGACAGACAGACAGACAGACAGACAGACAGACAGACAGACAGACAGACAGACAGACAGACAGACAGACAGACAGACAGACAGACAGACAGACAGACAGACGGACGGCCAGACAGACAGACCGACAGACAGACAGACAGACATGGTGATTCCTATATACCCCCCCAAACTAGTTTGTGGGGGGTATAAAAAATATATAAATCAAAGATCTGTGTTAAAATATTTTGTTTATATATTTCTTTAAATAACTGATTCAACAATAGTAATATACCGGAATTAAAATTTATTTACCATTCATTAGCCATGCAAGACATTTTAATAGTAATTAACAATAACACAATTTTTTTTTAAATATAAAACTAGTTTTTATTCACAATTGCAAAATTAAAAGAAAAATTGTTAAGTTAGCAGTAAGTTGTAGGAATTAAGTAACTCTCATTGGATACGAACTTTCTTTATTTCAGAACTAGCTATAGAATATTTGTCTAACCAAAAGTTATTGCTCTTTGATGAATTAATTTCATTTTCATAAAATAATGATAGCAGTGAAAATTCCATTTGAAGTAGTATCCAGTAGATGGGCTACAATTTAAGTACAATAGTCAATACCCCATATTAGCTACTAGTATTATTAGCACAACCATTGACCATTGGCCTCTACCATCGACAAAGGTTTGCTTTCTTACTAATGCCCATGTACATGTCTCCTGACAAATTACTGAGACTCAGGACTATCCAGAGTGTACGGACAATTTCATAACTGTGCAGTGTTGCTATGTTTTTGTCTTTAATATATATTTTTATTTAGTGCTCCAGATACTTATTTTTGTGCTCTTCTTTGTTACCATTATTATGTCATTTATCGTAATAAAATTTAAAAAAATACAAGTTTTCATATTTCACATATTTCATTTTAAGTCAGATTTCTTGACACATTGCAGAACAAATCCAAGATGTATAAAAGAAAACAAATGTTTAGTTCATTTAAAATAAGGAAATATTTAATGTGCACACTTAGAATCACAAACTAATTATAAACTTACATCATACAATAGAAATTATCACCACACTCCATTCAATATAAAGAACCTGAACACAATATACCGACTAATTAAAAATAAATTTGAGTAAAATATTTAAAAAAAACCATTTTATTGATCACTCTTTACCTTTTTAATAAATACAATTTCATTACGTTTTCATAAAATTTTAGTCATGAATAGTAGGTTAAGGAAAGCTGTTTACAAAACTAGAGGCACCCAGGAGCCTGTATCGCTCACCTGAACCTGAAACCAAACAACCCTTTTTTATCCAGCTTTTCTTTGCTATAAGGAATTGCCCAACACTTCTGCAAAAATCATTAATTTTGACCTTTTAAGTGAAATAACTCCTATAAGGAGGATCTTTTGATGGTTAGAGGGAGAAGGGAGGTTCACTTCAAATTTTCTGTACCTGTTATACTTTTTTAACTATCAGTCGAAAACTCTCTCGACCCCACCCACCCTTTTTTTTCATTTTTTCTATTTTAATCCAACGTAGCTATGTAGGTAGTCAGGTGTCATGATTTAGACAATTTTGGTAGAGGACATCCTAAAGATGATGTATGCAATGTTTCAAAGCAGTCCTTTCATTGGTTTAAGTGGAGAAGATTTTTTAAAATCAAGTAAATTTGATTAAAAAAATGTTCAAGGAGAATAATTCCTAAACGGTTAATCAGACAATCTTGACCCTAAGTCATTTTTGTAGCCCTCATAGAGCAGAACAATTAAGCAATGCTAACTTTTTCTCTAGTTCTAATAATTTTCAAGATTTTGAGGCAAAAATGTCAAAAATAATCAATTTCGACAATTGAAGGGCAATAACTCCTATAAGGAGTCATCATACAACTTCAACCCAATGGAGTGTTTCGTAGAGCTTTTGATGCAGATGAAGGCATGTCTCTTCGGTTTTCCAGTATCTGTTACACTTTTTTAAATATAAGCCAAAAACTGTATTTTCCCGCCCCCCCCCCCCCCCCCCCATCCTATTTTTAGCCATGGTGGCCATGTTGGTTAATCTGCAGCCATGGTTGGTGCAAACTTGGTTGAGGAAATTTGACAGATGATGTGTACAAAGTTTCAAAGCAGTACTTTCAGTTGTTTCAGAGGGGAAGATTTTAAAAAATCAATTAAAACCGATTAAAAAAACAGTTCAAGGGGAATAACTCTTAAACGGTTAATCAGACAATCTTGACCCTTCAGTCATTTTTGTAGCCCTCATAGAGATGAACAATTAAGCAATGCTAACTTTTTCTCTAGTTCTAATAATTTTCAAGATTTTGAGGCAAAAATGGCAAAAATCATCAATTTTGACAATTAAAGGGGAATAACTCCTACAAGGAGTCATCATACAAATTTGACCAATGGAGTGTTTTGTAGAGCTTTAGATGCTGAAGAAGGAAGGTCTCTTAGGTTTTCCTGTATCTGTTATACTTTTTGAACCATAAGCAAAAAACTGTATTTTGACCCCTCTGTTCTATTTTTAGCCATGGTGGCCATGTTGGTTGGTCTGAGGCCATGATTTGGGCAAACTTGGTAGAGGGCATTTTACTGATGATGTATGCAAAGTTTCAAAGCAATCCCTTCAGTGGTTTTGGAGGAGAAGATTTTTTAAGTAAAGTTAACGACGACGACGGACGACGACGGACGACGACGGACGACGGACGCCAAGTGATGGCAATAGCTCACATGACCCTTCGGGTCAGGTGAGCTAAAAATTGTCCCTTAGTGTGGCATTTTTGTAGCGAAAAAAACACAAAAAAACTAGAAAAAATTCAGGAGAGGGCCTTAAGATTTATCTATAATGACGATAGTGGTACATACGAAGACCTACTTATTAAATCTAAGATGCCATCATTATGTCTAAGAAGACTGCGTCTTTTAGCTATACAAGTTTTTAAAATAGTTAACAAACAATCCTCTGTATACTTACATGATCTTATAACTATTAAACAGAGTATTTATTCTTTTAGATATTCAAATATAGCAGCCAAACCAAACGTTAATACAACAAAGTATGGTCTACACTCAGTGCGTAATGGGGCTGCCAAACTATGGAATGAACTCCCAAATGATCTGAGAGGAGATATAAGTTTAAATCAATTCAAGGGTTTAATTAGTAGTTGGGAAGGGGTGGCTTGTAATTGTTCTTTTTGTTGTTAGATATAGTTTGGCATCCCTGTCCTCACCAGTGTCTGAAATCTATAGTGCTCCTTTCAGTGCTGCATGTTGTTATGCTTTGGCTTTACTTACATCTTTTATTTTTTTTAATATGTAAACATTTGTGCTTTTTGATGCTTGTGTATGCTATTAATATATTTTAGTGCTTTTTCTGCTAATTGGCTTTTATGTATCCCATGTCTGCTCATTTTTATGTGCTTACTTGTATCTTACCTCAGCTTTTTATTTTTTATATGTCTGAGGAAATCTCTTATATCCGCATACTTTTATGTGCTGTATTTTGTCCTTAAACATGCTTTTACCTGTGATTTTATGTATGCAATGTATTGTTTGCTTTGTTTGTTTGTACTCATATGTCATAATGTCGGTTTTAAAAGCTCATCAGAGCTTATGTTTTATGTATATATTAACTGTTGTCGTTTGTCTTACCGACTATAAATAAAATTTACTTGACTTGACTTGGGTACGAATTGACCATCCGTCGGGTACGAATTGACCAAATTTGTAAGGGTACGAAATGGTCAGGGTACAAAATGACCAGTTCCCGATAGAGATAGATGATAGATAGATAGATAGTTGTCAACTGTTGCAAAGGATAGAGACATCTGCTACAGTAAAAGATCTTTCTTATAAGTTGCAATCTTACCAATTGTAACATTGCACAATAGTAGAAAAAGGATCAATGTCGCTTTCATTCTAACGTATACACCCATGTCTTCTGCTATTCTGGTTCCCAACATACAAAAAAAAATTAAAGGTATATCAGTTTAGATATGAGCTAGGAACCAGTTTATTATAATGTGACAAAATAAGTCTTGCGTACAGAGCATCCCAATTGTAAAATATATATGTATTAACCACTGTGGTAGTAACCAGCTTATTCAATTTATAATATATCTTAGAACTATTTTTTAACAGAGATTTGACGTATATTGTTATGAAGAGTTGAAAAACTACATTTTAGTGGTTGCCTTAATAAAGAAAAGTATATAGGGTCTTGCAATACAAGCATTTCCGAGCTTATAATTGTGATTAAAATATGATTTTGACCTGTCTTACAAAAGGCAGACAAACAGACGGACGGAAATACAACAATTTCTGACAGTAGTTCTCAAGTAAATGCAACTCTTTTAAAGATATTTAATTTTTAATTTTAATGTCTATTTTAATCTGAAATAAGTTTATACAAGAGTTGAAAAAACGATGGTACAGTTTGATCAAGAAAAATTTTTCAATAATTTTAATAATAACAACTGAAATAATTTAATATTTATTGTTTAAAACAAGACATAATCTTTAAAAAAAAACAATGCAAATATACCATCAAAACTTTTCCGGTTGTTTCACCGTTCCACAGATTAGGATCTCCCGTCACGTGATGTCAACAAGAAGAATGGCGGACGATTTGAAGTGTAGAAATAACAAAGCACTGTTTGAAGCTTTAAACTCAGATAATTTAGAGTACATTATTATTTTATTTCTAGTATTGTTAACAAAATTGATAAATCAAGAAATTTATCCTTAAACAGCATGTGTACGGTAACCAGTTATCGTACCATTAATAAAACCATTTCGTACCACAACCTTTGGCTTTTGCACCATAGCCATAGGCATAGTCATTTCGTATCATATGAGGAAGTGTAATATATCAGTATCGTACCATGGAGAATTTAGTTTGAGACAATTTCATATCCTATACAGAATACGGCCTGTCAGTAACACTCGTAAGAGGAGTAGACAGTATCCAGAGAGAATACAAGTCAGATCGGCACTTGGTCAAAACGGCACCTGGTTAAATCGGCACTTGGTGTTGTCAATTCGGCCCTCAGTATGGTTAATTCGACACCTGATATAGTCAATTTGGCACCTATGTTTTTTCTGAATTTATTATAATATGTTCAGTTAAAAACAAAAACGATTGAAAGATAACAATGTTTATTTTATTTCATTTAAAATCTAGCACATATAAACGCAACAAGCACTATAAAATCAAAGAACAGTTCATAATGATAAAGTAATATATTAAATGATGGTGTTGTTCTTGTATTGCTGCCACAAACTAAAAATCATTTGCTGAACCTGACGGGTCTGTTTTCTTTGATGGGTCTTAATTTTCCCTCTGCAACAAGTAGTAGCAGTAAGGGAATATCTTCTGCTTCTGCAAACAGTTCACAAATCAGGTGATAAAATGGAACTGGTCCTCTGGTGGCTTTCTGTGCATTTAACCTGTTGAGCCACCCTTCCACGTCACTATTTGTTCGAATAATTGTCATGAAAACACACCAGTCTTCACCTTGTACCTTTAAATATAATCCACCTTTAACAGCTTTCACACTGCAGAGCTTCCTGTCTTGGACGAACTATTTGACTGCACTTGATGCAAAGTTACTGTAGTCTGACATCGCAGTCTTCCCGAAATGTGCCGGTCCGCCGGACCCGACCGGCAAAAACAGCCAAATTTAACTCCGGTCCGGCAAATTTGTTATATTTACAACAAAAGTGTTAAATTGGTCCGGCAGTATTTGTGTTTCAGGTCCGACAAGCCAAGAACTAATTTCGCGAAGACTGATATCGTGGGAATGATAGTTGGAATGATAGTATCTCATTTATATATATTTTTTTCCATTTTCTCACTTATTAAACAGCTTGGGCTTGGGCCTTTTAATCTTAATTTTAAAAATCATTTAGTTAACAATCATGAAACACTTATAGAGTCCTTATTACAACAACAAACCATATAATTTGTCAAACAAAAAATGAATTTGTTACTTTTTCAAAGGAATTTAATCGTCTAATCATCGATGTTATTATAACAGTAATATATACATTATCAAACTTAATTACAGTTGTAAATTTCAAAGAATCCCCCAATCAACATCAATAATTAGTAATTATACATGTCATGCATTAATATAAAATTCATTAAAATTTGCATTTTAAACAATTTCATTGTAATAAGTATAAATCATTTAACAGGTGCCGAAATCCAATGCCGATTTGACTATACATTGGTGCCGAATTAACTACTTTCCGTTGCCGATTTGACTCTTTTTTAAGGTGCCGATTTGACTTGCACCCTCCTGAGATAGATAGATTTTGTGCAGTCAACTTTGGAAATGGGCTTAAACTAGTTTATAAGATTAATAGTAAATGGGAAGGGGGTGTTCTTGTGCTTTCTGCAAGTAAATTATACACTGCAGCATACCCTATGCTTGTAGACATTAGCTGACATGCATGGCTCTCTGTGCTTCAGTTTGAGTGCTGCATAACGCAGCTGATGAAAAAAGTGCAAGGAACTTGTTCCGCACACGAGTTTAATCTGATGCTTTATGCGGCACAAGTGATCATATTTTGGATATTCATGATGCCAAATTGATTATCCTATTTATTATATAGATCAAAATTGTTTTCCTAAAATTTTAATGCTTAATCCAAAATTTTATGAACGGTGGATGAATATCTGTATAGTAAAAAACCAACTGCAACTTTGGCAGGAAAAAACCTGAGAGTGAAAATAAACGATAATTTTCACATTTGATTTACCGTGATTTCTGTCACTCGGAAAATTCAATATTTCATCTCTATCTATATAATAAATAAATGATAAGTTATTCTGTTTCCTTGCAGATTAGCAGAGATGCTTTTGAAAAGAGGTGCAGACCCAAATGCTGTATTGGCCGTTGAAGGAGTTGCACCACTTCACATAGCTGCAGGATTAGGGGAAACTGCTGTGAAATTACTAATGGCCTATGGAGGAGATCCTAATGTCAGGTATTATGCCTCCCTTCCAAAGACTCAAATATTTTGTACATCTGTTCATGAAGAAGTTTCTAATGTACCTTTTTAAGAAAAACTTGGCTTTGTTATTTATCACTTAGTAGGAAAGTTGTTGACAACATCTAGTTTTTAATAATGGTTTGATGAGAATCTTGTGAACAATTCACACACACAAAAATGGAGTTATTTACCTTTAAAAAAAATTGTAAATACATGTATCTGTTACAGAGTTTTAAACAATAGTTTTTTAATCAGAAACAATGTTCGAGTTTTCTAGTAGAAAGTCAACATATTTTCCTCTCCTTTGGCTATAAGTGTATTTGGACTGAAAGGGCTGAACTGTCATATTACGGCCACATGTATAATATAACATTACATAATACATGTACATATGTACATGTATTAGATCCATACTTTATTTTGACTTCCTGTTCTTTAACATTTTCTCTGATCCCCTTGCAAATGTGGTGGTGGAGCCACAGGTTACTCAGTTTGGCCAAATTTATAAAGACCTACTTGTGTGTTTTGTTTTACATTTATCTACAGATGAGCTAGTTTAATGACAAAAAAACACACATTTATTTGCTTAATTTTGTTTAGGTCTGCAGATGGTACTACACCACTTCACGTGGCAGCAACTTGGGGTGACAGTGATTCTCTGCATTTACTGTTATTAAATGGTGGAGATCCATATATCAGGGACCAGGTAGGTTCTGATTGGTTTATGCATCTAGACCCAATTTCAAAACAATTTGTTTGACTTACAACTCTTGTGAAAACTGTAGCACTTAGATGTAATAACTGGACCTAATGCATACTCCTTTTTAAGAAACAATAAAAGCAGATACTGTAGTAGTTAATAATCATCTATATGATTTGCTGTCTGATCCCTTTTTGTGTTGCCTGCAGAGTAAACACACAGGTATCAAACTTTTCATCTGCTATCCACAACTTTTAAACTGTTCAAAGGATTCCAACCAAACTTGAACAGCATCTTGACTTGAAAGCATTGATGTGTAACAGCATTTTAGTTTTTGTCTCGCCTGTGAGACATATATATGGGAATATCTTTGTAAGTTTAAGCCTGAGGTCCATCAAATTTGGTCCAGTGGTATCTTATGATGAGAACCTGTCACCTGACCTTTCACCGTCCAGCTACATTAAAGTTTTTGGATAAGGGCAGTTCCTCTGTAAACATGCATGGTAGGATGGCAATATTTGGTATATAGGTTGCTGAATAGTACACGACTCTCACATAGGTGTCACCTGAACATGAAATCAATTTCACTGTCCAGTAACTATGTTAAAGTTTTTAATTATATTAGGGCAGTTTCTCTGTAAGTGTGCATTGTATACTTTAAATGATTTAATGCTTTCTATTTTTTTTGTAACTGCTGTGGAATGCAGGCATTTTTTTGTCCACACTTGTTTAAATATATGTTATTACTAATAAATAAAGGCACTTAAATCACCAAAATATTAAACTTTTATTGCATGAACAAAATTTTGCTTATCTTTTTGTCTCAAAACTACTATTGCATCATTTTAAATTGCAACAGTAATAAAATTGCATCAAAATATGGTTAACTTAGTCCACTGAACAGTTTCATTCCAAAACTAGACTACGAGTGGTCAAGCATAATCCAATACTAACCTGTTTTATCCTAAAAATAGATTGAAAAGTACAATTTGTCTGTAGCCAATCAGAATAGTTGTCTTAATCTCAATCATCCAATGGATGTATCTGATTCATAAATAAAAAAAAAACTTGTCTGCCCCTAACAGATATGCTATGATAGATAAGGATATATATGCTTTATTCATGTAATAATACAATTACTTACTGTAATATATGATTGCTCTTTTATGATTTTTCAACCCTCAAAAATGTGTATTTACATCACCAGTGGCTTGTTGAATATTACATTTTTGTCTGGTTTAGAAATCCCAATAGCTACCTAAGAAATCAGCTTAAGTGGGTAAAAAATATATGCATACTTCTTGTGGCTATTATGGCTGTTATTTTTATCCACCCTGTCATAATCAGCTGAAAACTGATTGTCAGTACCACTTGTACTACTGGTAATAAATACTTACTGGAATCCTCTTGTGACAGTTATGTTAATGTCTCACCATATAGACAACAGTATTTAATTTAAAAGTTGAAAACCCCAAAATTAAAGTTGAGGCGTTTGTAATCTTTTTCAGGAAGGTGTCAGTGTTATTGAGAGTGCAGCTAACTACAACCATGACGGATGTGTGGCATTGTTGGAGTATTTCTGTCTCCTCTTAAATCCAGATGAAGATACCGTATCAACTGCTCCCAAGTATACATATCAGTACAGTTAGTATTATCAACTGCTCCCAAGTATACATATCAGTACAGTTAGTATTATCTATTGCTCCCAAGTATACATATCAGTACAGTTAGTATTATCTATTGCTCCCAAGTATACATATCAGTACAGTTAGTATTATCTATTGCTCCCAAGTATACATATCAGTACAGTTAGTATTATCTATTGCTCCCAAGTATACATATCAGTACAGTTAGTATTATGTTAAGCTGGGGATAGTAATTTAGCAATATTTAAGCCATTATAGGTTAGATAAAAGTAATTTATTGATTAATACAAACAAGATACTGCAAAAAATGTTCCCACATCAATCAAACACTGTAAATATGCTGTTATTACATGTACTAATTTTTCTAATATTGTTTAGGAAAAAGAAACTTAAAGTTGTTAGATTTATTGTTTGAAATTGAACAAAAAATAACATATTTAATGAAAAAGACAAGCTGCCCTAATTACAACAAACAACTTTTCAAATGACAGACGGAATTAGTAATATGCTATAATAAACTGATTTTCTACCAAATATATAATATCTATTGATTATTTACGTTTTTTAAGACAAGATGCATTTTCTCGTTCCTATCTCACTGAAGGGCGACTGTCCTGAGATGAGATGATGAGAAAATGCATAAAGTTTTATAAAACAAATATAAATAATCTTTGTATAGTTGTTTTGTAACATTGTGACGTCACAGTGTTTACTTAACATTTTACAGCAAGGTGAGATGGGTACATCTCACACTAGAAGTGTGAGATAGGATAATACAGCACATGGAGATCAAAAGAAGATACTGGAAAATAGCGATAATTGTATATTAACTGAATTAAGGTTTAAACATGTGTAACATTATTGTTATGTCTTTATGATTATCATTTATAACATGATCTAATTGAACAGTCAAAGTTACCATTAACAGCTCAGTGCAGTAGAGAGTTGTTGATGCTGCTGGTAATTTAGGTGAACTGTTAAATTCTAAGCTTATATTATATGTTAAGGGTTATTTCATACTTAAATGGTGCATGTTTCAGAAGGAAGTTTGGGTGCCACACCAAAGATCAGCCATGAAGAAAGTGACTCTATGTATCTTAATGACTTTCATCATCAGCCATTTAGAGAAAAACTGAAAGAAGAAAAATTCTGTCAGAAAGAACTACAAAAACGAGTTGATGGGATTTTTAAAAGAAAAGAAAATGCCTATTTTGATGTGACTTCACCAAGTGAGGACTTTGAATTATCCTACAATGAATTGTTATCAAGGTTGCAATTAAAAACAAATTACTATTAATAAGTAAAAAAAAAACAACAAAAAAACTCATAAAAAGTAACCCAAAATAAAAAACCTAGATGCACTCAGGTGCTAGGGCTAATAAGCAGTGCATGCCCATTATTAGACACCTGTCAAGTTAATCAGTCATGTTTGTGAAAAATTTAAATTCAGGAACATGAAAACATGTATGATCACATGTGGGAGATGTGCAAATTGCTTTCTATTAACTGTAGATATTTTTGTAATACTTATATAAAATTGAAACATGCCAATCAAGGTTAAGTGGTGTCAGCTGACAGGAACTAGATTAACACAAGGCTGTTTGGGTCATTAATTAAAAGGATATACTGCAATAGTCACAGACAAAATAGATTATTGTTTGTTTTATTACTGCAATCAAATTTATCCATCATGCTGCTTGTGGCCAGATGGATAATGAGATAGAGGAAATAAAAGAAATAGTAATCAGGAGTCGATTTCACGAAAAGTTGAAATCGTTTGTATGTGTTGGGAGATAAAATGGACATCCATTTTGACATCAGCACTTGCAATGTATTTTACACCGATGACTTATTGTGAAATACACTGCTGTTTATCACTGTTTTGTACCATTGTGACATCACATTGTCCTTAGAAACTTGCTATATATCCATATCAAGATAGAGTGATATAATATTTGCTCTTCTTTCATGATCATAGGAGAATTGAACAAAATAGCGATAAATATAAATAATTTATTTGCTTTGTAAGCTGATTGGTAAATTCAATGCGAGCAACCCATATTATAAGAAATAACTTGCGTAACATATTCTTACGCTTTTAAAATTCAAATAGTTCCATGACTTAATCGACTTTTTTACTATAAAAATTGTTAAGATTAGACTATGCTTAGTAAGCAGGGAGACTGTTTTTGTCGCTTGAGGCGGGACATATGTATGAGACTCCGGCTGCTGTGGCGTAAACACTTGGACATCTTGCTTCATTACTATGTAAGCCCAAGCCTTAGGTCCATCTAATTTTGTCCATTGGTACAGAGGGGACAACATGTTTTTTATAAAAAACACTAACCCACCATAGAAGTTAATCCTTTTCTCTATCACCCACCATGGTATATCCACGCCTACTATCGTGGTTAAGAATCTTCTCAGGTAATCTTACCACGGTGGATGCATATGAGGGAGTTCAGTCTACCATGGCATGTCGCCACAGGGGTCCGGCCACGATATCTCCGCGGTGGTACATGACAACATAAACGTTGTCATTTAATTGATTGCGGGTTTAAACATCGTTACCCGAATGAAAAGAGAACATTTTAAAACAGTGCTTAAGAATAATTTGTACATGCATTTTATTTGTTGATAATCAATAATGATTTAATGTGCCGGTAGACTTGAAGATCGAATATTTGTTCAACATGTTCAACCGGATGCATGTGTTATGCATTAAATATTACCCTGAACAAGTTCGGTAAATTATCCGGATTTGAATTGTCACATTACGTTTTTGTGTATTACAACGCATAACGAATTGTCCTGAAGTTGTACGCGAACTCTCTTTAATCAATTATAAATCCTTTTCGACAGAAAACGGGCAGTTGAGCGGCGATCTTTTTCTTTATTTGGTATTTAAAACCGGAGTTGTTTTAACAAACGCGGACAAAAGTTTACATCACGTATAGTTATATAAAATTCGTTAACAGGATGGGATACAACAAATAAATTACTAAATTGAAGTCAACATGCAGCAAGAATAATAAATATGTGAAAAGTTTATAAACGAGAATCGCCACATAAAATATAGTTTAACTACGATATGGCACAGGCGCCTGTTTCACAAGGTTGAATGAAGTCTTACGTACGCACAATTCTAAATACACATTTACTTTGGACAATGGCGTTTTAAACTATAACAATTAATATAACAGGTTTATATATAAAAAGTAGTGATGTGCTTCTGAGCTAAATATACAAAACTGACAATTTTTCAAATGGAGGCAGACGTGTTATTTGTATAAAGTTCCCGTTAAAATTAACTCGCAGTTTCGGTGTTTTTGCATGACATAGTATTTATTGGGATAAATATTCTCGAGATCAGACCCCGTTTAAACTTGCCTTAGTTCTCTAAATACAAATACTTATTCTTAATATTTTGTTGTATCGTGGTACATTGATCAAACAATAAAATATGCATAGTTACTTACGTCTGTTATAACATGAACAAAACAAATCGGAATAAAATTATTTTTGAAGACGAAAGAACTGATTTGTTCACACTCATATCAATATAAAATAATTGCCCAAATTTACTCAACAGTATGTAAGTTTGTTTTCTTTTGTTCTTTTTTGTTTTTTGTTGTTGTTGGGTTTTTTTTTGCGCGCCGATACGAATGTCTGTTTGCGGACATAGGGTCTTGTCGTAACATTATAGAAATTACAAGGATGCTACTTAAGTCTTTTCTACAACAAAAGTTGATGATGTGTCGGGCTTTTAACACTGAAACGACTATTATGGTTGATTCTATATCAGGATTGTATTTTTTTAACACACGTGGTTCAACACCGACGAATCGAGTATAAAATCATTCGTGGAACAATATATTCTGCGACATTTATATTTAAAGTAATAATTCAGAAAATTTGAAAATGTAGCATTTTAAGTCGTATATTGATTTGGACGTTTTTAAAACGAATTTCTTTACAAGTCTCGAATTTATTGTGTATTTCTTTACAAGTCTCGTATTTATTGTGTAATGTGCTTATTTCTTTACTGTTAAAAATGTGAAGCCACGTGTTCACCTGTTAATTATAAAATTATACAATACACAAGTTTATTGAAATGGTTGAGAGCACGTGCTTGAAAAAATGATGACTGGACAATACTTAGATAATCGATCGATTTAAGGTGTGACACAATTTACATCCGGTAAAAGTTCAAACGGTTGGAACATTAATCAGAGGCGCTGACAGGGAAATTTTGACGATAGAATAGCAAAGATTTTGACAATTTTAAGGGCAAAATGCGGTGTTCTAATCTTTTAGAACACGTTAAGGGAATAATTGTCAATCAAATCAGTGACAATAAACTTTAAGGTATTCTGTATAATGAATAGATAAACAGAACGCAGATTAATTTTGTTGTCAAACAAACGTATTAAAACGGCATATTTTAACACAAATATCTAAATTAAATCGCAACATTTTAATTTTTTAACTGTGTAAGCATGAAAGGAAATTGAAAATCCACCGTGGTCAACACGGTGGGTCACGATATGTAGTGGACATAACACGATGTACCGCAGAATACCACCGTGGCGTATGGTGGTGAATTTCTTAATGAAAAAACCACGACCACGGTATATAGTGGGCAATATAAAAAACACGTTGTCACGTCTGTAGCTTATGATGAGTACTTTCCTGTCAGTCACCTGTCACCTGACCCTGACCTCAATTTCATGGTCCTAAGTTAAAGTTTGGGTTACGACAGTTTCTCTGTAACTACCCATGGTAGGATGACAATATTAGGTATATAGGTTGCTTATGAATAGTACATGACTGTCTGGTAGGTGTCACCTGACCTTGACCTCAATTTCACGGTCCAGCAACTATGTTAAAGTTTTTGTGGGTCAGGCCTGTTCCTCTGTAACCGAACTTGGCAGCTATAAGATGACAATATTTGGTATACAGATTGCTGATTAATAGTACATGACTGTCTGGTAGGTGTCACCTGACCTTGACCTCAATTTTACGGTCCAGCAACTACGTTAAAGTTTTTGGTTTAGGGCTGTTCCTCTGTAACCACACATGGTAGGATGACAATATTTGGTATATAGATTGCTGATAAAGAGTACATGACTGTCTGGTAGGTGTCACCTGACCTTGACCTCAATTTCACAGTCCAACGACTATGTTAAATTGTTTGTATTAGAGCAGTTCCTCTGTAACCATGTATAGTAGGATAACATTGTTTGATATATAGGTTGCTGATAAATGAAAAAGAGTACATCAGGGAATTTTTTAGGATTTTGAGGGCTTTAGTCACTTGAGCGGATGAGCCGTATAGGCATCTGCTCAGAAGTATGCATTCATTGTATTGGTGAAATATCGTCGTATAAAAAACTATATTCTTTCAATTGCAGTGTATAAATTTGTTTTAAAAAATGATTATAACAAAATGTTTATAAATTTTCAAGAAATTGTAATTTAAAAACTTATTTAAAAAGCGTTTGTATATCAATCGGTTACAATTTTTCATTAAGGGCCGTTGTATTCTTTGTTTTCTAAGTGGTTGCTATTGGTAATTAGACGTATCACGGATGTAATCACATGGCGCGCAATCCATTTAAAACCAGCAAAACATAAGAAAAATGAGTTTAATACGCAAAATCTTTGCAATTTTTTATTTGCATTACATATTTAATTGAAAGGTGGAAGTCTGTGCGCATCATTACGATCTACGACACTTTTGTTTGCGCATATTGACCAGGAGCACCACTTAATGGTGTTAAACGGATTACCTGTAAAAACATCGATTGACACCTGTTTAAAATTATTGAGGCGAAATAATTAAATTTCCTGTTAATTTGCTCTGGGGTCATAAATATGTCGTTTTACACTTGGTAGAATGAATTTGTAACGAAAAATTTTAGTACTTGTTGGAAATCAGGTGACGAAATTGATTTAGAAATCTATCGTAAATTTTCAAATGACTTCGTCAATGACGAAAGTGGCGAGCGCTAAAAAATTCCCTGCGTACATGACTGTGTGGTAGGTGTTACTTGACCTTGACCTCAATTTCACGGTTCAGCGACTATGTTAAAGTTTTTGTATTTGGACAGTTCCTCTGTAACTATGCATGGTCAGGTGATAATTATACAATAGTTGCTTATATAGAGGGCATTGTCATGATATCTTGACTGCACAAGGGACAGTGGTATTTCCTGAAACATTGATAATGCCCGAGCCAAAGGCGAGGGCATTATCGATGTTAAAGGCAATACCACTGTCCCGAGTGCTGTCAAGTATCATGACAATGCCAGCTATATAAGCAACTATTTTTTATATTTTATTGAAGAATTAAGAAACCATGTGTTTAAGACTGTATTATGTGTTTGTAGCGGCTTGCTTTATGATTTGAATGTTTGGCCTCATAATATATCATTGTTTGGCATTTTTGGGCAATACACAGTTAGTTTTCTAAACTTTATGACATGTTTATCTCATTTGGGTTCTACATGTACATATATTTTTTTATAAATTAAAAATAAACAGTTTTATGTTGCTTGTTTCTGGAGAGGGCATTACCACGACGTGATAACGCCCGTGGGCATTATCACGGCGTGATAATGCCCTCACGTCCAATTACTGCAAATTAATTAATACCAGCTGACCTTGTTTTATCCAATTAAAACAAACATAATTGTACTGATATGAAATAATATTTAGTATACAGGCTGCTGCTGATAAATAATGCTATTTACGTAATGCTTATGATGAAATTTATTTTCGTTACTAATGCAGAATGCAGGCGAGCTGTTTTTCTGTGTCCACACTTGTTGACCAAAAGTTAACCAATTATAGATTTTAACTAATCTAGTTATGATAATCCTCGTGAAATCTTCTTTTAAAATTTTAATGAAATTTCTGACTTCTGTTTTTAAGTTGGCTACTTTTACTCTTAAATGTTCTTTAAATTAGGGAATTGCAAACCCAGTTCAGTATTAAATATATACAATGATAAAATCATACAATGTTCATCAAAAAACAACTAATTTCATCTCAAATTTTAAAACCCCAGATGTATTAATATAAATCCTTTACAAACAAAATTACTGGTCATTCTATTAGGAGCCCTATATCTTTTGTCAGAATTGTGACAATACTGAGGTTGTGGGTTTGAACGTTAATGCTTGACTCCAACCTTAATTGACAAATATTGCCAGTTTTCATGTCAAGGTAGTTCATTAACTATTGATCATGTGGTCTGTCAACACCGAGGTTGGGAGTTGGAGTCACGCTGCAGAGAGGGTGTATAGTTATACTGGACTCCGATTTTAATTTACAAGGATTTCCAGTTTTCCTAATAAAGTTCTTGGTTTTTCTCCAGGTACTCCAGCTGCCTCCTCCAATAAAAACTTGATGCCATGATTTTGCTGACAAAATTGTTGAAATTGGCATTAAACTACATTCAAACGAAAAAAAACAAAAAATATTTTTATGCCCCCGCGACGACATGTCGGGGGGGCATTAAGTTTTACTCATGTCCGTCCGTACGTACGAACAAATTTCCGTCAAGCTTTTCTCAGAAACCGTACATGAGAACAATTTTAAATTTAGCATAGTGGTTCAGTATCACAAGTTGTACGTCCTAAGCGAATTTCAGACCTGTCGGACAACTACTTCCTGTTTGGGACTTCATTTGTACGTAAATACGTCCGTCTGTATGTACAAATTTCCGTCAAGCTTTTCTCAGAAACCGTACATTAGAACAATTTGAAATTTGGCAGGGTGGTTCAGTATCACAAGTTGTACGTCCTAAGCGACTTTCAGACCTGTTGGACAAGTACTTCCTGTTTGCGACTGGGCCGATATGAAAATGTGTTAACATGAGTATGAAAATTTCCGTCAAGCTTTTCTCAGAAACCGTACATCAGAACAATTTGAAATTTGGCAGGGTGGTTCAGTATCACAAGTTCTACGTCCTAAGCGACTTTCAGCCCTGTGGGACAACTACTTCCTGTTTGCGACTGGGCCGATATGAAAATGTGTTAACATGAGTATGAAAATTTCCGTCAAGCTTTTCTCAGAAACCGTACATCAGGACAATTTGAAATTTGGCAGGATGGTTCAGTATCACAAGTTGTACGTCCTAAGCGACTTTCAGACCTGTCGGACAACTACTTCCTGTTTGCGACTGGGCCGATATGAAAATGTGTTAACATGAGTATGAAAATTTCCGTCAAGCTTTTCTCAGAAACCGTACATCAGCACAATTTGAAATTTGGCAGGGTGGTATAGTATCACAAGTTGTACGTCCTAAGCGACTTTCAGACCTGTTGGACAACTACTTCCTGTTTGGGACTTCATTTAGCGGGGGCATCCGTGTCCCATGAACACACTCTTCAATTTTTTAAATAAGTATTAAAAGTAAAATGTATAATACTGTGCAAAATTTACTTTTTCAGAAATTATCCACATTTTAAATAGTTTTCCTTAAACCTAGACTTTTGATGTTTTAATAAAGTGTTTATTTTTTATTTAACAGATCATCCTTTCATAAAACAAAAGAATGTAGGAAGTCCACAGGACCCATCATTACATGTGCACTGGGCTGACAAACTGACTCAGACATTAGTGCACATTCCAAGAAATGATAGTTATAGCTCATCTTCCTCAGACACATTTATAACTTGCTCAGGAGAGGAAAATCATCCAAATAAATTCTTTTCTCCAGAAATGTTCAATGTTTCTACAAATAACAGCAGTAAACATGATAACAGGCATGAGGGATGTATTGTCCTGTCAACTGGCAAAGCCCCAACATTAAGCCCCTCATCATCAACACAACCATTGATTAGTAACAGTCAGAATACTGTAACTAGGTCAGATTTATCAGGGAACATGCCAACAGTCAGTCATTTAAAACTCGGAAGCAGTGGATACACACCTTCTAGAAATCATAAAATTTGTAATGATACTTTTACAAAATCTCATACATGGGAACCATCAAATATTGTTTTAGAAACAGACAATTCATTAATTTCTTCTGATGAAAGTTTTATCAAGAGGCATCAGACAGCATTAACAAGCAAGAATTCACAGAAAAGCTCTTGCAGAAAAGACAGTGAAGTTTTTGAGGACAATAACTTCAACTCTGTTTTTAGTGACAGTGGAATTACCAAGCATAGAGTCAGTTTTTGTAAACATGACACCAAATCACAAAAAACAGATAGACCTGAGAATATTGTCAACCAGCATGTCGACAAAACATTTTTAATGGATAAGTTGAGGCAGTCCCTTACATCCATCAGCTCAACAAGGTCATCAGTTTCGTTTGGAGAAAATGATGTATTAAATTCAAGCTTTTGTTGCCCAAGGCATTCTTTGGATAGCACCTTGAGTGATACATCAACAATTGATTACATTTATACAGACAGAGAAAAGGGGATTCAGTTTATTGAGCGACATTTACCAAGCTTACAAGGAAGCAGTGGAAAGCAGTCGCTGGACAGCAGCTTCAGCAGTGTCCACACAACTGACTCTCAACAGACAGTCATATATGACTGGAAAGCCTTTTCAGACAACTCCGCTTGTTCAGAAGATTTATATTTAAAAAAGACTACTGATATCAGTATTCCTGATGAAATAAAGAGGTTGGATAACTATCAGCTGCGATGTGAACTGTTAGCAAAGGGAGACAATCCTGGACCTGTCACAGACCAAACAAGGTTGCAGTACTTAATTCGACTAGCCAAGATTATTGCAGATCCAGGATATTTGAAGTTATTTAAATCTCCCACTGGTATGATATATTTTTGTAAAAATAACTAAATGAAATGTTTTCATTTATTATATTATGTAGGGGCAAGCAAAGTAAGATGACAATTTTGATCATATTGAGTGGCCAAGGGTGACAATCAATTGTCTTTCCTTTTCATGTATATCCAGATTTCCAGTCACACTAACAATTTTTATTGATAAAAGCATCCAATAAAAACATGTTTTACAAAACCCATACACTGAGCTATTCTTTCCTTGTCTGCTTTTTCTTATGTTATTTCAGAAGTTTAATTCATTAAAAAATTCATATGGTTTTATTAAGCAATGATTTAAGAAAACAAATTTAGTAATTTTTTTGTTACACATATCAATATTTGGATGGCTGACCACACACATAAAACAAACAGTACATTGTGTGTACAATAATCATTCACTATGGCTTGTCAAAAGTTTGTCACAACATATTTTTTTTAATTGTTTTAAAAAATTATGTTACAGCTTATTCTCCCGAGTTGATGGATGCTTTTTCACAATTTGATCCGAAGGATTTGGATGGGCTGGAAGAGCAATTAATTGAATCATTTACCAACAGAAACAGATGCTGGAGAGAAGGAACAATAAAATCTTCTTTTAATTACCTTTTACTGGATCCTAGGGTGACAAAAAATCTCCCTAACAGAATGCATCAGTTAGGTAAAATTGTCACATGATACATAATAATCAATTAGTTGACAATTGTTTGTTAAGACTAGGTTAGCTAGATTTCAAATAAATCATAGCCGGTTGTGATCAAGACCTGTGTATGAGTTAGTTATCTCTATTTTACTAGACCAAAATGATTTTAGTGCTGTTTATAGTGCTATTACAGTGGAGTAACATTATGCATAAGACATCTTTCCACTTTGAAAATGTTTTCTTACTCTCAGTGGACTAAACCTTGAATAGGCCAAAACCAGGAAATGGAAAGACTTCCTATGACTGAGCAAGTCTGATGTTACTTTAGAGGTGGATTTCTCATACCATAACAATCAATTAAGTTTTGGTAATGGTCAAAGAAGCATAGTGGAGAAATAGCAAGTTCTTTTTTTCCAGAAGGTTGCATCCTAGTCCAACTTGTCTATTTTTGTCTCGCCTGCGACGAAAGTCGCTGGAGGCGAGACATATGTATGGGAATCCGGCGGCGGCGGCGTAAACACTTGACATCTTGCTTCATATCTTTGTAAGCCCAAGCCCTAGGTCCATCAAATTTGGTCCAGAGGTAGCTTATGATGAGTACCTGCCAGTCAGTCACCTGTCACCTGACCTTGACCTCAATTTCACGGTCCAGTGACTACGTTAAAGTTTTTGGGTTACGACAGTTCCTCTGTAACTACGCATGGTAGGATGACAATATTTGGTGTATAGGTTGCTGATGACTAGTACATGACTGTCTGGTAGGTGTCACCTGACCTTGACCTCAATTTCACGGTCCAGCGACTACGTTAAAGTTTTGGGGTTACGACAGTTCCTCTGTAACTACGCATGGTAGGATGACAATATTTGGTGTATAGGTTGCTGATGACTAGTACATGACTGTCTGGTAGGTGTCACCTGACCTTGACCTCAATTTCACGGTCCAGCGACTACGTTAAAGTTTTTGGGTTACGACAATTCCTCTGTAACTACGCATGGTAGGATGACAATATTTGGTGTATAGGTTGCTGATGACTAGTACATGACTGTCTGGTAGGTGTCACCTGACCTTGACCTCAATTTCACGGTCCAACAACTACGTTACAGTTTTTGGGTTACGACAGTTCCTCTGTAACTACGCATGGTAGGATGACAATATTTGGTGTATAGGTTGCTGATGAATAGTACATGACTGTCTGGTAGGTGTCACCTGACCTTGACCTCAATTTCACGGTCCAGCGACTACATTAAAGTTTTTGGGTTAAGACAGTTCCTCTGTAACTACGCATGGTAGGATGACAATATTTGGTGTATAGGTTGCTGATGACTAGTACATGACTGTATGGTAGGTGTCACCTGACCTTGACCTCAATTTCACGGTCCAGCGACTACGTTAAAGTTTTTGGGTTATGACAGTTCCTCTGTAACTACACATGGTAGGATGACAATATTTGGTGTATAGGTTGCTGATGACTAGTACATGACTGTCTGGTAGGTGTCACCTGACCTTGACCTCAATTTCACGGTCCAGCGACTACGTTAAAGTTTTTGGGTTACGACAGTTCCTCTGTAACTACGCATGGTAGGATGACAATATTTGGTGTATAGGTTGCTGATGACTAATACATGACTGTCTGGTAGGTGTCACCTGACCTTGACCTCAATTTCACGGTCCAGCGACTACATTAAAGTTTTTGGGTTACGACAGTTCCTCTGTAACTACGCATGGTAGGATGACAATATTTGGTGTATAGGTTGCTGATGACTAGTACATGACTGTCTGGTAGGTGTCACCTGACCTTGACCTCAATTTCACGGTCCAGCGACTACGTTAAAGTTTTGAGGTTATGACAGTTCCTCTGTAACTACACATGGTAGGATGACAATATTTGGTGTATAGGTTGCTGATGACTAGTACATGACTGTCTGGTAGGTGTCACCTGACCTTGACCTCAATTTCACGGTCCAGCGACTACGTTAAAGTTTTTGGGTTACGACAGTTCCTCTGTAACTACGCATGGTAGGATGACAATATTTGGTGTATAGGTTGCTGATGACTAGTACATGACTGTCTGGTAGGTGTCACCTGACCTTGACCTCAATTTCACGGTCCAGCGACTACATTAAAGTTTTTGGGTTAAGACAGTTCCTCTGTAACTACGCATGGTAGGATGACAATATTTGGTGTATAGGTTGCTGATGACTAGTACATGACTGTCTGGTAGGTGTCACCTGACCTTGACCTCAATTTCACGGTCCAGCGACTACGTTAAAGTTTTGGGGTTATGACAGTTCCTCTGTAACTACACATGGTAGGATGACAATATTTGGTGTATAGGTTGCTGATGACTAGTACATGACTGTCTGGTAGGTGTCACCTGACCTTGACCTCAATTTCACGGTCCAGTGACTGCGTTAAAGTTTTTGGGTTACGATAGTTCCTCTGTAACTACGCATGGTAGGATGACAATATTTGGTATATGGGTTGCTGATTAATAGTACATGACTGTCTGGTAGGTTCCACCTGACCTTGACCTCAATTTCACGGTCCAGTGACTACATTAAAGTTTTTGGGTTACGGCTGTTCCCTGTAACTATGCAGGGTATGGTGACAATATTTTGTATACAGGCTGCTGCTGATATTTAATGCTATTTACGTAATGCTTATGACGAAATTTATTTTCGTTACTGATGCGGAATGCAGGCGAGACGTTTTTCTGTGTCCACACTTGTTAAGAAATAATTTATGGCTGCTCATATTGTATTAATTTTTGTCTCGCCTGCGACGAAAGTCGCTGGATGCGAGACATATGTATGGGAATCCGGCGGTGGCGGCGGCGGCGGCATAAACACTTGACATCTTGCTTCATATCTTTGTAAGCCCAAGCCCTAGGTCCATCAAATTTGGTCCAGAGGTAGCTTATGACGAGTACCTGTCAGTCAGTCACCTCTCACCTGACCTTGACCTCAATTTCACGGTCCAGTGACTACGTTAAAGTTTTTGGGTTACGACAGTTCCTCCGTAACTATGCATGGTAGGATGACAATATTTGGTGTATAGGTTGCTGATGACTAGTACATGACTGTCTGGTAGGTGTCACCTGACCTTGACCTCAATTTCACGGTCCAGCGACTACGTTAAAGTTTTTGGGTTACGACAGTTCCTCTGTAACTACGCATGGTAGGATGACAATATTTGGTGTATAGGTTGCTGATGACTAGTACATGACTGTCTGATAGGTGTCACCTGACCTTGACCTCAATTTCACGGTCCAGCGACTACGTTAAAGTTTTTGGGTTAATGACAGTTCCTCTGTAACTACGCATGGTAGGATGGCAATATTTGGTGTATAGGTTGCTGATGACTAGTACATGACTGTCTGGTAGGTGTCACCTGACCTTGACCTCAATTTCACGGTCCAGCGACTACGTTAAAGTTTTGGGGTTATGACAGTTCCTCTGTAACTACGCATGGTAGGATGACAATATTTGGTGTATAGGTTGCTGATGACTAGTACATGACTGTCTGGTAGGTGTCACCTGACCTTGACCTCAATTTCACGGTCCAGCGACTACGTTAAAGTTTTTGGGTTACGACAGTTCCTCTGTAACTACGCATGGTAGGATGACAATATTTGGTGTATAGGTTGCTGATGACTAGTACATGACTGTCTGGTAGGTGTCACCTGACCTTGACCTCAATTTCACGGTCCAGCGACTACATTAAAGTTTTTGGGTTAAGACAGTTCCTCTGTAACTACGCATGGTAGGATGACAATATTTGGTGTATAGGTTGCTGATGACTAGTACATGACTGTCTGGTAGGTGTCACCTGACCTTGACCTCAATTTCACGGTCCAGCGACTACGTTAAAGTTTTGGGGTTATGACAGTTCCTCTGTAACTACACATGGTAGGATGACAATATTTGGTGTATAGGTTGCTGATGACTAGTACATGACTGTCTGGTAGGTGTCACCTGACCTTGACCTCAATTTCACGGTCCAGTGACTGCGTTAAAGTTTTTGGGTTACGATAGTTCCTCTGTAACTACGCATGGTAGGATGACAATATTTGGTATATGGGTTGCTGATTAATAGTACATGACTGTCTGGTAGGTTCCACCTGACCTTGACCTCAATTTCACGGTCCAGTGACTACATTAAAGTTTTTGGGTTACGGCTGTTCCCTGTAACTATGCAGGGTATGGTGACAATATTTTGTATACAGGCTGCTGCTGATATTTAATGCTATTTACGTAATGCTTATGACGAAATTTATTTTCGTTACTGATGCGGAATGCAGGCGAGACGTTTTTCTGTGTCCACACTTGTTAAGAAATAATTTATGGCTGCTCATATTGTATTAATTTTTGTCTCGCCTGCGACGAAAGTCGCTGGATGCGAGACATATGTATGGGAATCCGGCGGTGGCGGCGGCGGCGGCATAAACACTTGACATCTTGCTTCATATCTTTGTAAGCCCAAGCCCTAGGTCCATCAAATTTGGTCCTGAGGGAGCTTATGATGAGTACCTGTCAGTCAGTCACCTGTCACCTGACCTTGACCTCAATTTCACGGTCCAGTGACTACGTTAAAGTTTTTGGGTTACGACAGTTCCTCTGTAACTATGCATGGTAGGATGACAATATTTGGTGTATAGGTTGCTGATGACTAGTACATGACTGTCTGGTAGGTGTCACCTGACCTTGACCTCAATTTCACGGTCCAGCGACTGCGTTAAAGTTTTTGGGTTACGACAGTTCCTCTGTAAGAACGCATGGTAGGATGACAATATTTGGTATATTTGTTGCTGATTAATAGTACATGACTGTCTGGTAGGTTCCACCTGACCTTGACCTCAATTTCACGGTCCAGTGACTACGTTTAAGTTTTTGTGTTATGGCTGTTCCCCTGTATAACTATGCAGGGTATGGTGACAATATTTTGCATACAAGCCGCCACTGATATTTAATGCTATTTACTTAATGCTTATCACAAAATTTATTTTTGTTACTGATGCGGAATGCAGGTGAGACGTTTTTCTGTGTCCACACTTGTTATGAATGGCTAGCACACCTGTGGGTCTGCATTTGGTTTTTGGAAATTATTTTTTAATTGTGGATCCAAACATGCCCTTAGACACATGTTAGATTGTAAAAATAACTACACTGTATTGATTTCAGGGTCACTTCATCATATATGTAAATACATGTATATGCATGCTACCAATTGGTGAAAAACGGAAGCCTATAGAGTATGGACACATAAGATCAAAGGTCAAGGTCATGACAAATAAGAAGAACATGTGTTTCTTAACATTCTTTTCCCTACCATGCATCTAATGTTCTTGAAACTTGGCATTTTTGTGAAACTGACAAAAAGATCAAAGATATCCTCTTCTTGTCTGACAATACCGCAGTAAGAATTAGAAGTATTATGTAAGCTTATTAGTGACCCGTCACTAAATGTGGCAGACAACCTATAGTGATCAGTCTGTCGTTTCTGTTTTGAGGTAGGTATGGTTTGTGACCTTTGACCTTGAATTTTGACCTCAAGGTCACATGCACAATTGCTTTCTGAATGACAAATATGTTTACAGGCTGTGACTTTTTTCTCTTTTGAGCTAAGTTTATGTTTTTTATACCAATCAGAAATTCAAAATAGCTGCTACCACAGGACTTAGGACATTGGGCCTTATAATAAAAAAGTTTCAAAAGGCTTCTTTTCTGAAACTGGTTAACCAATGAAAACAAACCTTACTACCAATATTGTTTGGGCCTTGAACTTCGACTTCAAGGTCATATTAATTTCTGAATGGCATATTGTGTTCGGACATTACCATTTTTCTCTTTTGAGGTAGGATTTTGATATTTAGCATGCAATTAGATCATTCATATTAAGGTGGTGTGTTGTGTAACATGGTTAGTGATCTTTAACCTTGAACTTTGGCTGCAAGCTTACATTACTGCTGTTTTTAATTATGGTACAAATTTGTGTACAAGCATCTGTACTTTTTTCTAATCACAACCTTTTGACAGCTGGTCCCACAGAGATCTATACCATCTCACTGTTATCTAGTTTTATTGTATGTTTTTACCGATTAGGTGAAGCAGAGTCTTTTAAGGTCTTTGTAGCAGCCATATTTTATGTTGGAAAAGGGAAAAGATCTCGACCTTATTGTCATCTCTATGAGGCAATACGACAGATGGAAAAACCAAAGACTGAAGTAAGTCTCTGTATATTTTTTACAAAGAAGCCATGCAATATTTCAGATAATTTTTCATTATTTTCTTGAATTAAATTTTTTTCAGTCTCTTTTAATTTGATATTTTTAAATATCAAATATACCTTCATTTGAAATAATTCTATTGTCAGAGAAAACAAAATTCAAGTTTAGCATATAAAGTATTTATGTAACTGTGGTAAAACAATATTTTATGTATGAGCAACACATGACAAAAAGGGCTATTCTGATTACAAACTGTACTCCCGCTAAAAAGTGGATGCTTATGATTTTTTAATGTGACACATAATAACTATCTGTTGCAATATGTTTGTTTTGTTAATTTATTTCTTAATTTTACTATATAAGTTTGTGACTTGTGTAAATCACTGAATGCGTCTCTTTGACTTAAATTTACTTGGTAGCATGGTGTCCAAATATTCAATCAAACTCAGAAAAGTTAAATAATCGTATACGTATTACATTTTTTCACGTACCCAAAATAAACAATTCTGTAATTGGAGGGAAATATAATGATAACTTAAGAACAGCAAGATTTACCACAGTGACATGATAACCTGGGAGCTACCTTCACTGCTTAATTTGTCATAAATTGAAACATATTGGAAATTGGAATGATAACATTGGCATTGTCTCTCTTTACTGTTTCAGTGATTAAGCCAGCGCTTGCCACTTTCGCAATTGGCGAATCTTTCAGAAATGACGAAAATATTTTGAACATTATTCTCCACTTAAAATTTTTAAATTTCATAATTTCATCGTCAAAATCGGTACAAGTAAATCAAAACATATTACCTCAGGTACAAGTTTATGACCCAATGCTATCAAAGAATTTATGTAACAGACATGCTACCGGGATTGTATTTGATAACTAATCACTTAATTACTGTGTACATAATTACTTTTTCACTCGGGAACAAGCATAGCCAGTTGGATGGCAACTCGGCAATCTTATTGTGGTTCCACATCGCCTTGTTTATCTTTAAAAGGAAGTGGAAGTCTTCCTGTCAATTTATAAAAGTCATCTTATGTCTCCTTTTAATTTTATTGTCATTCTCCTCAGAAATCGTCATATTTTTGTCATAGCCTCATGTGTAGCATTTTCAGGAACCATATGTTAATGCTGGTACCTGCATGATTTTACTTTGTACGTAAAGCATAGGTTAAAATATTAGCGGAAACCAGTTCAAAGCAAAAGATAATACTGACAGTTTTCGAAACGGATATGAACTCGGTGCCAAAGATTGCAAAATACGATGCTGCTAAAATTTAAATTATTACTGCAAAAATTTAAACATTTGTCAATCGCTTTTAAAGTTGTATGGCAATATTACATTGAATACATAATATATGTTATAAGATCATGATGGTGCTAAAAAAATATCAAATATTTATAGATGTTTAATATATTCATTAATTAATGATCTGGCATGCATTTATACATAAGAAATAAGTAAAGACACATATCGGCTCTAAAAAATGGTTGCACGCAAAAGTGACCAATTGTTCAAAAATCCTAGCTAAAACCATGGTTTTATTTTGCAATATAGGTTTGTGATAGAGTAAAATAGATATTAAAAATCTGGAATGATAACCTTGGAGTTGTCTCCCTTTACTGGTTTATTTTACTGTATAGGTTTGTAATAAAGTGAAACACTAGGAATCTGGAATGATAACCTTTGAGTTGTCTCCCTTCACTGTTTTATTTTTCTTTGTAGGTTTGTGATAAAGTGAAACATATATTAGAAATCTGGAATGATAACCTTGGAGTTGTCTCCCTTCACTGTTTCCAGAATGTAATACCAGTAGAAGCTTACACTCGTGAAGCATGTATGGTGGATGCCATTAGTAAGTGTTATTCCTTTCTGGGGATAAAAAAACAAGAAACTCTTAACAAAAATTTGTTATCCAATGGAAAATCAGTAAATGTATTGTCAAAAACTTAGCATGTGTTAGCTTCATCACACTGAGATCATGTAGACAATTTGAAATAAGAATACCAAGCCAACTTTATCTCAGTAAAAACTCTGCCTCGGAAGGCATTTTAAGAAGAAAATGATTTAATTATATTACATACCTGTTGAATTTAGCCTTTATATTCACTGAAACTGCCAGATTTTTTCTGCTGTTTAAATATTTCCATTTCTATTAAGTTCCTGCCAACTTAATACTAATTATACTGTTAAAAGAGTGGTATTTTCTGAAAAACAATTCTTCAATTTATAGAATAATTGTTTTTTAAAAAATTATTTGAAAATTCCCCCCAAATTTGGTAAATAGTGATTGTATACACTGTCATTGAAACACTGCCTTTATCATTAATCTGTGATTTATAAATGGATTATTTTTAAAACTATATGAGAAAGTTTATCAAATCTAACATTCATATTAGAATCAAATGAAACTTCACAGAATGGCTTCATGACAATTTCAGTTGTTCAAGACATATTTTGGGGGATTCCAATTAACAACATGTGTAGTGCAGTTTAAAAATCCATATGTGTTGCAGTCAGTTAATTGTAATGATCTTTTTAAATTTGAACTGTACGAGTTTGTGAGCTCAAAAATAAATAAATAACAAATCCAGCCCTATTTATTAGATTTTATGACATCAGGTCTGGGCTAGCTAACACTATTCATTCATCATTGATGTCTGTTAACTGTTAACATTTCTAGCTTTCCCTTAGACCATTTACTATTGTTTTGCATTTCAAATCTGTATTTCATTAAATTTGTCCCTTTGCTAAACAGACCTGTTGTCCTGTTGTAAGATGGTGTAGATTATGGTCAGAATGAAATAACATAAGGTTAATCTGGTCCAGGAAAAGTTATTACTGTATCTGTCATTAAGTTATTTTGGTAATTACAGCTCTGAATAGGTTGACCAATAAGAAGAAAGGGGACTACTATGGAATATCAACAACATGGAGCATGAAGCAGAAACGAAGAATGGGAGTGTACTTCTTGAAGAAGGCACTTCAGATATTCCAAGGGGAGGGAGAAAGACAGATTCTACCTGTTGACATCAAATTAGGACAATAATTTGTAACAAAGAATTATCAAGGACAACACTACCATGTTTTATTTTTGTTTATAAGATTAGATGTTTAGAGATTTTATATCATTTTGGATATTTAAGTTGATTTTTCTCAGAATTACTCTGCTTAAAATACTAATAATGAAATTTTAAATACTAAAAACTAATTATTTCAGATCTAATGACAGTTAAAAATGAATTTGAATTTGGTATGAAACATTATTAAACTTTTATGTTTCTCTCTTTTTGTTTTTTACATGTGTACTGTTGATATGTCACAGCTTTTAAACGTGAGCCCGTTAATATGTGACATTCCATTGTGTGTCAGAGGTTATTTACTAGTCTACGTTTAAGCTTCATTATAATATCAGTTAAAAACAGAAATCATTTAGTCCTGTATGAATGTCATACCTAATGCAAACGTATTACACATAATTTTAATTCAAACCTCATAATGAGTGAGAGCTACATATTTTAATAACATTCACATGGCAATTTATGAAGATTTTTAAAAATAAATTTCTGGATACTGTTTTGCTTTTGGTTACTCAATTCAATATTCATGTCTGTGGATTACTTTTTTTCTGTTAATACCTATATATAAATTGCAATAAAATGGGATTAATAGTCTAGCAAAATTGCTGCATAATGTGGCCATTCTTTAATTTTTCAAATTGTCACTGATATAGTCAATGGATCACTTTGAAAACTTAACCTTAGTATAAAATTCACAATAAGGGAAATCATATGTGTAGACATTTATAGAATTTGGTAATCTCGCTGAATTAGACACCACAAGTTTATAAGGGAATCTTAATCTCGCTGAATTAGACACCACAAGTTTATAAGGGAATCTTATGGAAATATTTTTAATTTACAGAACTGAAATACATACAGTTGCAAAGTTTTCTTTTTTTCCCCTTATTTTAGACATAATTTTCGGGTTATGATTGAGTGCCATTTTAATTTAGTGGTGTACCCACAATACAGGGAAAATCATTTCTGTTTTACCAGAAACATGATCACATTTAAACATTAAATAATATTTTGTGTAGTTCATGGATTTGTAAATGCATAACTGGATTTTGTTTTGTTTTATGATTCATGTTGTTCATTAAGTTTACAGAGTTCCCACATGACTTTAAAAAAAAAGGGAAAAGACCGAATTTGGTTTTTCTTTTTCTTCTCCCTAAAAAGTCAGGGAATTTCAATAAAATCTTGAAAATCAAGACAAGGAAATTTTTTACTTTGAAAAGTGATCTGGATTTCATTTCTACTTTACATTACTAAGTTTTACTGTCCCATTGTTACTTTTAAAGGGGCATTTAATTTGCAACTAACCTTCAAATTATGATACCTAGATCTATAAGGATTTGTGAAATCACATGAGCACTTTAAGTAACAGTGTTTCGAAATAAAATTTCATTTTGGTCTTTGACATTTGCAATGTCACACCATTCAAAGGACCTTGAAAATGATTAATAAAACCTTGAAATTTAAATGAAAAATCTTTTTGTGAACCCTTAGTAGAATGATGTGACCTATAGGGAAGTTTTATTATAACATTTAAGTTTTATTTATTTTGTTTACAAACAATACATAACAATTTATAAATGTATCAATTCAGGTATTTAACTGTGAAGTAAACAAAACTTGGTGTCTGGTCAATTTTGATTTTCTAGATACATGGAGTATCAATTAACACATGTCTGGCATAGTTAATTCTATTAACCTTGGTATCTTTGATGACATTTTATTTACACTGGTAATGTTACTTAAATCAATGTAAAACAATTAATATTGTCTCAGAACTTGTTTTTTTATATTTATATGTTAAGGATTTTGACTGAAATAGATGAGTTGCCAAATGAAGATCTGTTGTACGTGTTATATAACCAATCAGATAAAAATCAGCTGTTATGTTAACTCAGTTTGGTAGTGACGTAGTAGTAAACAGAACAACGGTAACAGCTCATTCTAATCAGATTGGGTATATAATTTACTAGGCGCAATGTTCATAAAAGTTCGTCTTTATAATTAAATTTGACTTTACGACTGACATGCATCACGTTGATTCTTAAAGGGATATTTAACAAAATACTCGTAATTATTGGAAGCCAAACTGTAAAGTAATTATTACATGTATATTCAGATAAAGTCTGTGTCTCCATTTGAAGTTTCGTCTATACATTAAATACTTTAATTAATGAAAATGCTATATGTACTAAAACATAATTTATAAATGTTTATCATGTTTTATTAGTGCTAAAAGATTATTTCTCCTTAGATGTTTCTTATACCTAAATTTATAATATAAAATAGATTTATTTGTTTTGTATGTTTTAATATGATTTTTATTTTTATGTTATTTAATTATTTGATTCAATAGCTTTTGTACTAAGTTAATCATAGCAAATTTGTAAACCCTTCATATCTGTTTCTTTCTCAACATTACACAATTATGGGGTTCTTAAGAGGTGTTCATTCAGAATTGTCTACTTTCCAGTGGCCTTAGCCTAGGGGAAGACAACCCAAGCAAGTTGACAACCCTGGATGTTTACCACAATTGATTTATTAAACAGAGCAAATCAACATAGACTAACTTTATAGACCAAGCATGCTTCTTTAATTTCTATAAGGGTGTTATTTCTCATAACTCTATGTTTTCAAAAATTCTGTTGCCATAGATAACTGTACATGTAAATAATGCAGATGAATTTTAAGGAATTAGGATTGTTAAGGGTGACAATATTTTTACCCCATTTGCGGTTGCCAATCACATGATTTCAAGGGTGAAAATAGTATCTTTTCCCCATTACTGTTTCCAGTTTCGAGGTTGTCACCCTCAGGCTCTGCAAGCAAATGTTTGGTGTTGTCAAGCAAGACATCTCATTTATAACAGTAACATAATATTATTTTGAGCCAATCAATAAGTGTTTTTAAGTGAGGATTAACAATTTGAAATGCAAACTTTCAGATTTCTATTGAACTGTATTGAGTATTGTTGCTGTTATGCTTCAGTCAGTGGAACATATTGCGCCAATCAAGATCTGATCATTGTAATTAAACGATGACTTGTGGTACATGTTATATGAACTCTTCTGAGTAAAATTAGATGAGAACCTCATCTATTCACAATTCTGTTCTAAAATTACTTTTTATTTCCTATGTAGGAGATGAAGTAAAATAGAAGTTACTGTTACCTTGCACATATTCTTGGTGATAAACTAATGTTCAAAAGATGCTTTATTTTGCTCAAGAAATTTACTATGTAAACATTTCCGTAATAAAATGGACGATAGCTTTTCTCATCTACAACTTCTCCCTCTTGGAATGAATTTAAGTAGACTTGTTCAAAGTCATTATTATGTAACAGCTTGTTTTCACTTGTAGAATATTACCTGAAAAAGATAACTTACAGGATTGATTCAAATCAAAAGGTGGTTATTTCTTCTATCTTTGTCATTGTAAGGACTTATCACTAATCATTTTTTATTAGCTCACCTGGACCGAAGGTCCATGAGAGCTATTGCTATCACTTGGCGTCCGTCGTCTGTCGTCCGTCGTCCGTCGTAAACTTTTTCAAAAATCTTCTCCTCTGAAACCACTGGGCCAATTTTTTTCAAACTTGGCCACAATCATCCTTAGGGTTCCTAGTTTTAAGTTTGTACCCAGGGTGTTGATCAACAGACAAATATGGCCGCTGTTACTAAAAATAGAACATGGGGGTCAACACAGGTTTTTGATCATTATCTAAAAAACTATAATAGCTATAGAGAAAACCGTTACTTCAAATTGATCAGCACATTAAGGTCTACAATAGTTGCTATTAGTGCCAAGTTGTGTATTGGCTTCTTGTAGGAGTAATTGCCCTTTTTTGACGATTTTTGACAAAATTTTTGGTATTTACAATATAACCTGAAAAATATACGAGGTAGAGTGAAACTGTAAATGGCAAAAATGATCAGCAATAAAAGCCCTACAATTCACTTGATTTGTCTGAAATTGTCAGATGACTCTTTATATGAGTTATTGCCCTTAAATGGTAATTTTTTATGAAATTTTCCGTTTTTGTCCTGTAACTTTAAAACTATAACAGCTAGAGTAAAACTGTAAATTGCAAAAATGATCAATACAAGCCCTACAATTCACTGTGTTAGTATGAAATTGTCATATGACTCCTTATAGGAGTTATTGCCCTTAAATGGCAATTTTTTATGAAATTTTCTGTTTTTGTCCTGTAACTTGAAAACTATAGCAGCTAGATTGAAACTGTAACTTGCACAAATGATCAGCAATAAAGACCCTACAATTCACTTGATTGGTCTGAAATTGTCAATGACTCCTTATATGAGTTATTGAACTTAAATGGTAATTTTTTATGAAATTTTCCGTTTTTGTCCTGTAACTTTAAAACTATAACAGCTAGAGTAAAACTGTAAAGAGCAAAAATGATCAACAATACAAGCCCTACAATTCACTGTATAAGTCTGAAATTGTCAGATGACTCCTTATAGGAGTTATTGCCCTTAAATGGCAATTTTTTATGAAATTTTCCGTTTTTGTCCTGTAACTTGAAAACTATAGCAGCTAGATTGAAACCGTAAATTGCAAAAATGATGAGCAAAAAAGCCCTACAATTCATTTAATTGGTCTGAAATTGTCAGATGACTCCTTATAGGGGTTATTGCCCTTAAATGACAATTTTGTTAAGAAATTTTCCATTTTTGTCCTGTAACTTGAAAACTTTAGTAGCTAGATTAAAACTGTAAATTGCACAAATGATCAGCAATAGAAGCCCTACAAATGATTGCTTAGTCCAAAAATTGCAAGATGACTCTTTATAGGAGTTATTGCCCTTTCATTATGAATTTGGACATATGAACAGTTTTTTAATTATAAATTAGTCTATAACACACCTATTAGTAGAGTAAAACTGTAAATTTCTAAAGTACCCTAAAGGACAATGTCTAAAAACCATTTAATTTTCAGAAATTGTGGATGGCACCTTATAGGAGTTATTGTATTTAACAAATTTTTTGAAGAAATGTTTAGTTTTTGAACAGTAACTTAAAAGCTATAACAACTAGACTGAAACTGTTCATTTCAAAAATTTTAATATAGTTTAAGTCATTTGGATTCCAGGTGAGCAATTACACGCTCCTGGGAGCCTCTAGTTTAGTTTTGGGATGTATTCTATCTGCAGGTGACATGTCTTTCACCATTGAGTTGTATTTTGAATTGTAGATTAGTTTTAAAAACAAATAGATATTTTATTTTTACAAACTTCTTGAGTTACTCCACCATTTACTGTATTTGTTTCATATTATGCTTTTGTGATATTTTGTAAAGCTTATGTATATTTTGCTATTTGCTGTTGTTTTTAGTAAGTCTATATTACAGGTTATTATTTTGAAATGGAATGATTCCTAATTGTTTTTTTTTTACTGTGGAACAAAAGATTTTTCTTTTCATAACCATATTCCTGTGTCATGGAGACATTTATTTTGTGTGCATAACATATCTTTCCTGTGAAATATTCTATTCACTTCATAGATTTATTATATTAGCCTTGCAGTCACTAACGTAACATGAAATCCGTGTGACTTTATTTTGCAAATCTTTCCACCAGTAGTCTGCACTTTGATTCATTTTGTTAATCACATCAATAAACAACTTCTCAATAACCTTAATATTGCTTATAACTCCAATAAAATATTTTGAGCTGAAAAACAATATAAATATTTGTGTGTTAGATATAGGGCAGGCATGTATACTGTGCTAACATATTTCTAAACAAAACTTTAGTATATTTATAGGTTTCATCAGAGTTAGAGTTGAAAATTGCAAAATATCAGCTTGAGTTAAGTAATTGCAATATAACAAGTGAGCCTCTGGCAATTGTTATTACATAAAGAGAGTTGATATAAAGAGATTTTAATCTCTCAAGTTATGAAAATGTATTCTGTTATGATATTACTTATTCATATCACATTGGGAAGGGTATGATATTTATAGGTTATTTACATTTTTTGAAACCAAATGGGTTTTATTGTAAATATCTCATGGAAGGGCTACAGCCCTGAGATGAGATTACCAGAAAATGCATCGAGTTTCATAAAATGTAAAAAGGCTGTTTATCGCTGTTTTGTAACATTGTGATATCCCAGTGCTAACTTAATGACATCTTGACAGTGAGCTGAGATGGGTCCATCTCGTTCTAGTTGAGTAAGATGGGATATTATCGCTATTTTGCAGTATTTTCCTTTGATCGTTGTGTGCGATATTATTCCATCTCACTCTACTAACGTGAGATAGGCCCATATCAGCTCGCTGTCAAGACGTCGTTAAGTAAACACTGTGACGTCACAATGTTACAAAACAGCGATAAACATATTATTTACGTATTTTGAAACTCGATGCATTTTCTCGTCATCTCATCTCAGGGCTGTCGCCCTTCGATGAGATATGGACGAGAAAACGCATCTCGTTTCAAAAAACGCAAATAATCTATAAATACAGCACACAAAGATCAAAGGAAAATACTGAATAAAAGCGATAACAAAACATATAATCATTTGGGAAACAGTAAAACAGCCTAATCATAAAACACCAAATTTCATACATGGACACAACCAGCAAATTTATCAGAGTAGAACTATTTTATTTGTTATGTAAACATACCAGTGACATGTTATGGCAGCATCATGTAACAATACATGCACTTTTTTGTTGTTATTTTTTAAGACTTTTATTGATTTCATTTTTGTTTTTGTTTTCTTAATTGTTGTACAATGTATCATGTACTATAGTTTATCTGATTGTATATTTTAGGAGCTGATTAAACTACTAGGTACAATATCTGGTTTTTTTATTTTATTGACTCGCACATCTACACAAAACTTTTGGCAGCATGTTAACCTCTGGTTTGGAACATTTTGGATTTAATCCATAGTCAGTACAACCAGAGAATATATTTAATAGTGACTCTATCCACTCTGGAGTGCAGCATTAAGGAGGTATGCTAGTCGGTGTAGACAAAGAATCAGCAGAAATTTTAAAGCGTTTTCTCACTCCAGTTGGTGTTATACACAGAATCAGAGTAGATATGATTCTGCCACCAAACTTATTAGGGGGCCTCGGTGGCTGAGATGTTAAGGTAGTTAGTCTACTATTAATCATGTGCTTGTCAACACTGAGGTTGTGGGTTCAAGTCTCACTGCAGGCCGGGTGTACTTGACTCCTGTCTTAATTGACAGGGACTGACAGTTTTCTTACTGAAGGTCGAGGGTTTTCTCGGGGTACTTTGGCTTCTTGTCCAATAAAAACTGGATGCCATGATATAGCTTAAAAATTGCTGAAAATGGCATTTAACACCATAACAAACAAAAATGAAACTTAATAAGTAAAGACCAGAAGAGAACTTACCAAAGAGTAATCTATATAGCTATGAAATCTCCCCAAGTGTGTTTGTTTTGTACATAATATAAAAGTGAATATTACATTCATCTTATCATATTTAAAAAAAAGGAAATTTACTCACAAATCTTTGACTACAATTGGTATTATACACCAGGTCCAAAAGATGTCTTTTCCTATGAGATGGTATCTTCCAGTTTCTCATGTAATGGTAAAAGATACATAGAAGATTTATATATGTTACAATTAACTGCTGATTATTTGACCCACCATAGTTTGTGGTTCATTCATCTTTTCTTCCATGCTTCCATCAAATCTGCAGGAACACAGATGCTTGCCTTGTTACTGCTACAAATTCTAAATGTTTCCATATATTTGACATTAAATTACAAGTAACCTTTGTAATTGTAAGCATGTTTGCAGAAGATGTGGCACGTACTTGTCAGTCACCTGTTACCTGACCTTGACTTTAATTTCATGGTCCACTGGCTATGTAAAATTATCAGAATAGGTCAGTTTCTAAGTAATCATGCATGGTAGGACAACAATATTCGACATGTTTATATGTTGCTGATTTATATTTTGGATATTCACGATGCCCAATTGATTATCCTATTTATTATATAGATCACAATTATTTTCGTAAAATTTTAATGCTTAATCCTAAATTTTATGAACAGCAGATGAATATCTGTATTACAAAACCAAGTGACATTTTGGCTGGAAAAAACCTGAGAGTGAAAATAAACGATAATTTTCACATGTGAATTACCGTGATTTCTGTCACTCCGAAAATTTGATATTTCATCTTAATATAATAATTATGCTTGCAATGTTATCAGTTAGCACTTGGTCATTTTGGTGTGTTAATTTGTTCTAATCTGATAAATCTATGAAGAGACAGATCCAAATAATTTTATTACATCTTATAATGTCTGTTATATGTTTACTTTAAACAGGTGCACTGATTTTGATGTCTTTCCATTGGATTTAAGGGCATAACTTGCCCATGTCAATCTTCTATGTATACCAGAAATATGATATTGTAACTGTCTGTATTTGCAGACCATTGAACAATGAACATATAGTTTCATCAAGTGTCATTGTTTGCCAAAATGAAGAACATGACCCATAAAACTATTACTTTTAGTTGTCACTTAATCTTGACATTGACTGCATTAGAACTTTGAAATACATGTTTATATTTTATATTATGTTAATATAAAGTATAGTTTTGACAGGTACATGTAGTACAATGCACCTGTAATTCTGCATAAAGAAACACAAAATGTGTTCTGGTGAAATGGTCAGTGTAATGTGAACAAGTTAATTTTAGAATTGTGTGCATGCATTTACTTTTGATAACATGATTTCTAATTAAATCATGGATTATGATAATTAATTGGTTCTTAAGACATTTAACTTGTTCTTTTCCTTCCCAGATTATTCCTACAAAATGGAAGATAAGAAAGCTAATGTTTCTGGCTCATAAATATTTGAGGGGAAACTTGATTATGATTTCCTGATATTATCTGTTGCTTACCTAATCTTGTTTCAAAAATTGTGGTAGAATTCTCAGAAATCAATATTTTGAGGAAAAACTTACCTAAATTTTTTAAACAGATTATGAATTAAATGATGAGTGGTATCTATATCCTTTCTACAATGCAGATAGGGAAATCTTTTATTGAAATAATTGATACTAATGCTTACCTCTGTGTTGATGTCGGAATGGGGAGGGGGGGTAGTTTTGTCAACAATCAAATTTTCTAGAAAATCAGGTCTGCATATTAGGCATTTGTAACAAAGATGCTTCTGCCACAATTGTTCTTCTTTTCTTTCATAGAAGATTGTTAGCAAAACACTTTCTGTAATCCTTTATATTACTTCATATTTACCTACCTTAATTCAACACAATTTTGTTCTTTTTAAAGGTTATTATTTCTTCATATAGAGAGTATTCATATTTAAAAATATTAGGCAAGTAATTGATTAAAAGAAAGCACACAATTATTATAAATATACAACCAACATTGATTAAGATTTGAATTTTCCCACTTAAAAATTAGTAGTTATCTCCCCTAAGTGGTAAACACATGCTTCCTCTAAAATGTAAACAAAACAGGGTAAGTAATATGCAATGTTTGAAGCTATTTCAATAAAAATCATTTTAAAAATATTGGTTGGTTATTCAATATCTTGCTTATTGAGAAAACTATTTTTATCAACAGTAACATTGGTTAGGTATAATTGTTTTTTACTGGAAATAGTTGAACACAGGAACATATATCATTTAAGCTTCAGAAGAAACAGTGTAGGACAACACAGAGATTACATACTTTTTCAGTTTTAATTGTAGCTAGATCAGTGGAACAAGCTATCAAACTTAACAGTGACATCAAGTTCTTAAAAAACATTTTAAATTAAATGTTGAGAACTGGATACTTGCCAACATATATTTGGTAGAATTCCTGATAATTGTGGCATTGGGTCTGGGAACCACTTAAGGACAAAGCCCTGGTGGTTGCCCAGGGGTGTGAAAACCCCTTTCTGAAAAAGATTTTAAAGTATTTCTAGGGCAGTGCTTGAAATTAGGATTTGCAACTCACTTGCCCGAATCCTGAACTTTTGGATTTTCTCCTATATATTCAATATAAATTTTATCAAAATTTCACTTGCCCGAAAGGATTTTTACTGGCCAGGGGCCAGCGGACTTGTGCTAATTTCGCAGACTGCTAGGGTATCTGAGGGGTCTCCAGAGTACAGACTAAGTCTTTTGTCACATGCATTTTGTTAATTCTGTATAAGAAAAGCTATTTTAACATAATTTTAAAAATAATTCAGGCTTTTTATTTTTATTTCCTGAAAAAAAGAAGAAATCCAGGAGATACCAAGTACCTTTCAATGAATGATTACATCCTATATTTGTTCTTGTTTTTAAGTATTTACAAAATTATTTTAATAGTACATGAAAGAAATTCTCTCTAGACATTTAAACTGTGACAAATGTCACTATGTGGTTTACATTTAACAGTTTGCTGTATATTTTTGTAAGCTTAAGCCAATGCAAAAGGTCAATCAATTTGGACCAATAGAAGCTTATGATAAGCCCCTGTCAATTAATTTTTTTATTCAGTTCCATTTCTATAAATGAACAAAATTTGATTAATTCTAACTATATGGAGCAAATTGATTCAAATACTATATCTAAACATCTTGTTCCTTTATAATGGTTTTGTAACTTTGGAAGCATTTTTGTGTCTATGTCACGTATATTTCAATAATATGCTTTATATGCCTTCAGCTTACTTAATGTCTCTTGGGGTATGGAGTTGGGGTTAAGGGTTAACAGGTTAAAGGAGGAATGAACTTAGATACAAGACATGATAATAATGCAAATCAATTTAGGAAGACACAAAACTTTTTAAAAACCCAGAAATTTCATAAAACACTTGGTCATTTAAGGGCTAAAAAATTACAGACACTTATTGTTCTGTAAAAATATAACTTATGTCTTAGATAAAGTTTTTGCAGAAAATGTTTGTTCAAAAGCAGTAGCATTCTTGTACCAAGGGAGATAATTCTTGTATCTTTTGAACAATGTTATTGTCAAGTTCATCAGAATTATAATTTTTTGAAAGAATAACAATTTTATTTACCATTATAATGAAAATTATTTTGTGTTTGTTGGTGTATTTGATCTCTCTTGAGAAAATTTTTGTGGTATTAAAAGTTAGAAGTATCAATTAAGTCATTGCTTACATATTTAATGTAAACATACGAGTATTTTCTTTTGACAGGTTCATCCTGATGTTATATTAACAATATAATAAGACAAAATGAAGAGTTTGCTATTCCTAGCCTACCTTTACTTTATACAAGGACTTCCGTATGGACTACAGTCCAGATTCTTACCAATTTACTTCAGGACCCATGGCATGTCTTTGACAGATATCAGTATGTTTAAACTCCTCCTTATTCCATGGATGTGTAAGGCTCTCTGGGCACCATTTGTTGATCAATATGGAACAAAGAAATCTTGGTTGACCTGGAGTATGGTTGGTCTCATTATAACTTGTATATTTGGTTCATTTACCTCACCAGATAAAATTATGGAACTGGCCATTGTATTATTCCTATTTAATCTTGTAACTTCAACACAAGACATTGCTGTAGATGGAATAGCTATACAAGTGTTAACTGCCTCTGAACTTGCCTATGGTAACATTGCCCAAGTTGTTGGGTATAAATTTGGAGCTATCTTTGGAGGTGGAGTGTTGACTTGGCTGAGTGACTATCTACAGTGGACTGTCTTGTTTCTGTGTTTAGCATTAGTTTATGTATTCTCTTTGGTATTTGTTCAGATTTGTGTTCATCCTAATCAGACAGTAGATAATAAACAAACATCATCAAATGAACAAAAGGAAATTGTAACAAAATGGCTGCCAGATATAAAATCAACTGTTAAGCAGATATACACAACCCCAGGCACACCATGGATAGTTATGTTTGTCCTGTTATATAAACTTGGTAAGTTGTGCAAATATTGTTTTCCATTTTGATGCGTTTTTTTCCTGTAGTATCCATTTGTGTTTTTGGTTTTGGTGACATATCTTACCTTGAACTTTTACTGCAATATTTGTTTGTTTGTTTGTTTGAATATTGTTTTATGCCATTTTCAGCAATTTTTCAGCTGCATATATATAATGGCATCTAGTTTTTACCAGGGAAGGAAGCATGAGTGCCTGATGAAAACCTGACCTTTGGCAGGATAGTTACTGCAATGTACTAGTGCTTTAGTAAATTAAAATTTGAGTATTGTTTAGTGTGAAAAGGGCACAACATATAGGACTTATCCTAGCCATTATATTAAATAGCACACTTTAATTTTACCATACACCTTAAAAATGCCTAAAAATGTAATTTGTTTTCAGGATGAACACTTGTTTCTCTCATCTTATACAATATATTTTATGGCAAACAACTTATTCATTAATAAAAGTACTTTCAGGTGAACAAGGGGCTTTAAATATGGTACCTCTGTTTTTGATTGACAAGAAGATCTCTGCTTCTTGGGTTGGATTCTGGACTGGTATGGTAGGACAAGGTGTGTCCATATGTGGATCAGTAGTAGGGGGATGGTCAATATCCCATCTAGGGTAAGTCAGTTTGTGGATCAGTAGTAGGTGGATGGTCAATATCTCATTTGGGATCAGTGTGTGTGTAGGTGGATGGTCAATATCCCATCTAGGGTGAGTGTGTGGATCAGTAGTAGGTGGATGTTAATATCCCTTCTAGGGTAAGTCAGAAACTACTATAGAATTTAATGCCTTTTTTTATGCAGTTCCTTAATTTAGAAAATAGGCATTAAATCCTTATATCAAGAATTTATACATTTTACCGTCAATGCCAATGATAAAGTCAATAACAACCTACTGGCATTTATCACAGAATTTTGTTGGTCATTGTGTAAATTTAGCAATATTAGAATATTAGACATTTTGTTCTTGATACAAACTTAATCATGGCTCACCTGATACTAACGTCTGTGATTGGCCGGGTTACACGGAGTGCAATCCTGGGTTATAGTATGGTAAAGTCAGGCGCATAGGTGTTTGGGCTGGCAGGTGGGGAAATAGGATATCTATTTTATATAATCAACTCCTCCTACAGTTTTCAACCCAGAACGCTGAAACTTCACAGAAAGACTGCACATGTATTAAAGTTGTTCACCTGCTATTATGGAAGTGTTCCAGGATTTTTTTCTGATTTTCCAGCCTTGCGAACAGTCATTTTTCAGAACATTTGCAGAGACTCGACCTATTTTGTGTAATTAACTCCTTCTACAGTTTATAACCCAAATCTCTGAAACTTCACAGAAAGATTGCACATGTATTGAAGTTGTGCACCTGCTATTATGGAAGTTTCAAGAGATTTTTCCTAATTTCAGAACGATCACATATTTTAGACGGTATAACCCTTTTTGTGTAATAAACTCTACCTAAATATTTTACACAGACCCAAAACCTTCTTCCAATAAATTGTAAACCATTCCCTTTTTATAAAGGCACTTGCTTTCAATTTAGCCATTTCAGACTTTCGCAATTAGATTTTTTTATTTTGTGTTCTCTTCAAGATCATTTAAATATATTGTCAGATTTTTGGTTTTAAGAGGAATATCTTGTAGGGAAATATTAAGCAGAAAAATGAATACCTTAAAAATGTTCTAATTTATCACATGACAATATTCCAAAAATATTAGAATTATTGTAAATTTATATTAAATGTGCATTAATACTGGGATAAAAGTTTACAAAGTATACAGTTGTATGACATTGTAAGAACTAAATATATGGCTTTAAGTTAATTTTGTTAGGTTCTTTGTCAAACTCAATGTGATTTTTGCTTTTGTTCTGCAAAATATGAGTAGACATGTCGGTACATTTTACTTAACATTGTAATAGTTATTACTTCATTGTTTTTAGATACACAACATCAGACATTCTGAAGATTACTTGTTTACTTAGAGTCATTCCACTGTGTCTACAGTTATTCATAGTTTATACTTGGTCAGAGGAAAACACTTCAGTTCTTTCCAGTAAGTTTACAGATCCATAGATCTTATAATATGAACTTAGCTTTTTCTGGATTGGTCTAGGTGGCACTTTCTCTATCGTACTTCAGAGTGAGGACACCTCCTATACAGTGTTATTATTTAATATAACAGTTAAGGACTATTCTGTAGGTATATTGTTGACCTTGGTCAATCATGGACCAGGTTGGTATAGTCCTGAGGACACATGAGTAATAGTCAATAACTGTATAGTATTGTAGAGGGTGATCCTTAGCATTGTATCATTGTAATGTTTTGTTAGATAGCGTGTTTGGTGGAGGTGGATGCAAAAGATGCAGTAACATACTAGTAAAATTATATTTTTGTGCATCCTCACATGTCAGGTGTTCCGATTTCATGTTCAGTGGAGCAAACATGGAATCAGAGGATTGTTTTTGGGGGTATTTAATAAAACCAAACAAATAATTATTCCAAAAGGACTTTGAACTTATCCTAAGCCGATATGTACACACAATATTGTCTATTTCAGTGGTATCTGTGTTAGCTATGTCAGCAATGTTGTTTGTAAGTGGAACTGTGACTACAGCAACATTTACATTGATGATGCAGTGTTCACAAAGGGCGCCCTCTACAGTTCAGGCAACACACTACACTGTCTTAGCAACACTGGAAGTCATGGGAAAACTGACTTTTTCTGTTTTAATTGGTCCACTAGCTGATATATTAGGATATAAGTGTGTATTTGTTATTTTTATATTTTTGACCTTGATTGTTCTGTTGTTATTTAAAAGAACACCTCATATGTTAAATTCTGAAACAATTGTTGTTAATAAAAATAGCTGATTGGACTGTGTGTTAACATTCTGTAAGAAAAGTTAAATTAATGTATACAGGGCATAACAGTGATTTACACATATTTACTTAAAAAAAACGTCATTTCTATAAGTATACTTAGCAAATCTGTAATAAGCTGTATGTTAAGACACTCAAGTTCTCTTTGTTTGCTGGTTAAATTGCAGACTGCACAACAAACATTATAAGTCAATCTTCATGCAAAGGATTCTGAGTATCCAACTAGTACGTCAGCCACATTTTTCGGTTGACCCCATGAGAGATGTAAATGTAAAAGTCTTCATTTTGGAGGATCATGTGATGCCAAATTTTACTTTGATGGTCTTACACTAAGTCAGAAAGGAATGTTTGTCTAAACTTTTTTTTGTAGTTTATTGTGGGCAACCAAAATAGTCATAATTAGTACCCAACAAAAATAAATATATTTACAGTGTATAAAAATTAATAAGATCTTGTGCATTTTTTTACAAACATAACAGGCAGATAACAAATGTTGTTGTTTAGTAAACTGATGATGAGGTGTGGCAGAGGTATCTGGGAACCAGTTATGTTCTCTGTCTGGGAGAGTGATCATGTCCAGGGCACATTTTTTTTCTGATCTGCTACTGTAGAGGGGCACAATCAGTGGTATGTGCCATTCATATTAGTTCCATGTCACAATCCTAAACCATGCAAGGTTTACCTAAAATAATGCATTCGCTAGTTCTTTGTCCTGATATCATCTTACTGAGGAAAGTATGATGGGACATAAGTCCAGCCAATCCTTTCATGATCCTCAACAGCACTTGATTTCATACCTAATGTATTTATCATCACTTGATGCAATTCTTTTTTAATACTTCATTTTGAATGGTCGTCATATAAGTGAGGTAGATTCATAGTCTAATTTTCTTGTTACAGTGTAGAATTGATGCACAGTTAATTTGTAACAAACCTTCCTCATATTTTTTTAACTAGACCATTTTCACCAAATTAAAAATAAATCTGAATGCTGCAAAAACAGTGTTATTAAATATAAATAACTTTATATTAATTTTTTGTTTGAAAGGTGTTTAACACCACTTTCAGAAATTTTTCAGCTATATCATGGCATAAAGTTTTTATTGGAAAGAAGCCATTGTACCCTGAGAAAAACACCAACCTTCAGTAGGAAAACTGGCAATCCTTGACAATTAAGATTAGAGTCAAGCACACCCTGCCTGCATTTTGACCTGAATCTGCAATCACCCTGTTGACAGACCATGTTATCAATAGTAGATGCACTACCTTAACCATAAAGGCCATACTTTATATTTAATGTAAACCTTATAATACACAGATGAATGTGTGTGTTAAGGTTACATGTAAGGCAATACACATTCCTGGACAAATATGCAAATGAATGATGTACAGCTGTAATAAAACTGGTAAAAATCTTTCATGGTAAAAAAAATTTATTTAACATTTAACAACTAACAATAAAAAAGAGGTGTAGATGAACATCTAATTACATATACTGTGTAACAAGTCACAACCATACCAGTACAATCATGGGCTATGCCTCTGTAGCACTTTATATTAAGCTGACAAAGGGAATTGTGAAGTACTTTGTCAAATGACAGTTCACTTAAATTATGTGGACATAATATGACTTTTCAATACCATATATTTTTCCGAAAAAGTCCAAATCTGGTTCCGATGACCCATTACAAATGAGCACATGAGCACTCATACTCGTTGCATCATCCAAGTAAAACCCTGAAACAAGTATGTTGTTATGGTAACAGCATTCATGCTTAGGGTTTTTTGTTTGGGGCATTCTGAAGATGTCAGATATTACACAATGGAGAGTCTATAGGATATTGTGATGTGAAAGCTGTTGGTTTACTGAAGAAATAAGTACTTTCATGTGTTTTGGAAAAGTATGTGTAATCTTCCCTTTGTGATAGAAATTATTTATGTACTTTCGATCACTCATGGAAGATAACTCCATCTTTCTCAAAAAGTATGAAAGAACCTATAAAAACATGATGTTGTTTACTACACTAAGTACTTCAAATAGGATTGAAAAAGTTCTGTCAGTATAGGTTAAAAAAATATCAATATTAAGTCCAAAACATACAATAGATCCATTAGGACCATGTTTAAATAAAAAAAATGGTATATAATAGAAATTTTTCTTACCTACTACCAATAACGTGTCATCTGGACCATTTTAACAAAAAAACAAAAAATCATTTATCTAATTCTAACATTTCATTGGTTAATGGGACCACTTTGATAAAAAAATATCAAAAGGAATTAGTACACTTTTTACTATAGATAAAACGAACACCTCCAACTCAATTGATGGATGACATGACAACTCTACAGTATATTATTTACAAAATGTTTGGTATTGTATAAAAACACTGGAAGTGAAAAATGACAAGTAATTTGTCTGCATGAAAGACATAGGTAGGGTGGACATCGCATATACATATTACACAGTGAAAATGGACACAGAATTGACCCGACTTTTTTTCCTATTTTCAACAAAACATGGCTAATGTTTAAAAATAAAATGTCACTTAAAGTGAACTGATTGAATTTTAATAATTCAAAATTAAACAAAACATCACTATTTCCCAAGGTCATACTTAGGAAAGAAAGACAGTAAACATTTCAAAAACACATAAAATGTATTTGAAATGCAAACTTTGACATTAGTTACAATAATGTACATAAAGCTCCATTGACTTTTTTTTTATCTAAGCAACATACAAGGAGGTAGCATCACTCGTAATGGAGCATCCCTGGAGTAATACTAATACACACCCAGGGAAAAAAGGCATTTATGGTTATTGTAGCAATATTCAGTGCACTACACAGAATAGCTTTTTTATTAGAATACATACAGAAGTCACACACTTCCACATTTTAATTTTGTCAACAATGGCATGATTAGAATAAAATATTAAAATTTATTATCAGGTACTGTAGAAATTTCAACTTAATGGTGTTGAAAGGAAAAATTATGTATAAAACTACAAAACCAGTTTAAAAAAATATTTATAAAGCGAAGGGTGTGATTTTAAGAGTAATATGACCTCTTTGCAGCTCTGCCGAGATACAAAAAAATGTCAAAGAAGCTGCATAATTGTAGCTGCCTATGACAGTTTATGTAACAGTTATGAAATTGGATTCAAATCTTCAAACCATTCTTATCTTCAATAACCAAAAACTTATCATAAAACAAACTGACATCAATAGTATTCATATTATTCATTCATATAAATTTTAATCTATGGTATTCATGGACATATCTTAATTGTAGAAAATAAACTGAACAAATTATTCAAAAATTGTCACAGTATTGTAAAACTTCTCTCAAAAAGAAGTAATCCATGCTAACTTAAAAAAACCAATCAAATGACCCGAGTTATTTCTGCCTATGGTCAGAAAGTAATCTCAGTGGTAAGTGTCCAAATGTGATACAGTTAGCCTATTTACACAGTAACACAATTTTAGTGAAAGTAAATATATATATTACCTTTTTATTATTCAAATTCACAGACAATATCATAGACGAACTTAAAAGTCAGATGGACCAGTGCATTTTTTTTTAACCTAAATTTGGTAACTGCAAAAAAAATCCTTTCCTGACAACATTTTGATGAATAAGTATTTGTTTACAATCTGATTTCATCAGTAACAATGAGCTAACTGTTACAGACGAACCAATCAAATGAATGAACTCAAATGTCACAAAACAAGTCATGACGTAATAGATAATTGAAAATGACTGAAAAAAGTTAAAAAATGGAGATCACTTACCAATGAGGTCACTGTCCCAACACTTGACAGAAAATGCCAAGAATGTTCTGATTGTTAACAAACAAACAAAAAATTAACACTAGGCACAAATAGAAACGTTGTTGGAAGACACCACATTTATCGAGCATGTAAATGTATACCTTGGAATTTTAACATTTAAACTTATTTGTATATACAGAGGTACACAGTAACGATATTGTAGAACAATAGAAATTAAATTAAAAATGTTCCTATATTGTAAGCCAATTATCTAAAGAACTGCATGCTGGTAATACTTTGTTATAGTGTAAACACACTATTTTACTGCTGGTAATCCCATATTACAGTGTGAATACACTGTTTTAATATTATATATTATATAGTTTTGAACAGAGACACAGTTGTATATATATAAGTTAGTCTCAATACTTTTATTTTTGATTCTGTCATGAAATTGTTAAAACATTTACTGGCTGACCCGGAATATTAATATTTCTCTCCATTCCATGTAAAATACTTGTCTCAAAAACTAGATAGATGAAAGCAATACAATTTAAAGAAGCTGTACTTCAACATTTTTATGCAGAATTTATTGGCAAAATATCTTGAATCTAAAAAATTCTAAATTTCATCCAGATAAACTGAATAAATTGAGAATACAGCTAATGCCATGCAAATAATATAGTTGAATTCAAAAGTTTTAAAGTTTTATACAAAACAATAAGCAATCAAAAAAATTAAATGTCATGTAAAAAAAAATAGAAAGTTTTAAGGCACCTCTTGTAGAAGTTAACATAATACAATGTCACACCTTTATTTAAGCCACATGGTTTTCTTATTATGCAAGAGTTATGTATAAGGGCAATAGAAAATATGATTCTGTCGATGGTTATGATAAATGATTGCAAAAGAACATTGGCACATTCAATTCCAGAAATATTTTATATCCAGTTAAAAATTGAATAGGAGAAATAATAATTGATAATAAATATGTGTACATCTCATTCATACATCTTGAAAGAAATTTGTTGAATAATATTTTCTTCTTAAAATCTGAAAAAGCTTAATTTTGTCATTTACATGTAGGAATATTTTGTAAAAATTGAAACGGGTTCAAATAAATGTACACATTGTTTAGTAATCTGTAATGGGTACATGTATATTAAAAAGTTTACCCGAACAGTAACATAATCTAAGATATAACAGTTTAACTTTCTCTCTGTTGATCTTTGAAGGCATAACTTATAGCTGATAAACATTCTGATTATAACAAACCAACACTAAAAAGACGGGATAACAATATATAGTTAAAATCTGTTTAAATTATAAACCAAACACAAACTTAACATTTCAATTAATCACTAAATAAAAGAACAACAAATTACCAAAATATGAAAAAACAATAAACAGAAAGGACCAATACAAGGGTACAACTAGTGGCTTGGAACAGAAGCATAAAAAGGGTTGAACTAGTTAAAGAATCCAAACAATTTAAAAGTATTCTCAACAACAATGAGATAAAATGATTGTAAATCAATGAAGCAGGAACAGTAAGACAGTAACAAATTTGCTCAGATGCACAACTTATACCTGAAATTCATACAAAATAAAGTCCCGTTAGTGTCAGGGATATAACCTAAGCTATAAACAATGGCCGTATTGGTCTGAATGCTTATACAGTATTCGTTAATCTTCACAACTGCATGCAACATTAGATGATTCTACATCATATCCTTGTATCTAATTCACATACCTTCATGTACTCTTACATAAACTTTATCAAAACTGTTTGTTTGAATGGGGTTTAATGCCACTTATGGAATTTTTCAGCTATATTATGGCATTTTATTGGTGGAAGAATCCAAAGCTTTCAGAGAAAACCCCTGACCTTCAGCATGAACACTGACAATACTTGTCAATTAAGGTTGGCATGGAGCATACCCTGCCCACAGTAAGGCTCGAACCTGCAATGTCATTGTTGAAAGTCATGTGACTTAGTCACTCAGCCCTTCAAACCCTTGAGTAATGACAGGTGTGTCAGGGCGACCCCCCCCCACCCCTTTAACTCGTCATGAAAGTAATACAAAAAAGTGTTTTCCTTCATAAAAACATTATACTTATTTCTTTTTTTCTGACATAAGTATTTGAACAATGACTTTCAGCTACATAAGATTAGATCTTTCACATTTATAATAAATTGTACAAATCTTAAAAATCTTAAAAAGAAGGTAAAAACTCCATAACTCTGCCATATTTTTGTTAAAATTACAATTTTACAACTCTATTATCTTATAATACATTTGTGTTGAGGTAATGCTCACATTGGCAAGAAGAATTAAACCTCCATGTACAGGCAACAATTACTACTAAACTTGCCAACAATCCATGTGGCATAGATTTTAACTAATTAATAGAACTTGCCAACAACCCATGTGGCTCAGATTTTGACTACATAATAGAACTTGCAAACAACCCATGTGGCATTGATTTTTGACTAATTAACAGAACTTGCCAACAACCCAGGTGGCATAGATTTTGACTACATATTAAGAAATTGCCAACAACCCATGTGGCATAGATTTTGACTACACTATAGAGCATGCCAAGAACCATAGATTTTGACTACATAATAGAACTTGCCAACTACCCATGTGGCATAGATTTAGACTACATAATAGAACTTGCCAACAACCCTTGTGGCATAGATTTAGACTACATAATAGAACTTGCCAAATACCCATGTGGCATAGATTTAGACTACATAATAGAACTTGCCAACAAACCATGTGGCATAGATTTAGTTGATTTACATGAACGAACAGAATGCAAGGAGACTTCACTTCGGAATGTGGCTCTTTGTGTAACCTGTAGATGTTCATCTTCTCCATCAGTCCTGTGCATGTGAGGTTCTAGATGGGTTGTTTCTAAAGGCTGATCTGTGATGAAATTATACAGAAGCTGATTGAACTTGTCTGGAGTTTCCATCATTACCATATGACCAGCATCTTCTATTATCTCAAGGTGTGATCCATATATTGTCTGTCAAAAAATAATTCTGAAGTTATGAGTATATTCTGCTAATTTAATAAAAGAACAGTGTCCTCCACCAGAGCACATATTGTATCTTTACAAGTGAAAGTGATTTTTAACCCTTTCAAAGGTAGATAGATAGAAGGACAATATAACTCATGTTGTTAATTATCTTCCTGATATTGTTGATACAAATCTTTCATATACATTTCATAAGAATCTTATAAGACATTAGGCATGACAAACCTTACATTACAATTTGAAATACAATTCTACAATTTTTCATAAAGTAGGAAAGGTCAAAATATTGTTTTATTTTTTTAACAATGAATCAATTGAAACATACCCATCAAAAAAGGTTAGATTTAATTTTAAAAGTTGAAAAATTGTCAATTTGGCCTTTTTGACCACAATTAACTGATTTATGGTGTTAAAAGCAAAATTTCAAAAGCTGCAACTTAATTTGATTGTCTCCCTTTAAGAAAATTTTATTGTTTTATAGTCATGTCAATAATTTTGGAACCGTGACAGGTGATATATGTACATGTCACAGGATACATTTAGATGTAAAAATTGGAAGGTAATTAACAAACCTTCAACATTTCTTGTTCTTCCTCAATATCAACCAGTCCATCTTGCCGGCCATAAACCAGTAATGTAGGAACACTAATCCAGCTATGATACAAATCGTCACCGTCAGGCCAGTGTTGACCATTCATCACATAACTCAGCACATAGGACGGCACATCAAAGGCTTTTTGTCTTTCAGAAGTATTTTTGAACCTTGGATGAAATGCCCCTCTAAATATAAAAAAATATATCAGAAGAAAATATATTTGACTTTAATTTTAAGTGAATAGATTAAAAGGTCAATGTTAATAGTACATGTTACTACTTTTGTACAAAATAATAATAATCATGCTACTTCATCACTGGATTTAATTTTCTAAAAGTTACAAAATTTCCATTTATTATTAAATTTGTTCATGGTACTTGTACATGTGGTTGTCCATCTTACAAAACAAAAAAACATATTAGTTTATTTATATTGCAGTCATAAATATATGAGCATTTTCTTTGTTAATAATAATAAGATATATGTAATAACCAACCACCCACCCCCCCCCCCCCCATTCCATCCCTAACAACAACAACAAAAATTGTAAAGGACAATACAAGAAATTGGTGGGGCATCGGAGGCTAATTGGTTAAGGTAGTTTGTCTACTATTGACCACATGGTCTGTCAACAATGAGATTGCAGGTTCCAGTCTTACTGCGGGAAGGGTGAGCTTGACTCCAATCTTAATTGACAAGGATTGCTGTTTTCCCACTGAAGGAAAGATGTTTTCTCCTTTTAATTTTGCCTTCCTCCCCTAATAAAATCTGCATGCCATGTTATAGCTGAAAATATGCTGAAGTGGCATTAAACACAATTTTTAACAAGCAAACAAAAATAATACATGTAACTACATGTACTACAGAATGAGCAATCTGATTTGATATTGATATTGGTCCAAATAAATTGTATGTAGATCTTGCCATTCCGATCTTGTTCATCCTTGTCACAATTTCTCTATCTAAAATGGTTTTCAGAAATTATGAGACAATTACTTGCATTTTAGCTCAATGCTGTTTCTTTTAGCCCTGGTGGCCATGTTGGTTGGGAATATTTATATAATATAGACCACAGTGAACTAAACATGCTAAAAAGCAAATATATACAAGTACATGCAACAAACTTCTTACCTTTGAAAGCCACTATTCAGGCATGGTCTACAACAGGCAAGTAAACACAAAGGTAATGAGAACACGCCAGGTTGTGGAGCTAAAGGGGTGGGACCTCCACCACTCACCAAAACTAACTTTGACATCCATTTTCTTCTTTCTCTTGCAATTACAGTTGAAAAGGCACAGCTGAAAATCATCAAACACATTGTATATATACTATATATGTAATAAAAACCTAAACTGACTATTATTGGGTTGCTTATCATGATGCAAAAACAAAACTTGGTAAAGTAATTACATTTTATTTACATGTAATTTTTAAAAAAAAGGAATATACAGTGTATGTTAAACTTCATCTTTAATTATTATTAAAGTTTAAATTTGAATAGTTTTGAAAAAATAAAAGACAGCAATTTAAAGCTTACAATCAGTTTCTATTTTGGATGTAGTGCATGGCTTTCAGATAAAATTTTAATACAGAATCTTCCAAAGTAACAAGTCAAATGAGCTTTAATAAATACTCTTGTCTACCAAAATGTGAGTCAATACATCACAAAAAGAGTAACATCCATGTATCATAAAATTGATAGTGGAACAGAAATTTTGTTAAACTTCAAACAACCCCTAATAGACCATAAATGGTATACTCACCCATATGAATGACCAATTATAATATTTTTTCTTTTACAAAATTTATCAAATAACTCTTGGATATCAATTAAAATCTGGTCAAATGTATATGCAGTCTTTTTATCAGGAGCATCACTTAGACCATGTCCTATTAGATCAAGGCAAATGATTTCACATCCCAATTTTTCAAAATAATCTAGTTGTGCTTTCCATATATCAGATGATCCACCAACACCGTGAATAAAAAACAAAGCTAAATCTTTGTCTGTTATAACTTTTGGTCCAACGCCATCGCTTTTAAGATTTGGTTTAGATGTAGCAGAACCGTTAGCTTTACGTGGAGAAAAATAACTTGTTACAGGTTGATGTACCTTTTCTCCATGCACATTTTGGCTTCCTTTACGGTGTGCACTGAATTTTGAGGAAGGTAATCCGTTCTGCATAACTATGCTTTTACTTGACCTTGAACTCATTGGTTCATCAGTTTCAGCAATCACACTTTGGGCAGCTGAAGATTTATTTCCATATAAATCTAAAGCAACATGAACATTAGAAGCAGACATTACACTTTTTTCTCCATGGGAAAAATTAGAGGCTCTGGATTCTGAATACAAGTCTGAAGCTTCCTTATTGCTTAGAGGCCTTTTAAGATTTAGTCTTGAATCCTTGTTCTCTATTTTAAGATTATCTCTTTTCTTGTCATTAATTTCTGAATTTTGATTTGCATTCCTGTTGGAATTTGTCATGTTTGGCAAAGATTCTGCATTGTGGTTTGTGTCCGACCTACTACTAATTATCTCCCTTGGCGTACTTCTATTCACATTCAAACGTGGAACTGTAACTACTCTTGGTGTCGTAGCTGCAGTTCTAATATTATTAAAGTATACTTTTAACTCTTTTTGAAATGACTCATCCCTGGGCCTAGGATTAATATGTCTAACTCTAATACGACGATTAGGACGAATTTCTATAATGTCCTTTAAAGAATCTGGAAGTGGAGTGATTTTCATATTCCTGTTCCTGAGACAACAGCAGCAACCATCAGATTTCTCTGCCATCATGTCATATTGCCTAAAATAGAATCCAAAAATATATCCATTCATAACAAGATTAACATATTTTGTATGTATGATATAAGAATTTTTGTTTTATTTTATCATCATGTCATTTAAAAAATGTTATTTGAAAAAGAAAATGAAAATGTCCTTAACTAGTAGAGTTACCCAACTTGTTTAAATATTATAAATGACATTATACAGCTTTTTAGAATAGGTAATACTAGTATGAAATTCCATAATTCCTTTTTACACCAATTAAATGATACTTTTGATTCTAGTAATAGAAATAAGATTTTCAACAAATTTTAACAGTGGATTTTGTGGTATAAAAACACTGTTGATTTTTTTTAAATATTAAACAAGAATTTTCTGTGAAAATATTATTTTTAAAATCAGATATTTAAAGACTGCATGGTATAAGGCTTCAAAATATGAAAATGTAATCTACACGTGAGATGTCCCACAGCTGCATAAAATATGACTTATTCAAAGCAGTGACTTGCAGATTGTACAAATGAAATGTATGAGCATTTTTGTACAGACAATAAAGATGCTTTTTAAACCAAAATCTTTTTTTTTCGAATTGAAAAAAAAATTGTTAGTTTAATATTTCTTTTATCTCCTTGGTTTTCTACCATAAGAGTACCTAAAATGACTTCAGAAAGGTAACACTAGTATGGGTCTAATGGTTTGTCTGTATATTTACATAAATCTGAGTGTAACAAAGTGCTTCTGACTTATCCCATAAATATCTATAATGAAGACAGAGGAAAAGTCATTTGACTGAAACCACTATAAAGCAAGAATTCGTAGAAAAAATTAATTTTTAAAAAATTAAATTTTTACATTAATGTTCCGTTATATTAAATTATAATTGGTCAAGGTTGATGATCCTCCTGTAATAAAAATGGCTTTATTAATGCCAAGTTAATAACTTTTGCATATGATATGGCCTTTTCGGCCCCCCTCTAAAATTGTAAAGACATGTGCTATAGTTTTAAATTAAATTATTTAATATAATATTATTTCTGACAAAAATTGTAACATTTCTATATCAAAACAACTTAAAAATCTATATAATTTAAATCAGATATCACATAAAGAAGCTGTTTTGTACCCGTAGTGTTCTATCAAAATATTGTTTATGTATTTTCCAAGGCGAACCTAACAACTAATGTCGGAGATGTACTTGCGAGAAAAATAACCCGCAATAATATGTACTTATGATTATAGTAAATAGGAATATTTACTTTTTCAACTGCTATTATGAGCTATTTGAGGATTGATTGATATTTTCACGGGCATATTATTCCAGCACAAAAATACAAATTTTACAATGTGCATTTATTTCTCTGTCGAAATAGTCCGGAAGTTGCATAAAATACGAATAGACACTGGCTCTATCTCGAACCATAATCATCATGTTCTCGTCAATATTTCCTACGATATTAAGGTTATTTTAAATTTCACAATTATCTTAAATTAAAACTTTAATTTTATGTTGACTAAGCAGGATTAGAAGCCAAATGTTTAAAACTGGGCGATACATTTTGTAGGTATAGGCATTGTCAATGTCATTGGCATTCATAATGTGCATAATATAGCCTGGGTTGAGCCTTAACTTGGCTTAAGCCAAGTTAAGGCTAAGCCAAAGTAAGAACTGCTATAAACAAAAAACATGCACATTTGACAATACTGTATAAAACTAAGGATTTCTTGTAATCCAGAGTGCATAACTTAATTGATTTAATTTAGTGCATGAATTTTAGATGAAACCCCCAAGGCAACCCTTGTCTGCTTGTCATGCTTGTGCCGTTGTGGCAGTGCATAAGAATACAAGTCAGATCGGCACTTGGTCAAAATGGCACCCGGTTGAATCTGCACTTAGTACAGTCAATTCAGTGTGGTTAATTCGGCACCTGATATAGTCAATTCTGTACCTATATTTTTTTCTGAATTTATTATAATATGTTCAGTTATAAACAAAAATGACTGAAAGATAACAATGTTTATTTTATTTCATTAAAAATCTAGCACATATAAATGCAACAAGCACTATAAAATCAAAGAACAGCTCAAAATGATAAAGTAATATATTAAATGATTTAAAAAATTATTTCAATTCATCATATTAAAGTTACAGTTAATGTCAGCATTATGATCGTTACTGTGCAGGAGGTCCGTAAACCAATGTGCATTTCCTTAGTAAATAGCTGGCACTGATGGTGTTGTTCTTATATTTCTGCCACAAACTGAAAATCATTTGCTGAACCTGACGGTTCTGTTTTCTTTGATGGTGTCTTCATTTTCCCTCTGCAACAAGCCATAGCTGTAAGGGAATATCGTCTGCTTTTGCAAACACTGCAGAGCTTCCTGTCTTGGACTGCACTTGATGCAACTGTCATCTAACATTTGGGAAAGATAGTATCTCATTTAATATTTTCCATTTTTCTCAAATTTCTCACTTATTAAACAGCTTGGGCTTCGGCCTTTAAATCTTAATTTAAACATCATTTAGTTAACAATCATGAAACACTTTAAGGGTCATTATTACAACAACAAACCATATAATTATACAAACAAAAAATTAATTTGTTACTTTTTCAAAGGAATTTAAATGTCTAATCATCGATGTTATTATAACAGTAATATATACTATTTATCAAACTTAATTAAACAGTTGTAAATTTCAAAGAATCCCCCAATCAAACATAAATAATTAGTAATAATTTTATTTAAATTATAATTTTCAACATGTCATGTATTAAAATTCATTTAAATTTGCCTTTTAAACAATTTTATTGTAATAAGTATAAATCATTTATCAGGTGCCGAAATCCAATGTCGATTTGACTATAAATAAGTGCCGAATTAACTACTTTTCGGTGCTGATTTGACTTTTTCTTTAGGTGCCGATCAGACTTAGTGCCGATTTGACTTCCACCCGTGCATATTACCCATCACTTGAAGGGTCATACAAGTTCTTATTATCTCTTTGTCATAGCTGTCAGCAGCATCTGTACTTCTTCCAACTGAGTTCTCAGAAACTCCATGCCAAGTAAAACCAAACATGGTCAGTGTTCATTTAATGGCCATTTTACTTAAGTTTTAATTTGATATGAATATAGACATAGTGTTAATTTAGAGCAACCTAACAGTACCTCTGCATTCCATTGGTGACATGATGTCTTTCTCTACTGTGTTGGTGACATCTCAAAAATGTCAATCAGTTTGCAAAAAATGTGTCTGACATTTTTGTTGTTGTTTAAAAAATTAAAACACTTGAAATTTTATCTATGTCAGAATTATTTTTGTCTACTTTTAAATTAAT